>JAEOAD010000011.1:1937500-2583333 GCA_036365145.1 Orientallactaga sibirica
ACAGAGGTAGGAGGATCACTGTGAGTTCGAGGCCAGCCTGGGGCTACAGAGTGAGTTCCAGGTCAGCCTGAGACACTATCTCGAAAATAAAAACAACAAAAAGTTCAAAAAGTAGTGGACCCCATAAATATTGGAAAGTATTTAGGCAGCCAAACAAGCAACCAATGTCCGATACTACCCACAATAAAGAAAGACACCATCAAAACATTGAACAATGAGAAATGCCGGGCAATAGCCTATAGGCTTGTCGTGTCTTATTTTACACAAGGAAATCAAAACGCAAACACAAAGAGCCCCTCTGACAGAATGCTGGTTGCCAGCCAACATTCTCCCCCTTCCCTTCAGCATCAGAACCCCATTGCTATGACAGGTTCCCCAGGCTCCATTCCAGTAGGGCTAGAATGAAGGTTAATGAGATGTCAGCTGAAGTCATTGGCTGGGGCTTCTGGGAAAAGCTCTATGACTGAGTCCTTTCTGCCGCAGCCTCTCCCCATTCCTCCTTCTGCCTAGAGTACAAAAGTGACTTCAGGGCTGATAAACCATCATGGGATAAGGTAGTAGCCCTAATATTGGAAACTAGTATGGTTCGATTTGAAATGTTTTCTGAAGGTTCATGTGTTCTGCTGATAGGGCTTTAAGGGAAATGATTGGATCGTGGGGTCATGGCTGTCTCAGTGGGTTAATCATGGATGGGTTCATATGTGAAGGCATTATTGAGAAGTGATAGAAACTAGTAGGTAGGGGCCTACTTAGAGAAAGTAGATCACCGGGGGCATGACTTTGAATGCATGTCTCATCGCCAGCCCTTCTGCTGTCTCTGCTTCCTGGCTGCTAAAGGGGAACAGTTTACCCCTGCCACACCCTTTCACCAGGATGTTTCAGCCTGCACTCAGGACCTTAGCAATGGAGCTGGCTGACCATGGGTTGAAACAGCTGAAATTGTGAACCAAAATAAATCCTTCCTTCACCTTGCTTTTCCTAGATGAAAAACAGAAGCCAATATTTGTCAAGAAGGGCAAAGCAGAGATACAGAGAAGTTCCTGGTGGCTGACAGATCTACCAGCCTGCACCTAAAACACTGTCCTTTCATGTGACGGAAGACACCTGCTTCTGTTTAATCCATCGCATTCATTTCATCTCACTCCCAGTTGAAGGCAATCGCTGCAGTCACAGCTGGTCTTTGGTGGCTTTCATGACTCTGGTTTCCTAGCAGTCCAAGATGTCATTGTCTTCTGGTGCATAGGAAAATCCCAGGAATGCACTTGAGGCCCCAGAACTGCTGGCCATCGTGTCGGGGGTACAGCCGATGGACTTGGACACGGCTTCCTGGGTGAATTCTGGGTCAAAGTGCTTCAAGTCAGCTGGTCCTTCCTGTCATGAAAAGCCAACGATGAGAAGAGAGCAGTGGAGCAGGAGGACTGATAAGCATGTGTATCATTTGTACAAGCAGATCACTGAGGGCACGGGCACAGACAGGTCCTAAATCATGGAAATAAAATAGGATAATAATGTAGAGGGATGGGGGCTGCACTAGCTTTTTTCTTTTCTTTTTTTTGGTTTTTTGAGGTAGGGTCTTGCTGTAGCCCAGGCTGACCTGGAATTCACTATGTATTCTCAGGATGGCCATGAACTCACAACCATTCTCCTACCTCTGCCTCCCAAGTGCTGGGATTAAAGGCTTGCACCATGATGACCAGCTGCACTAGCTATTTTGAAGGAAAACCTGTGTGGGTATTTGCAAAAATGACCACAGATTCCTCAAGTCCTATCTAGGGATAGAGTCTGTTTCTCCATATTAAATTTTCTTTTTCTTTTTTCAAGGTAGGGTCTTGCTCTAGCCTAGGCTAACCTGGAATTCACTACGTAGTCCCAGGCTGGCCTCAAACTCACAGTGATCCAAGTGCTGGGATTAAAGGTATGCACCACCATGCCATACTCCATCTTTTTACTATATGGGCTAGCCATATGATTTATGTAGGCCAATGGAACATTACCAAATTGGTTCAAACAAAGGCTTGGAAAATGCATGTTGGGCATTGCTTCTTGCTGTGTTTGCTATGCTGAGACCACCATACAAGCAAGTTCATACCTGGCTTGTTAGAGGATGAAAGGCCTCAGGAGGAAAATGTGAGTGGGGCAATTCTACATCGTCACCTGCCGGCTGTCCCACTGCTGACCACAGACCTCAGAGGACTCCGCAGAGAACAGCTGGCCTAGCCTAGATTGAAAAACCCACTTACCTGACCCGTAGAGTCTGAATTGCCGCTGGAAACCACCTAGTTTTTGCTGTTGTTATGGGGGAGGGAACTTGTTTGTTATGCAGCATGAGTTAACCCATACAGTCTACACAGAAGATAATGTCCCTGGGGTTGATGATATGTACCGGTGAGTAAGTGACGGAAGAGTCTGCAGATCTGTCTCAACATGCAAGTCTTTTGCTGGCGAACCAAACAAGCCATGGCTTCCGCTGTCTCAGTACGGCCACAGGGCACAGTGGTCACATCCCAAAGCTCAAAAGTTCCAAGGCCAGAATGCGAATCCTGACCCCATCTCTGGCCTAGACTTGTTAGCTGTGCGCCCCAGACAAACATTGTTTTTTATTGTTTTTTTTTTAAACAAATGAAGAATTTGAAGCTAAAAAAACTTATTTAAATTCTCACAGTTGGCAGCAGAACCAGCAATCCATCTCTCACCCACAGGTCTCATTGCAATGTCTGTGGATTGCGATATCATACTGCATTTCTTCCTGGGATTCTGCATATATTCTTGGTCCAGGAGTGTATGTTCAACATCCCCCTTGTTTTTCTTGTGGGGAGGTTGTATGTGTATGTATGGGTACATGTGCATATGTGTGCATGTGAAGGTCAGGTTGGGTGCTATTCTCAGGCACTGTCCACTTTTATGGGCTTTTTTTTTTTTTAATAGGGTCTCTGGCCTAGAAGCTGGCCAGTGAACTGCCTGTCTCCACCACTCTAACACAAGGATTACAAACACAAGCCAAGACCCTAACTTTTTGTTTTTTTTTTTTTTTAATGAGGAAGGAGCTTGCTCTGGTCCAGAATGACCTGGAATTCACTATGTAGTCTCAGGCTGGCCTCTAACTCAACAGTGATTCTCCTACCTCAGCTACATGAGTGCTGAGATTAAAGGCATGTGCCTCCACGCCCACCAGAGAAAGAAAGTAGGTGCACCAGGGCCTTTAGCTGATGCAAATGAACTCCAAAAGCATGCGCCATTTTGTGCATCTGGCTTTAGATGGGTACTGAAGAATTGATCTCTGGTCATTAGGCCTCATGGGCAAGTGCCTTAACCATTGAGCAATCTCTCCAGCCCCTGATTTTTTTTTTTTTTTTAAAAACATGGGTTCTAAACCAGGCATGGTGGTGCATGTCTTTAATCCCAGCACCGGGGAGGCAGAGGTAGGAGGATTGCCATGAGTTCAGGGCCATCCTGAGACTACATAGTGAATTCCAGGTCAGCCTGAGCTAGAGTGAGACCCTATCTCGAAAAACAAACAAAAAAGCAACAACAACAACAAAAAACATGGGTTCTGGGAACTGAACTCAGATCTTCATGTTTGCAAGGCAAGTATTTTATCAACTTAGCTATTTCCAAGACCCTCACTTTTTTTTTTTGTTGTTGTTGGTTTTTGGGGTAAGTTCTTACTGTAGTCCAGACTGACCTGGAATTCACTATGTAGTCTCAAACTGGTGTAGTGGAGAAGAAGCTAAAAGCTGGACTGATACACTAAGTCACTGTAAGAGTTAACTGCTGAAGAACTGAGCTGATCTCTGTCCACAGCTGAAGGAATCCCAAAAAGAGAACTATCCTAGGGGGACCCAGAGGGATGATAAGAGGGAAAGACAGTTTATACTAAAATAGAGTAAAACAGAGCTCATGGTTAGGGTGACTTGACTACCTGATCCCTATTCATGTTGATTCATAGGTGTGTTTTGAAAAATCGTTTTGAAGCTAACCGTCATGTCCTGCTTCTGTAAATCAGCTGCCCACTTGCTCATCCTTCCCCTCTGCTGTGAACACTATAAAATGAAAGTAAAATCTCAGCTTAACACCGAAGTTACTTTGGAGAGCGATCCCAACTTCAGTCCCAGGGAAATAAACTCCTCTACTTTCACTCATGCTGGCATTGGAGTAATCTTTACAGAAAAGTTCTGCAACACTGGCCTTGAATTCAGAGCAATCCTCCTACCTCAACCTCACAAGTGTTGAGATTAAAGGCACGAACCACAATGCATGGCCCTCACTATTTTTTATATATTTTATTTACTTATTTATTTATTTGAGAGAGAGAGAGAGAGGTAGAAAGAGTGAGAGAGAATGGGTGCACTAGGGCCTCCAGCCACCACAAACAAACTCCAGATGCAGCACCACCTTGTGCATCTGGCTTATGTGGGTACTGGGGAATCAAACCTAGGTCCTTAGGCTTTGCAGGCAAATGTCTTAACCACTAAGCAATCTCTCCACTCCCTCACTATTTTTTTAAATCCCAAGAAAAAAGGGCTAAGGTGCAGCTTAGTGGTAGAACAGTTGCCTAGCATGTGTGAGACCCTTGGTTGCATCTCTAGCATCACAAAAACAAAATGGGAAGAAGAAACTTTTCAGTTGCCTGGACTAAATAGGCCCTACCTGAGACAACTGTCACCAAGAAGCTGGTGCTCGGGGCTGGGCGATAGCTCATCAGTAAAAGCTTGCTTGCAAAGTCTGATGGTCCAGATTCAATTCCCCAGTACCCACATAAAGCCAGATGCACAAACAGTGCAGGTGTCCGGAGTTTGTTTGCAGTGGCAGGAGGCCCTGGGGTACCCATTCTCTCTCTCTCTCTCTCTTTCAAATAAATGTGAACATAAATAACTAATTTTTTTAAAAAAATTCTCAAGAAATGAAATAGTATTTAAAAAAAAAATCTGAGCCGGATGTGGTGGCGCATGCCTTTACTTTCAGTACTTGGGAGGCAGAGGTAGAAGGATCAGTGTGAGTTCAAGGGCATCCTGAGACTACATAGTGAATTCCAGGTCAGCTTGGGATAGAAGAAAACCCTACCTCAACAAACAAAAATACAAGCTGGGAGTGGTGGCGCACGCCTTTAATCCCAGCCCTCCAGGGGGGGGGGCAGAGGTAGGAGGATCGCCGTGAGTTTGAGGCCACCCTGAGACTACATAGTTAATTCCAGGTCAGCCTGGACCAGAGTGAAACCCTACCTAAAAAAAAAAAAAAAAAAAAAAAAAAAAAAGCCCGCACGCCTTTAATCCCAGCACTTGGGAGGCAGAGGTAGGAAGATCACCAAGAGTTCGAGGCCACCCTGAGAGTACATAGTTAATTCCAAGTCAGCCTGGACCAGAGTGAAACCCTACCTCAAAAAACCAAAAAAAAAAAAAAAAAAAAAAAAAAAAAAACCACAGCCAGGTGTGGTGATGCAGGCCTTTAATCCCAGCACTACTTGCCTGTGAAGCCTAAGTCCCCATGTTTGACTCTCCAGATCCCACGTAAGCCAGATGCACAAGGTTGCACATGTCCACTGAGTGGCACACACGTTTGGAGTTTGATTTCAGTGGCTGAGGTCCTGGTGCACCAACTCTCTCTGTCTCTCTGACTCACAGTCTAAAACAATTTTTAAAAAAAAAAAAAGAAAAAATAGTCGGGGTGGTGGCGCATGCACTTGGGAGGAAGAGGGAGGAGGCTTGCCATGAGGTCAAGGCCACCCTGAGACTACATAGTGAATTCCAGGTCAACTTGGGCTACAGTGAGACCCTAACTCAAAAACAAGACAAAAGGCCGGGCTTGGTGGCGCATGCCTTTAATCCCAGCACTCGGGAGGCAGAGGTAGGAGGAACACCATGAGTTCAAGGCCACCCTGAGACTACATAGTGAATTCCAGTTCAGCTTGGGCTACAGTGAGACCCTACCTCAAAAACAAAACAAAAAGCCGGGCTTGGTGGCGCATGCCTTTAATCCCAGCACTTGGGGAGGCAGAGGTAGGAGGATCGCCATGAGTTCAAGGCCACCCTGAGACTACAGAGTGAATTCCAGGTCAGCCTGGGCTAGAGTGAGACCCTACCTTGAAAAAAAAAAAAAAAGAAGGCTGGAGGGATGGCTTAGTGGTTAAGGCACATGCCTGCAAAGCCAAAGGACTCAGGTTCGACTACTCAGGACCCACATAAGCCAGATGCACATGCATCTGGAGTTCGTTTGCAGTGGCTGGAGGCCCTGGCATTCCCATTCTTTCTATCTCTCCCTGCCTATCTCTCTGTATCTCTCTGTCTCTCAAATAAGTAAATAAATTTTTTTTTAATTATTAAAAAAAAGACAACCAGAAAAAAAAGAAAAAAGAAAGGCTAATGTGCCATGGGGAAATAATGGCACGGTTTTTAGACAAAAAAAGGGAAAGGGAGATGATAGAGTCAGGCCTCTGCATTTATAGAATTCTATAAGTATGAATCCAACCAACTGCAGATTGGAAATATTCAGAAAAAAAGTACATGTGTGCCAAATGCACACATTATTTCTTAAACAATACAATAGGACTACTATTTACTTATAATTTATACTGTGTTGGGTTTTTAAAGAAATTTGCAGCTGATTTTGAATATATGGGGAGATGTGCCTAGCTCATATGCAATTTACCATTTTATATAAGGTAATTGAACATTCTATAGATATTTAGGGACAACAGCATATATGCAGCTCATTAGACACAGACACACATCCACAATAAAGTGTGACTATATATTTTTCAAAAGCCACATATGCATATAAAAAAAAAAAGACTGACTTGGAACAAGCAGACCATTAAACACACCCATCCTTTTGTTGTATAACAAAGTATGACTAACAATGAATTTATTTTAAAAAATGAAAGAAAAAATTAAAAAAAACAAAAAAAAATGAAAATTTGTTAGTAACAATAAAAGTGTTTTTAAAAAAAAAGACTGGAAGGGTAGCCTGCCAACAGTGGTTTCCCTTGCGTGGTAAGTCACTTTGCCATTATGCCTTTCAATTTCTGTTTTACATACTTTATCCAAGGACTATGTGTCATTTTTATTGTCACAGGGCATGGCTTTACCTGGATGTACTACGTGACACAGAGCACTTTAAAAATTCTAAGTGCTCTGGGTAGGTGGGGCACACCAGGAATCCCAGCGCTCAGGAGGCTGAGGCAGGATGATCATGAATTCAAGGTAAGCCTGAGTTACATAGCAAGACCATGACTCACGAGGGAACAGGGCTAGGAAGATATGACATAATGGTTGAAAGCATTTGCTACACAAGCCTAACTGCTGGGGTTCAGATACCCAGAACCCATGTAAAGATGGATGTGAGAACAGCATGCTTCTGCAATCCCAAAGTGCCCATGACTATCGGAGGCAGAGCCAGAAGAATTCAAAGGCCAAGGGTCAGCTAATCTTGTGTTTGCAAACTAGGGTGGAAGGTGAGGACAGACACCCCAAGGTTGTCCTCTGATCTTCACGTGCTTGCTGTGACAGGCATGCAACCACACACATACACATGCACACACACTATACACCACCTCCCCCCCCATATACACACAGAACAAACACTGTAGGCATTCTGCTGTGGTGGTTACAGCACTGGAGATGAAGGAGAAACCACATGATTCGTTCTTCAACTCTAACCGGGTAGAGAGTGGGTGTGGGGGGGGGGCGTTAGACACAAAAATCAAAACTGGCTCTAACCACCCCCCACTGGAAACTGAAGGCCAAATAGTCCCAGTGACTGTTTCCACCACTTGAATAAAGAGAGCTGGCCAGGCTGGAGGGATGGCTTAACAGTTGAGGCGTTTGCGGGCAAAGCCAAAGGACCCAGGACCCATGTTAGCCAGATGCACAAGGGGGCGCATGCATCTGGAGTTCATTTGCAGTGGCTAAAGGCCCTGACATGCCCATTCTCTCTCTCCCTCTTTCTCTGTCAAATAAATAAATAAAAATAAAATATTTTAAAAGAGAGAGAGAGCGCGAGCTGGCCCAGATATCCTCCAATTTCCCACCTGCCCTGTGAATGCAGAGAAAAAAATCTAGAAAGAGCCCTGTGGCTTCTTACCACGTTTGGGTTGAAGGGCGGAGTCAGCCTCTTGTGGTACAGGTCATCCCAGTTTATGGGACTGAAGAACATGTGGTTCTTTATCTCGAGCTGCAGGAAGAAGGCGGGATCAGAAGCTGCCCTCCCCACACCTGCCCCCTTTCTACTGGAAAATCTCTTGATGTCCTGCAGCCAGATTTCTAACTTCTGTCATCCTGAGCTTGTTGGTGAACAAGATCACAGAATTAATTCTGGAGGGGGAAGGGGTTCGGTGGGGGGGGGGAGCTTGGGAAACCCCCCACACACACCTCTGCCTGCATCAGAGTGTCTTGAGTCTTGCCGAATTCAATGCAGAGAAAGTAGAGCAAATCCACTCAAGACCGCTAAGAGTCAAACCCCAAGAAAAATTGCAGGTCTCCAGAGACCTGGAGGGAGAGGTGATTGGGCCCTGGGCACCATTCCCCACTCCTTTCCTAATCAAAAGCTATCTTGATACCAACTTCCTCCCCTCCCAGCAGGATCCTCCCTCTATGTTCTTCTCACAGACGACTCCCTGCATCCGAACTGCACTCTGGATGGACAGAGGACTGCTGGATCCCCTTTTGTGCCCTTTGAACACATAACTTATCTTGAAAGTCACACCCGGCTTAGGATGCAAACTTCTCTTTGAGAGGAGGGTTTTATCTTCACACACGCCTATCTAATCTTCAGGCCAGCAGGGAATGGGTGGGCAAATGCCCCATTATCACGTGTCACAGTATCTGGCATTGAGGGCCTTTATATACAGTGCTATGTCAGGCATAGGGCTGAGAAGGGCTCTTAGAGCCAGTCCTACACTGAAAGACACCCAAATTGTCTGCAGCCTTCTTTTTGTAAATGCAAATGATCTTTTATTGAATACGGAATAATATAGGTAATTAAAAAATTTTTTTTTGCTTTTGTTTTTTTCAAGGTAGGGTCTCACTCTATCCCAGATTGACCTGAAATTCATTATGTAGCCTTAGGGTGGCCTTGAACTCACATAGATCCTTCTACCTCTGCATCCTGAGTGTTGGGATTAAAGGTGTGTGCCACCACACCCAGCTCTTAAAAAAAATTTTTTTAAATCATTTTCTGTTGTTTTTGAAGTAGGGTCTCACTTTAGCCCAGGCTGACCTAGAACTCACTGCAATCCTCTTATCTCAGCTTCCCGAAGGCTGAGACTAAAGGCGTGTGCCACCATACCTGGCTGAATAAGACCATGTTTGAGGTATTACTTTAATTTAAAAACTCATGACTATGTTAAGGGAACAAACTATGAATTGTTTATCGCAATATCTTTTTAAGCCATTCGAAATATTTATTTAAGAGAAACAGGAGAGAGTGAGAATGAATAGGTGCACCAGGGCTTCCTGCCATTGCAAATAAACTCCAGACCCATATGCCACTTTGTGCATCTGGAGTTACGTGGGTACTGGGGCTTTAAACCTGGGCCATCAGTCTTTATAATCAAGTGTCTTTAACTGATGAGCCATCTCTCCAGCCCTTACCTCTATATCTTAAGTGCACAACCTGGCAGCTGGCAAGGTGAAATATTTGTGAAAAGAAAGTCCAGTCCACCCTCTGCAAGAAGCTTGAAGAAAGTCCTAAAAACTTAGATCAGGACTGGGGAGGTGGCTAAGTAGTTAAAGGCACTTGCTTGCCCAAGCCTGCCAACTTGAGTCCAATTCCCCAGTACCCATGTACAGCCAAATGCACAAGGTGGTGAATGTATCTGAAGTTTGTTTGCAGTGACTAGAAACCCTGGTGTGCCCATTCTCTCTCTCTCTCAACTGCCTCTTTCTCTTATAAATAAGTAAATAATAAATAAATATTTTTTAATATTAAAAATCATTTAGATCACACTACTCCCTGCTCAGCACTATAGCTTACCAGTCTCCTCATTCCCATCAGAGGAACCTGTGCAAATGCTCTGCCCCATGTCTGGACAGCTTTCACCTAACTCCTTTCATGGGCCTCATCTTTCAAGCTCAACTTAATGGCCAGTTCCGAGGAGACCTCCCTGGCCATGCCACTGTGAACCTCCCCTACACCCTTAATTGTGTTTGCCCCTTGTTCAGTTTCTTCCTGAACTTTTCACACTTTGTGATACTTATTCAGAAACATTTTTCCCTAAGCTTAATCAGAGCAGAGACACAAGATTGTTTAATCCCTAGCACCTAGCTCAAAGCTAGCCTAGAGCAAGTGTTGGCAAATACTGACAGACTGAAAGAACGGGCCTCAGCAGGTAGGCAGCTGGCAGAAGAGGTGGATTTCCAGGCAAAATGGATTTAGAGGACAGCAGGAAGCAAGCCAAGGTAAGTGTCCGCCTCTACAGGAGGTTCAGAGCCCCAGGATGGGTCAGTGCTCCACTGGCTGATCACCTACAAAGTCTGTTTTGGAGCCCAGCCGCTGCCTCTGGTCCTTGTGGAGGAGGCCTTGCAGGAGGTCACAGGCGGCCACTGTCCGGCCTCCAGGGATCTGAAGTGGCTGGTGCAGGATGTTCTCATACATCTGGGACACGTCTCGGCTAAAGAAGGGGGGCTGGAGAGAGACAGAGAGAAGCCGGAAGCTCAGTCATGCGAATGTGGAAAGGAGTCTCGGAGAGTTGGAGCAAGTTGGGTAGCCGGGAAGATTTGGCCAGGCCTTCGTCTTGTGCAATGGCTCATGGGGCAGATGGAGAGAGACGGGACCTCCAGCTTTCTGTACAGAGGAGAGGGTTGCTGGGAAGACCACAGACTCGTCTCATCAGTGAGGGGCTGGAAGAACCATCAGGAGCTTAGTCCCAGTTTGTGCACCAAGTTTTTCTTTTCTTTTCTCTTCTTTTTCTTTTCTTTTTCTTTCTCCTTTTCTTTTCTTTTCTTTTCTGTTCTTTTCTTTTCTTTCTTTTTTTTTTTTTTTGAGGTAGAGTCTCACTCTAGCTCAGGCTGACAGGCTGACCTGGAATTCACTATGTAGTCTCAGGGTGGCCTCAAACTCATGGCAATCCTCCTACCTCTGCCTCCTAAGCCCGGCTACTTTCTTTTTTTATTTTTTTAAAATATTTTATTTATTTATTTATTTATTTATTTATTTATTTATTTATTTATTTATGAGAGAAAAAGAGATTGAGAGAGAGAGGCAGATAGAAAGAATGGGTGCATCAGGGCCTCTAGCTACTGCAAACAAACTCCAGGAGCATGTGCCACCTTGTGCATCTGGCTTAGTTGGGTCCTGGGGAATTGAACCTGGGTCCTTTGGTTTTGCAGGCAAGTGCCTTAACTGCTAAACCATCCCTCTAGCCCAAGCTCCATGTTTTGCATAGAGGATTAAAAAATTTTTTTGTTTTTATTTTTATTTATTTGAGAGTGACAGACAGAGAAAGAAAGAGGCAGAGAGAGAGAGAATGGGCACACCAGGGCCTTCAGCCACTGTAAATAAACTCCAGATGCATGTGCCACCTTGTGCATCTGGCTTATGTGGGTACTGGGGAATCGAGCCTCGAACCGGGGTCCTTAGGTTTCACAGGCAAACGCTTAACTGCTAAGCCATCTCTCCAGCCTGACTTTTTTTTTTTTTTTTTTTTGAGGTAGGATTTCACTCTAGTAAAGGCTAACCTGGAATTCACTTCACTATGTACTCTCAGGGTGGCCTTGAACTCATGGTGGTCCTCCTACCTCTGCCTCCCAAGTCCTGGGATTAAAGGCATGTGCCACCCCACCCAGCTCAATGATGTTTTGAGGACAGAATATGATGGTGGATTAGAGAAGGGAAAGTGCCAGAATAGCATTATTCAAAAGAAATTGATACATTCCTCTGTATTCATCTTCTCATGGAGACAGAGATCATTTAGCTCCCTGTGGAGAGCTAGAGTATTCCATGTGAAGGGGAGACTATGCTGGACTCTCCCTGTAGGCATCCCCCTGTAGGCAGCTCCATCTACTCACCAGGCCATGCAGCATCTCGTAGAGGACTGCCCCTAAGCACCACCAGTCCACAGCCCGGTCATAAGGCTCATTTCGAAGCACTTCAGGAGCCAAGTACTGTTGAGGAAACACAGTGATGTGAAGAACTCTAGCTTCAGTTTCTACATCTGTTTTTTAAAAAAGCACTCAACAGGTGTGGTGGCTCACGGCTTTAATCCTAGCACTTGGGAAGCTGAGGTGGGAGGATCGCTCTGAGTTCAAGGCCAGCCTGAGACTACATAGTGAATTCCAGGTCAGCCTGGGCTAGAGCCAGACCCTACCTCAAAAAACCAAAATAAATAAATACATTAATTAATTAAAGGTAAAGGTCATCGGGGCTTGATCTCGCTGTGATCTCGTAACCATGCATGTGTTCCTGAGCATCCATTCACCAGGGGCCTGGTTTGGTTAGGACCCTTTCCCATGTCCTGGGACTTACAGGCAATCAGGTGGCACTGCCCCATACAGCTGCACATGCTGTGCATCACTCAGAAGTACCAGCCAAAGGGGTGAAAAGATGGGCTGGGCAGGGTGTCTCAATTATTAAAGGTGCCTAGGGACCCAGGTTTGATTCCGATGTAAAGCCAGATATACTAAGTAGAGCATGTGTCTGAAGTTCTTTTGCAGCAGTAGGAAGCCCTGGCATGCCCATACTCACTTTCTCTGTCTGGTTCTTTCTCTCTTGCACACGCTCTCTCTCTCAAATAATAAATAAATAATAAAAATTAAAAAAACCAAAAAGGTCTGGTGCAGTAGTACATGCCAATAATCCCAGCACTGGGGAGACAGAGACAGGAAGACCTTTGGATCTTGCCGGCTAGCTAGTCTAGTCTTATCAGTGAGCTCCAGGTTCAGTGAGACCATGTCTTAAAAATAAGGTGGAGAAGCCGGATGTGGTAGTGCACGCCTTTAATCCCAGCACTCGGGAGGCAGAGGTAGGAGGATCACCTTGAGTTCAAGGCCACCCTGAGACTAATTCCAGGTCAGCCTGAGCTAGAGTGAAACTCTACCTCGAAAAACCAAATAAAATAAAATAAAATAAAAATAAGGTGGAGAAACCGGCCGTGGTGGCGCACGCCTTTAATCCCAGCACTGGGGAGGCAGAGGTAGGAGGAGCGCCCATGAGTTCAAGGCTACTCTGAGACTACATAGTGAATTCCAGGTCAGCCTGGGCTAGAGCAAGACCCTATCTCGAAAATCCAAAAACCAAACCAACAAAATGAACCTGGGTGTCCCCGATACTCAGATGGGGAAAGTAAGCACATGGCTGGCTCAGGGAAGAACTTGGGTGGGTGGAGCAAGGTCTCTCAGCTCTAACCTGATGGCTCTTTTCAAAGAGTATGGCCTCTAAATATTCAGAGCCTGGGCCTAGAGAGATGGTTCAGTGGTTAAAGGTTACTTACTTGCAAAGTCTGATGGCCTGGGTGTGATTCCCCAGTACCCACATAAAGGCAGATACACAAAGTGACACATACATCTGGAGTTCATTTTTAGTGGCTAGAGGCCCTGGTGTGCCTATTCTTTCTCTCCCTTCCCTTTCCCTTTTTTTCTCTCTCTTTCCTTCCAAATAAATAAATAAATAAATAAATAATAAATAAATACATTTTTTTAATTCAAGGGCTAGAGAGATGGTTTAGCAGTTAAGGCACTTGCCTGCAAAGCCAAAGGACCCAGGTTTAATTCCCTAGGACCCATGTAAGCCAGCTGCACAAGATAGGACATGTGTTGGGAGTTTGTTTGCAGTGGCTGGAGGTCCTGATGCCCCTATTCTCTCTCTCACTCAAATAAATAAATAAATAAATTTAAAAAAAATTCAGGGGCTGGAGTGATGTTTTAGCAGTTAAGGCACTTGCCTGCAAAGCCAAAGGACCCTGGTTTGATTCCCCAGTACCCACATAAACCAGATGCACAAGGTGGCCCATGTGTCTGGAGTTTCTCTGCAGCGGCTGGAGGCCCTGGTATGCCCATTCTCTCTCCCTCCCTCTCTCTTAACTAACTAAATAAAATAAAATATTAAAAATATTCAGGCCATGAGTTCGAGGCCACCCTGAGACTACATAGTGAATGAGTTCGATGCCACCCTGAGACTACATAGTGAATTCCAGGTCAGCCTTGGCTAGGGTGAGACCCTACCTTGAAAACAAACAAACAAACAAACAAACAAACAAACAAACAAATTCAGAGGCTGCCCTCTCTTTAAATACTTCTACTTACCTCGGGGGTGCCACAGAATGTGGACGTGGTCTCCTCAGGCTCTACACCTTCTTTGCAAAGGCCAAAGTCTGTCAGCACCACATGTCCCTGACGGGAGAAGATGGCAGGGGCAGAGGGGAGGTTAAAGCCCAGATGCCACAGTGACGATGGGGTCTAACATGCAGACATGGGGGACAGGCTTCATGCAGACCCAGAACTCCCAGTTTGGATTCCAGGAAACTTCCAGGGCAAAAACTCGCAGCATTCCATGTATTCCCCAGCTCATTCACGGGCTCAGAACCCTGCGTCTGACAGTGGCACTATTAGGATTTCCTCACTGGAGGTTGAGAAAAATAATACCCCATGCCAGCTGGGCATGAGGGGCAAAGTGGATAGGTACTACAAGGTTGTAATCACACCACCTCCAGGAAGCTGCCATGAATGACCCGTGCTGGGATCATGCTCTGGTCCAGAGATATGTCCCTCCCTAAGGGCAATGCATATCAGATGACAGGTCACTGCAGGAGCACAGAAGCTCAGCCTCTTTGCCTCCGTTTGGGACCATCTAAAGGTGCCATCCCGGCCTGGGTTCCCAATGCTGGGAGATCAGCTGAGGCCTTGCTTGCAACCTCAGTGTAGGTGAGCCTCTTCCTCTGCTCACTCTCTCCTTGATCCCCTTAAAACTCTACTTTTTAAGAGTGCTTCTCAGCTCTCCATTATACAGCCTGTTCCCAAGGAACCTGAGTGAAGACTCTGAAGGTCTACAGGTCCACTAGCCTCCAAGAGACCCACCCGTACCCCACGCAGGCCTTGTATACACACACCTGCACACGGTCTCCTACACAATGCTTTTATACATGTACATGTGCATGGGCATACATGCACGCACACCACACACACACACACGGGAATGCATCTGCTACGTATGCACATGTGTGCTGTGCATGATCACCTAGGCACACAGCCTCAAGGTCAAAGAGCACATATGTGATCTACATACACACATACACACCTGGCAGTCCAAAAGAATGTTCTCTGGCTTCAGGTCCCTGCCAACAAATAAGAGAAATCTCAGCCATTTAGAGAGAGAGAGAGGGAGTTGGGGACCCGAGTCTTGGTAGAAGTAGTATTCATGGAAGCTCCCATAGGTGTGCAGGGACAACCAATGGAGGCTGGACTCTTGGCTCTAGGAAGGAGGACACCCCAACCCTACTCAGATGTTGAGCTCTTCTCACACAAGGGATCTGAGTTCACTGGGGAAGTCGTGGTCCACACACTTTCTGACTGGTGGAACAAGCAGGACCTGAGCCTGACCCTGAGCCACAGGCAGGCCTCACCTGTAAATGATGTTCAGGGAGTGCAGGTAGCCAATGGCACTGGCCACCTCGGCAGCATAGAACCGGGCCCGGGGCTCCAGGAACCTGCGTTCCCGCTGCAGGTGGAAGAAGAGCTGGGAAGGAGATGGTGAAAGCGTTGCTGGGCTCCAGTAGACAGCAGTCACCCCAACCTAAGTTTCAGGGTACTGGTACCAAAAAGAGTGCATGCCGACCCCACCCCACAGAGCAGTTATGACAGCCACAGCTCAACAGGAGGAGAGATCATTCAGCATTGATTAAGCACCTATTATGTACTAGGGTACAAGTCAGGCTTGTTCACACCTCTCATCATTTAACCTTCATGTCAATCTTCAAGATCTCAACTATCATGCCAGTTTCGTGCCAAAGGAAACCGGAAGCAGGTTGGGTCGTTAAGCAACTTATCTAAGTTCTTGTAGCTCAGAGTTGGCAGAGCTGGGATTTGAAACTGGGCAGCTCAAGAGGGTTCAAGATGATGTGTTTTTAGTGGGAGTGAGGGGATGGTCTCTCCCTATGTAACTCAGGCTGGCCTTGAACTCACAGTCCTCCTGCCTCTGCAAGGAGATTACAGGCATGTGCTACCATGCCCAACAAAAATGTACTTTTCCTCCGATCCAAGAGATGGGACAACTGTCTGTCACGCTGAGTCCAGGTTAGATCTCCCTGTGAACTAATCACTTGCTTACAAAACCCTTCGTTCAAGGATGCAGGACAAAAGCTCTCCTCAGCTTCACATTGGAAGTCATTTGGTCACAGATCAAACCTGGAGTCATTGAGGGAGGCCCACTACATTTTGCTGCCTGCGCAGTGAGACAGAGCTAAGTCCAAGAGGGAGGCCAGCTTGTCCCCACCATGCTTTGGGGCTAACAAGTGGTTCAGGTCTCCACTTATGATAGTAATGGGTTTCTTCTACCCTGTGGAAAATGGAGCATTAAAAATCATTACTACACAATATCTCTTAGCATTGACTTTTCCTGCCATAAAGCACACACACACACTTTCTCTATTTTTTTCTTCACAAATAAATAAAACATATTTTTAAAAAAGAATTTTGGGGGTGGGTGGAAAGATGGCTTAGCAGTTAAGGTGCTTGCCTGTGAAGCCTAAGAACTCATGTTCAAATCTCCAGGTCCCATGTGGCCAGACAGAGTGATGCAAGCGAGCTACGTCACACATTCGCCACAAGGGGGCACATGTATCTGGAGTTTGTTCACAGTGGCCAGAGGCCCTGATATGCCCATTCTCTCTTTTATCTGCCTCTCTGTCTCTCTGTCTCTCCCTCTCTCTCTCTCTCTCTCAAATAAATTAAAAATATTTACTTTTAAAAAAAGACTAAAAGGAATTTGGTAAAGAGCAAGCACATAGGATGGAGAACTCTCTGCCCACAGCCAGCCCACCACAGCTGCCCTACAGCCCACACTCACCTCTCCCCCATTGACGTAGTCTAGCACAAAGTAGAGCTTCTCGGGGGTCTGGAAGGAGTAGCGTAAGCCCACCAGGAAGGGGTGCCTGACATTCTTCAGTAGTACATTGCGCTCCGCCATGATGTGGCTTTGCTGTGGAATTACAAGACACAAGGCAGGGCTCCATGCCACAGCCTAGAACAACTCTTTTCATTCCAGCACAGACTAGATGCCTTTGCTGGTGAGGTTGGTCTGGTCTAGGACTTTTTTCTGTCCTGTTCAAATACCTACACTGCTCCCTATGGCCCTCCAAGCCAGGTCCAGCCTCCTTGCCTAATACTCAAATGTCATTGTGGTCAACCTACCCCCAGCCTCTTCCTATCACAGAATCTCAAACCCATGGATCAGAAATCTGCCCCAGAGTCACAAGAAAAGCATATATGATGGCCAGGTGAGTACGTTCTAAAGAAAATCTTTAGTAAAAAAATTAAAAAAGCCATTGGGCTGGGGAGATAGCTCAGTGGTTAAAGGTGCTTGTTTGCAAAGCCTGCTGGCCCGGGTTTGATATCCTAGTACCCAAGTAAAGCCTGGTGCACAAAGTGGCACATGTATCTGGATTTCCTTTGCATCAGCAAGAGCCTCTGGTGCATCCATGCCCTTCCTTTCATAAATAAATAAATATTTTTTATTTTAAAAATTATTTATTTATTTATTTGCAAGCAGAGAGAGAGGGAAAGAGTGGAAGGGAGGGAGGGAGGGAGGGAGGGAGGGAGGGAGAAAGGGAGGGAGGAGATAGACAGAGAGACAATGGGCACACCAGGACCTCTAGCTACTGCAAATGAACTCCAGATGCAGGCACCCCCTTGTGTATCTGGCTGGGGAATCGAACCTAGGTCCTTTGGCTTCTCAGGCAAGCTCCTTAACTGCTAAGCCATCTCTCCAGTCCCCAATAAATAAACATTTTTTAAAGATTTTTTTGGTTTTTGTTTTTAAAAAATATTTATTTATTTAATTATTATTATTATATATATATTTTTTTTTGGCTTTTCGAGGTAGGGTCTCACTCTGGCTCAGGCTAACCTGGAATTAACTATGTAGTCTCAGGGTGGCCTTGAACTCATGGCAATCCTCCTACCTCTGCCTCCCGAGTGCTGGAATTAAAGGCAAGCACCACCACGCCTGCCTCAAAATATTTATTATTGTTATTTATTAGAGAAAGCTCGAGAATGGGTGTGCCAGGGCCTATAGACACTGCAAATGAACTCCAGATGCATGCATCACTTAGTGCATCTGGCTTACATGGGACGTGGAGAATCAAACCTGGATCCTTAGGCTTCGCAGGCAAGCGCCATAACCGCTAAGCCACTTCTCCAGCCCAAATAAATTTTTTGTTTGTTTGTTTGTTTTTCGAGGTAGGGTCTCACTCTGGTCCTGGCTGACCTGGAATTCACTATGTAGTCTCAGGGTGGCCTCGAACTCATGGTGATCCTCCTACCTCTGCCTCCCGAGTGCTGGGATTAAAGGCATGCGCCACCACACCCGGCCCAAATAAATATTTTTTAAAGCCATGAAGTGCCCACATTTTCTCTGCTTGGGCATCCTCTCTTTTTCCTTTGAGAGGTGTGTGTGTGTGTGTGTGTGTGTGTGTGTGCGTGTGCATGCACATGTGTGTTCCTGTGTGTGCAGGCGCCTCTGACCTAGACAACTGCTTTCTGGTGTTGATACTGGCCTCACACCTCATTTGAGACAGGATCTCTGGTTGCTCACCATTCCACTGGCCAGTCTAGCCATCCCAGGAGCTACTTCCGCCTCTACTTTCCTTCTTCTCACTGGAGGTCTTGTGGGATTATAGACGCCCACAATAGCATTTGGCTTTTACATGGGCTCTGGGGATCTGAAGTCACTGCTCATGCTTGTATGGCTAGTGCTTTATCCACTGGGCCATCTCCCCAGCCCCCAGCCCACCCTCTTTTCAGACCATCAGAATGCTACCGTGAAGCCAGCTGCCAGGCTACTTATACCAGGATGACCTCAACTCCCACCACTGTGGTATCCTTGCTCGTGTTAATCACTCTGTCTCCCGAGTCCCCTAATTTGACTTTCAATCCCCTCTCTGTTCTCCTAAGGTGTCGAAGGCACTGAAGTTGCTGAGGTGTCTAGAGATCCAGGTTGGTCATGATTGGAAAGGTCTTTGGAGAGGGTACAGTGTGAGCCCACAGTGTGCACCTGGGAAGCCTGGCACCTAAAGAGGGTAGAGAGCTGGCCCATCAGGACCTGGTGTTGCCCATACAAAGACAGAGGCCTGCTTGTCTTCCAGAAGATTTTCCAGTGATTTGTCTTGGTCTGCCTTCCTGGAGCAAGGTCTGCATCTTGTGCACTAGCTGGACCACCTCTGGACATAGCTCCATAGACCTCTTGGAGATGGGACCATCTTGGAGGCCACCCTAGGCTGAAGCCCAAGAAGCAGGAGAGAAAATCCTGTACTGAGCTCTGGTACCTCTTTGTTCTTCAAGATGGACTTTTTCTGCAACACCTTCACTGCATAGAACGCGCCGTCGGACTTGCGCTTGGCCAGTAGGACCTGAGCAGAAGTATAGATGCAAGACCCCATGGGTGGGTTTGGTTTTCCCTGATGGCAAGAGATGCCTCCAGTCTCCTGCCCCACCCCCATTATGCACTGCAGGCATATGAGCCCTATCTTTGGAGTTGTACGTGGAGGACAGCAGGTACAGGAGATAAAGACCTGGGTCTCCCCACTCTCTGCTCCTCACTCACCTTCCCATAGTTCCCTTTGCCAATGACTTTGAGAAAGTCGAAGTCTGTGGGCCGGGCACTGAGATAAGAGAAGAACAAGAATCAGCATCAGTGCACCGAAGCAGAATTCCAGAAGCTGCTGAGAGAATAACACTAAAGTAGACTTAAAACACACCCACCACAGCTCGGGGAATTTTGCTGAAGATGGGGAGGAAAGATTGTAAGAGCCACAGAGTGGAAGGGTATGTCCAGAGGCCTTGACCCTCACCTCCTTACAATGACTGACTGCTGCTCTCACATCTCATAACCCACATCCCCAGGAGGAATACCAGCAAATCCCACTGAGGACGGGCCCCAGCAGAATGGGGGCAGGGAGGAAGGAAATGATGGTACCAACACATGATGTGTCCATACAAAGTTTCTACTTAATAAAAAAAATAATAAAGACTGGAGAGATTGCTTAGTGGTTAAGGTACTGTCATGCAAAGCCTAAGGACTTATGTTTGACTCTCAAGGTCCCACATAAGCCAGATACACAAGTTGATGCAAGTACACAAGGTTGCACATATGCACAAGGTGGCACATGCATCTGGAGTTTGATTGCAGTAACAGGAGGCCCTGGCGCACCAATTCTTTCCTCCCCCTCTCTCTCTCACTTGCTCTCACTCTTGCTCTGTTGCATAAAAAAAAAAGCCAGTCTGTTGGACTTGCCTCATAATAAAATAAAATAAAATAAAATAAAATAAAATAAAATAAAATAAAATAAAATAAAATAAAATTCAAGCTGGGCATGGTGGTGCATGCCTTTAATCCCAGCACTTGGGAGGCAGAGGTAGGAAGATCACCATGAGTTTGAGGCCACCCTGAGACTACATAGTGAATTTCAGGTCAGCCTAGGTTAGAGGGAGACCCTACCTTGAAAAAAAAAAAAAAATCAGCATTTGCAAGATCAAGAAACATGGGTGCTGGGATGGAGAAATGGCTTAGTGGTTAAGGTATTTGCCTGCAAAGCCAAAGGATCCCAGTTCGACTCTCCAGGACCCACGCAAGCCAGATGCACAAGGTGGCGCATGCATCTGGAGTTCATCTGCAGTGGCTGGAGGCCCTGGCACACCCATTCTCTCTCTCTCTCTCTCTCTCTCTCTCTGCCTCTTTCTCTCTTTCAAATAAATAAACAAACAAATAAATAACTTTAAAAAGAAACACGGGTGCTAAGAGTAAGCCAGGCTTCTGTTTCACTTTGGAGCTGGGAAGTGTAGCCTGCCTTCTAGGGGCATTGCCTGCTTGTCTCCTCATCCCTCAGGAACATCATGTCTCCCAACCCAGAGAGGCTTGGATGACTCACTCTTCTCAGTTCACTTAAAACCAGGCAGGAAGGACACACAACTGGGTACATGGTATCGAAGGCACAATATAGCTTGTTACCACCCACCCACCCACCCATGCCACCAACAGGCCTTGAGAAGAGCCTGAGAGTGAGAAATTCTAATGGGCACATGTTAGGGAGCATTCGAGGCAGAAGGCTCATCATGGGCCAAGGTTGTGGAGGAAGATCTTGGCCCAAATGGTAATGGTCTTGAACCCAGGACCAGAGATGTTGGGGTTTTATTCCCAAAGCGAGGGGGGCCTGTCCTGAGAGGATCCAATAGGAATGTTGACTTGGAGAACAGAACTCACTTTGGGTTGGCTGATGGCCCCAGATTGATGTTCCCATTGGCCCTAGAAGGCTGAAGATATTTAAAGAAAGAAGTAATTAAGATAAGCAAACCCTTCTCCCTCTTCCTTAGCCCAGGCCAGTCCTGCTAAAACCTCTACCAGCTTGCCTGCCTCCCTCCTTTCCTTCTTCCCTTCTATCCTCTTACCCACCCATCCATTTAACAGCCTTCCATTTCACCTGCTTCTCCCAACAACCTTGAGAAGCTGCTGGCCTTTGTGCCAATTTTTTTTTTTTTTGGTAGGGTTTCACTCTAGTCCAGGCTGACCTAGAATTCACTTTGTATTCTCAGGGTGGCCTCGAACTCATGATGATCCTCCTACCTCTGCCTCCTGAGTGCTGGGATTACAGGCGTGTGCCACCATGCCCGGCTTTGTGCCAATGTTAAGGGCAGAAAAATGAGGTGAGAGAGGAGAAATCCAAGGCCTTACAGGAAAGCAGGCTTGGATTTGAACCCATGTATCTTCACAACCAATCCCTTAATTTTTCTACCCCATTTACTTTTTGTCTTTTGGGGGAAGGCTGGGTGGGCAGGGTTTCACTACAGCTCAAACTAACCTGAAACTCACTATGTAGCCCAGGCAGGCCTCAAACTCATAGTGATCCTCCTACCTCAGCCTCCTGAGTGGTGGAATTAAAAGTATGTACCACTTCCGGGCGTGGTGGCGCATGCCTTTAATCCCAGCACTCAGGAGGCAGAGGTAGGAGGATCGCTGTGAGTTCGAGGCCACCCTGAGAATACATAGTGAATTCCAGGTCAGCCTGAGCTAGACTGAGACCCTACCTCAAAAAAACAAAAAACAAAAAAAGTGTTGCACAATATCCATCCAACTTCCCATCTACTTTTTGAAGCCCTTACCCAAATATCTCCTTTTTTTCCCTGCAAATAGCCCATCTCCATGAACTCATAGTGACTCAGCAGCTCCAAGTTTCTACTTGTCTAGACCATCCTACGGCCTGACCAGTGTCTCTACAGATTTCCTTAGCATTGGGAGTCCCAGGTGCTGCGTGCTGGGTGCTAGATGGAACCAGAGCCACTTACCTGTGGGCTAGGGACCCCTGCTGGGCTGGAGGCCATTCTGTAGCTGTAAGCAACTGTGCTTTGGGGCTATGGGGAAGAAGAAGCATGAGGGAATCCAGGCCTTGAGGCATGGCAGCCCTCTCCCCGACCCTGAACCTCTGTCACAACTTGAGTGGCCCCACACTGGAGGCCAATGACTCATAAAATCAGGGGACAAGAAGTGATATCAGCTACCTTTCTTGCCAGACACCTGAGGAGGGATGGAGAGGGACAATTAGGCTGGGTCTTTGTAAAGATTAGAGACAGCCAGGGCAGTGAGACCTTTGTGAGCCATGGCATCAATAAGCTGGCCAGGCCAGAAAAGGACCCTTGTAAACCTAAAGCTGAATGCTGACACACATTGTTCAATGAGGCACCCGAGGCCGAGGAAAAAATTTCCTTTCTTCTTCCTTCCTTCCTTTCTTTTCTTTTCTTTTCTTTTCTTTCTTTTCTTTCTTTTCTTTTCTTTAGGCAAGGTTTTGCTGTGTAGTCCAAGTTGGCCTTTAATTCAAGATCCTCTGCCTTAGGCTCCCAAGTGCTGGGATTGCAGGAATGTGCCACTACATCTGGCTTTAGACAAGGACTTTCTTCAGATCTTGGAAGACAGTTCAAAAGGTAAAGCCGTTGGCAAGCATGAGGACTTGAGTTTGGACTCCCAACGCCTATGTAAATGTTAGGTGGATGTGGCGACCTGCCTGTAATCCCAGTGTGAGAGGCAGAGACAAGATCCCTGGGGACAAGCTGGCTAGCAAGTGTAGCCGGATCCATAGGCTCTGGGTTCAAATGAGAGACTCAGGCCTCAAGAACCAAAGTGGAAAATGATCGAGGAAAATACCCAGTGTCAACCTCCAGCTTCCCCATGTATATGCACACACATGCGTGTACACACTTGCACATATACATATGCCCGTGACACATTAACACACATACACACATGCATATCACATACATGTATGCATTAAATAAAAAGAAAAGGACTTTCTACAGTGCTTCAGTTTGTGAGGGGTAGCTGGACTCCCGTATAGGTATGTTGACCACCCCAAATCCTTGTGGACAGCCCCCAGCTTGGCTCTGTGCTGACTATAACCTCCTTGCCACAAGGACCCCCCCAACTGTCTGAGGGCCTTGGACCAGAGCCATGGAAGCCCCAAACTAGCCACCATCTATTTGAGCTCAAGTGGTGAAGGGAGGGAGTTGCTGGTCTTTTTAATCAAGAGCACAATGGAAGAAGTCAGGGTGTCCATCTGAGTTCAGAGAGCTCAGAATCCCATAGCTCCTGTGCCTCCCACTGGGACTGCTAGATGCCACAGCTTTGGCCAACCATAGGGTCTGAACATATAGCCTGGCCTCACTGAGCAAAGACAACCCCCCCTTTTTTTTTCCCCAGGGAAGGTCCTGGGGGCACTACCCTGTGGCCTTCTTCAGCTAGGAAAGTAGATACAAGGGAAGGGAGGTGTCCCCCCAGCTAGGCTGATCTGAAAGACCCAGCCCCGCAGGCTGCAATGGGAGCACAAACAGCCCTCACCATAGCCCACCAGGCCGTGCTCCCACAGCCAGCCTGGGACACTCCCACCCCTCTCTGGGCTGTCCCCCATGGGTCACATGCCAGGCCCTGACTACCCTGGTCCCTCATACCTGTGCGGGCCTTGCTGAGGCCTCCGGTAGAAGCAGCAGTTGCAGCTGAGCACAGGCAGCAGACAAGAGAGCCTCTCTCTGTTCTCCCAACAAGGACCAAGTGTCAGTGCCTGGCGCCCCCAGCACAAGCTCACAACTCCCAGCAGTGGCAGCGGCGATGGGATGGGGGCTGGTGATGTCACACAGGATCCAGCAGAGCTTAAGATGGGACGGCGGGAGACTTCCGTTCCCTTGGGGACACCATCTTCCCCTGAGGGGTGGAGGACATTAGGTAGCAGCCCTTGAAGAGCCTGGGGGCTCCTTGGGGCTTCTTAGCATGAGTGTGCTGTGTGCAGGTGTTTTGTGCAGAGATGTGCTCCCAACATGACTCTGATGTGTGGGTGTGGCCTTGGATTTGTGTGTGTGTGTGTGTGTGTGTGAATATGTGCATGTGGCAACCCCCTTTTGAGACCCACTGCACGAACTTTTTTTGGGGGGGAGGGTTGAGGTAGGGTATCACTCTATGCCAGGCTGGCCTCAAACTCACAGTGACCCTCCTACTTCTGCCTCTCAAGTGCTGGGATCAAAGGCATGCACCACCACATCTGGCCTGCAGGGAACTTTTTACTTTGCTTTCTCAATAAAACCTCTGTTTGCTTGCCCTTAAAAAAAAAATCTGTAGCCAGGTGTGGTAGCACACGCCTTTAACCCCAGCACTACTCGAGAGGCAGAGGTAGGATGATCACGGTGAGTTTGAGGCCAGCCAGAGATTACATGGTGAATTCCAGGTCAGCCTGGGCTAGAGTGAGACCCTACTTTGCAAAAACCAAATAATAATAATAATAATAACAACATAAATAAACCTGTGTGTGTACCAGTATAATAGCACTGGTACATGTGTCTGCACATCTAGTTGATTGTGTGCAACATTGTGCTTCTCAGTGCGTACAGAGGATGTGATGTGTTTCAACATGTCACTGTGCAGTAAAATGCACCAGTGTGTATTTTCATATGCGTTCATGTCCTTGGGTCCGTGTTTGTGCAGGATTCTGCGTGAGGGCATCTGCATGGTTGTCTGCAGATGAGTATGAATTAGGTTAGGGTGAGAGTTGGGGTTGGGGTTACTAATGTGTGTGTGGCCATGTAACTACACATCCTACGTGGGTACATCATGGTGAGTGTCCGTCCATATTGGGGTACATCAGTAAATAAATGTCTCTCTATGTGTGTATGAGTATGTGCCCATGTGTATGGGGAGCCTGTTTGTAAGTACACATGATCCCAGTGGCCTTTCCAGGCACTATACAGACCACCTCGTCCAGAGAGGAGGCTCTAGGGACCTGGACCGTGGCTAAGGAGATCACTACACCAAATGCTTGAGAAGAAAAGCCAGCTCTCAGCTCAGCGGGTCTTTGACTGCTGAGCACTTGACCCTTTGGGTTCTTCCCTGTCAGCTCTTCGAGAGCTCTGGCTCGCTCTTTGACCCAGGACAGATCTGGTGGAACCCCAGCTCTCCTGCTATATAAGCTTCTGAAGGCCTTGCTGCTTGGGATAATCTTTCCTTTCTCACAGGGTCCTTTCCTTTATTAAAGGATCATACGAATCAGTAGGTATTCTGGGAAAGGAAGGAGCTGATGGGATCCACATAGCCCCTGACTTTTCTGTGTGAGTACACAATCCATGATGGGGGGAAGGACTCACAGGGTTGAGGCAGAGGAGGTGGGTCAGGGAGGGAAATGAGCCCAGTGGCTCCAGCATCTTCTGCAGGCTCTGAGATGCAGGGGACCTGGAGGTGTTGACGCAAGAACACTGGAGTCAACAGTATCAAAGCCTTTCCATCTTTCCACAAAATAGAAATGTTGAGGCAATATACAGGTCTGCAGGATGTCATGTTGACAAAACACATAGCCTGAACAAGGACATTTCTTTTCAATAACAAGACCATGATGGGGCTTTCATTTGGCAGCAGGACGTAGAAAAGCAAAATAACTGATGATAATAATAACCCCAGTGTCCCCGACAGGGCACTTCAGAACCACTGGCTGTGACGGCTCTCACTGTGAATGCTGCATCCTGACCAGACTGCCCCATCTCTCTTTCCTTTTCAGTTAAGTGCCTCAAAAGAGCTCTTTGGAATCATCACCTCCACTCCTTTTAAAAAATTTTATTTATTTGAAAGAGAGAGTGGCAGATAGAGGGAGACAGAATAGGCATGCCAGGGCCTCCAGCCACTGCAAATGAACTCCAGACGCATGTGCCACCTTGTACATCTGGCTTACGTGGGTTCTGGAGAATTGAATTGCTTTGCAGGCAAGCGACCTAACTGCTAAGCCATCTCTCAAGACTTCACCTCCACTCTATTTCCTTTCCTCTGCTGAAATGCCAAATTTCATTTTTATTAATCAGTAGGCAATGACCTGTGTGCCAAAGCCAGAGAGGGCTCTGTCTTCATCTTACTCAGATGTGTGGTGGCGCTGGTACCCTCCCTGGTGCCCTCTCTTTACCCACTTGGCTTTGGGAGCTCCTGGAGTTCCTCCTGCCTCAGTCATGACACTGATCCTCTTACTCTGCTTATCTTTCAACTCTGGCTCAGTCCTTGGTCTCTGTCTAAATGTAAGCTAGTCCAGTGGCTTAGCTCACTATATTTATGATACCAAGTTTACCTCTCTAGTTCTGATTCTCTCCTGAACTCTGGACCTACATATCTAACTGCTTCCTCGCAACTCACCACTTAGGTATCTAGAGGTATCTGCAGTCATAACATCCAAAATAAAGGTCTGAACTTCCATTACTTCCACCTTGTCCTAGCTTGCTCCTCCCTCAGTCTTCTCCCTCAGCAACAGCACCAGCACCATCAGCAATTTGGAATTCATTCTAGAACTTAAACCATCATCCCACCTCCACTCTGTCATGAAATTCTATTCAAAAGATATCCATGGGCTAGAGAGATGGCTTAGTGGTTAAGGCACTTGCCTGTGAAGCCAAAGAACCCAGGCTCAATTCCCCAAGACCCATGTAAGCCAGATGCACATGGTGGAGCATGTGTCTGGAATTCATCTGCAGTGGCTGGAGGCCCTGGCATGCCCATTCTCTCTCTCTCTCTCTGCCTTTTTCTCTCTCAAATAAATAAAAAATTTTAAACAAATTTAAAGAAAGATATCCATAAGGGCTGGAGAGATGGATTGGCAGTTAAGGTGCTTGCCTGTGAAACCTAAGGACCCATGTTTGATCTCTCTCCAGATCCCACTTAACAAAGGTGAGGCAAGTGCAAGGTCGCACATGCCCACTAGGTAGCACAAGCATCTGGAGTTAGAGATTGCAGTAGCTGAGGCTCTGGCATGCCAATTCTCTCTCTCTCTCTTTGTCTCTCATGTTAAATAGATGCTTGTGCTCTCATGTTTTGTGCAGAAGTCTTTGTGATAGTTAAGATATGGGATCAACCTAAGTGTCCATGAATACATGGATGAAGAGACTGCAGTATATATACCATGAAACACTACTCAGCCACAAAGAGATGAAATCCTGGGGCTGGAGAGATGCCTTATCAGTTAAGGCATTTTCCTGCAAAGCCAAAGGATCCCAGTTTGATTCTCCAGGACCCAATATAAGCCAGATGCACAAGGGGGTGCATACATCTGGAGTTCATTTGCAGTGGCTGGAGGGCCTGGCACACCCATTCTCTCTCTCTTGCTCTCATATATATGTACTTTTTTTTAAAAAAGAAAAGAAATCCTCTCATCTGTAGTAAGTAACATGGATGTACCAGGAGGACATTGGGTTAAGTGAAAAAAAGCAAGGCACAGAAAGACAAGCATCAAGTGATTGTACTCATTTCTGGAATTGGAAAAAAATGTTGATTTCATAGAACTAAAGAGTAGACTAGTGGCTACAGAAGCTGAGGAGGGGAATCAAGCAGAGGTGAAGAGAATGATTTATAGGCATAAAGGTACCGTTAGATAGCAGAATAAGTCTTGGT
Organism: Orientallactaga sibirica; assembly: GCA_036365145.1. Taxonomy (NCBI): domain Eukaryota; kingdom Metazoa; phylum Chordata; class Mammalia; order Rodentia; family Dipodidae; genus Orientallactaga; species Orientallactaga sibirica. The sequence continues at coordinate 1,965,587 of JAEOAD010000011.1, forward strand.
GTTCTATTGCACATAAAGTGATATTTAGCAATTTTGCATTATACACTTCCAAATCACTAGAAGAGACAGAATATTCACTAGGAAGAACTGACAAATGCTTAAGATAATAGATATGTAAGATATCCTGTTTTTTATTTTTGAGGCAAGCCCAACAGACCGGCCTTTTCAATGAGAGAAAGCAAGAGTGAGAGAGAGAGAATTGGTGTGCCAGGGTCTCTAGCCACTGTAATCAAGCTCCAGATGCTTGTGCCACCTTGTGCGTGTGTGCGATCTTGCACATGTGTCACCTTGTGTGTCTAGCTTATGTGGGATCTGGGGAGTTAAACATGGGTCCTTAGCCTTCGCAGGCAAACACCTTAACCACTAAGCCATCTCTTCAGCCCAAAATATCCTGCTTTGATCATTATACAATAAAATAAAAAATACATACCATTATCCTATGTCAGTCAAAACAAAGTAAAACAGAGCAGGGTGTGGTAGCATATGCCTTTAATTCTAGCACTAGGGAGGCAGAGGTAGGAGGATCACTGTGAGTTTGAGGCCAGCCTGAGACTACATAGTAAATTCCAGGTCAGCCTAGGCTAGAGTGAGACCCTACCTTGAGAAGAAAAAAAAAGTAAAACATATATACAGTCCCCAGATCCCACTCTTGCTCACCAGCATTGCTGTGGCCACCTGCCTGAGCCACTTTGTTCCTTCCATGTACCACTGCAGTAGTTTCCCTACACATTCCCTTTAGCCACTACAGTCCCTGTCCTTGGAAAGCCAGGGTGAGTCTTTCAAAATGTACATGGGACATGGGCTTTCATTACTCAAAACTCCAGTGGTTAGCTGGTGTGGTGGCTCACACCTTTTATCTCAGCACTCGGGAGGTAGAGGTAGAAGGATAACCGTGAGTTTGAGACCAGCCTGAGACTACAGAGTGCATTCCAGGTAGCCTGGGCTAGAGCAAGAGCCTAAAACCAAAACCAAAAAAAAAAAAAAAAAAATCAAACTAGGAATATAAATCTGATTACTATCAAGCAAAAAGCAAAGTTTCAAAATGGTAGGTGCACCAGGGGCACCAATTTTGTAAAAGTGGAAAAAAAGACAATGTACATTTGAATGAATGGCCATGACAAAAGGCAAGAGGCTATGAAAGTAGGCTCTTAGATCATTTTGTGTTTTTATTTTATTTTATTTTATTTATTTCCTATTGTATAAAGTTTCTCAGTGTTGCTGTTCTGTTCATGGCTTCAGTTCCAAGCCCTGCTGCGACCAGTAACATAATCATTGCCCACTCTCCCCTCACCTTGACTGGATGCCCCCACGCCAAGCCACTCTCAGTGCCTCAGACTTCCTTCTCTCCTGCTTCACTATCATGTGACTTTCCCACCCAACCCGAGCATCAGTATCTTACCCTCTTTGACCCATAGTGACCCCCCTCACTCTAGCCCACCCATGAGCCCTCGGCCTGTCCTGCCCCTCACATGCTGTTGCTCAGACTTGCCTTCCCATGGCTCACCACCACGTGGACCTGCAGGATGGGGAAGGGTAGGGTAGGGTGGACTAAGGTAGGGGCTTCACACGGTTCTCTTTCCTGGGAATGCACCCTCCCCAACAATGTGGCCTGCTTGCTAAACTCTTTCATGGATCTTCATTTGCCTTCCCAGAAGCCTTGCTGGGTGCTCCTTGCCTTGTATCTGCTCCTGGCTTACACCTCATTGCACCTGGCTTCACACCTCTGTAATGTATCCTTGACCTGCCTGCCCAGCTCAAGCACCAGCTTGCTCTTATTTTGTTCCCACAGTGCCATGGGTTAGAAACTGTCATCATCCTCACGTGTGTGTGTATATGTGTGTGGTACTGGGGGTTGAACCAATGCCTCAAAGATGCAAGCTAAACACTTTACCTCTGAGCTACACCCCCAAATCCCTTCATTCCCATTTTAGTCAGGAGGAAACTGAGGCATGGAGAGGAGAAATGACTTGAGAAAGATACAGTAAACATCAATAAATGATATGACAAGGATTTGAACCCAAGCAGGCTGTGAAGAGGTTAGAAAGTTTAAAAAGGAAGGAATGAAGTGAAAGAGTGAGATCAGGAAGAGGCAATGTAAGCAGTAAAGAGAAATTAGGTAAAAAGAAATTAGAAGCTAGGCGTGGTGGCACACACCTTTAATCCCAGCACTTGGGAGGCAGAGGTAGGAGGACTGCTGTGAGTTTGAGGCCAGCCTGAGACTCCAGAGTGAATTCCAGGTCAGCCTGGGCTAGAGTGAGACCCTACCTCGAAAAAAAAAAAGAAGAAGAAGAAGAAGAAGGAGGAGGAGGAGGAGGAGGAGGAGGAGGAGGAGGAGGAGAAGAAGAAGAAGAAGAAGAAAAAAGAAAGAAAGAAAGAAAAAAGCAAAAAGAAATTAGACCTGGGAAGAAAAGACAAGGAGAGGAGAGAGAGAGAAGGGGAAGACATTAGGGAAGAAGAAGGCAGCTTGGAAGAAAAAGGAAAGATAGGAAGAAAAGGAGGGAGGAAAGAAGGAAGGAAGGAAGGACATGGAGAGGAGTGAGGAAGGAAGTGGGTTCAGTGACAAGTCAGCTCCACAGCCTGCTAGCAGGCAGGTGTCCCCATCTCAAGAAGCCCCTCACCTGGAGATCCTGGGTGCCAGTGCAGGTCCGGGGCAGCTGTGCCCTCTCCCTCGGAATGCTTCTGTGACCTGACACCTAATCCTGACTCAGCCAGCAGGAGCGACCTGTTACCCACTCACCTAGCTCTTAAACCAGCTCAAGTTCAGCCTCCCAGTTGTGCCAGCTCTCAGCTGGCTTCAGTGCTTTCCAGTTACTAATTAACCGCTGGACTAAATCAACAAGGTGGCTGTGCCCATAAGTGTGCTGGTTAGCCATGCCCCACGGACCCTCTCGAACTGTTAAAAGCTATTGCATGACTTAAGTTATACGAACCTTAGGCAAGTGACTTCAGATCCAGGAGCCTCATGCGACCTGGCGATGGTTATGGGTCCTGCCTTTATGGAGGGTCCCTGAAGTCCCTTTCAACATTGTCACATTTCTAATCCTGAAACTGCTCCTTTCCCAAGGGCTGGCTGAGATTTGGACTCATCCACATGCCCTTTCCCAATGCCACCAGCTGAACCTCTTTCCCTTTCTCGGAGAGCTAGGCAATGCAAAGACTGGTCCTCAGATTTTCTCTTACTGCTTCCCCAGTAGGTGCTGCCAGTCTCCATCAGCCCTTCCACGGCACTTCCAGAGGTGGGCAGCTTATTCCTTATGGGTCCCACACTCACGGGTGCTGAGCCAATGCCTGTTTCGCACAGCTTACCTGTCCTGGCACAGTCCTTAGAGGAGAGTGGCAGTAAGGTGGACACCTGTGAGCGCTCTGCCCTTTGGAGATCCAAGGACCAGGATCCAAGGCTCTGCTGGTCCCAGCTCACATGGTGGGAAGGTTTTCTTGTAAATGACCCAGAGCTGCCAGACCAAGGCTTCTAACTCAGGCGAGGAGAGGCCTGAGCCACTAGACCGTTGGGAGAAGCTGTGTCCAGTGACCTTTCTGCCTAGCCATCACAGAGTTTAACCTGAACTCCGTTTCTACTCTTATTTGTCATTAAAATGTCGACAACTGAATCGTCAGGTCTAGTGCCTTAAGAAATGACTGCTCTGATTCGATACACAGCCCCAGAGGGCCTCACTCCCCACTTCCCCCAGCACACACACCGGCACGTGTCTGGTGTCTGGCCTTAGGCCAGAAAGGGGAGGCAGCTGACCCAAGTGCACAGAGCAAATGAGGACAGTGGCCAGGGTCCGGCCTCTTCTACCACTGCTGCTCTGCCAAGCTCCTTCTCCCCTGGTTAAAGAAGGAAAAATAAAAATAAAAAATAAAAGAAACACATACATACATACTCACACTATGGTATCAATTGCACAAAGCACATTGAAGAATTTCAACACAGAAGTATGACAGATAAAAAGTGAAAGCTTTAGCTGGGTGTGGTGGCACCTTTAATCCCAGCACTTGGGAGGCAGAGGTAGGAGGATCCCTGTGAGGCCACCCTGAGACTACATAGTGAATTCCAGGTCAGCCTGAGCTAGAGTGAGACCCTGCGAAAAAAAAAAACAAAACAAACAAAACAACAAAAGTGAAAGCTTTGTCACACTCATCTTCAGTCACAATTTCAGAGGAAAGGGCTACTGACTAAAGGGTGATAATCATTTCAGACTCTTTTTTCCTTTCTGCTTTCTTTGTTTTGGAGGTAGGGTCTCACTCTAGTAGCTCAGGCTGACCTGGAACTCACTCTGTAACCACAACTGGCTTCAAACTCACAGTGATCCTCCTACTTCTGTCTCCCCCAGTGCAGGCTCTCAACTTTATTTTTCTTTGTTTTTAATTTTTAGAAAACATTTTATTTATTTATTTATTAGAGAAAGAGAGAAAGAGAAGGGGTGATCCAGGACCTCTAGCCATTGCAAACAAATTCTAGATACATGTGCCACCTTGTGCATCTGGCTTTCCTGGGTACTGGGGAATCAGACCTGGGTCCTTAGTCTTCACAGGCAAGGACCTTAACTGCTAAGCCATCTCTCCAGCCCTGGTTCACAATTTTAATATTTTTATTTATTTGCAAGCAGGGAGGAGAGAGAGAGAAGGAGAATGGGTGTTTGCAGTGGCTAGAGGCCCTGGTGTGCCCATTCTCTCTCTGTCTCTCTTCTTTCTCTGCTTGCAAATAAATAATTTAAAAAAGATATATATCATGTTGGCCGGGCGTGATGGCGCACGCCTTTAATCCCAGCACTCAGGAGGCAGAAGTAGGAGGATCGCCATGAGTTCAAAGCTACCCTGAGACTACAGAGTGAACTCCAGGTCAGCCTGAGCTAGAGTGAGACCCTACCTTGAAAAACCAAAATAAACCAAAATAAAATAAAATAAGAAGCCATCATGTGGGGCTGGAGAGATGGCTTAGCAGTTAAAGCACTTGCCTGAGAAGCCTAAGGACCTAGGTTCAGTTCCCCAGTACTCACGTAAGCCAGATGCACAAGGGGGTGTGTAGCAGACAGCTTCAGGTTCACTGAGATGAACTTCCAGACCAGGCACAGTTATGGAGGAAGGGATATTATTTATTGAAGCTTACAGATCCAGGGGAAGTTCCATAATGGCAGAAGAAGCTGGCCTGTCTTCACAGGACCAGGCAAGAGAGCAAAAGCCCCCAGCCACACAGCACATAGAGCAAAGCTACAGCCAAAAGCCACAGCACACTTCAGGAACTCCCGCTAGGCACACTTTGCATATCTTTACAATGGAATCTCAAACCCACCATCACACCTTAATGCCCAGTGACATTGCCTCTAGCAAGGTGGCTGAGGATGCAAACTATAAACTAATAAAACACTGAATATATTGGGGGACATATATTCAAACTACCACAGGGTGCATGCCTCTGGTGTTCATTTCTAGTGGCTGAAGGCCCTATCACACCCATTCTCTCTCTCTGCCTCTGTCTCCCAAATAAATAAATAAAATATTTTTAAAAATCATGTGTGTTTAAATTTGGGATGATTGGGATGTGGTGATATTCCCTCCTTTTTAAAAAAATGTAAAAAAAAATGTGGCTCACTGGGCTGGAGAGATGGCTTAGTGGTTAAGGCATTTGCCTTTGAAGCCTAAGGACCCTGGTTCAATTCTTCAGGTCCCACGTAAGGCAGATGCACAAGGTGGAGTATGCATCTGGAGTTTGTTTGCAGGGGCTAGAGGCCCTGGCGTGCCCATTCTCACTCTCTCTCTTTCTCTCTTTCTATCTCCCCATCTCTCTGTCTCTAATAAATAAAAAAATAATAATAAAATCTTTTTTTAAAAATGTGGCTCACGGGGCTGGAGAGATGGCTTAGCGGTTAAACGCTTGCCTGTGGAGCCTAAGGACCCGGTTCAAGGCTTGATTCTCCAATCGTAAGCCAGATGCACAGCAGTTCGTTTGCGGTGGCTGGAGGCCCTGGCGCACCCATTCTCTTTCTCTCTCTACCTACCTATTTCTGTATCTCTCTCTCTCTCTCAAATAAATAAATAAATAGGAAAAAAAAAAAAAAAAAAATGTGGCTCACATCTTTAATCTCAGCACTCAGGAGACGGAAGTAGGAGGATCACTGTGAGGTATAGGTCAGAGCGAATTCCAGGTCAACCTGGGCCAGGGTGAGACCCTATCTTGAAAAGCCACCAAAAAAACAAAACACCAAAAAACAAAAACAAAAACAAATAATCTCCCTTGGGATTGTTCACAAAGGACACTGACAGATAATGGTGGGTGATGAGCCAGTCCTGGCTCTTTGTCTTCTACTCCATCCGAGGTTGTTCAATCCTGGTTTTTCGGTGTTTTATGCAGGTAGAGCTTCAGTTTCCCGGTTTATCATGGTGGCCTCTTTTTCCCTTGCTCCCCTCCTCCCTTTGTTTTGTACTATTTGTCAGAAGATGTATCCTTTCCTGCCTCCACCCTCCGCTCCACTTTTGCAGGAGCCGGTTTGGCCGACAGCCTGGCCTGGCTGCACTTGGCCAGGTCCTTCTCTGCGCTGACCTTCCCTTGGGCATCTTGGATGTGGGGAAGGTGCATGGGGACACGGTGGCCCTTCAGCTGTTGCCTGGCCACCACCTTGAACTGTTCGGACCTGCGGTGGGGAAGGGATGGAAGAACTGGTCCTCTTTTTATGCAGGGTCTGGGAATAGAACTAGGGTACTGCAAGCACTTTATCTGCTGAACCGTCTCTCCAGAACCCCTAGTATCTTCTCTAAGTTCTCACTATTCTGACATTTTACAATTGTGTAGCTTGGTACCATTTCTTTTATACCCTTTGTCCTGATATAGAGTATGACCTCTTAATATCGAGACAAGTATGTTTCAATTCTATGAAAGTTCTTTTTTCTTAGTTCACTTTTGGTGGAAATAATTTGTTTTCTCTATTCTCTCTTACTGGAAGGCTTATTAGCTGTGTATTTGAGCTCTGCCCAGTCTTCTGATTTTAAACACTTTTCCTGTTTTTCATTTCTTTGTCTTTTGTTTTTGAGACAAGGTCTCACTATGTAGTCTAGGCTGGCCTCAACTCACAATCCTCCTGCCTCAGCCCCTAAGTACTGGGGTTATAGCAAATATCTCCATGCTCAGCTCCTTTTATTTTTAAGGGGTTTTTTTGTTTATTATTTATTTATTTATTTGAGAGTGACAGAAAGAGACAGATAGATAGAGAATGGGGTGTGCCAGGGCCTCCAGCCACTGCAAACAAACTCCAGATGCATGTGCCACCTTGTGCATCTGGCTTATGTGGGTACTGGGGAATTAAGCCTTGAACCAGAGTCCTTAGGCTTCACAGGCAAGTGCTTAACCGCTAAGCTATCTCTCCAGCCCACCCCCCTTTTAAGTTTTAAGGCAGGGCTTTGCTATGTAGCCTTGGCTGTCATTGAACTTCGCTGAAATCCTGCCCCTGCTTCTTGGGTCTCGCTCTAGCTCAGGCTGACCTGGAATTCACTATGGAGTCTCAGGGTAGCCTCAAACTCATGACAATCCTCCTACCTCTGCCTCCCGAGTGCTGGGATTAAAGGCGTGAGCCACCACACCTGGCTCTGCCCCTGCTTCTTGAATGATGGGATCATAGGAGTGTGTCAGCACACTTGGCTCGGTAGTTCCACTTTCTGGGAAGTGTCCTCACCTTTATCTTTTGGACCTTGTACTGAATTTTTATTTCTACAACCACATATCTAATTTCCAATACTTTAAAAAATATTTGAGAGAGAAAGACTAAGAGACAGAGAAAGAGAATGGGCATGCCATGACCTCTAACCACTGCAAATGAACTATAGATGCATGTGCCACCTTGTGCATCTGCCTTTATGTGGGTACTGAGTAATCAAACCTGGTTCCTTTGGATTTTCAGGCAAGTGTCTTAACCACTAAGCCATATCTCCAGCCCCTCAACACCCTGTTTATGTTTCAATGTTTCTCTTCTCTCTCTCTCTCTTTTTAAGAAAGAATGAGAGCAAAAGAAAGATTGGTGTGCCAGAGCCTTAGCCACTGCAATCAAATTCCAGATGCTTGTGTCACCTTTGTGTGTCTGGCTTATGTGGGATCTGGAGAGAGATTGAATGTGGGTCCTTAGGTTTTACAGGCAAGCGCCTTAACCACTAAACCATCTCCCCAGCCCTGTTTTTTGGTTTTCAGGGTAGTAGGGTCTTGCTCTATCCCAGGCTTACCTGAAAATTACTATGTAGTCCCAGTCTAGCCTTGAACTCATTGTGATTTTCCAAGTGCTGGGATTAAAGATGTGCACCACCATGCCTGGCTTCTTTTCTTTTTATCACAGCTATGTCTGGTAGAGGGTTAGCTTCCAACAGATGGAAGGGTTGCATTCTACGTTGAAGGGAAAGCAAGAAGGAAGGATAGATGTGGGTGGCAGGGAGGTGGGGGTTTTGTTTACTGTGACATAGATGGTGTGGTGGTCTGAGTCAGCTGTCCTCAATAAACTCATGTATTTTAAATTGATTGATCCCAGGCTAGTGGCAATTTGGGAGGTAGAACCTTGCTGGAGGAGGTGTGTTCCTGGGGATGGGCTTTGGGGTGTTATAGCCAGCTCCCTTTTGTCAGAGTTCAGCTCACTCTTCTTTTCTTTTAAATATTTTATCTACTTATGTATTTGAGAGTGAGAGAGAAAAAGAGGCAGAGAGATACAGAGAGACAGTGAGAGAATGGGTGCACCAGGGCTGCCAGCCACTGTGAAATTGAACTCAAGTTATTAGGCTTTGCAGGTAAGCACCTTAGCCATCTCTCCAGCCCTGCATCTTATTATTTTTATGTTTGTTCTTTTTTTTTTAAGTTTTTTTTTCATTTTTTTTGTTTGTTTTTTGGAGGTAGGGTGTCACTCCAGCTCAGGCTGACCTGGAATTCACTATGTAGTCTCAGGGTGGCCTCGAACTCATGGTGATCCTCCTACCTCTGCCTCCTGAGTGCTGGGATTAAAGGCACGCACCACCACACCCAGCTTCATTTTGTTTTTTTTTTAAACATTTTAAATATTTTATTTATTTGAGAGAGAGAAAGAAGAGAGAGAGAGAGAGAGAGGGAGAAAATGGGTACACCAGGGCCTCCAGCCACTTGCTCCAGGTGCATGTGCCCCCTTGTGCATCTGCCTTACATGGGTTCTGGAGAGTTGAACTGGGATTCTTTGGCTTTGCAGGCAAATGCCTTAACCACTAAGCCATCTTTCCAGCCCTGTTTATTGTTTTTTTTTTTTTTTAAATCTTTTATTTATTTGACAGAGAAAGAGAGAGAGAATGGGTGCGCCAGGGCCTCCAGCCACTGCAAACGAATTCCAGACCATGCGCCCCCTTGTGCATCTGGCTAACGTGAGTCTAGGGGAATCAAACCTGGGTCCTTTGGCTTTGCAAGCAAGCACCTTAACAGCTAAGCCATCCCTCCAGCCCACCTGTTTATTCTTTTTTATGAGAGTGAATTGGCATGCCAGGGCCTCCAGCCACTGTAATCAAACTCCAGATGCATGTGCTATCTTGTATGTTTGAGTCACCTGGTGCGTCTGGCTTACATGGGATCTGGGGAGTCAAGCATGAGTCCTTAGGCTTCACATGCAAACACCTTAACCACTAAGCCATCTCTCCAGCCCTGCATCTTATTTATTTATTTATTTTTGTTTTTTGAGGTAGGGTTTCACTCTAGCCCAGGCTGACCTGGAATTCACTCCGTAGTCTCAGGCTGGCCTTGAACTTATGGCGATCCTCCTACCTCTGCCTCCCTAGTGCTGGGACTAAAGGCATGTGCCACCACACCCGGCCTGCATCTTAGTTTTTATGACAAGGTCTCTCAATGAACTTAGAGATCAATCCAGCCAGACTAGCTAGCCAGCATGCTAGAGGATTTTCCTGTCTGCACCCCTCCCCCAGGGCTGAGATTACAGGTGTCGTCGCAGTAGCTGGCTTTCATTTGAGTGCTGGCATCTTAACTCAGGTCCTCATGCTTGCATGATAAGCACTTTACCCACTAGGTCATCTCCCAAGCCCTAGAATGAAAGGTTTTGATGGAAGGGCTACAGTGATTTAACATGGCATGCCTATCACGTTCCCACCAGCTCACACTCTAGGAACATCAAATTTACCCTCCAGCTAGACACTGACACATCTGAAAGCTTGATGTTATTTTAAAATCTGGAGGCTCAACTGAATCCTCTGAGTGTGACCAAGTGTAAAATGTCAAGGATCAGGCTCTGGGGGGGTTCACATTACTGTTCTTATCTTTTTGTGTTTGTGTGTGTGTGTGTGTGTGTGTGTGTGTGTGGCTCCTGCCACTGCAACTGAATGTCCAGTTTTATGAGGATGGCTAGGGAATTGAAACCCAGCAGGCAAGCTTTTCAAGTAAGAGCTTTAACCACTGAACCATCTTCCCAGGGCCTCTTTCTTATCTTTAAAGTACTATAAAAACCATATTCTCAGCCAGGCATGGTGGCTCACGTCTTTAATCCCAGCACTTGGGAGGCAGAGGTAGGAAGATCATCGTGAGTTCGAGGCCACCCTGAGACTCCATAGTAAATTCCAGGTCAGCCTGGGCTACAGCGAGACCCTACCTCAAAAACAAAACAACAACAAAAACAACCCAGATTCTCTAGAACCTCTACCTAAGTGTAGGGAGAATGCATTGGTTTCCTCAGAAATGACATTCATGTGTGTTCTGGGTATTACACCATGAAAAGAGAAACAGACTAGCTGCATAATATCCAGTTGCTTAAATTTATTTATGCTGTTTCAATACACCAATGAATCACACTGTGTTTTGTTTGTAATGTTTTCTCCTTCATGAGTCACTTTAGTTTAAACCAGAAGATTCTCTCTTAAAGAACACAGGAGTGTGTATACATGCGTGCATACACACACACACACATACACACGCATAAAAAAAATGCAATGCCACCAAAGTGCATGTGAATGAAAGTGCAAACAGACTTCATTTTCAAACTCTGGGATTATCCTCTCTGCCTTAGAAGTTAAACAGAAAGGTCATCCCTGTCCTCAGCCAGAGCTGGGCAGCCACTGGGGACAAAGTGTAAGTGGTACCTGTTGCTAGACAGCAAAGCCCAGGGTGCCCGGGATAGCCGCCCACTCCCTTCCCTCCTGTGCTCCCAGGTCAAGGTGCAATGATCTCATGTGGGGACACAATGGGGTGAAGAGGTGGCGGGATGGTCAGAAGGCTAGGTTTCTTTTCACTTTTTGATGCTTTAGTTTCTTTCCGAAGAGTCAAATCTCAATACACAAAGTGCTGAGGCCTCAGAGGCTTCTGGCCTCTCTGGCAGTTCCCACAGGCAAGCATCATTGGCTGACCTGCACAAAAGGCTGCCCCATCCCTCTCCTAGGAGCTGTGAGGCCCCAGAGAATCAGCTGTGAGCATTTGCTGCCTTCTCGGAATAGTCAGTGAGCATCCAGGGCAGACTATAGGCAAGGAGCCAATGGGCCCCACTGCCACTCAGGTGGCCAAGATGGCAGAATGCACATAGGGTCCTCTGTATTCCTAGCCAAGGAGCAGTGATGTCACCTCTCAAGCCAGTCCCCTACCCCTCCCAGCTTTGTCCCATGTCCTCTCATGAAGGCTATGCGGAGTGACCCCTGAGGGCAGAAAGGGGAGGGAAACCTGAGGCTGGCAGTGCAAGACAGATGGAGGCTGAATGGTTGTCCCCCAAAAGCTGTCTGGCCTGGGAGGGGGAGAGTCCCCAGTAGGACTATGGGAGGAAATCAACAGAGCTTTGGCTTTCCACTTCAGAGGAAAAAAAAATAAAGCTTTGTATTTTAACAATAGCCCTTAATATGTTCTCAACACAACACAACACAACACAAGTACATCCTGACACTGCTGAGGGACACACGCATGCGCGCTCGCGCACACACACACACACACACACACACACACACACACCACATGACTGATAAGGAATCTGAGGAAGGACCCCAGCTCCACGTCCTGCAGACCCACTTCAGCACTGGGAGCTCAGCACTCCTGGGCAGCTCCTGCTGGGCTCTGATGCTCTCACACAGGCTGGGAGGCAGGTTTGGCAGTGACAGGAGTGGAGGCTGAACCCCTATGTGTGTAGAGAAGTCCAAGTTCCAGAAAGCCAGCAGGAACCCAGCTGGCAATGCAAGACAGTTAGAGAGAGGCAAGAAGCATGTACAGGATCACAGAATTCAAAGGCAGGAGAGTGAGGCTGCTCAATGCCCACCCTGAAGCAGTCTTTGTAAGGCTCCTCAAGGGCCAGTGGCAAATGTTTAAGGGACAAATTGGACGCGATATCATGGGTGTGTGCTACACAGTGCTACGTTCTCCTGGACAGGAGGCCTGGCTGGCAGAGGGCCCTCACCCATGGGCAATGACCTTGGCTGAAACCCATTGCTAGAGAGGCTGTCCCAGTGCTGTTGGAGCCGGACCCCAGAGCATCCAACACACCCCTAGATTGTCTTGACATTCTGGCCTGGGCTACCTGCCAGACCACACTTCCTCCTCCCCAGACCTCACCAAGAAAAGCTGCGCAGGGAATAACAGTAAACCTCAGCGTCCGCCAGTTGTAAAACAGGCTGCCACCAAGTGTTCACTGGGCTGGACGTAGACCTCAGTGTGGGCCACGTCGTTGGCAAGCGGTCTCAAGCTGGACATATTCAAGCTGGGCTCTGAATAGCCTTGGGCAAAAGGGAGGAAGGCAGCCAGAAGCTCACAAGTTTCTGAGACTCATACATCTAAGAGAAAAGAGCCAGGACGTCTGGCTGGACCACAGCTGAGGCTGCCAGGAAGGAACCAGGCTGCAGAGCTGGGGGGGTCAAGCACAATCAGAAGTAGAAAGGAAGGAGGTGTTTTAAGGGCACATGTGTACGGAAGGGTCACAGTTACTTCTTGATAGGAGGACAGGGTCTCAGGAAAGAAAAGGACATAGAGATGTCGAAAAGGACAGGTATCTCAGAGAGGAGAGTATCAGACTCCTCAGTGCGAACACAAAAGCCCTTTGCTAATGACCAAGTCAGTTGGAGCTACGGGACTTCCCTAGCCTGGTACCTGCCCAGTCATAATTCCACTGGGGCACCCGAAGGCAAAATGAACTCCAACACTGGGGGGCCAGGAGCCCCCCTCCTTTTCCAGGCTCCTCTGCTCCCGTGCACCTTCTGGGACAGACTAGCCCTGATCAGATAATGAGGGTTAGGGTATGGGTAGGGACATGAGGAACTCAAGTTGGACAGGACATGACATCTGGAGAGGGTGGCCCAGCAGGGACCGGAGGAGAGCCTACACGGATCAGTCACTTTAAGGCGTCATCAGCATTTTTGAACATGAGAATGGCGTTATAGATCTTCAAGGCTGGGCCCAGCTTGACGTTCATGATCTTCACAATGTCCGCCTGTGTCAGCAAAAGGAAGGCCTCGCCGTCAATCATCTGAGGGGTCAGGAGAGGGAAGTGGACAGTGGAGAAGGAGGGAAGGGTCATGGGGAGGCGGTGAAGGGAAGGTGTGGGTACGCATGGCGAGAGGGAAGGGGAGAGAGGACATGTCATATGTGGGGAGGAAAGGAGAGGAGAAGGAGGGAGGAGGAGGACAGACAAGGAGAAGGGAGAAGGGAGGAAAAAAGGAAAAAAGGAAGACAGCAATGGGGACGGAGAAGGAAAGAAAGACAGCCACTGGTTCCCCGTGTCATCCACACGCACTTTCTCTCTCTTTCTACCTGCCAGTCTGAGTTTCAGCACCTGTCTTTTGCAGTGTCTTTGGAGTTCTGGCAGACAAAAACCTCCCAGAAACCAGCTCTTGCCACTTAATTTGTGGGGCTAAGTACAAAATGAGAATGCAGAGCACCTTGTTGGAAAATCATTAAGAATTTCAAAATAGTGACAACTGAGTGTTAAGCCAGGTTCAGAGTGCACTGGGGAGAATGCCTGGGTCACACGCCAGGAAGCGAGTCTGGCCCACATCCTAAGCAGTTTTATTTATTGGTTATCCACTTTATAAAGTTTCCTGGACTCATTATGCAATCTGTTTAACAACCTTCAAATCAACAAGTGGGATTTAACATTTTTGAAATGCCAGAAGTAAAAACAAAGCAAGCAAAAGACCTTTTAAAAATGCTGTTGTTCCCTGTGAATTTATGGGGCAATCTTAGTGTTGTTAATGGCAGGACTGAGTAACATTGTGTACATCCTGAGGGGTTACTATGTGAGGTACAACATATTACATCTGACTTATTCCTGCCCAAAACAGAGGAGAACGTGAGAGAAGAGAGAGGGAGAGAGACCTGAGTCTAACCAAGCCTTTGGATCTGATTTCTAGCTTATAAGGTCCACAGGAATTGTAAAGGATTAGAGAATGAATCACATGACACACGAGAAAGCAATACAAATCCAGAAGTCTTATAAAGACTTAAAATGTCATGAGAAAAGAAAAAAGAAAGAAAGAATAAAAAGAAAAAAGTGGTGAGGGAATAGTCCTAAAGTACAAGACAACTGAGCATATAACAACCAAAATCAATTATGTGGACTTTAATTGTCTAAAAATTTGCCAAATTAAAAAAATAAAGAAAGTTCTGAGAGAACTGGAGGAATTTGAATACAGGCTGGGTACAAGATGATCCCAATTTGCGAATATGATAACAATATTGGAGTTATGTAGAAAACAAATCCTTAGGTACCATTCTCAGGAGTGAAACCTTATGCTGTCTGTAATTTTAAGGAACTGTTCCTTGCATGGCATGTAGAAGGGAAGACTCAGGGAGGAAAGAAGCCAGTGGTGGAGGAGGGAAGGAGATGAAGGGAGCAAGAGCAAGACAGAGGTGGTGTGGGCTAGGGATCCAGAAGGGAAAACTTCCTAAATGTCTATTACAGGGGAAACCGTGGGATGTTCATAAAATACATCCAAACTAAAAGTGGAAAGAGCAATATCTAAAAACTTCAAAAACATTTCGTTGAGCAAAAAGGGACCTAAAGAGTACCTGCTGTCAGTATATTTTGATTGAAGTGCTGGGTTCCAATGCATGTATTTTATACAATTTGTGGCATTTGCCAGATGTGGTGGTGCACACCTTTAATCCCAGCACTCAGAAGATAGAGGTAGGAGTTCAAGGCCAGCCTGGGACTACAGAGTGAGTTCCAGGTCAGACTGAGCTGCGTGAGACCCAACCTTGAAAAAGTAAAGTAAAATAAAATAAAATAAAATAAAATAAAATAAAATAATTTTTTTGTGGCATTGGACACTGAAGATGAGTGCACTTCATTCCATGTATATTTCTCCTCAGTTAAAGATTGTCTGAGGGGGAGGGCTGGAGAGATGGCTTAGCAGTTAGGGCATTTGCCTGCAAAGCCAAAGGACCCAGGTTTGATTCCCTAGGACCCATGTAAGCCAGATGCACAAGGGGGCGCATGCATCTGGAGTTCATTTGCAGTGGCTGGAGGCCCTGGTGTACCCATTCCTCCCCAGCCCCCCACCTCTTTTTCTCTCTCAAATAAATAAATAAATATTTTTTTTAAAAAAAGATCGTCTGGGGGATGAGGGCCGTAGCTCAGTGAGAGAGCATGAGTAGAATGTCCAGGACTCTGGCTTAAATCCTCAGTACCAAAAATAAACCAAAACAAATGAACAAAAAAACCCAACACAAGCCGGGCGTGGTGGTGCACGCCTTTAATCCCAGCACTCGGGAGGCAGAGGTAGGAGGATCGCTGAGAATTCGAGGCCACCCTGAGACTACAAAGTTAATTCCAGGTCAGCCTGGACCAGAGTGAGACCCTACCTCGCAAAACCACCCCCCCCCCAAAAAAAAAACCCAACACAACAGACTATCCTTGTAGTAGCAGCAGCTCAGGGCACTCCATATTGGTCAGAGGAGTCTGGAAGGAGACACTGGTGAACATGAGATTGGCAACACAGGAGGCAAGAGGAGCACCCCAAATGGGGAGGAGTTAAGTGCTCCACCGCACAGGATCAGGTAAGGAAACGAGCTGTGCTGGGCCTAGACAAAGACATTCTTCCTCCTTACAGAGTGGGCAGGACTCCTGACCTGGAGCAGGCAGCTCTGTGCAGCTGAGACCACACTGTCCTGAGTGGAGGGGGACACACAGTAGGGATGTTTATACTCTTCCGAAGGAGACCTTAACTAAAGATCCCTTTAAGTTTTAAGTTCTACAAATTAGGAGAGTCGTGAATAAAGGTTTTTTATTTAAGGGTAATTGTTCATAAAGTCAGAGCTACCATTTTGGTGCTACCACTGTATGTGACTCTATAATATTGCTACACATATGCACACATATGTGATACAATGATACTAGACATTCTGGTAGAATGACTCACTCCTTATTTCCAGTGCTCACAAGGACCCTGGCAAGGTAGTCCTCATAACACACATGCCTTGTCTCCATTTTAAAGACTGGGAAGATGCAAGCTCAGAGTCAAGCAGCTGGGTAGGGAGATCTGGGGTGTCGATCCAGACCATCTCCAAAGCTGTCATTCTTTTACTCACTGCTTCTAAGCTCTTGGGTCTTGGCTTTAGTGTCAGCATCCCTTGTCTCTACATAGCTCTACATCTGTGCCACTTCAAGGATGCTTTGGGCCAAGGATGTAGCTCAGTGGTAGAGTGCTTGCTTAACCTGCGTGAAGCCCTTCCTGGTTCCTTCCCCAGTCTCCTGAGCCCCAAAGCGCTTCGATTCGCTGACCATCATTGGCCAAGCTAAGTCTGACAAACAAGACTGGGCAGCAAGCAGAGGACTGAAAGGAATCTTTCTCCAGGAGGCATTTTCCTCACTGAGGATCATCTGAACAGTGTCTCCATGCTGGGCCACAGCCTCTACTGCAACCCTCCCTCTCCCGCAGTCTCCAGATATGTTTGTGCCCAGAGGACAGCAGACTCTTCTATGTGTAGACTGGTGCTGATGAGGCACCTGCTTCCTGCCACCTCAGTGACACGGTGACCTTGTCTCTGTCCCTCGCTCTGCACTTGCACCTTACCTCATCTTTGAAGAGGCGGGCTTGGTCCTCAGAGCCTGTCAGGGTCTGCACGAAGCTAAAGACCTTGGGAAGCAAAGGAGAGAGCTGACCAGGGGAGGGCTGAGGAGGGCAGGGGAGGGGCTGAGGAGAGCAGGGGAGGGCTGAGGAGAGCAGGGGAGGGCAGAGGAGAGCAGGGGAGGGGCTGAGGAGAGCAGGGGAGGGCTGAGGAGAGGGGAGGGCAGAGGGGAGGGGCTGAGGAGAGCAGGGGAGGGCAGAGGAGAGCAGGGGAGGGCTGAGGAGGGCAGGGGAGGGGCTGAGGAGAGCAGGGGAGGGCAGAGGAGAGCAGGGGAGGAGCTGAGGAGAGCAGGGGAGGGCTGAGGAGGGCAGGGGAGGGGCTGAGGAGGCAGGGAGGGCAGAGGAGAGCAGGGGAGGAGCTGAGGAGAGCAGGGGAGGGGGATGAGGAGAGCAGGGGAGGGCTGAGGAGAGCAGGGGAGGGCTGAGGAGAGCAGGGGAGGGGCAGAGGAGAGCAGGGGAGGGGCTGAGGAGAGCAGGGGAGGGGCTGAGAAGAGCAGGGGAGGGCTGAGGAGAGCAGGGGAGGGCTGAGGAGAGCAGGGGAGGGGCTGAGGAGAGCAGGGGAGGGCTGAGGAGAGCAGGGGAGGGCTGAGGAGAGCAGGGGAGGGCTGAGGAGAGCAGGGGAGGGCAGAGGAGAGCAGGGGAGGGGCAGAGGAGAGCAGGGAGGGCTGAGGAGAGCAGGGGGGGGCTGAGGAGAGCAGGGGAGGGCTGAGGAGAGCAGGGGAGGGGCTGAGGAGAGCAGGGGAGGGCAGAGGAGAGCAGGGGGGGGCTGAGGAGAGCAGGGGAGGGGCTGAGGAGAGCAGGGGAGGGCTGAGGAGAGCAGGGGAGGGCAGAGGAGGAGGAGAGCAGGGGAGGGGCTGAGGAGAGCAGAGGAGGGCTGAGGAGAGCAGGGGAGGGCTGAGGAGAGCAGGGGAGGGCTGAGGAGAGCAGGGGAGGGCTGAGGAGAGCAGGGGAGGGCTGAGGAGAGCAGGGGCGGGCTGAGGGGAGGCAGGGGAGGGCTGAGGAGAGCAGGGGAGGGCTGTGGAGAGCAGGGGAGGGCTGAGGAGAGCAGGGGAGGGCTGAGGAGAGCAGGGGCGGGCTGAGGGGCAGGGGAGGGCAGAGGAGAGCAGGGGGGGGCAGAGGAGAGCAGGGGAGGGCTGAGGAGAGCAGGGGAGGGCTGAGGAGAGCAGGGAGGGCTGAGGAGAGCAGGGGAGGGGCTGAGGAGAGCAGGTGGGGCTGAGGAGAGCAGGGGAGGGGCTGAGGAGAGCAGGGGAGGGGCTGAGGAGGCAGGGGAGGGCTGAGGAGGCAGGGAGGGCAGAGGAGAGCAGGGGAGGGGCTGAGGAGAGCAGGGGAGGGGCTGAGGAGGCAGAGGAGGGCTGAGGAGAGCAGAGGAGGGCTGAGGGAGAGCAGGGAGGGCTGAGGAGAGCAGGGGAGGGGCTGAGGAGAGCAGGGGTGGGGCTGAGGAGAGCAGGGGTGGGGCTGAGGAGAGCAGGGGAGGGGCTGAGGAGAGCAGGGGAGGGGCTGAGGAGAGCAGGGGAGGGGCTGAGGAGAGCAGAGGAGGGCTGAGGAGAGCAGGGGAGGGGCTGAGGAGAGCAGGGGAGGGGCTGAGGAGAGCAGAGGAGGGCTGAGGAGAGCAGGGGAGGGGCTGAGGAGAGCAGGGGAGGGGCTGAGGAGGCAGGGGAGGGGCTGAGGAGAGCAGGGGAGGGCAGAGGAGAGCAGGGGAGGGGCTGAGGAGAGCAGGGGAGGGGCTGAGGAGAGCAGAGGAGGGCTGAGGAGAGCAGGGGAGGGGCTGAGGAGAGCAGGGGAGGGCTGAGGAGAGCAGGGAGGGCAGAGGGAGCAGGGGTGGGGCAGAGGAGAGCCGGGGTGGGGCTGAGGAGAGCAGGGGAGGGGCTGAGGAGAGCAGGGGAGGGGCTGAGGAGAGCAGGGGAGGGCTGAGGAGAGCAGGGGAGGGCTGAGGAGAGCAGGGGAGGGGCTGAGGAGAGCAGGGGTGGTGC
The DNA here is from genome assembly GCA_036365145.1 of Orientallactaga sibirica. Classification (NCBI taxonomy): domain Eukaryota; kingdom Metazoa; phylum Chordata; class Mammalia; order Rodentia; family Dipodidae; genus Orientallactaga; species Orientallactaga sibirica. Next base: position 1,984,585 of record JAEOAD010000011.1, read on the forward strand.
TGAGGAGAGCAGGGGAAGGGCTGAGGAGAACAGGGGAGGGCTGAGGAGAGCAGGGGAAGGGCTGAGGAGAGCAGGGGTGGTGCTGAGGAGAGCAGGGGAGGGCTGAGGAGGCAGGGCAGGGGAGGGGCAGGGGAGGGCTGAGGAGGGCAGGGGAGGGCTGAGGAGGGCAGGGGAGGGCTGAGGGGCAGGGGCGGGCTGAGGAGAGCAGGGGCGGGCTGAGGAGGGCAGGGGAGGGCTGAGGAGGGCAGGGGGGGGCTGAGGAGAGCAGGGGAGGGCTGAGGAGAGCAGGGGAGGGGCTGAGGAGAGCAGGGAGGGGCTGAGGAGAGCAGGGGAGGGGCTGAGGAGAGCAGGGGAGGGGCTGAGGAGGGCAGGGGAGGGGCTGAGGAGAGCAGGGGAGGGGCTGAGGAGAGCAGGGGAGGGGCTGAGGAGGGCAGGGGTGGTGCTGAGGAGAGCAGGGGAAGGGCTGAGGAGAGCAGGGGAGGGCTGAGGAGAGCAGGGGAGGGCTGAGGAGAGCAGGGGAGGGCTGAGGAGAGCAGGGGAGGGCTGAGGAGGGCAGGGGCGGGCTGAGGAGAGCAGGGGCGGGCTGAGGAGAGTAGGGGAGGGCTGAGGAGGGCAGGGGCGGGCTGAGGAGAGCAGGGGCGGGCTGAGGAGAGCAGGGGAGGGGCTGAGGAGAGCAGGGGAGGGGCTGAGGAGAGCAGGGGTGGGGCTGAGGAGAGCAGGGGCGGGCTGAGGAGGGCAGGGGAGGGGCTGAGGAGAGCAGGGGAGGGGCTGAGGAGAGCAGGGGAGGGGCTGAGGAGAGCAGGGGCGGGCTGAGGAGGGCAGGGGAGGGGCTGAGGAGAGCAGGGGAGGGGCTGAGGAGAGCAGGGGAGGGGCTGAGGAGAGCAGGGGAGGGGCTGAGGAGGGCAGGGGAGGGGCTGAGGAGAGCAGGGGAGGGGCTGAGGAGAGCAGGGGCGGGCTGAGGAGAGCAGGGGAGGGGCTGAGGAGAGCAGGGGAGGGCTGAGGAGAGCAGGGGAGGGGCTGAGGAGAGCAGGGGAGGGGCTGAGGAGGGCAGGGGAGGGGCTGAGGAGAGCAGGGGAGGGGCTGAGGAGAGCAGGGGCGGGCTGAGGAGAGCAGGGGAGGGGCTGAGGAGAGCAGGGGAGGGCTGAGGAGAGCAGGGGAGGGGCTGAGGAGAGCAGGGGAGGGGCTGCTGTGGCCTTGCTACTTTCTGGGCAGTTCCAACACTGACTTTTCTCACTAGCCTCAGAGGATTCTCGTGTCTTCGTATGGTGGCTGTGTGAGCAGCAGCTCTTTTGCTCTGGAGGCCCAGGCCTGAAACCCATCTCTCCTGGTGGAGTCCCAGCTAGGCTGAGTGCTCAGCCCCCTCTATCTGCCATGAGGGCTTTACAGGACAGTGTCTTGGTCAGCCTCACTGGGGCTATGGGCAGGAGGTGTGAGCAGGGAGCCCTGTCAGGAGTTATATCGGCCCGTGTGAGTCCTCTCCTAGGGTGCGGTGAGGAGACACAGGGCATGAGGACGAGCAAAAGGAGACTGCAGAGAACTTACCTCCTCGATAGACCACTTGGACACTGTGGAGGCCCTGATGCCCGCCACTCCTGGCAGGAGCTTGCAGTGTTGTTCCCAGCACATGGACAGTGAGCGGTCAGGATGGGTGGTCAAGGCGGACATGAAGAGGGACTGGTGCACGCCGTCATGGGGGAAGGCTGGAAGGCACAGGTGGAGGCTGGTGGGCTAGTACCAAGGATGTCTCACACCCGTGTCATATGGGATACTGCCTGGGACAGTGGACAGAACCGGTGCCCCTTCCAAGAGCCCACAGAACCTTGCCAGTGACCCATGTTTCCTGAGTCCTTACCCCGGGTCAAGTGGGTTGCTAGCTCACAGATTCTCAGGCCTGCTGTTTGGAATGACTCCAGCCCATCTCTCTGAGGCTCTGCAACACCCCAGGCCCTGCAAGGATGCTCTCTTGATGCTGTTGAGTCTGGCATCAAAGTGCTCCCCCACGTCCAAACAAGCTCAGTCCTGACATCACAGGGGAGTTCTGTGTGCCCTTTGTTCCTAAGTCCTTTTGGACCCTGACCAACTCTCTCAGAGCCAGGGTGATTCTGGTACTACAGGATGAGCTAGGACAGGTTCCCCAAACCTAGGCTGCCTGTCACTTGCGCCCTGATTTGCTTAGAAATCACTGGCTCCATGGATCAGGTGACTGGTGCCACTCTATTTGGCTTCCTCTTTGGCAGGCCTGGCATTTGACCCTTAGACTCCACCCACTTCAGCAACCCCAGGCAGCTCGGCTGGCTCTGGCTCAGCCCATGGTTTGGCAGAGCTGCTCTGGTTGTCTCGCATGGTGCTAATTCTGGATGCCAACTTCAGCAGCACCTCTGGTACCCTCCCTACAGCACCCCAGGGACCACCCGGCCTTCTCTCCCTCCTGGGCCTCGGCATCTTGGCCTCTTTACATACTCCCAGGCCTTGGGGATTCTGTCACTAGACCCTCTGGCCACTCTAAAGACCCCTCAGTTCACACAAATAGCCCCTAAGCATCACTGAGAGACAGTTCCCCATAAGCACTGATACCAGTGGCTCAATGGCTGTGCCCTGGTTCTCCCCTCGATCCACCAGGCCACACTTGGGCCTCTTGTCCATTTAGGCTCTCCCTCCTTGAAGTGATGGATCTGGTTCTCTTGGTATCCAGGGGCAGGCTTGGGGGACAACAGTAAGACGTTGGGTGTGTCCCTCTTGTCTTTCTCCCCAGAGCAAAGCCAGGTTCTCACAGGTATTAGCCAACTGTCTGGCCACAGATCAGAAATGGCTAACGACTCTTTCAAAGAGCTGATTCTCCTGGGGCTGAGGCAATAAGCACAAACAAATCCCAACCTCCCGACCAAAGGTCCCTTCCCCATGGAATGGTCACCTGCATGCCCTCAGCCTACACAGACAAGGTCTCTGCAACGGATGCGAGGACTGTCCTTCAGAAAAGGTTAGCAGTGACCACTGTTCCTTCTTTTGTGTGTTTGTGTGTGTGTTTTGAGGTAGGGTCTCACTCTAGTCCAGTCTGACTTGGAATTCACTATGTAGTCTCAGTCTGGCCTCAAACTCACGGTGATTCTCCTACCTCTGCCTCCCCAGTGCTGGGATTAAAGACAGGTGCCGCCACTCACGGGCCCCCAGTGTCCGTCTGGGTGAGACATCAGCCCACACAACCAGGAAGCTCTGCTCCTGCTGTCCCGGAAGTGCCTGGGGGCGTCCTTAGTTGTAGCCATTGGAAATACTAACTTCCTAAGAACTCGGCACAGACCTTCGGAGGTGCCCTCTGCTGGTCAAATATGGCTCTGCAATAGGAGCTGACCTGGGGCACAATGGTGGGTAGAAAGGACGCCCACGATAGTCTGATTCTAGGATGCCTTCCTAGAAGGGCCTAGAAAAGCCAGTCAAGATCCTTGTCACACAAGCCTGAGACTAAAGGAGGCGTCGTCTGTTTTTGCCAAGAGGCAATGGTATGAAGCAGCAGTGAGGAAGAGTCCTTTAGGCATGAGATTCAGACTACCACCACCTGTGGTTAACCGTGGGCAGTACTGTACCTGGCTTGCCTCGGCCTCCCACAACATGAGGTGAGCACTGTCTTTCTCCTCTGACTCATGAAGACTTCACACTCAGGAATCGAGCCACAGTGAGACAATGGCTCACACACAAGACAGAACAAGCGAGATGACGGCAAGGAGGCAGCTAGCCGTCTCTAGGCCAGGGAGAGACCTGAAGAGACACCGGTCTTCCTGACACCTCTGTGGTGGCTTGGATGAGATGTCCCTCATCACTCATGTGTTCTACAAGGAGACCTTTCACCACTGAGCCATCTTCTTGTGTGTTTTGAGCCCTTGGTCCCTAGCTGGTGGCAATTTGGAAGGTGGAGGCTTGCTGGAGGAGGTGTGTCACTGGGGGTGGACCTTGAGGTGTGTTAGTCAAACTTGCCAGTGTTAGATAGCTCAGCTCACAGACACTACTTCCTGCCAGAGAGGTGAGCTGAACTGACTTTCTAGAGAAAAAAATATTTATTTACTTATGTATTTACTTGAGAGAGAGAGAGAGAATAAGAATGAAGGGGTACACCAGGGCAGTCGTTGAGCCGGACGTGGTGGCACACACCTTTAATCCCAGCACTTGGGAGGCAGAGGTAGGAGGGTCCGCTGTGAGTTCGAGGCCACCCTGAGACTACAGAATGAGATCCAGGTCAGCCTGGGCTAGAGAGAAACCCTACCTCGAAAAATCAAAAAAAAAAAAAAAAAAAAAAAAAGAAAGAAAGAAAGAAAAAGAAAAAGAAAAAAAAATAACTCTTTGTGCACTTGGCTTTATGTGAGTACTGGGAAGCTGAACCTGCATCATCGTGCTCTGCAGGCAAGCACTTTAACTGCTGAGCAATCGCTCCAGCCCTGAATTCACACTTGCTGGTGTTTTCTGCCAGCTGCTGTGGCCAGACCTGATGCCCAGCCTCTGCTCTACCATCTTTTCCTGCCATGATGATGCTTTCACTCCAAACTAAGCCTGGAATAAACCCTCTCTTCCCACGGGCTACTTCTTCTTCTTCTTCTTCTTTTTTTTTCATGAAATTCATTAACTTTGTTACATTTCATTAAGCTTAGAACAAGTTACAGTAAATTTTAATTAAGTCTTATAAAAACACTCCAGCATTATATTGTTGCTGTTTTGAGGGGCTGCCCTTAAGACTCATCAAGTGACATCACTATTACCAGCTGTTTCTAACTGTCTGCAGATAAGCTGATTAACTTGCTGGCTTCCTTTGCTACTTCTGGTCAGGTGTTTTGTCCCAACAATGCAAAGGCAACTACAACAGCCTCCATCTTCAGAACGGTGGGAAATAAAGGCCTGTTGTTTAGGGGACCCCATCTGTGGTATTTTGTTATGGAATCCCGTGCAAATGAAGTGGGGCTGGGAAGTGAAGTGACATTTGGGCTCGGTGCTTTACGTATCATGTGGCAGAAGTCAAGTTCACATTTGAACCCCCAGGTCGGCCCCACACAAAGTTACCGACTTTGGAACCTGATGGGTTTTCTCCCGTGGGCACACGGTGGGAGGTTGTGAGTTACAGCAGGCCCGTGTAAAGCTCCCATCTCTGCCTGCCTCAGTAAACGGCAGCAGTGATCACTGTTACTTTAGCCACTGGCTCTTGAGAGGCAGGATTTTTATCCACATCCTTAAGGGAGGAAACTGAAGCTCACTCAGTAATACTGAGGGACCTGCAGAAGTTAACACTCATCTAGAAGTTGATAGCCAGAGTCTCTCCAGGAAGCCTAAAATCACAGACCAGCAGAGCCAGCACATCATCCGGCCTCATAGTGGAGAACCAGAGATCCCCAAGGGACTCTATACCTTTTCCAAAGACTCCCAGCAAAGTCGTATGACTGGAAGCCATAGTCATTCAAGGCCTCATTGTGTTCTCTTGCTACTGCTTTATGCCTTGAAAGACTTGCAAACAGAGGCACCCTCCCTTCCAGCTTCTCCCACTCCAGCACCCTGGTGTCTCATCCCTCCAACCACAGAGCACTCCCTTAGTTCTGCACTTGGTGGAGGACCCGGAGCAAAGGACCCAACACACTCACTCTGGTAACCTTCCTGTGAAATCTTGCGATACTTTGGAGGGCGTCCAATCCTGGAGAGAAAGGGACCAGGGCCGCAGCAGGACATCAGTGGTTAAGCCAAGAGGACACGAGGCCCCACACCCGGGAAGCCCAGGCCCTGACTCCCTGGCCTCCGCACCGGCCTTGATGGCGAGGCTTCTTTCTTGGGGACAAGTTTGAGAAGTTCTTCTTCCGAGCTGACGCCTCTGAGTCAGACAGCTCTGCTTTCAGCCGGCTCTGGTTTCTCTCAGCCAATGGGCAGCCCGAGAGGCAGTGGTGAGCCGTGAACTTGCCTGTGACGTGGCCAGAGCCGTCACAGCCAGGAGTGGGGCACTTCCTGGAGAGAAGAAGGATGAATTTGGATGGATCTACTTGTCCCCACAAAGCCTCCCCAAACTTAGCTCTATTCAGGTCTTGGGTAACTCTGGTGGACCTCATACTCCGCAAGTACTCAGACCTTCCCTGAACAATAATAATAATAAAGAACAACCCATGGTTCTCTGGGCAGGAAACCTTCACTCACCGGTGGTGAGAGCTATATTTGGAGGTCCTTGTGTGAGGCAGGCTCCTGTAGCTAAGAGGAGGGCAGCTCCCAGGCGAGATAAAACTAGGTTCTCTGGGCCCTGGAGGGGAAGGGTGCCAAGTCAGCATAATGTCCTGGGGTTGGAAGGTGGAGGGCAGGGAACGGACAGCTTCCATGTAGGAGATTTGCACTAGGCTAGTTAAATGGAGACAGGGCCACTGGTCAAGTGATGCCACCACTCTGGCCTGTCATTGAGGAAATAATACTTAGTTCTTTTTTTTTTTAATTTTTTTAAAAAAATATTTATTTATTTGAAAGAGGCAGAGAGAGAGAGAAAGAGAGAATGGGCATGCCAGGGCCTCCAGACACTACAAATGAACTCCAGATGCATGCACCCCTTTGTGCATCTGGCTTACGTGGGTCCTGGAGAGTTGAACCAAGATCCTTTGGCTTTGCAGGCAAATGCCTTAACCACTAAGCCTTCTCTCCAGCCCCTTGGTTCTTTTTCAAAATTTTATTTATTTATTTGCAGGCACAGAGACAGAGAGACACAGAGAGAATGGGCACACCAGGGCCTCCAGCTGCTGCAAACAAACTCCAGATGCATGCGCCACTTTGGGCATCTGGCTTTACAATGGCTATTGGGGAAAGTGAACTTAGATCCTTAGGTTTTTCAGGCAAGCGCCTTAACCGCTGAGCCATCTCTCTAGCTAAGAAGACTTAGTGCTTATACACTTTGGCGGACCTGCAGCCATATCCTGTCTCCAAGCCAGAAGCACGGCAGGGAGTCCTGAGCGAGAAGGATAGGGGTCCTGAGCTCACACTAGACATGGGAGCCCTGCGAGTGGTACCAGGAGGGAAGATTGCTAGAGACATAAAAAGGGACAGGGCAAGGGAGTTCTGGGGGTACGCACGGAGAGGAGGCTCCAGGGGATGTCCTGTCTTGGAGCACCAGCCCGCAGGGTGGATATCTGGGTGGTCAGCATCGATCCAGAAGTCACAGCCATGACTCCAGCCATCAAAGTGGAGCTGGGGAGGAAAGGTTCCGGAAGGTCACATGTCGTTCTTGGAGCCCAGCTCAGCTGGAAGGTCTCTCCCCATCCCTGGGGCTGGGACAAGATCCTGGACTAGAAAACTCAGGAGCCACCCTCCACGGGAGTGGGTCCCAACCTACATCTTCTAGGGGCTCAGTTGTTTAAATCACCATTACCTCCATTCAGTCCTTTGGCTGGAGAGGACAAGGAGTATTAAGCCCATTTTATCAATGATACGATTAAGGTTCCAGGAGGAGGAGTGGTGACCCGTCCAAGCCCACCAAAAATAAATCACAATTGAGAGAATAAGATGCATTTTCAGCTTCCCATCTCATGTCATGCCTTTGACAGAATTCCTGCCCCGCTGACCTGTCCACTCCCCCAGCCCTAAGGTCCCGGAGCCACCTTTATCCGATGGTCCTCCACATCTTCCACACTGGCCACCCGAATCAGGGCTGGGTTCCTGCGGTCCACAGCCTCCAGCTTCATGTTGACCAGGAAGCTGTGAGGGGGTCGCTGTCGGGGGGACGGAAAGGGGACAGTTACTTTCACGCCCAGCTTGGCAGAACTGAGGCTTCACAAAGGGAACCCAAGTGTAATGCCTAGGGAAAATGTGTTCTGCCCAAGGGCAAGGGCAAGGTCCCCTTTCTTTCTGGCTAAGCACTCCACACCCTCCTGAACTCAGTGCTGGGGAGAACCAATGAAAACCCACCACTTTGAAGGCCCATGTGGGCACAGCAGAGGCCCCGGTCTCTTCTAGATATTTCTCCCAGCAGAAGCTATCAGGGTCTGGGTAGTCTGGAGAAGAGGGTGAGAACGACGTCTGAGCCATCCAGGTGAATCAGGGAGCTAGCTGTCCCCAGGTGGGATCGGGGACATGGGAGGGGCAGAGACCCTTGGCATAGAACCCCCCTCCCACAAGATCACAGCCAGCCCCTTGCAGATGGGTTCTGGTCAGCACCAATCATGTAGAACCCCAACAGCTCACGGGGCTTTCTGAACCCTGGCTCCCTTCACACACCCATGGCCCTACTGCTTCTGCTGGAGCTCAACGGTCTGTCTGAAGAGCATAGTGGAGCCCTTGGCCTACAAGGATCCTGAATCTTCAATATAATCATTTTTGTGTGGGTGGGCAGGGACTGTGCATCTAATCCAATGGCTCATATCTTTTTTTTTTTTTTTTGTAGTTTTTCAAAGTAAGGTCCAAGGCTGACCTGGAATTCACTATGTAGTCTCAGGGTGGCCTCAAACTCACAGTTATCCTCCTACCTCTGCCTCCCAAGTGCTGGGATTAAAGGTGTGTACCACCACACCCAGCCTAATTCAATGCCTCACACAGGCTAAGCAGGCATTCTACCACTGAGCTATATGCCCAGCCTCTAGTATGGTAACATCTTAAGTGGGGGGCTCCCTATGTCTCAGACCTTTTGCTTGGGATTATGTGACGTACCTTCCTGGTCAAAGCTGCCCCTACGACTCTTGGCCAGTGGCACTTTAGGGAGGAAGAGGGCATTCCCTTTGCTTTGGACTCCTGCCTGCTTGCTGATGTGCCATCTAACTTTCTTCCCCTAACCCTCAGTAGAGGTGAGGTTTGGCAGGACACCTCCAAGATCAGAGGGCTCTCAACTCCTTGGCCAAGAAGCTGAGGCTAAAATATATTTTAAAAAGGGCAGGGGGAATGCTGAAGAGATGGCTTAGCAGTTAAAGCACTTGCCTGTAAGCCTGAGGATCCAGGTTCAATTCCCTAGGACCCATGTAAGCCAGATGCACAGGGTGGCACATGTATCTGGAGTTCGTTTGGAGTGGCTGGAGGCCCTGGCATGCCCATTCTCTCTTTCTCTCTATCTGCCTCTTTCTCAAATAACTAATTAACTAAATAAATAAATAAAATAAAAAGAAGCTGAGGCTCTAGTCCTTATCAGTCTTAAAGGGCATGCTAATGAGGGATCAGGAGACAGGGGGGTGGGGACTGGACCTGGGAAGGAAGGACACATGCTCAGGCAGTGGGATCACCTTGTGGAGGAGTGAGGGGCTTTCCTTGCTTCTGGCACCAGCCCACCGGGTGGATGTAGGGGCTGCTGGGATCACACCTGAAATGCAAGAATATATAAATATATAAACAGGGAGAATCTGAGCTTGCCATGTTCCTAGCATGGCCTTGGGGTCCTCCCTATCCTCTTGTTGGTGAGAGGGACATGGGTGGCCAACAGGGTCAGAAAACAGCAGTGTGAACCAAAACCTCCAGCACAGCATGACATCTATGAGAGAGCCACGAGTCAGGGCACTGCTTATTGTAATAGGGGCATTTTTTTTATGAGCGCGAGAGAATTGGTGTGCCAGGGCCTCCAGCCACTGCAATTGGACTCAAGACATGTGTGCCACCTTGTGCGTACGTGTGACCTTGTATGCTTGCATCACCTTGGGCATCTGGCTTATGTGGGATCTGGAGAGTCGAAGATGGGTCCTTAGGCTTGACAGGCAAGTGGAATAGGGGCATTTTTAAACGAAGCACGTAAAACTGAGCTATGTTTCTAATGACACAGTTCAAATCCACAGACCAGTCCCCTATGCCCAGTATCAGGTGTGGACTGGACAGACCCCCATGGTATCTGAGACCCTAAATGAGATACCTACTTATCCCTGTTATCCCCTCCCCCAGCAGACCAAGTCTGAGGACCCCCAGTACCAGTAGTCGTAAGTATCATCCCAGTTGTCAAAGTGCACCAGGAAGCGGCCGTTCACCACATCGGTCACACTGGCCACACAGACGAGGGACGGGTTCATGCGGTCCACGGCCTCCAGCTTCATGCCCACCTGGAAGCCCAGGGGTGGGGGACTCTAGAGATAAGAAGAAGGCTGCCACAGCTAGAGCCAGGGTGGCTGGAGCTAGTCCATAGCCCCTGGCAAATGAAAGAGCAAGTTCTCATCTATGAGGTCTGCCTGCAGGGGAGCAACAGGTTGGGAATGAGGGTCGCTCCCAGGCAGAATCAAAACCCAAAATCTGGGCCCCAGGTGCACTGACCATCACAAGCTGACTTGTGCCAGAAGGTGACTGGCAGGAGGCTATGCATTTACTCCAAAACTCTAGAAGGCTTCCCCCCCCGCCCCCCTGCACCAACTGGGGTAAGCCTGGCTAGATTTGGCCTGAGGCAGCAGGGGCAATAGTGGGGTGATGGGAGAGTGAGGGTTAACATACTCCTTCCTTGGAGAGGGAACTGGTATTAGCTGGGTAGCTGCCACATACCAGGCATAAGTGTCAAAACACATCATCACCTCCCACATCTTCACGGGATTTTCTCTAAGATAACTAGTAGCATTACCCTTTTAGAAATTACATAGTTGGACCCAGAACGCAATGCTAGTCACTGGCAGGGCCAGAATTTAAACAGTTGGGCTGAACAATATGCATTTCCTGTCACAACAGCAGGTGAGACTATTATACAAGTCACCTGTGAACTCAAGGATGGTTTGTGGGGCTCAAGGGGAGTCCCCAGCCCACAGGGACCCTGGGCCTTCAATATGGCAATTGTGTGTACACATAAGTGAGGGCTGCAGAACATTCACAAATGCTAAGCAAGCATTCTGCCACTGAGCTACACCTCCAGTCTCCAGTATGGTGATAGTTTTAATGGGAGTTTCCTATCTCTCAGACTCTTTGCTTGGAATTATGGGAGCTACTTTAACTGTTAAATAAAGCTGCCAGCAAGCCAGGTGAGGTGGCACATGCCTTTAATCCCAGCACTTGGGAGGCAGAGGTAGGAGGATCACCATGAGTTCAAGGCCAACCTGAGACTACATAGTGAATTCCAGGTCAGCCTGGGCTAGAGTGAGTCCCTGCCTTGAAAAACCAAAACATAAAAAAATACAAATAAATAAATAAATAAAAATAAAGCTGCCAGCTTCTTTGAACTTATTAAAAATAAGAAGTGAGCTGGTGAGAATGAATAGGAGAACCTCAATGTTGATAGAAAAGAAGGGGAAACTCTTAGAATAGATGTTAACCTCACATCAAAGAATTACAGGGCAAAACAAAGAAAAATTATCTGAGCAATGACATGTCAGTGTCCAAGCTGAGGAGGTATTGGGCCAGGGCCTCTAGGATAGTAGGGAAGTGCTAAGGTTTGAGTGTATTCCCCCTGGAGGCGTGGTCACCAATGTGGCCTAGCAAGAGAAAATTAGGTTCCTGGGGAACATCACCATTAGAAAAGATGAACATTGGCCTTGTAGGATCCTGGCTTGTTACTGACAAAGCGAACCCTCACTAAAAGAACACTAAGCCAGGCATGGTGGCACACATCTTTAATCCCAGCACTCGGGAGGCAGAGATAGGAGGATTGCCGTGAGTTCGAGGCCACGCTGAGATTACATGGTGAATTCTAGGTGAGCCTGGGCTAGAGTGAGACCCTACCTTGAAAAAGCCAAAAAAAAAAAAAGGACGGAGGGAGGGAAAAGGAACTTGGTAAAACCTATAACCAGCTCCCACTCCCCACCCCACCCCACCCCACCCCACCCCATCTTTTGAGAGTTGGCCCTGCTCAGATGTGCTCCTTGCACCTGACAGGAGGGAGGAGAACAAAGCTGAGAGCAAGTGCAGATGAACTCACTCTGATGAGTCAGTCTCCCCAGCCCACTGCAGACTCTGGCCTGAGAGCTAATGTACACTCTCTCACTGGGGGCACTCACGTGGCTCTGGCTCACAAACAGGTGCTTGGGGGCTGCCTGAGCTCTCGTGTTGCGTAGGTACTGGCTCCAGCTGAACTCCTCCTCCTTGTAACCTAGGCCCCTCACGGGGAAGGAACAGAACACTATGCAGAGGCTGCACTGGGCTGAAGGTCCCCCACAATGAAGCAGCAGAATCAGGCAGGTCTGAAGACCAACCCCCCTCACCTCCCCCACTGCTGCCAAAGCAGGATGGGATTCTAGTAAACACCCCACAGGAACAGCAAGAGCCCCAGGGCAGAGTCCTGTCAGAATGCGATGGAGAGGCTAGCTTAGGGCCAGAGTTAGGGTTGGAAAATACGGGGGCTGCAGTGGGGACTGGCATGGGGGAAGAGATGAGTCAGAGGACTCGCTATTTCCCCGGGACTGACTCAGAGAGCTCTTACCTTTGGGAGGCTGTAGTTTGTGCCCAGTTTTCTCAAACCAGCCAGCAGGGTGAATATCCGGGGAGTTGGCATTGACCCAGAAGTCATGGCACTCAGAATACCCATCCAAGTGGAGACGCAGGCGGTAGCCACACACCTGGCCAAGAAGAGAATCGTAGGGATGCCAATGTCAGCAGATGCCACACTCTCCACGCCTCACCTCTCCTAGCCTAGCCTGTGGTCTCTGCGTGCTGGGTGCCAGATGGGTGGACTCTAATGGCAGGTCATCCTAACCCTGAGCAGGACGTGGAAGGTGCCACCATGCTGTAGGTTGTTCCAGGCCTCTGCTGGCCTTTCCTCTTCCCTGCTCTTCCCAGCACACCCCGATATGGTCCCCCTTGGCTAACAGCAACTCTTTGAATATGGGCGGGTGGTTCCATGCCCCAGAGCTGCTGGCTTGCTGTGTCTCCTTGGACTCAATCACAGCTCCTGTCAGGACTCGGTAAATAGCCCTTTTTGCAGGCTTTGCCCACCCCCTCAGGTACATCATCTGCCTCATTCTTTGGCACAACTGGGAGGTCCTACAGCACAAGGGCCTTGTCTGATTCAAGCCAGCATCTTCACCTTTATGATCATCCGGGTTCCCTCAGCACAGGCAGCATACATTATGCAGTCATATTGCTATCTCACTGCCCCTCATCTGTTTTCCCTTTCTTTGGTTTTAGCTTTCTATGTGGAACCCTGGGCTTTTCTAAGGCAGTGCCTTTCTCCCGCCACCTCCACCCTGTGCTCTACACTGGGAGACATCAGGAGTATATTACCAAAGCCCAGCTCACCTCTGCCACAGTGAGGATGAAGTACATGGATGGGTGTTGAGGGTCAATGCCTTCCAGCTTCATGCCCAGTTTGAAGCCATTCTTGTTATGAGTGACTGCCTGGGACTGTCAACGCACAGAGTGGAGAGGACCCAGCTTCCATCCAGCCTTATCCTTGCCTAGTGGGCTTGGGGTGAAGCAGCTGCCTTTAGGCCTCACCCACCTGCTGTTCTCAAAGGGGCAACGTGTTGAGGATCTGTCCTGCAGGGGTCCTGAGAGGGTCAGAGAGCTCAGGAGCTATTCTTTTTTTTTTAAATAGTTCTTTTCTTTTTAATTTTAATTTATTTATTTGCAAGCAGAGAGAGAGAGAGAGAGAGAGAGAGAGAGAGAATGAGATAGAAGAGGCAGACAGAGAGAATGGGCACGCCAGGGCCTCTAGCCACTGCAAATGAACTCCAGATGCATGTGTCCCTTGTGCATCTGGCTTACGTGGGTCCTGGAGAATCGAACTGGGATCCTTTGGCTTTGCAAGCATATGCCTTAACCACTAAGCCATTTCTCCAGCCTCTTAGGAGCTATTCTGAGGGGCTGAGTCAGGGTTGGACATAAGGGCTCTCTTTCTGGTCCTGCCGAACTGGGCAAAGGACACCAGAATCCACAAGTCTGCAAGGGATGGGTGAGCCTAGGGGTCACTTCCCAATTTCTTCCCACCCTGGAAGTCCCTTATAATGAGCCCTTTCCTGCACTGGGCCTTTTCCTTCTGTCAGTCCATTGAGGATTATCAGAACAATCATGAGAAAGCACTAGAAGGCCTTAGTTTGGTGGTGAGTCACTGGACTGAGAAGACAAACTCTTCCAAGGTTGAAATTGCCCAACTCACGTCCTCGAAGAGGCTGGTTGGGGCAGTGATGGCCTTCTGCTCCTCCAGGTAGGACTCCCAGGTCCAGCCCTCTTTCTTCAGGCCTGAGACTGTGGAGAGAAGACAGGCAGGCTGGCTCCCGGGCTGCCCCCACACATGCACAACCTTCATCATTTTCCCTAACCGAGATCTATTTTCATCTATGCAGCAAACCTATCTGTTGTCATATGGACATTCAACTATGTGGTATCAGGCCAGAGGGCTCAGACTTAAGGCGAGGCTACAGGATCGTTTTAAATTTATTTTGTTATTTATTTGAGAGAAAGAGAGGTAGAAAGAGAGAGGGAGAATGGGCACACCAGGGTCTTCAGCCACTGCAAACAAACTCCAGAAAGCATATGCTCCCTTGTGCACACGTGTGACATTGTGCGCTTGCATCACTGTGCATCTGGCTTATGTGGGACCTGGAGATTCAAACATGACTTCTTAGGCTTTGCAGACAAGAACCTTAACTGCTAAGCCATCTCTCCAGTCCAAGGCTACAGGATTTTGTCTGTCCCTCCGCCAGTCCTAGGCCACTGTCAGCAGAAGCCCTTGGATTACACAGTAACTAAGGCCACAGAGTAATAGCCACAGAGGCATGGAAACTAGTTCTGAGCCAAAGGACATAACCATAGTACTACCTAAGGTCAAAAAGGAAAGAAGAGGGAAAAGGCGAAGACACATGGAAGTCAGAAACCTTTATAAACATTACTCTTCCTGAACACTGCAGAAGAGGGGGCAGGAAGAATATAAGAGCCAGAAGAGGGGGAGGAGAACTTTGGGACACTATGCTCTGGACATGAAGGGACTGGCACATACATGACCTCACAGTGTAGGTCACTGACTCCATAAGACCGTCAACCTTAAAAAAGAATGAGACATTGAAATAGAAGAGGGTCTAGCTGCTGGGCATGGTGGCACATGCCTTTAATCCCAGCACTTGGGAGGCAGAGGTAGGAGGATCGCTGTGAGTTCGAGGCCACCCTGAGACTACATAATTAATTCCAGGTCAGCCTGGGATAGAGTAAAACCTTACCCCCCCCCCCAAAAAAAAGCAGCAACAACACCAACAAAAAAAACCTTTTATTTATTTATTTATGAGAGAGAGAATGGATGCACCATGGCCTCTAGCCACTGCAAACTAACTCCAGATGCATGTGCCACCTTGTGCATCTGGCTTTATGTGGGTACTGTGGAATCAAACTAGGGTCCTTGGGCTTTGTAGGCAAGCGCCTTAATGGCTGAGCCATCTTCCCAGCCCCATGTTCACCTCTGTTTTTTTCTTTTTTGTTTTTTAGAGATCGGGTCTCGCTCTCTAGCCCAGGCTGACCTGGAATCCACTATGTAATCCCAGGGTGACCTTGAACTCCTGGCGATCCTCCTACCTCTGTGTGCTGGGATTAAAGGCGTGTGCCACCATGCCAGGCTTTTATTATTATTATTATTTTTACAATACCACACTTTATTCAGATATCATAGGGAACAGGACTGAAGCTGGGAGGGGACGATGAGGGGAAGGAAGATCGTGGAGTCCAGGGGCCCCCGTCTGCCATGTGGAGACCCAGAGCTCATGTACAAACATGGATCTTAGGGGGAAAAAAAAACACAAAAAGGGGGTTTTAAAATGTATGCTTCCAAAAAGATTAAAAGTGAAGACAGTAATAAAAAGTAAAAAGTTCTCTTCCTACCCTGGCATAGCTGCCGGGGTGAGAGAGAGAACTTACTGGTACGAGGACCCAGTAGTCCAGAAAAGAGTGAATGAGAGCCTGCCTCTCAGCTCGAGGACCCAAGAACCATGCTCACCTTTTTATGTGGGTTCTGGGAAATTGAACTTGCCAGTCCCTGGCCTGACCCACCCTCATACTTCAGCTGCTAGAGTTCTTAACCTCAGTCATCTCTCCCTCTCCTGACTCCACCTCTCTTTTACCTATCCTCCAACAACAGCCAAACTCTAAGCCCCAGTGCCACAGCAGATTCTTCTCGCCAGAACTCTCTCTAGCTGCCAGCTCTTAGACCACCACCCCTTCTCTCCGGGCACTTATCTCTCTGCGTTACTGCGATCTTGACGCTCACATGCCACTTTGTTTTCCTTAACCATTCTTTTTACCATGCAGTGGAGCCACCTGTGTGCTGTATGACATGGACTGTAAAAGATCCCTATGAAATACTAAGTGCTGGACTCTGGTTACTAGTCCTTCCTGGTTGATCTCAAGTCTGTCAGACCTGGATCCTAGCTCTGCTGTAGAAACTGGGAGAGGTGCTTCAGAATCTCATATGCATTCTCTCCATTAGGCCTGCTAATGGCTTAAGGTGACAGGAAGGGCTGGTAGTAACACTTCCTCAGATGAGCAAAGAGGTGACACGTATTCCACTGTAATATTTGGGTTTCTTCTCTAGATAAGCCCCTGACTCCAATTTCCTACACCCTTCTCCCCTGATGAAGAATGGGCTGAACCTTTGGTCTCTGTCTCAAGCGCAAAGGAGGCCCAAAGCTCCTGTGTGTTATTGGGCAATCTGCATACTGTATGTCCATGCCCAGCATGGGGGCGAATGGGGCTGACATCCAGCCTGGGCTCCTTGCCAAGCTATGTGGCTATGTCCACAGTAGAA
This sequence comes from Orientallactaga sibirica, assembly GCA_036365145.1. Lineage (NCBI taxonomy): Eukaryota > Metazoa > Chordata > Mammalia > Rodentia > Dipodidae > Orientallactaga > Orientallactaga sibirica. Next base: position 2,001,182 of record JAEOAD010000011.1, read on the forward strand.
AAAGAGGCCTTTCCAATTGGTCTGCTCACAAAAAGGCATATAGACCAGCTGTGAGATGGATCCTCTGAGCTTCTAGAAATGTTCCTTTGCTTATTCCTGCTTCCTTAGACTCAGTGCCCTTGGCAAGCCTTTCCTGGCAAGGTCAGCCTGTAGCTACTCTGCCAAACAAAGCCTGTGGCCCTTTTGCTACTGTTCCTCCTGTCCTAGTCAATGGTACCACCTGCCATTTATCCAGGCAGGAGTTTTAAAGTGGTTCGATTTTCTCCCTAGGATCATTCAGGCTTGCTGATTCGGACTCCTGGAGCTCTCTTGAATTGTTCTCTACCTCTCCATATTTTTTCTCCTTGTTCTTTCCTAGTCTTAAGAATTTCCCAATGAATTCCTCTACTTCGAACCTATTATTCTGGCAGGATATCTCAAAATGGAAGACTTGTTCATTTTCTTTGAGTTTCACAGTATCTTCTCATTTCCAAGTAAACCCCGAAATCACATATCTTTCCACAGCCCAAAGTCCCTCAAGGGGATATCCAGTCCCTACTGCTCAATTTTTTAAAAAAAATTTTTCAAGGTAGGGTTTCACTCTAGCCCAGGCTAACCTGGAATTCCCTATGTAGTCTCAAGGTGGCCTCAAACTCACAGCAATCCTTCTACCTCTGCCTCCCAAGCTGACTGCTTAAATTTTATCATAGATTTCCATGCCCCTGTGTCCCTGTGCTCTTGCACAGGCTGATTCTTATGGTTCAAAGATCCTCTTCCCACCTTGTCCCATCACCTCAAGTTTTACTCACCCTCCCAGACACACATATAGCTGCAGTACCTAGGTAGGGCTTCGTAAAGCATAGCTGCTCCCTCCACAAATGTCTGTCAAGTGACTTAGATGACTGAGTGGGTGGGAGGATGGGCGGGTAGATGGATGAGTAAAGTCAAACTTAGTCTGACTGTATGAGGCAATGTGTTCTGTGAAAATCCTCTATATTTTACATATATCATTTTATTATTTATTTATTTATTTATTTATTTATTTATTTTGTTTTTTTCAAGGTAGGGTCTCACTCTGGCCCAGGCTGACCTGGAATTATCTATGTAGTCTCAGGATGGCCTCAAACTCTCGGCGATCCTCCTACCTCTGCCTCCCAAGTGCTGGGATTAAAGACGTGTGCCACCACGCCCGGTTTACATATATCAATTTAAAAGTGCTTTCATTTATTTATTTGTGGGCAGAGAAAGAGAATCAATGGGCATGCCAGGGCCTCATACTGCTGCAGAGGAACTCCAGATGCATGCACCATTTTTGTGCATCTGGCTTTACATGGCTCCTAGGGAACTGAACCTGGGCCAATGCAGGCTGGCAGGCTTTGCAAAGCTGTAACTGCTGATCCATCTCCCAGCCTTGTATTTACATACTTTAAACACACTTACCACACCATTATATAACTGTTTGCATATACACCTCTGCAACTACACCGTGAGCTTCTTCTTTTTTAAAAAATGTTTATTTATTTATTTGAGAGAGGCAGGAAGAGAGAGAGAATGGTCATACCAGGGCCTCCAGCCACTGCAAACAAACTCCGGATGCATGTGCCACCTTGTGTATCTGGCTTACATGGGTCCTGGGGAATTGAACCATGGTCCTTTGGCTTTGCAGGCAAGTGCCTTAACCACTAAGCCATCTCTCTAGCCCCACTGTGCTAGGATGGTGTCTTGCCCACTCTGAACTCTCAGCCTCTAGTCAGTGCCTAATGCATGGCAGCAACATTGAGAGAAGAGCCAGGAAATATAGAGAACAGGATGCCAAAGTTCAAAAACTATAAGCAGCTGTCAGACTACCTGTCATAGTGTTATATTTACTACGGATATGTCTCTCTATTTATATACCTCTTATAGAAGACAGTGGACCAGGGCTGGAGAGATGGCTCTGCTATTAAGGCACTTGCCTGCAATGCCTAATGATCCAGGTTTGATACCTCAGTACCCACATAAAGCCAGATGTACTAAGTGGTGCATGCATCTGGAGTTCATATGCAGTAGTTAGAGGCCCTGGTATATGCATTCTCTCTCTCTCTCCTTGCAAATAAATATTTGTTTGAGAGAGATGGGGAAAGAGAAACAGAGAGGGGAGAGGAGGAAGGGAGGGCGAATGGGTACAACAGGTCCTCTTCCTCTAGCCACTGCAAACGAACTCCAGATGCATGTGACATCTTGTGCATCTGGCTTACATGGGTTCTGGGGAGTCAAGCCTTAGGCTTTGCAGGCAAGTGTCTTAATCACTAAGCCATCTCTCCAGCCCATAAAAATATGTTTTTTAAAAAGAAAACAGTTGGGCTGGAGAGATGGCTTAGCAGTTAAGGTGCTTGCCTGAAAAGCCAAAGGATCCTGGTTCGATTCTCCAGGACCCATGTAAGCCAGATGCACAAGGGGGCACATGCACCTGGAGTTCATTTGCAGTGGCTGGAAGCCCTGATGTACCCATTCTCTCTCTCTGCCTCTTTCCCTCTCTTAAATAAATAAATAAATAAATAAATAAATAAATAAATAATAAAAGAATACAGTTGGCCAATTCATAATTAGTTCATTTAAAGACACTGAAGGTAGGCTAAGGGTATGGCTCAGTGGTAGACATGTACTTAGCATATGTATGTAAGAACCTGTGTTCAAACCCCAGCACTAAAGGAGGAAAGGGACAATATATGCCCCTTAGGGTCTTGCCTAGGAACACCAAACTAAAGAGACAGGGCTTCATAATGTAAAGGGCTATGGTTTACCCAGGTACAGCCATGAAAGCTGCCTTCAACTTCTAGGAGACATAAGTAGACCCTGCTATGGTTTTACTGTCTCTGCCAACATGCACAGTGAAACTTAATTGCCATAGTGATAGTCTTCGGGAGTGGGAGCTTTATGAAGTGGGGCAGAACCCTCATGAATGGATGCACGCTGTGATCATGTGCATGGGTTAGTCACTGTGGGAATGAGTTTCTATCAAAAGGATGAAGCTGGGCTCGATAGCTGTTTTACATGGGATGAAATGCACAGTCATGCTTTTGGACCTCTTGGATTTCCAGCCTCCAGAACCATGAGCCAAATAAACTTTTACTGCTAAGGAATTACTCAGTCTATGGTATTTTGTAGTATCAGAAAATACACCAAGACAAGCATCTTGTGGCACAACACAGTAGCATGTCTGACTCCAGAAAATGGACTTAGATAGACTAAGACATTGCTAAAAAGGAATGGGGCTGGGGGCCGGGCATGGTGGTGCATGCCTTTAATCCCAGCACTCGGGAGGCAGAAGTAGGAGGATTGCTATGAATTTGAGGCCAGCCTGAGATTACATAGTGAATTCCAGGTCAGCCTGGGTTAGAGTGAAACCCTACCTTGAAAAACAAAACAACAAAAACAAACAAACAAAAAAAAACAAATGGGGTTGGGACTGGAGAGATGGCTTAGTGGTTAAGGCACTTCTCCGCAAAGCCAAAGGATCCAGGTTAGATTCTCCAGTACCCGTGTAAGCCAGATGCACAAGGTGGCACATGCATCTGGAGTTCCTTTGCAGGGACTAGAAGCTAGTGTGCATTCTTCTATCTATCTGCATCTTGCTTTTCTTCATTCTCTCTCAAGTAAATAAATAAAATATTTAAAAAGAAATAAAAAAGAAACGAGGCTTTTGCTATAACACATTCCTGAAAATGTGGAAGTGGCTTTGCAGCTGCAAGATGGGAAAATCCTAGCCTGCCATGGACAGAGCTTTAAGTGAAACTTTGGTGAGGCTTAGCAGCGCTGTAGGGAAGACCTGATTCTTCTCAGCTATTAAGTGGTTGTCACCAGGTCCTTGGTAGAAATATGGACAATAAAGGCCAGTTTGTTGAGGTCTTAGATGGAAAAATGGGAATATTCTATTGGCACAAACATAATCCTTGTCATGCAGTTTCAAAGGACTTGGTGGAATTGTATTTATGTCCCAGGACTTCATGGGATCCAGATTAAGAGATCTAGTGGGAGAAATATCTCAGCAGTAAAGCATACATACACACTGCATCATGGCCACTTTAACTATACACAGTAAGATGTTCGAGCAAAGAAAGGGCTAATTATGAAATCAGAAGCTACAGGAAAATTAGAGTGGGAAGATTTATTTGCAAGCATGTGTGTGTGTACACAAGGGTTTATTGCCACTGCAAACAAACACCAGATGCTCGTGCTGCTTTAAGCATCTGGTTCATGTGGGAGCTGGGGATTAGAATCCAGGCCAGTGGGTTTTGCAAGCAAGCACCTTTAACGTCTCAGCCATCTCCCTGGCCCTGGCGTATGTATTCAGAAGAGCCAAACAAGGGTGTGACTGTGTGACTGTGTGCTGAAAGATCAACATGGATAGGAGGAAGCCAGGTTCTACTCCTAAGGACAATGGAAGGACAGCCCTAAAGCCATCTCAGAGAACATGGAGGATGCCCCTTCCATCCAGCGCTCTAACACGGAGGTCATTTGGGTCACAGACCTGGGACACCTTCCACACGCTTATTGCCCAGGGATGCCTCAGGTCTCTGCTTCCAACATTCTCATTCAGTACTGACCACCACGCCAGCCAGAGCTAAAGAGGGTCCAGGCGAAGTCCAACTAGCTACTTCCTGCACTGTGAGCTGAAAACCTTAATGGCATCCATTCTGCAGATGTGAATATAAAATCTGTGGGGCATGACTTCCTCCACCTAGATTTCAAAGGGTGTTATGGGCAATATGAGGGTACAGGCAGAGACTTGTCAAAAGGGCAAAGTCACTTACTTATTGCAGAGTTCCTACCAGGTCGGGGCTGTAGAGCTACCAGAATGCAACACTAGCTTGGAGGAACTGTAGGAACAGATTCCAAACTATAACACCTGTTAACGCTAAGGTATGTCCAAGTGACTGGAGTGAGAGTGAGAGAGCATTCTGGAACTATAAGGTTTAATGATGCTTGTTTGTTTATTTATTTATTTATTTATGAGAGCAAGAGAGAGAGGGAGAGAGAATTGGCACATCAAGGCCTCCAGCCACTGCAATTGAACTTCCAGATATGTGTGCCACCTTGTGTGCATGTGCGACCTTGCACACTTGTATCACATTGTGTGTCTGGCTTACGTGGGATCTGGAGAGTCAAACATGGGTCCTTAGGCTTCACAGGCAAGTGCTTTAACCACTAAGCCATATCTCCAGCCCATGTTTTCTTTTTTTAAAAAAATTTACTTAATTCATTTATTTTTTGGCAAGCAAAGAGAGAGAGAGAGAGGAGAGAGAGAGAAAATAAGCATGCCAAGGCCTCCAGCTGCTGCAAATAAACTCCAGATGCATGCACTACTTTGTACATCTGGCTTTATGTGGGAACTGGTGATTTGAACTTGGGATGTTAGGCTTTGCAGGAAAGTACCTTAACTGCTGTGCCATCTTTGCAGCCCAGTGATGTTTTCTCTGTGGTCTAGTTACTGCTTTTCTTTTTATTTTTTTCTCCTTTAGGAATGGTTATTAAATGCCTGTTCACTGATACTGATTTGGAAGTGAGTTTACTTGTGATTCCACAGGTTCATGGCTGGGGAAATTGCCTCAGGATGAATCATGCCTTGAGTGGCACACCTGATTTAGGAGAGATTTTGGACTTTGGAGCTAATTCTGGGTAGAAGGAAGTTCAGGAGCTCTCTCTAGGATGGAATGGATGTATTCTGTATGCTAGGAGAACAAGAGTTTTGGAAGGATGGGAATGAAAAGCTATGACTTGGTTGTCTCCTTCAAAACTCATGTTGAAATTTAACTGCCATGGTGATGACATTAAGAAATAGGACCTGGGACTGGGCAGATGGCTTAGAGGTTAAACGCACTTGTTTACAAAGTCTGCTGGCCTGGAGTTCAATTCTCAAGCTGCCCATGTAAGCCATATTTGTAGTTTGCAATGGCAAGAGGCCTTCATGTGCATGCATGGGCGTGTGCATGCACACACACATACACGCACGTGCAAACAAACTTAAAAAATAAAAATGAAGTAGGACCTTTTGCCATGTGGTGCACACCTGGAATCCCAGTACTGGGCATGTTGAGGCCAGAAGGATTGCCATGAGTTCAAGGCCAATCTAGGCTAAACAGTGAATGCCAGGCAAGCCAGGTCTACATAATGAGAACCTGTTCTCCCCACAAACAGAAGGGGGTACCTTTTGTTTTGTTTTGTTTTTGAGGTAAGGTTTCACTCTAGCCCAGACCTGGAATTCACTATGTAGTCTCAGGGTGGCCTCAAACTCACAGCGATCCTCCTACCTCTGCCTCCCGAGTGCTGGGATTAAAGGCATGCACCACCATGCCCTGCTTGGAAGTGGTGCCTTTTAAGACATGATTACTTCATGATGTTACTGTCATCATGAATGGATAAAGGCTGTCATCCAGGGATCATTTTGAAAAACTAATGAAAGTCAGGGACCACCTTCCTAGAAAAAAAATGAACAGTTCACAGAATTTTGCATGGAAACTGATTAAGGACTTCAGTTAAGAAAGAATGGCTTCGCAGCTAATGCACTTACCTGTGAAGCCTAAGGACTGAGGTTTGAGTCTCCAGAACCCATGTAAGCCAGATGCACAAGGTAGCACATGCATGTGGAGTTCATTTGTAGTGGCTGGAGGCACTGGCACACCCATCCTCTGTGTGTGTGTGTCTCTCTCTCTAATAAAAATGTAAATTTTTTTTTTTTTTTTGTTTTTCAAGGTAGGGTCTCACTCTGGTTCAGGTTGACCTGGAATTCACTATGTAGTCTCAGGGTGGCCTCGAACTCTCGGCGATCCTCCTACCTCTGCCTCCCGAGTGCTGGGATTAAAGGCGTGCGCCACCACGCCCAGCATAAATTTTTTTTTTAAAGAAAGTAATTTTAGAGCAGAACTGGGCTTGTTGGCCCATGCCTGTAACCCCAGCACTAGTGAGGCAGATGAAGGAGGATCACAAGCAAAAGGCTAGCCTGAAGTACATAGTGAGTTTCAGCATCAGTTACAGAGTGAAATCCTGTCTCAAAAAAGATATGAAGGGGCTAAAAAGATGACTCAGTGGTTAAAGGTACTTGCTTATAAAGCCTGCTGGCCTGGGTTCAATTTCCCAGTAAAAGCCAGATGAACAAAGTGTCACATGTGTGTGAAGTTCGTTTGTAGCAGCAAGAGGCCTTGGCCCATCTAACTCACTAACTCTTTTTCTTTCTGTTTGCAAATAAATAAATAAAAATATATATTTTATTTTTATTTATTTATTAGCAATGGACAGTGAGAGAAAGAGGCAAAGAGAGAGAGTGGGAACGGGTGCACCAGGGCCTCCAGCCACTGCAAACGAACTCCAGATGCATGCACCACCTTGTGCATCTGGCTTACGCGAGTACTGGGGACTCAAGCCTTGAACTGGATCCTTAGGCTTCACAGGCAAGTGCTTACTGCTAAGCCATTTCTCCAGCCCCTAAAAATATTTTTTTAAAAAAGAAAGAGGGGCTGGAGAGATGACACAGTGGTTAAGGCACTTGCCTTCAAAGCCTAACGATCCAGGTTTGGTTCCTCAGTACCCACATAAAGTCAGATGCACAAAGTACATGCATCTGGAGTTCATTTGCAGTAGCTAGAGCCCTGGCATGCCCATTCACTCCTCTCTCTCTCTCCTTGCAAATAAATAAATAGAAATACTTAAAAAAAAAAAAGTCAGGCTTGGTGGCTCACACCTTTAATACCAGCACATGGGAGGCAGAGGTAGGAGGATCACTGTGAGTTCGAGGCCAACGTGAGACTAAATAGTGAATTCTAGGTCAGCCTGGACTAGAGTGAAATCCTATCGAGAGAGAGAGAGAGAGAGAGAGAGAGAGAGAGACTTGCTTGCAAAGCCAAAGGACCCAGGCTCGATTCCCCAGGACCCATGATGCCAGATGCACAAAGTAGCACATGTATCTGGAATTTGTTTGCAGCGGTGGAGGCCCTGGTGTGCCCATTCTCTCTATCTGTCTCTCTCCCTTTCTCTCTCTCTCTCAAATAAATGAAATAAAATATTTACAGAGAAAGATGAAAGAAAATGCTTTTGGCATGGTGGCTCATGTATGTAAACTCAGCACTTGCAATGCTGAGACAGGAAGATTGTGAGTTTGAGGCCAGCCTAGGCTACATAGTAAGACACTATCTAAAGAAAAACAAAACATATATATATATTTGGTTTTTCAAGGTAGAGTCACACTCTGGCCCAGGCTGACCTGGAATTCACTCTGTAGTCTCAGGGTAGCCTCAAACTCATGACTATCCTCCTACCTCTGCCTCCCAAGTGCTGGGATTAAGGGCGTGCGACACCATATCTGGCCCAAACTAATTTTGAAAGAAGAAAGAAAATAGAGACACACAGAGAGGGAGCACAAAGAGACAAAGTTTCTCTACGTGGTACATTGATTGACATCTTGTATGAATCACACACTCATATTCTCAACTTGCTCCACAATTCCGTATGTCACTCTTGCATTTCAATATAACATCTGTTACTTATACCAATTTAAAAACAAGCAAGAGTGTAAATAGATATTTCTCCAAAGAAGATATATGAAAGGCCAATAGCGCATAAGATGCTCAACGCATCATCAGTCACCAAGAAAATGCAAAGCAAAATCACAGTAAGTGGCAGAGATTTTAAAAACAGATAATAACAAGTGTTGTTGGGAATGGGGATAAATTGGACTCCTCATATATTACTGATGTGGAAGTAAAATAGTCTGACCACTTTTCAAACAGCCTTGCAATTTGTCAAAAGGCTAAACAGAGTTACTATATGAGAGAACAATTCTACTCCTAGATAAAATGCCTCTTCACAGAATGGTATATGTCCACATAAAAACTTGTATACAAGTGTTCATTTGAGCAAATTCATTCATAAGAGCCCCAGGGCTGGAGAAGTGGCTCAGAAGTTAAGGCACTTGTCTGCAAAGCCTAACGATCCAGGTTCAATTCCCAGTACCTACATAACCAGAGGTATAACGTGGTGCATGCATCTGGAGTTTGTTTGCAATGGCTGGAGGCCCTGGCATGCCCATTCTCTCTGTCTGTCTCTCTGTGTGCAAATAAATAAATACAATATTAAAAGAAAATAATTTTTTTTTAAAGGGGCTGGAGAGATGGCTTAGGGGTTAAGGCGCCTGCCTCCTAACCCTCAGAACACTGGTTCCAATCTCCAGCTGTTCCAATCTCCAGGTCCCACGTTTAGCCAGATGCAAAGTGATGCAAGGGCGCAATGCTGTACTTGGCCACAAGGGGGCACGCACATCTGGATTTCGTTCTCAGCAGCTGAGACACTGCTCGCGCGCCATTCTCTGTCTTCTTCCCTCCTTCCTTCCCTCTCTCTCTCTCTCTCTCTCTGTCACTCTCTGTCTCTCTCTGTGTCTCTCTCCAAAAAAATAAGATAAAATAAAAGTTTTGCAGTAGCTAGAGCCCTGGCATGCCCATTCACTCCTCTCTCTCTCTCCTTGCAAATAAATAAATAGAAATACTTAAAAAAAAAAAGTCAGGCTTGGTGGCTCACACCTTTAATACCAGCACATGGGAGGCAGAGGTAGGAGGATCACTGTGAGTTCGAGGCCAACGTGAGACTAAATAGTGAATTCTAGGTCAGCCTGGACTAGAGTGAAATCCTATCGAGAGAGAGAGAGAGAGAGAGAGAGAGAGAGAGACTTGCTTGCAAAGCCAAAGGACCCAGGCTCGATTCCCCAGGACCCATGATGCCAGATGCACAAAGTAGCACATGTATCTGGAATTTGTTTGCAGCGGTGGAGGCCCTGGTGTGCCCATTCTCTCTATCTGTCTCTCTCCCTTTCTCTCTCTCTCTCAAATAAATGAAATAAAATATTTACAGAGAAAGATGAAAGAAAATGCTTTTGGCATGGTGGCTCATGTATGTAAACTCAGCACTTGCAATGCTGAGACAGGAAGATTGTGAGTTTGAGGCCAGCCTAGGCTACATAGTAAGACACTATCTAAAGAAAAACAAAACATATATATATTTGGTTTTCAAGGTAGAGTCACACTCTGGCCCAGGCTGACCTGGAATTCACTCTGTAGTCTCAGGGTAGCCTCAAACTCATGACTATCCTCCTACCTCTGCCTCCCAAGTGCTGGGATTAAGGCGTGCGACACCATATCTGGCCCAAACTAATTTTGAAAGAAGAAAGAAAATAGAGACACACAGAGAGGGAGCACAAAGAGACAAAGTTTCTCTACGTGGTACATTGATTGACATCTTGTATGAATCACACACTCATATTCTCAACTTGCTCCACAATTCCGTATGTCACTTTTGCATTTCAATATAACATCTGTTACTTATACCAATTTAAAAACAAGCAAGAGTGTAAATAGATATTTCTCCAAAGAAGATATATGAAAGGCCAATAGCGCATAAGATGCTCAACGCATCATCAGTCACCAGGAAAATGCAAAGCAAAATCACAGTAAGTGGCAGAGATTTTAAAAACAGATAATAACAAGTGTTGTTGGGAATGGGGATAAATTGGACTCCTCATATATTACTGATGTGGAAGTAAAATAGTCTGACCACTTTTCAAACAGCCTTGCAATTTGTCAAAAGGCTAAACAGAGTTACTATATGAGAGAACAATTCTACTCCTAGATAAAATGCCTCTTCACAGAATGGTATATGTCCACATAAAAACTTGTATACAAGTGTTCATTTGAGCAAATGTCATTCATAAGAGCCCCAGGGCTGGAGAAGTGGCTCAGTAGTTAAGGCACTTGTCTGCAAAGCCTAACGATCCAGGTTCAATTCCCCAGTACCTACATAACCAGAGGTATAACGTGGTGCATGCATCTGGAGTTTGTTTGCAATGGCTGGAGGCCCTGGCATGCCCATTCTCTCTGTCTGTCTCTCTGTGTGCAAATAAATAAATACAATATTAAAAGAAAATAATTTTTTTTAAAAAAGGGGCTGGAGAGATGGCTTAGGGGTTAAGGCGCCTGCCTCCTAACCCTCAGAACACTGGTTCCAATCTCCAGCTGTTCCAATCTCCAGGTCCCACGTTTAGCCAGATGCAAAGTGATGCAAGGGCGCAATGCTGTACTTGGCCACAAGGGGGCACGCACATCTGGATTTCGTTCTCAGCAGCTGAGACACTGCTCGGCGCCATTCTCTGTCTTCTTCCCTCCCTCCTTCCTCCCTCTCTCTCTCTCTCTCTCTCTGTCACTCTCTGTCTCTCTCTGTGTCTCTCTCCAAAAAAAATAAGATAAAATAAAAAGTTAAAAAAAAAAAAAGAAAGAAAGAAAGGGGCTGAAGGGATGGCTTAGTGATTAAGGCACTTGCCTGCAAAGCCTAAGGACCCAATTTCGTTTCCCCAGTATCCATGTAAGCCAGATGCACAAGGTAGTACATGTGTCTGGAGTTCATCTGCAGTGGCTGGAGGCCCTGGCATGTCCATTCTCTCTCTCTCTAATAAATAAATAAATATATAAAATATTTTTTAAAAGAAAGGGGCTAAAGAGACGGTTCAGTGGTTAAGGCACTTGCCTGCAAAGCCTAATGATCAGGGTTTGATACCCCAGTACCCACGTAATGCCAGATGCACCAAGTAGCATGTGCATCTGGAGTTCATTTGCAGTGGTTAGAGGCCCTGGCATACTCATTCTTTCTCTCTTCCTCCTTGCAAATAAATAAAATATCTTTTATGAGTGCCCCAAAGAAGAGGCTGATGAACAAACAAAGTGTGGTGCATCCATCCACTACACTTATTTATTTAACAGTAAAAGGGTATAGAGTCTTGACTTATGCTGAAACACGGCTAGGCCTTGAAAACACCATGCTAAAATGAATGCAGCCAGCTACAAAGAAGTACATATATGATTGCATTCGGATGCAATGTCAGAAGACCCCCCCACCCCAAATGAGTAGATAACATTTCGATCATAACTAAAATTTCCATCTGTGTGTGTGTGTGTGTGTGTGTGTGTGTGTGTGCGCGCGCCTGTGTACAGGCATACACATGCCATGGTGTGCATGTGGAGATCAGCGGACAACTTTGGGGCCAATTCTCTCCTTCCATTCAATGAGTTTCTCTCCTTAAAAATACTAAGCTAGGTGTGGTGGCACACACCTTTAATCCCAGCACTCAGTAGGCAGAGGTAGAAGGACTGCTGTAAGTTCTAGGCCACCCTGAGACTACATAGTGAGTTCCGGTCAGCCTGACCTGAGCTAGAGTGAGACCCTACCTCGAAAAACCAAAACAACAACAACAAAAAAATACTAACAAGCCAGGCATGGTGGCACATGGCGAAAATGCCTGCACTCTGGAGGCAGAGGTAGGAAATTGTTGTGAGTTCGAGGCCCACCTGGGACTACAATGAACCTCAGGCCAGCCTGGACTAGAGTGAGACCTTACCTCAAAGAAGCCAAAAAAAAAAAAAAAAAAAAAAACACCTACCAGAGGAAGATTGAAGGCTATAGCTATGAATGACTTCTTAGTATCCAAAGGCCAGAACAGAGGTCCAAATAGGAAGGTTAGACTTGTGACCAGTCTGGGTTTGTTCACACAGCCAAAGGGAAGCCATGCCACTGGATGCTCCAGTCTTCAGATACTGAGCCAGACAGGGGAGCCTCCTCAGAACTGAATAATGTGTGTACGGGACAAACAAACAAATGTGCCATAATGCCTAAGAACACACACCATACTCATGAAAAATCCAGAGATGGGCTGTCACTGTTTCTCACATATACTAACCTGTGCTCATACGTATAACACACTATCACAACCATGACCCACATGCCCGGCCTCAGATGTCCAAACGTCATTCATACCAGGCTGGTTCCTGCTCCACTCCTTGCTCCCTGGGGTTCCCGCAGTGGACTGTCCCTCTGGATCTTTTCCTTCTTGCTTCTCCTGTAAAAAGAAAGCCCAGTCCCAGCTTCCCTGTCCTCATGGGTTCAGACACAGGCCTCTACCAGGCTCTGTGACCCTGTGTTCTGACCCAAACAGCCAAAAATTTCCTTTAGCACACCAGCAAGAACATAGCTCTAGCAGAAATCTTCAATCACGTGGGAGTGCAGCCTCAAGTGAGTATACACACACCCCAGTTACACAGCCTGGGTACAATTCTCATTTTGGGGGGTGGGAGGGCAGGGGGTGGCAGTTACATAGCCTGACTACAATTCTCATGCTCTGTGGGAGGGGGTTAAGGAAACTGGGAACATGAACCCATTCTGTGCTGATTTTATCTGCCTAGGACACTCTTCACGCTCCATGTCTGCTGATGTGCAGCTAGAGACCCATATTTTCTGCTCCCTAACTTAGGTACCTGACCCTGGTTAAGGTTTCCTTCTCCCACATATCCACCGTGGGTGCCAGTTCACATGTATGTGCTTTTACCCTGATACTAGTCTGCAATGGAAGCTCTAGAAAATCAAGAGACAGACTTTTTTTTTTTTTTTTGCTTTTCAAGGTAGGGTCTCACTCTAGTTGTCTGACCTGGAATTCACTATATAGTCTCAGGATGGCCTCACTGTGATCCTCCTACCTCTGCCTCCCGAGTGTTGGGATTAAAGGCATGCGCCACCACGCCCTGCTAAGAAATAGATTTTATAGGGCTGGAGAGATAGCTTAGCAGTTAAATACTTGCCTGTGAAGCAAGACACCAGTTCGAGGCTCGATTCTCCAGAACCCACATAAGCCAGATGCACAAGGGCACATGCATCTGGAATTTGTTTGCAGTGCTGGAGGCCCTGGCGCGCCCATTCTCTCTCTCTCTCTACCTGCCTATTTCTATATCTCTCTCTCAAATAAATAAATAAATAAAATAAAAATAAATTTAAGAAAAGGAAAGCATTTCCTTTAAAAAAAAAAAAAAAGAAATAGATTTTATAGGCCAGGTGTGATGGTGCATGTCTGCCACGGAGAGGTGGCAAGATCAAATCAGGAGTTAGTTCAAGGCCCGTCTTGGTTACAATAGCAAGTTTGAGGTCAATCTTGGCTACATAGTGAGACCTTGTCTTAAAACAAGTCAAAACCAAGTGATTTATTTATTTCCCAATAACCAGGTACAAGATGGGACCCAAAAATAGGATGAGTAGGGGCTGGAGAGATTGCTTAGCGGTTAAGGCATTTGCCTGCAAAGCCAAAGGATCCTGGTTTGACTGTCTAGGCCCAAGCATGGGGATTTCATTTGCAGTGGCTGGAGGCCTAGCATGCCCATTCTCTCTCTCTCTCTCTCTCTCTCTCTCTCTCTCTCTCAAATAAATAATTTTTTTAAATATGATGAGTAGGTCACAATGGGTGTCTTCTCCACCCAGCCCCATGTCTTGGATTGACAAGAAGACAATGGAACTGAGGCCTGGGCTCTAACTCCCCACTCCCCTCCAGGGTTCCCTCTTCCCTCTTCCTACCATGGCCTCTGGCTCAGATTCCTCCGATGGGGTGTGGAATTCTCTGTGCTTTCTCTTTTTCATGGGTTTGAGGAGGTCGGACGGGCTGGTGCAGACTGAGTTCTCCACTATAACTGACCTAGGAAAGAGTAACCTTAGAGACAGCAGCACCTCGCATCCTGTGCCACCCAGCCCCGCTCCTAAGCGGGAACAGGGAAAGGTCTTTGAGGGATGAAAACAGACCCCCCACAAAAAAATTATTTTCAAGCTGTGTTCCCCTGGGTCTTACCGCTCCTGGAACAGCTGAGGACAGCCGTCACTGGAGGAACCAATTTCTTGCTTAGGCCCGCATGTCTGGCACCGACAGGTGCTACTGTCCTCTGGGGGGTCCTGACAGAGCACTTCTGGAGGGTCCTGGGGTATGTCTTCTGTGGAGGCCAACTAGGCCTCAGGTTTCCCACTCCTTCCACCAGCCTTCTTCACTCAGGATCGCCCCAGGCCACACCCCCAGCCGAGGTTCCCCAGGGTGCTCAGTCCACCCACCCACACACATATACACACGCATGCGCGCGTGTGCGCATGCTCCAATTCAGGGCCCCGAGAGTGGGGTCCTACCGGGGTACAGCGTGCCCGCATCGCCACCTCCCACCGGTGCCCGGCCATCATTGTCGCGTTCCACCAAGCCTTCTTGTTGTAGCTCGGCGCTTGGTTTCCCTAGGCCCACCATATTCATCGGTGCGTACTCGCTTATCCGGAACTGGGAGTGGGTGCAGGACAGTTTGAGGATGGTGACTCATGTACCAGTTCTCCACCCACCTAAGGTCGCCCATTCTTTTCCTCATGCCAGCTCATACTCCAGTAAGCCTCAAGTATCTGCCCATGCCCAACAAGCCACGCCCCCCAGCACCTGCAGACCCAGTCCCATGGTGCCTCGCTTTAAGCCACTCCTCCCTAGGAATCCGGACTTTAGGCCAGACAACCAGGATCCATCACCTCCCCCAGCCTCTGGTCTTTCAGCCTCTGGTCCCGCCTTCAGGTCCACGGAAGGGGATGGGGACTGCCAGCCACCTTACAGCTGCCACTCAAAGCTCTAAACCAATTCCGGAGGGTACTGACCCGCAGGCCACTCCCCTGGTGGCGGGGCGGAAACCTCTGTCCACTCCAGCAGTCTGACAGTACTGGTGTTACTCCCTGGAAGAGTGCTTAGCTGGGGTAGAACAGTAGCTGTCACAGGTTTATCGCTTGCCACCCTTTCCAGGGAGCTCACATGGATTGATTCCCGGGGGAAGCAGGACACATCAAGGGCACTGCTGGACAAGCCTAGGGTGGCCGAGCTGGCTGCAAACAGATACATACACAGGTGGGTCTGGGGGCCATTTCAACCTGCCACTCGTGTAAAAAATGTCACCCCCTCCCCAGGACCCATATCTGCTTGAACAAATATGGGGTCCCCGGATCCCTGACCTAACTTACTGGGAATGATGAAGGCAGTAGCAGGCAGGTGAGGACCAGAAACTGGGCTGTCTGTGGCCACCAGGTGCACACTGACCTCCCCTGTGGAAGGCCCCTTCAGGGTCCTCAGCAGCTCCATTTCAGCATGCCCCTCCATCCCGACAGGTCTACAAGCCAAATGCAGCCCACAGGGTAAACAGGAGACCTTTGCTACAAAGGCACTGTAGATGGGAGGGAGAGGAGCTTCATGAGGAGCTAACCATTCTCAGACCAGCATTCTGCCTCAGCCCCAAGAGGAGCAGGGTATCCTAGAAGACCAGCATTAGGTCTGGCTCCTGGCTCCACCCAGGCCGCTGGGAGAACTCTGGCCAGTCCGTGCAGCTGTGAGGATGTGCATGATGGCGTACCTTGAGGGTACTCTGCACACTGTGTGTATGGGACTGACTCTAGGAAGCACGACAGGTGAGGTTCTGTTTGGTCAGGATCCTCATGCTGTAGGGCAGGCTAAACCCACATTCACCTTTTTTCATGAATCTGCACTTTCATTCCAGGCAGCAGAAGGTCTTATTTGGGGAGAGAGAGAAGGGGAAACGGTGAGGGAAGAGAGTAGGGAGACCTTGGACTCCCTAAGTAGACCAGGCTGACCTCAAACTCGTGGTCCTCTTGCCTCTGTCTTCTAAGTTCTGGGGTTACAGGCATGAGCCACCACACCAAACTCATCAGCTGCTTCTTAGCAGTAGTTGGCAATGACTTCTGGCACACATGGTTCAAGGAAGAACATGGGGATTTGGCCCAAGATAGATTGGAGTTAGAATCTCTGCTTCCCCATTTTCACTTAATACTGTGATCCCAGATAAGTACTTGTGCTTATTGGGCCTTAGTTTCCCCACGTGTAACAGGACGGTAGTGGTGATACCTACCTCACAGGGCTTTGGTGAAGGTTGAATATGAAATATTGACACCAGCAAGAGTTGCCTTTCAACAAATACCAGTCTACTCCCTTTTGGCAGAAATCCGAGGGAGCTTATGGCCAGGAACATGGACACTGTCCACTTGCAATGGCTGCCATCTCCTGTCCATACTCCCTCCCTCCCTCTTGCTGCCCTTGTGCTTTCATTTCCCAGCTTTCTCCTCTTCTCTAAAGCAGAATCCATTCCATATCTTTTGAAAAAATATTTATTTATGTGTAATAGAGAAAAAAGAGAGGGGAGGAATGAGCATGCCATGGCCTCCTGCCACTGCAAATAAACCCCAGACATATGCACCACACATGCACCACTTTATGCAACTGGCTTTATGTGAGCACTGGGGATTTGAACCCAGGCAGTCTTTAAAAAGCTCCTTTAACCAGTGAGCCATCACTTCAACACCCCCCCCCCACACACACACATCTGGTACCTTATAAGTGTCTATAATCTTTTTTTTCTCTCTCTCTTTTTTTTTTTTTTTTTGTTTTTCGAGGTAGGGTCTCACTCTGGCTCAGGCTGACCTGGAATTAACTCTGTAGTCTCAGGGTGGCCTCAAACTCTTGGCGATCCTCCTACCTCTGCCTCCCGAGTGCTGGGATTAAAGGCATGTGCCACCACGCCCAGCTTGGTGTCTATAATCTTAAAGGTAAAAAGTAGACATATAAACAGGCAGGCAAAACCTAGATAACCCGATTAATTAGAGCAACATTCAAAGCAAACAAGATGAGTTTTCACAGTTTTTAAATTATAATCCAGAAACCCCTAATTGGAAATTTGAATTGGAAAATAATGCCAATTATTTTCCTTTGCACAGCTGAAGTACATGTACCATTTTTAATTATTTTAAATAAAATTAAACTTTTAGTTCAAAATACTGGTGATCATGAAAAGTGAATGTGATGACTTGAAGAATTCTGGGTTAGAGAGATGGCTTTGTGGTTAAGGTACTTGCCTGCAAAGCCTAAGGACCCAGGTTTGATTCCCCAGTAGCCAGATGCACAAGGTGGTGCATGCATCTGGAATTCATTTGCAGTGGCTGGAGGCCCTGGTGCACCCATTCTCTCTTTCCTTCTCTATCTGCCTCTTTCTCTCTCTCAAGTAAATAAATAAATAATTTTTAAAAATATTAAAAACAAAGAATTTTCTGTTTCAAAACTGGTCCCATGTTGTAGACATCTGAAAGAGGCTGTGGGAGCTTGCTTGAAAGAGGAGGCTGAGCGGAGCCTTTCTGATCGGGTTTGCTTCCTGGTTTCAGCAAGGACTGGAGGACCAACAAATGCCATCAATGCCATTCTGTGCTGTGGGGACACAGTCATCACCAGGACAAAGGGCTCTCGTGAAGCTTATAATCTGGAGATAATAGATGAGGATTGGAGCTGGGTACATTAAGTTTTAAAGTTGCTATACACAGATGGCATTTGAGACCCCGAAGGGAGAAAAGTCTGGAACTTTGGAGAGTGTCAATCCTTACAGATTAAGGGGAAGTCTAAGTCTGAAGTGCAGTGGGAAGGGATCTTTTAGAGTCTGGGCTTCCCGAGGACTCTGAAGAAAGTTTTCAACTCTCAGCTTCAGTCTCTTTGCAAAGTGGCCAGGGGAACTCTTACCCAATTTCTCTTTCCACAGATGCTCAGTTGATAGAGGGTATCAAGAGCCCCACTCCTCTGCCTGCATGTGGGGCATTTCTGCAGGGCCATCCAACGTCCAGCGCTTCCCTCTCCACAGCCCAGAGGCCTCTATGAGACTATATCATCAATATTTCACTTCCTCTGCCCGATCTTGCTGTCTTCACAAAGCCACTCGTTTAAACTTACCTTCAAATCTCACTTTCAGAGCCTGTTTCCAGAAAACCAGACTTAAACCACCTCTACATCTCCAGCCCATAGCAGTGCATGTAGGTAGGAGATGCTCAGTAATTATTGTATGCGTCCATGTTACTGTTTCTTACAGCCTGCGGAGCTTTCCACCACCCCCATCCTCCCTGCCCTACAAGGCTTTGTATACAGCAGACACTCAATAAATGCTCTGGATCTAGGTGCTGGAGGGAGGAGGACGAGTGTTGGAGATATGGACCGTGCATGCAATACAGCAAACTTGGGGCCTCCCACTCGTCACCCCCCCCACACACACACCCAGGCACAGCTGGGCCCTGGACGCGGGAAGCAGCCCCGCGTGCTGGTTTAAGCATCCACACCCGCCGCCTGCCTCCGGGAACCAACTAGACAGTGGCGGGAGGGGCGGCCACTGATCTGCAGCACGGTTACTTTTTTAAGCGCCAAAATGGCGGAATTCTTTTATTCTTTCTCTTTATACCCTCCCACCTCCAATTTTTAAAATAAACCACATTTCCACTAAAAATACTGAAAATCAATGACAGTAATGAGAAAGTTTGCCAAATGGCTCACGGAATCCTTGCCCTCCACACCCTCTCTTCCATTAATGAAAAACTCTTAATTGATTGCATGTCTGGAAGCCTCCGCTCTCCACGCCCCTCCGGGTGCCGCCGGCGGCGGAGGCGGCGGCAGCCCCGCGGGACCCGCTCGCCCCGGAGCCGCCCAGCCCGCCCCGCTTCGCTCCCGCCCCGCCGCCTCGCGCTCTGCTCTGCAGAGCCACCAGCCCGGCCCGCGCCCCGGCCGCCAGAGCCCGCAGTGGCCGTGATCCGGGGCATCACGGGACAGTCGGCGGGACCTAGCCCGAGCCCGTGCCGGCGCCGAGCTTACCTGCAAGGCCCGCGGGTGCCGCGGGGCGCGAAGCTTTAGTGGGAGCCCGGCGCGGCGGCGCCTGCGCGCACAGGGGGGGGCGGGTCGGCTCAGCGCGCCGCAGGACGCTACGTGGAGCTCCGGTGCTGGCAGCTCCGTGCGGCCAGGGCAGGGGGTTGCACCGCGTCCGCCTCGTCGGGCCTTCCTTCGGGGGTCCTGGTCTACCCGCCTCCCCCCGGAACCGTGGGCTGCACAGGGGAGGTGGAGCCAGATTTTTCCTGTCTGCAGGGTGGCGTGGGGACCACCTAGTCGGAAGAACCAGCGGGCCTGATGACCCTCAGACTTGGTGGTGGGTGCCAGACAAGACTGCACCCCTGCATGCACCCAGGTTGGGTGGAAGTTCTGTCCAGTGCCTTCCCTGTACGACTGTCCCTCACTTGTAGAAAAGGAATGAAGAGCGACGTTGGAAAACTGTCCTCTAAGAGTGCAAGTACACCACATAGATTCTAGTGCTGGGCCTGCCTGTCCTGAAGGGCCTCATCTGCCCCACTGCCACCTGGCTGATGTACCTGGGAACATCACTTTACCCTCTTCGCTTTCCTTGTCAGCATTGTCAACACTACCACTTACTTCATGTCATAGGGCTCTTTTCAGTAACGGCTCTTTCTGTGTGGTATTGACCAAGTCCCTGCTCCTCTTGCTTCCGTTTCCTTAACTCATCTGTCTCTGCCTTCTATCTTCAAGTTTTATTGATTCATGTAATAGAAATGCTACATGTCCCACAGCTACAACTTCACACAGAATAATTCAAGAGTTTTAAGAGCTCTAGGAGGGAAGGAAACACCATTGGTTTTTGTAACCCCAGTATCTAGCACAGAACACATGCCTTTAAAAAAAATATGGCCGGACAGTGACAAGAGCTCAGTTGCATACCTCTGGAGTTCGACTGCATTGGCTGGAGGCCCTGACACACCAACACACTCTCTCGCTTTTGTTTTAAGGCCAGGGGCTGAGGAAATGGGTTAGCCATTAAGGCATTTTCCTGCGAAGCCTAAGGACTCCGATTTGATTCCCCAGGACCCATGTAAGCCAGATGCACAAAGGGGCACATGCGTCTGGAGTTCGTTTGCAGTGGCTGGAGGCCCTGATGCGCCCATTCTCTTTTTCTATCTGTCTCTTCCTTACTCTTGCTCTCTCAAATAAAGAAATATTTAATACCAGCATTTGGGAGGCACAGGTAGGAGGATCACCGTGAGTTCAAGGCTACCCTGAGACTACACAGTGAATTCCAGGTCAGTCTGGGCTAGAGTGAGACCCTACCTCAAAAAATGAAAATAAATAAGTAAATAATAATAATAAAAAATAAAAAGCCAGTCTGTTGGACTTGTCTCAGAAAAGGCGGGGAGGGGGGAGGGTGGCGCATGCCTTTAATCCTAGCACTTGGGAGGCAGAGGTAGGAGGATTGCCAAGAGTTCGAGGCCACCCTGAGACTACACAGTAAATTCCAGGTCAGCCTGAGCTAGAGTGAGACCCTACCTTGGAAAACCAAAAAAAAAAAAAAAAAAAAAAAAAAAAAAAAAAAAAAAAAAAAGTGTGGGGGCAGTTGTGCTTGCTAGCAAAGCCTGACAGCCTGAGTTTAATTCTCTAGCACCCACCTTAAGCCAGATGCACAAAGTGGCATGTGTCTGGAGTTCGTTTGCAGTGGCAAGAGGTCCTGGTGCACCCATTTCCTCTTCCTCTCTTTTCTTACAAATAAGAAAAGTTAATTTTTTTTCTTTGAAAGAGTACATGGGCATGCCAGGGCCTCCTGCCACTGCAAAAGAACTTCTCACTAGTGGGTTCTTGGAGAATCAAACCCAGGTCTGACAGGCTTTGCAACCAAGCGCTTTGAACTGCTGCGCCTTCTCCCCAGCCCCAACACATATATAACTTTTAATGAATTGACATGAAAGAAGTCCGCTCTCAAGCCAGGCATGGTGGCGCACGCCTTTAATCCCAGCACTTGGGAGGCAGAGGTAGGAAGATTGCCATGAGTTCGAGGCCACCCTGAGACTACATAATGAATTCCAGGTCAGCCTGGACCAGAGTGAAACCCTACCTCAAAAAAAAAAAAAAAAAAAGTCAGCTCTCTAGAGCTCCAGCTCAGTCTCTCACACATCGATTGTTAATTTTGCACTCATATTTTACAGAAAAGAAAACCAAGGTAAATTTGACTTTAGGGCATGCCACCAACCTGATCATCAGGCTCCTACCTCCTAAGTCAGATGAAAAGGGGTTGTTACTCAACTGTGGGCAAAATTTCCCAATAGTTGTGACCAACATGTTCAAATTTATGAAGAACCTAACTATTGTGATTGCTATGCCAACATGGTACATGTGTTCTGCTTTGCTGTAATGTCAATTTTTAATTGCATCTTGTATTATTAGGAACAGGATTGCATCTGTAAAGAAAGCTGGTTGTCATAACAATGGAAGCCTCCATACACACACAACCACCACTCAGTTTTCTCTCACCCAGATCCTGTGTGTTTAGGATTGCAAAGGGTTTATTTCAGGTATTATGAATTTTAAAAAGTGAGAGCAGGGCTGGAGAGATGGCTTAGCTGTTAAGGCACCTGCCTGCTAACCCACCTTTAGCCAGACGCAAAAGTGATACAAGGGCGCAATGC
The DNA here is from genome assembly GCA_036365145.1 of Orientallactaga sibirica. Taxonomy (NCBI): domain Eukaryota; kingdom Metazoa; phylum Chordata; class Mammalia; order Rodentia; family Dipodidae; genus Orientallactaga; species Orientallactaga sibirica. Next base: position 2,023,331 of record JAEOAD010000011.1, read on the forward strand.
CACACTTGCCCACAAGGGGGCACAAGTGTCTGCAGTTCGCTCCCAGTGGCTGACAGGCCACTGGGGAACCCATTCTCTCTCAAAAAAAAAAAAAAAAAAAAAAAAAAAAAAGTGAGAGCAGGTGGGCCTGGAGAGATGGCTTAGCGGTTAAGGGCTTGCCTGTGAAGCCTAAGGACCCCTGTTTGAGGCATAATTCTCCAAGAACCACGGTAAGACAGATGCACAAGGTGACGCATGCGTCTGGAGTTCGTTTGCTGTGGCTGGAGGCCCTGGTGTGCCCATTCTCTATCTATCTGCCTCTTTCTCTTTGTTGCTTCAAATAAATAAATAAACAAAAAAATTTAAAAAAAAAAAAAAAGAGCAGGGTGTGGTTGCGCATGCCTTTTAATCCCAGCACTCTGGAGGCAGAGGCAGGAGGACTGCTGTGAGTTCAACACAAGCCAGGAGCTACAGAGTGAGGTCCAGGTCAGCTTGGGCTACAGTGAGACCCTACCTCAAAACAATAAAGATTTTTGCGGGGCATGGTGGTGCACACCTTTAATCCCAGCACTTGGAAGGCAAAGAAAGATAGGAGGATTGCCATGAGTTCAAGGCCACCCTGAGACTACATAGTTAATTCCAGGTCAGCCTGGGCCAGAATGAGACCTTACCTTGAAAAACAAACAAAAAATTTTAAAGTGGCAAACCTATAAAAACACATGACTTTTCAATTACAAATTCAACTTCATCTTTTAAGTAGTGATTGAGATAGACCAGAGGAATTTGGCAAGAGGGACCCAGGAACAAACAGCTAACATGGATTTGAGTTACTATTTCCTGTCCAGTTATAGTATTTGTTGGTCTTAATACCCGGTTTTCTTGCTTCAACACCTCCAGGAATGGAGAAATCCCTCCCAAGTTCATATGATTTGGAGAAGGTCAAGTTGCCCTGTAGGCCCAGCCTGCCTTTAGAAGCTAGTGAGCAAATCTAATCCTTCAGGTGACAACCTCCTTTTCCACAACTTGACTGCAACCAGTGTCTTCTCCAGAAGTGAACCTACAATGTGTTGGAAACACTGAGAAAAGTTGTGTCAGCAGCCCACATCTTCCTGTTTCTTTGGGAGAGTTGAAGTTAACCGTTGCGGTAATCCAGGGATCTTAGGGAAACGGTCAGGGTTTGCCTTTTATGGGTGAAAACATGTCTGCTTCCAAAATCTGTTCGATTGTGTTCTAACACAAACATCTAAAAATTCTGCACGAAACTATTACAAGCAAGCAAGTGCACAAGGATGGAAAGGAAATTCACCAGAGCCAGGAAAGCAGCAACCTAGGGATGTCCTGGCACCTCTCTTGTCCTGGAGGTCACTTTGAGGTGAGCCAGAGCCCAGATGCTAGTCTTGGGTTTTATCATACATAGTGACAAGATGGGACCTTGGGTCCATGTGCTATTTGGGACTCAAAACTGAAACTTCCTGTATAGACTAGACACTCACCTTGTAATGGAGGCCTCCTCTGAACTAGTCTCGGCATCCCATGAAAGCGAAACCAGTCCTCACTGTCCAGTTTGCTCTTTTGGCCTCTGAAAAAAGGGGCCTAGGAAGCTGGGTCCTTATTCTTCCCATTCTGATCATACTAAATCCCTCTGTTTTACCACTCCCCACTCCAGCCACTGCTTCCTGACTGGGAACTAAACCTAGGGCTTCATGTATGCTATACCACCACTATGGAGCCTCCTTTAAAAATGTGTTTTGGGGGGCTGGACAGATGGCTGAGTGGTTAAGGCGCTTGCCTGCAAATCCTAACGACCTGGGTTTGATTCCAGTACCCACATAAAGCTAGATGCACAAAGTGGCACACGAGTTTGGAGTTCGTTTGCTGCAGCTGAAGGCCCTGCCTTGCCCATTCTCTTTTTCTCTGCTTGTAAATAACGAAATAAATATTCTTAAAAATGTATTTTTTTTTGAGTCAGTCTCAACTGAGTTGTCTAGGTAAGGTTTGAACTTGTAATCCTCCTGTCTCAGCTGCCCAAGTAGCTGGGATTATAGTTATGTCTACCAGACATAACTTTTGGGATCCCAAGGGGCAGGCTTTGGCCTCTGGCAACAACTTCATTAGACTATATTCAGAGAGGAGAGTTCTAGAAAAACTTAATACATCAGTCCTGTTGTTGGGCTGGAGGGAACAACTCAGTAAGAAAGCTTTTCTTCATCTGGAATATTCCGTGTCTAGAGGAGGTACCAGAGGCAAGCCAACAAGGAAAATCAAGTCTCTATGTCTATACTATGGGAACTATGTTTCTAAACTTGTCCTACCATCCTGTTATAGACATACAACTAGGACAACAATGCAAAAATTGGTCCTAGACAAGTGAATCACCTGTATAAGTGCTTGAGTTGAATGCTCACTATAGAAAAACACAAGCTAGCCATGCAAACAGTCTCTCATAACCATCAGCAGGTCTAATAAGTAGGATGATTAGTATCTACAATGACTCGAGACTCTAGTATGACTTGAAAGATAACATAAGTATGTTGCAGGGACACATGCATGAAGTCCCAGTGGCTGAAGAAGCTGAGAAACATTGAGTCCAGATATTTAGGCCAGCCTAGGGTACACATCAAGATACTAGCTAAAAACAACAAAACCCCTCACACTAACAAATTTAATTCAGGCTGGGGAGATGGCTCAGTGGTTAAAGGTGCTTACTTGCAAAGCCTGCCAGCTTTCCTTGTGAAGCTCAAAGTAGAAGGGACTTCCTTATCATGCTTGTACTGTTTGTGAATTTGGCCGACAGCTCTCTTGCCTTATTTCTTAATTTTTTTAAAATTCATTTATTTGCAGGCACAGGCACAGGTGTGAGACACAAGATACATGCACCACTTTGTTCTGACTTTATGTGGGTACTGAGGAACTGAACCTGGGCCAAAAGATTTTGTGCCTTTAACCACTGCACCATCTCTACTTGTCTTATTTCTTGGAAAATAAGCTAACCAGTTTAGTTTTGGTTGGTAATGAAACTTTCCTAGGACTAATCTTGTTTTGGTCTATTCATCTGGGGTTGAGTGCAAAAGCTCAGTCTAAAACAGCAGCCTTCTACAAACTTCAGTATATCCTGAGATGAAGACACCTCAGAAAGTGAAGGTCAGAATTTTAAATCCTGAACTCACCTTCAGATTCAAGGTGCTGCCATGCCTTGTTTAAACATATAGGCAGCTGAAGCTTGGGATTTGTGAAGTCTTCCTTCAAAGTGCACAAATCATGGGATAAAGAACAGAGGAACCAAAAAAGGCAATGGTGGAATAGCCAGTAGTATAAAGCCCTTTATAATCGCTCAGGTTAGTCAGGTGTGGTGGCTCATGTCTTTATTCCAAACATTAGGGAGGCTAAAGTAGGAGGATCACTGTGAGTTGGAGGCTAGCCTGGGCTACAGAATGAGTTCCAGGTCAACCTGGGCTAGAGTAAGACCTTACCTCAAAACAATAACAACAACAAAAAAGGACAAGGCTGGGAAGATGACGCAGTGGCTAAAGGTGCTTGCTTGCAAGGCCTGCCAGCTCAGGTTCAATTCCCCAACCAACCACATAAAGCCAAACTACAAATGCCACAAATGTCTGGCATTCTATTAACAGAGGCAAGAGACCTGGGGTGCATACACACACACATGCAAATAAGTACATTGAAAAAATAAAACAAGCAAGGCATGGTGGTGCAAGGAGGCAGAAGTAGAATCACTAGGAATAAGAGGCCACTCTGAGACAACATAGTGAATACCAGGGCAGCCTGGGCTAGAATGAGACCCCACCTAGGAAAACAAAAACAAAACAACAAACAAACAGGGCTGGAGAGAGACATTTGCTTGCAAAGTCTGCTGACCTGGGTTCAGTTTCCTAGTACCCATGTTAAAAAGTGTGCACAAGTATGTTAATTTCACTTGCTAGATGCCCTGGCACACTCATATGCACACATACATGAGTGCATGCCAATAAAAGGGGTTTTAAAGATGTACCAAAGGATTCCAAATGCTCTGGATAGATAAGCCAGCTGAGCACACTCAGTCAAGCATTAGATACATGAAGATGACGATGCAGGCTTGATTCCATCTATCGCAGAGAATCCTGGGTTCCATGGCTAAAAGCCTTGTCTTTACTACCTGGCATGAGGTCATAAGGTGCAAACAGAAGTGTGGGGCCCATGCCTTTAATCCCAGCATTCAGGAGGCAGAGGCAGGAGGATCACTGTGGGTTCAAGACCAGCCTGAGACTACATAGTAAACTTCAGATCAGCCTAGGGTACACTGAGGTACTACCTTGAAAAACAAAACAAAAAAGCTCTTAAAGCTCATTTAATCTCTTCTCTGAATTTAAGACAGCATGCCATACATTTAAGAGGTTTGGGAGCTGTACCTCTGCCTCCCCAGTGCTGGGATTAAAGGCATGGACCACCACGCCTGGCTACTGTAGGAATTTTTAAAAATATTTTTATCTATTTGAGAGAGACAGAGTAGAAATGGGCACTCTCCAGGGCCTTCCGCCACTGCAAGTGAACTCCAGATGTATGCACCATTTTATGCACCTGGCTTTATGCAGGTACTGGGGAATTGAACCCAGGCCATCAGACTTTGCAAACACCTTTAACTGCTGAGCCATCTCTCCAGTTCCAGATTTTATTTATTTATTTGAGAAAGAAGCAGATAGGGAGAGATCCAGATTTTTTTTTTTTTTTTTTTTTGATGTAGGGTCTCACTGTAGCCCAGACTGACCTGGAATTCACTACATAGTCTCAGTGTGGCCTCGAACTCATAGTGATCCTCCTATCTCTGCCTCCCTAATGCTGGGATTAAAGGCGCGAGCCACCACACCCAGCCAGATTTTTTTTTTAAAGCTAATTATGAGACTTGTTTTACTGATGTGGTATAAAACTCAGGACTCTGGAAGAGCAGAATGGCATCTCCAACTCCTCAGCTAAGCACTGCACCCATAGCATTAGGCAAGGGTTCCACTCCTGAATTTCACTTGCAGCCCACTTTTTGCATAATTTTATAAGGGAAATACAGCTAGGAATAGTCATCAAATGAGGACTTGGGGTGGGGAGGAAATGATGTGTTCAGCAGGAGTCCTCCATCTCATTAAAATATGGTGGCATCTGGAAAGGGTAGAGCACTGGGCAGCATGTGTAAGGTCCTAGTGGGCCTGTTCCCCAGCACTGCAAAACCAAACCAAGCACTGTGTTGTTAATAAGTTCCTAGGTTAGGAATGTAGTCTCAACAGTTGACAACCACTTGCTGTTAGTTATACAGTGGTTACACTGATAATCAAGGGTATGGTGCTTTGCCCACTCTTGCAGTGGCAGAGGTTATACCTAGGGTCTTACAAATGCATGGCCCATGCTCTACCACTCAGTTATATTTGGGGCCTAAGTGTGACTAAGTCTGATTATACAGTTCTATGCACTGTTCTAGACTTGGAAGTCTAGAATGGTTCATGAAATGGATTTGTTAAACACGATTATATACTGTGAAGCACCACATCCAAGTACTGTAACCTCATCAGTCACGTGCTGTACAGACGTTCCTGTCAGTGGTGGGCTCCTGTAAGGTTAGCACCTAGCGAGTGTAGCTGGCTTGTTTTGTTGATAACTTTATACATGTATGTATATATGTGTACAGTTGATCATATTCAACCTGTGTTACCTCCTAGTCCAAGTCTATCTTTATACTAAGTTTGTTGTACTTGTCTTTTGACACATAAAATATTTGAAACTTTGCTATTATTACACTCAGATTCTGAGTGTAACCTAACAAAACACAAGTTACCTTAACAGGATATTATGGCGCTGGGGATATAATTCAGTGGGAGAACACTTGCCTTGCATGAGTGAGATCCTGGGTCTGATGCCTAGCATCTCAAGACACACCCACTGTGCTATCACAAACCATCACCTTACAACTCTAAGAGTGACTCCCTTAGCAACTCCTGTCAGCACTGCCACCTGACCTGAAACTGGGTGTGATGGTTCTAGCACTTGGGAGGAAGGGGCAGGAGGATCAGAAGTTCAAGGTTTTCCTGTTTACATAGTAATTCAAGGCCAGTTTGAGTTACATAAGGTCTTGTCTCAAAAACACAAAACCAAACTAAACCAGTCCAACCCGACCCACTAACCACCATTTTCTGTTCTTGGCTGCAGAACATCTCTACCACACAGGAGCCAGTTTCTGCTAGGGCAAAACCTCCATCCAAGGGCTTCCCATCACCATTCAAATGAAACTGCAGCGTCTAAGGCCCCTCTCCCATCTCGTCTCCTAACACCTCCATGGGTCACTAGCTGTGCAAGTAATGCTTCGTTTCTTGCAGCTGTGGAGACAAATTACCATGAACTTTGTAGCTTCAAACACTGTAGGTCTAAGCTGGATGTGCTGGCTCAAATTGAAGCAGAGGGACTTCCAAAAGTGAGGCCAGCCAGAGCTGTAAACAGACACAAAAATACCCACAGATCTTACAATTCTGCAGAGCGCGGGTCCATAATGGGTTCTACTATGCCACATCAGTGTGAACCGGGATCTGTGCCCTTAGAGGTTCTTAGAATCTATTTCTTGCCTCACGGCCACTTCTTCCCCCAGAGCCAGCAGCAAAGAATCTCCAACACAAGGGTGTGTCTATTTTCATACCCCCCAGGCTGAGCCTGAACTCCTGATGCTTCTGTCTGACCTCCCAAGTGCTGGCATTATTGTGTGCAACCACCAGTGGGCCAACTTTTTTTCTGATTCCCACCCCCCTTTGCAAGGTAGGGTCTCGCTCTAGCCCAGGCTGACCTGGAATTTACTATGTTGTCTCAGGGTGGCTTTGAACTCACAACAATCCTCCTACCTCTGTCTCCCAAGTGCTGGGATTAAAGGCGTGTGCCACCACACCGTGCTATTTCTTAACCTTTCATCGCACACTGTGTAATCACAATTACATTAGGCCTAACCAGACAATCTCATCTGCAGATTTTACTTCGTTACACCTGCAAGCTTTCTTCTACCATTTTATTGTAGACTCTAGGGAGTAGAATAAGGAAGGCGTAATTCAGTTTACTCCATCTGTGTTATTGGCTGTAATTCCACTGGCCCAAATGAAGAGCTGGGAAGTACTCTGCTGGAGTTGAAAAGGAGACAGCCAGTAGTTCTGATAGCATCTGACTGCCACACACCCAGGGTTGCCTCTAGTGTTGAGTTTGGACAACGGTGACTTGGCTTCCTAAAAACACCAAGACTTTGATCGTCTTATTACAATTACAGCCACACTGTCTCTGGTCTTCAGTTCTTGTTTGGTCTGCAGGCAATGCCATCCATGCTACAGGAAGATAAACTGAAAACTATACATGTTGTCTAGCCTGGTGATATATGCCTGTAATTTCAACGCTGGTGAAGCTGAGCAGAACCATGGGTTCAAGGTCAGGCGTACATGTCAAGTTCATGGCCAACTTAGAGTGAGAGGACCTGAATATTATCTTCAGTATCTGCATGAAAATGCTGGTGTGTTAGGATGGAGAGATGGTTTGGTGATTAAGGTGCTTGCCTGCAAAGTCCAAGGACCAAGGTTTGATTCTCCAGTAGCCACATAAACCAGATTCATGTGTCTGGAATTTGTTTGCAGTGGCTTGAGGCCCCGGTATGCCCATTCCACCCCACCCCTTCTGCCTCCTTTTCTCTTAAATAATAAAGAAAAAATAAAATACTTTTAAAAATCCTGGGTGTAGTGGTGAGTACCTTTAATCCCAGTGCTGGGTAGGCATGGTAGGTGGGGTGGGAGGGGCAGAGATATGAGGATCCCTGCCAGTTTAGCCTTCTTGGTAAGCTCTAGGCCAATGAAATCCTATGGCTGGTGTTCCTGAGGATGGCACTCGAGGTTGTTCACTAGTGCAGCACTTGGGAGGCTGAGCTGAGGTAGGAGGATCACCATAAGTTTGAGGCCACCCTGAGAGACTATAGAATGAATTCCAGGTCAGCCTGAGTAAGACCCTACCTCAAAAAGCAAAATAACACCTTTCTTATTTCATGGGTAGTCTGCTGTGTATTCCTTTGAGAGTCTACATTAATTACAACCTAGACCTTCAATGTTTTTTCTTTTCCTGCTTACACTCTAAAGCAAAATGATGTCTATTCTTAACTTCTCTGAAGGTGGAGGAAAGATTTTGCAGTCTTAGAAAAATTAGGCGTGGTGGCTCATGCCTGTCACCCCAATTCCTGGAGCCTGGGGTAGGACTGCTGTTAAGTTTGAAACCTGTCTGGATTGCAAGTTGACTCTATTGGAAAGATGGCTTAGCAGTTAAGGTGCATGCCTGTGAAGCTTAAGGACCCAGGTTCAATTCTCCAGGTCCCACGTAAGCCAGATGTACATGGTGTCTGGAGTTCAGTTGCACGCCCATTCCCACTCTCTCTCCCTCCTCTTCTCTGAATGTAATAAATAAATAAAAAATAAAACAAAAAGGAAAAACCAAGGACAAGCCAGGTGTATTGGCACACACCTATAATTCCAACTCTGGGAGGTTGAGGCTACTTAATTAAAACTCTCACAAAAACTAGGTGTGTCGACACACTCCTGTAATCCTAGCACTTGGGAGGCAAAGGCAGAAAGATTAGAAAGCATTGGCAAGTTTGAGACCAGCCTGGGATACATGAGACCCTACTCTCAAAAACAAACAAGTTGGATGTAGTGGCACACACCTTTAATCCTAGCACTTGGGAGGCAGAGTAAAAGGACTGCCATGAATTTGAGGGCACCGATACTACGTAGTGAATTCTAGGTCAACTTGGGCTAGAGGGAAACCCTACCTCAAAAAACAGAACAAGGGCTGAAGAGATGGCTTAGCGGTTAAGGTGCTTGCCTGCGAAGCCCAAGAACTCATGTTCAAATCTCCAGGACCCACATAACCAGATGCAAAGTGACACAAGCATGCAATGTTCATTCACAGCAGCTGAAAAGGTCCTGGTGCACCCATTCCCTCTCCCCCCTCAACAAAAACAAACAAAAAACCAAGCCTGGCATGGTGGTGCACACCTTTATTCCAGTACTAAGGAGGCAGCGGTAGGATGATCATAGTGAGTTTAAGGCCACCCTGAGACTACACAGTAAATTCCAGGTCAGCCTGGGCTAAAGCAAAACCTTACCTCAAATAACCAAAAAAACTGACATCACTGCCTCCTATTATAAGCCATAGATTTATGACCATAGGTGCCTGAGCTGATATACATACTATAAACTGTGGTTACTTTGTTAGATCAACTCAAAAGGCTATTTTATATTTCAAGCAGTTTGAGATGGGTGTTTGCTACACAGCCCTGGTTGACCCAAATTCTCAGCATTGCTTCTGCATTAGAAGATAACAGGTTTGTGTAACACAGCCAACCTCCAGCTGATTCATATGCCTCAGTGCTGGGGACTGAACCCAATCTTTACAGACATAGCCAAGTGCTTTAGCTGAACCACACCCCCTAGATTGTTCTTGTGTATGTTGAGACACAAAGATGGACCATTTTCCCCAGCATCAGGAGAAAAAAAGGAAAAAGGGTTAATTTTAAGAAAACAAACAATGTAACAATAAAGTAGAAATTCATCCAAGAGAAGCCATCTACATGTCAATCTCCAATTTGTTTTTGAAAGTGGAACAAAAGCCTTTCCTCATGCAATAGGAAGGACTAGCCAAAGCAACTCCCAACACACACACAACCTCACTCACCAACAATTTGGTTCAAAGCAGCAATACACAATAAAGGCAAAACAAAATCATTCCCCCAATAAGCATTTTATTGAGATAAAAGCGTAAAATAGGTTAACAAAGTAGAAAAAAGAATATTCAAGATGAGAGGTGGTAACATAGGAGGAGTGGGAACATAAATGCTGATGCAAGTAGGACTCAAACTGGCCATAAAGGCACTGTGGTTTATCAAGAAATGCTATCAAGTAAAAGAACGGGACTCAAGATGCTCCTCACTTCTCTTGTGCTCTCCTGTCAGGTCAATAACTCTATCCAGGCAGACTTGTGCATGCTTGATGTTGCTGACTCTCAGATTCTGCTCACTAGTTAGCAAGGAACTAAGCATTCATTTTAAATCAGTCCATTCTGTTAAGTAGGCCAATGTTCTAAGTACAGTGGTTTGGTGCAGCCAAATGACTTAAGTCTATAGGTATGAAATATAACTACAGATTTCATAAAATGGCCTTTGTTGTTACTAGAAAAATTATATGGGTGCTGGCATTTACCTATATATCACCCATTTACTGGGGCAGTTAAAAATGTAGTCAAATGCCTTATTCAAGTAATGTGACACTAACAGAAAGCTCAGCTCAAGATGTTGCAGGCAGAAAGCCAAATTTCACTGGAATATTGCCCTCTCCCCTTTAAGAGGTCGTGGCTTAAAAGCTTGAAGGTACTTTCCCTGAAAACAAGAGGACTTTGGTCAAAGCCAATTTTCAAGAGATGTCACACCTGTTTTTGGAACAAAATAGTGAACTACAATTATAAACATGACTTTATTTTAAATTGAAACTTATGTTGGAAAAATAAACCATTTTTTATAAACATCTAAATTAACAGAGTATCAAAGAAAAGATAATTGAAGTAGCATTACCCTTATGGGTCACTATATTCCTAAGGTTAGACATAAGATTTTAACAAGGAAATCTAGGATTTTCTTAAAAAACAAGGCTAGCCCTGTAATTACCAAATACTCCCAGCTACTTTCAGCTGACACCTACACCTAGATTCTTGACTCAAATTTTCCACACAGCCTCATTTAAATAGATGTCTTCTGATTAGTGAGTCCTGCAAACCAACCCCAGAACACCACATTCTATTCCCATTCAACTCTTGCTACCTCATGTAGGGACAGCTCTGAGGAAGACAGTGAACCTAAGCCAACTCATCTATACTTGAAGACTGAGGTCAGTAACTATTTTAGCTGAAATGACTCAAAAGTATCCAACAAAAGATTGTAAAGTAATTCATGCCTTCAATTTGTCTCAACAACTGTACAGACTAATTGCTAACCCAGTCATCCCTACAAATTTGCAGTATTATAATTGTTTCCAAGGCATTTATAATACTTCATTTGAAGTACAATCTTTTTGAGTTTACCTATTTCACTGTTTTTTAAACCAACTACAAAGAAGTATAAATTTACAGAGATGATCCAACAAATAGTCTGTGCTAAGTGCCTGTTAAATATAATGCTCAGCAGAAAATGCAGTGTGCCTTTCCACTTTAAATACACTAAATTTCCATCAAAAGAGCCTACTTCCATTTTTCAAAACATTAAAGACCATCAAACCATCTCTAACAACACACTGACCACTTCTAGAACACAGGACAACTAGACAGGATTCCCAGCACTAGCACCTATTTCTCAGAATGCAACCTTAAGTTTGAAAAGTTTCATTGTTTAAAACCTATTAATTTAGGCAAAATCTTAAATCAACTACAAAATACCTTTCACTTTTAACCCAACTTGTTAGAGGGGCAGATAAAGACTGGTAAATTTGATTAACATCACAAAATGTTATTCAAACTTAGTAATTTATTGCTGGTCCGAGGCTTGCCTGGTTTTTACATTTGGGTAGAATTTACACTGCTTCCACAAACAGCAGATGTCAACACTTAAAGGGCTGAATAGTGACCTGTTCAATAAGGCAATCATCTTGGTAACAAACTTTTATTTAAATCTTACATAAAACTCAAGCTTTATAAAAAGCCAACATAATTGAAAATTGAGTTCTCCCTCTAAAGCCTGAAGTATCCAAAGCTTGGAACAGTTAACTTAAAAATAAGCAAACAAATAAAACAACAAAAAAACTCCTGCAGCAGATCCTGCTGAAATACTTTAAAAAAAAAAAAAAATCTAAGTGAGCGTAATCTTTACAAAAGTTATTTTAGCTCAAAAGCTGTAAAATCAAAGTTATCTTAATTCTACAAAGGGAGAGGGCTTCATACCACCATTTTAGAACCTCATCTTTCTCATTGAATTTGGCCACAAATCAAATTTCTGGGTATCCCGTTTTCAGGAAATCCTCTTGAAGAGGCCAAGTACAAACATGGAAGAGAAACTGCCTAAGCAAGTAGGAAAGAGTTCCGTAATAGTGTGCAAAGAATGGAGAGTTCAGAATTAATCTCTGGAACTTGATCTGGACCTTGAACGAGATCTAGATCGGGACCTTGAAGCAGCTCTTTTTGGTGGAGGGGACACAGAACGCGCCTTTGAGGGTGGTGCAGGTAGAGGTGAATGGGACCGAGACTGGCTTCTCGACCGGGACTTTGACTTTATATCACCTTTTCCATTTTCTTTGGGGGAGCGAGAGCGAGACCTGCTTCGGGATTTCTCATCCTTAGACCTGCTTCTTGAGTGTGAGTGGGAGCCCCGATCAGACTTCTGTTTAGATTTGCTTTTGGATCTAGATTTCCTGCCTTTTGATCGAGACCGTGTTCGACCTTTGCTCCGAGACCTGGATCTAACAAAGAAAAGCCATATTTCTTTCAGTATCTTGTCAGAACACACACACGCTCCACGAAGTTTTTTTAATTGAAAAAAAATCCCAAAATGACATTTACCGGGAGCGACTTTTTGAGATACTTCGAGACCTACTGCGGCTGCTTCTGCGACTCCTACTTCGTGACCTTCTTCTAGAGCGTGACCTATACAGGAACATAACAAAATCCTAGTCTTAATAAGAATATGTTTGTACTATTCAGCAAAAATCCAAGTGTGAGCCGGGCGTGGTGGTGCACGCCTTTAATCCCAGCACTTGGGAGGCAGAGGTAGGAGGATCGCCATGAGTTCAAGGCCATCCTGAGACTACTTAGTGAATTCCAGGTCAGCCTAGGCTAGAGTGAAACCCTACCTTGAAAAAGCAAAAATTAAAAAAAAAAAAAAAATCCAAGTGTGTGTTCACATACATACAGCTAAAAAGTCTTAAGTTCAACTGAGCAACAAATGAAAATGACTTAGGCACCACCCCAATGCCCTTCACATTACCTAGATCTGCTTCCAGAATAAGAGCGCCGATGGCTTGTTCGTGGCTTATCTTCAATAAGCCTAATATTTCTGCCATTTATTTCTGTACCATCCAGTTTATCCAAAGCACGCTTCATGTCAGAGTAGGAGCGAAATTCAATGACACCCTCATTAGTGCGTTCTTTGTGAGCATCTGCGTATGTCACTTCACCTGCTTGCCGCATGAAATCCTGGAACAGGAAGACCAGTGAGACCCAAAAATCTAAAGAACAAAAAATTTGTGTAAAAAGAGGCCCACCTTGTCATTTACTCCTCAGATATTTACCTTTAAGTCTTGCCAACTGCAGCGACTAGAGAGATTTTCTACAATAAGCCTGTACTCTGTACGAACAGGTGGTCCGTATTTGTCTCTGCCAGAGGTTCTACGACTGCTGTATCCACCTCCACCACCTTTATCACACGAAGGGAACAATTAGATGCTTTGAAATGATAGGGATGCACGTTTCTGAAAGTTAGTACAAACATATCAACTTTTATTTACTGGAGTAGGACTTTGCTATTATACTGCTACACTGATACATTTGTGATTTGCCACAAATTAAATTAAGGGCAAGTCAAATAGACTAAATCCAACTAACCCTCTCCTACAATCTGTTAGAGAGTGACTGCTCCTTTATTCAATTTACCTCGCTAAGTTTTATTTTACAGAACATTGTAAAATATAAAACTTAACTGATTACATGCATTTCTACATTTTACAAAAATGTTTACTAGTTACACTAAGTACTTACATCACAGTGTGAGGTTTTTGGTGGTGGTTTGGCCACAAAACACGCAAGGTAACAGTCACCTAGTTCAGATTAACCAGTTTTGTCTAACCCTTGGAATCCTCACCATCACCCTGCGTCTAATGGCAAAAGGCTGCTGTCGTCATGGCTTCCGGTAAGGTCAGCCAAAGGGTCATAGGGCAAGGGTCACACAATGTATGGAAAAGCCAAGGCCAATCAGGAAAGGCAGTCATCTTAGCCTCAGTGGACACAGCCTCAGCCCCATTGGTCACTTTCAAATTGAAACATCAAGGACTTGTTAAAAAGTTTGAATTCAACATGCAACAATTTCAACATTAAACATTTCACATAACCAAAACCCCCAACCCCCCTCCCAGTAACATGCCCCAACCAATTAAAGTACAGCATAAAGCTTAGTTTTATTACGTGGCACAATACCACACTATTTTAAAATATAACGTTTTCTTTGGTTCCCCGCCAACTTCTAATCTCCTACTTCTAATTCAAGCTCCTCCCCTTTCCCCGCCCCCTTCCCAGCCTATCCAACACCCCCCCCCCCAGCCTCCTCGTTTCTAGCTAATTCACTGACAGTTAAGCAAGGTGTGTGGGGGAGATACAACGAACACAGCCATCCCTTGCTTTCAACATCGGTGGTACCCACGACAGTGCCACCAAGGGCCAGCAGAAGCCACCCCCTTCCCAACTTAGCCAACCCCCAGACCCAATCCCCGCGCTCCGGTGTCCCACGGCCCACCCGGACAGGTGTGAAAGCCAAAGGACCCGGGAACATCCGGGACAAACGAACCCCCAGCCTCCGCACCTGCCCGGGCTAGGGAGAACCCACCCTTAATGCCTGCACCCGCCCCCGCCTAAGGTCCCAAGGACGCGGAGCGCGCGGGGGGGTGCGACTCACTGCGGCTTCCGTAGCTGTAGCCGTCGCGATCGCGGCGCGGGCCCCGGGCATGCTCCACGATCACGCGCTCGCCGCAGAGCTCCTTGCCGTTCAGCTCGTAAACGGCATCGTCGGCGTCGCGGGAGTCCTCGAACTCCACGAAGCCGTACCTGCGGGTGGGGGGGGAGGGGGTGGGGCGGAGCGCGGGGCCGCGCACCGGCGGGCGTGTCGTTAGACGGCGGTGGCGCGCCCGCGCGCGCACACCCGCGACCCCCGCGCGCACTCGCGGCGCCGCGCCCGCCGCCATCTTGAGGCCCTGCCACGCGGCGCTGCGGCCTCGGCCGCTTCCTTCTGCGGCTCGTTCCCACCGCCGCCGCCACCGCCAGGCCGGAGGCGCTAGACGAGGGCGCCCGGGCCCGACTCACCCATTTTTGAGGTCTACTTCGAGAAGGCGGCCATAGCCGCTGAAAAAGCGCTGGATGTCCTTCTCTCGGACGTTGTAGCTCAGGCGTCCTATGTAGACGCGCGGCATGTCCGTGGCGGGCAGGCTCCCGGAGGCTGGCGGTGGGGACGGCGAGCCGCGAGGCAGTCGCCGGCGGGTGCAGGTGCGGGGACGGTAAGAGCCCGAACACGCGCCTCACGCCCCAGCGGCGGCCGAGTCCAGCCACACAATGGGTGCGCGCGCGCGCCGGCCCGACGCTATATGTGCCTGGGGGCGGGGCCCGGCGCGTGACGTCGGCGCGCAGCACGTACCCTCCCCCGCGTCGCCGACGGCAGCCGCGGCAAGCTTCTAGGCGAAGTCCTCACCTTGCTTCCGGAATCGTCTCCGCGCCCACCCCTGTCAACCTCGTGTTCCTAAGGCCAGCCGGCGTCGCCTTTTAAAACGGCCTCCGTGAAATCACTCCGGGGCTGAAGTTGGCGGCGCGCTGGTGGGGAGGGAAGGGGAGGAGGGAAAAATCCCCCGTGTTTGATTGGTTCTCACAGTTGTCATCATAGATCAGCGTGGTTTCTGATTGGTCACATAAAAAAGGCTTTGCGTTCCCCCCACGGATTGGCTCGCGCTGTTTTTGGTGGGGAACGTGCTCGTCTGCATAGTTGGTTAGAGGCTTTTATAAGAACCCGAACTTGTACCCCGAGATCGAGGTGACTCGACCCGGCTGGCACTGCGACCGCGCTGCCCTGATAGCTGCCGTTCCTCCCGGGCTCAGTCGCAGCCTTCGGCGGCCACCGCCGCCTCCTCGCGCATCCCGCTCTCCTTGGGTCCCTGGGAGCACCGACAGCTCGTGGATCCCAGTGGGCCGGGAATCCCGAGCTCACTGCGGGTGCTCACAAAGGCAGCATAGCCAAGGTCCCTGGCCTCAGAGGCTGAGTCAGCCTTGGCATCCCTCCCTACATGGAGAGTCCTTTGCATCAAAAAGGAGAGGTGGCTCAGCGGCTAAATGCGCTTGCTTGCAAGAAATCTGAAAGACCAGGTTCGATTCCCCAGGACCCACGTAAAGGCAAACACACCAAAGTGGCGCATGTGTCTGGAGTTCCATAAATAAATACATACACCGAAGGAGTAAGTGTAAGTAGAGAACAGATGACACAGGGCCAGAGGAAAGGAGTGACTAGAGGGAAGACAAGACCAGGAGAGTATGGCATCTCAGAAGCTGAGAAAAAAGGCTGTCCCTGAAGTATACCAGTTCTTTAGGAATTTCTCTCTTCCTGCTTCAAAAAAACGAGTGCCCTGTTTTCTTCAGCTATGGTGGAAAAGAGGCGATTTTGTCCCCTCCAGACATTTGGCATACTGAAAAGGAGAGTTAATGCTGGCATCTATCTGGTAGACAGAGACCTTAAGGCTAAGATAATATAGTGAAGGTGTGTGTGTGTGGTAAACATGGACGGTAGACAAAATGGATTCAACAATACTAACAATTTTCATTCATCAAGTTGTCAATGCATAGGCTGGGCATGGTGGTGCAGGCCTTTAATACCAGCTCAGGAGGCAGAGGTAGGAGGATCACAGTGAGTTCGAGGCCAGGCTGAGGCTACATAGTGAATTCCAGGTCAGCCTGGGTTAGAGCGAGACCTTACCTCGGGGGGTGGGGGGCGGGGGTGGGGGTGGGGAGGGGGGAATGTTGACTGTGCAGTCATGTAGTACAGGAATTTATTTTCCCCTCCCTCCCTCTCTTCTCTTTCCTCCCATAAGTGATATCTAAAGACCACTCCACTGGTCATTCTCAAATGTGCCAGTAACTACACTCTCCCAGGCAGGTTCACAGCTTTCTTTTGGTTGATAGCTTTATAGTATTCAGATTTCTGGCTAAATTAAGGCTTTCTTCCCATCAGTGGGTAGAGTTGCTTCCATCTGAGCAAAAAAGTGTTAATAACTTCAAATTCGTAATTACCCGGATTATAGAAGGCAGCCCAGAGTGCAACATGCTTGTAGTTTTCACCCCAGTGCAAAATTCTTAAATATGAAAGCTGGCAACCAAAGGGATTGACAGAGCATCATGTGACTCAAGGTGGGTGTGAACTGATTCAGAGTGATGTGTTGCCTTGTATCTGAAAAATTTAGCATCTAGCAGCTGTCATGAATGTGTTTTCTTTTTTTGTTTTTTGTTTTTTTTTTAGGGTCTTGGTTTTGTTTAGTCTCAGGGTGGCCTCGAACTCTTGGTGATCCTCCTACCTCTGCCTTTCGAGTGCTGGGATTAAAGGCATGTGCCACCACGCCCGGCTATGAATGTGTTTTCTTAAAAACATTTTATTTATTTATTTATTTATTGGAGGGGGGACAGATAGAGAGAATGGGCGTGTCAGGGTCTACAGCCACTGCAAATGAACTCCAGATGCATGTGCCACCTTGTGCATCTGGCTTACATGGTCCTGGGGAATTGAACCTGGATCCTTAGGTTTTACAGGCAAGCATCTTTTTTTTTTTTTTTAATTTTCTGCTTTGCCTTTATTAAAAATATTTGTGTGCCTTTTCCATGAAGTTTTTTCCTTTCTTTTTGGATTTATCTTTTCATAATGTTTTATAGATCTGTAGTAGTGATTATATAAATCAGTTTATTTTTGTCATTGAATTTTTTTTTTTAAATATTTATTGACAACAAAACATACTTACATACCAAAATGTGTTTTCCCTCCCCTTAGAAAACATTTTAGTCTCTTTTTAATATGATGTCATTTATTTATTTACTATGAGGGTCTTGCAGAGGACAGATAGGCACAGCAAGGTCATGGATATGGGCCAATTTCTGTCTGGGCAGTTGCATTGTAGGGAGTCTCGTGCCCTTCCTTTGGCTCTTCCATTCTATCCGCCCCCTTGCAAATGATCCCTGAGCCTTGGAGGGTGTGACAGAGATGTTTCAGTGCTGGGCACTTCTCCATCCCTTCTTCTCAGCACTATGTTGCCTTTTGGATCATCCCAGTGGTCATCGCCATCTGGGAATTCTAACCAGAAGTGAGAGTAGCATTAATATGTGAATATGAGCATTAGTGGTATTTTCCGGGCACAGTATATACATTTAGATAAGGGCATCTTAACTAAGGCTTATGACCTTACCATAGACTTTGCTTAGGTTTTTCAGTACCAGGTATGTATTCCCTCCAAGGGCCCCATCAATTATAGAGCAGTTTTTTTTTAATTGACGGTCTTTGGGCCTGTCTGGCCAAATTTGAATATTCAGCGTCCACTGTTTTCACTGCTGATGACTTCTGTCTCCCATACTCTGCATGCAGTGTAGCTTTTTCCAGCTTTCAGTTGGCTGGTCTACAGGGAGAAGGTTTTCTGCTCAGCACCAGCTTTTTTCAGTGACCTTGCCTTCAGGCAAAGATGTCTTCAGCAATAGGGTCTTACTATCTGTTTCTCAGGGAAACCATCAAAAGCCTTTAATGTTTTGGAGGCTACCGGGACCTCCTTGGCCAACAACTCACTGGAAGGTGTCCCATCCCAGGTACTGAAAATTTTCTAGTTTCAGCTTTTGATGT
This sequence comes from Orientallactaga sibirica, assembly GCA_036365145.1. NCBI lineage: Eukaryota > Metazoa > Chordata > Mammalia > Rodentia > Dipodidae > Orientallactaga > Orientallactaga sibirica. The sequence goes on from JAEOAD010000011.1 coordinate 2,041,950, forward strand.
CCATTATTCAAAAAGTAGTTTTACATAAGTTTATTCACAATCTTTTGAAATTGATTGATGGTTTTGCATTCTCTACCCATGGCCTTGTCAGGCCATTCCCCTCCTTGTAATCAGTCCTTCACTTGGATATTCCAGGCCATTTCAGTCCACAGGCAAGCATCTTAACTGCCAAGCCATCTCTCCAACCCCATGAATGTAGTTTTTTTTTTTAATTGACAACTTCCTTAATTGTAGACAATATCCCATGGTACTTCCCTCCCTCCCCCCATTTTTCCCTTTTAAACTCCACTCTCCATCATATACCGTCCCCCTCTCAATCAATCTCTTTTCATTTTGATGTCCCATGATTTTTTTCCTCCTATTGTGATGGTTTTGTATAGGTAGTGTCAGGCACTGTAAGGTCATGGATATCCAGGCCATTTTGTGTCTGGAGTAGCACGTTGTAAGGAGTCCTACCTTTCTTTTGGCTCTTACATTCTTTCCGCCCCCTCTTCCGCAATGGACCCTGAGGCTTGGAAGGTGTGTTAGAAATGTTTCAGTGCTTAGCACTCCTCTCTCCCTTCTTCTCAGCACCATGGTGCCGTCTGAGTCATCTCAAGGTCACCACCATCTGAATAGAGAAGAAGAGTCTAACCAAAAGTGAGAGTAGCATTAATATATGGGTATGGACATTAAGAGAAGTGCTTACAGGGCAGTTTGGTGAGCATAGTATATACATTTAGCCAGACACCAGAAGATGTTACACCCCTAGGGCTCATGACTACCCCTGTTGTAGGTTTTCAGTATCAGGGATGTATTCCTTCCCATGGAGCGGGCCTCCAATCCAATTAGAGAGTGGTTGGTTCTCCTATAACAGACATGCCACCATTGCACCTGTTGGCTCATTTGGCCTGGCTGGCCAAATTTAAAGCTTGCAGTGTTCACTATTGAGTATCTTCACTGGTGTTTTCTCTTTCTCCCATTGAACTGCATGCAGCGTAGCTTTTTCCAGCATTCTGTCAGCTGGTCCACATGGAGGAGGCTTTCAGCTCAGCTCCTGCAGGAATTCTCAGTGACCTTGCAGCCCACATATGTGAAGTCTTCAGCAATAGGGTGTTACCATCTATTCCTGGTGGGAAACCAAGAGCCTCAGCAATGGCCTATAATGTTTTTGGGGTATCTGTGACCTCCCAGGCCAACAACTCACTGGAAGGTATCCCATCCCTGGCACTGAAAATTTTCTAGTAACAATCTATTGCTTCTGAGTGTTCCATTGTCCAGAAAAGTAGGTTTCCATATGACTTCTTTATATCCTCTTAGGTTTATTTAGATTAGCCCTCCCTCCACCTTTCCTTCACTCAATCTCTTCCTCTAACCTCACTTAGACCTTTTCGCCCCCATTTTTTTTTTGAGGTAGGGTCTCACTCTAGCTCAGGTGGATCTGGAATTCACTATGTAGTCTCAGGGTGACCTTGAACTCATGGCGATCCTCCTACCTCTGCCTCCCAAGTGCTGGGATTAAAGGTGTGCACCACCATGCCTGGTCCTCCATGAATGTGTTTTGACAGGATGTGGCAACCTGACCGGATTAAGGGATAACTTAATGGTGATAAAGTGTTATTTCTGGGTATGTCTGTAAGGGTGCCTCTGGAAGCATTTGTCCTTTGAATCAGTGGAAGTAATAAGGAAGATTCTCAGGGTTGGAGAGATGGCTTAGTGGTTAAACATACTTGCTTGCAAAAACAGAAGGCCTGGGTTTGATTCTCCACTACTCACATGAAGCTAGATACAAAAGGTGGCACAAGTATCTGATGTTCATTTGCAAGTCTCACTAGGTCCTGATGCACCCATTCTAATTCATACTCTCTCTCTCACACACACACATACACACACACTCTATCCTTGCAAATAAACAATGAAGACACTTACCCATTGTGGGCCTACATCTTCTAATTGGCTGAAGATCTGGATAGAACAAAAAGGCAGAGGGGAGAGGGGAATTTGATCTCTATCCAGCACTGAGTTGAGGCATCCATCTTCCCCTGACTTTGAATGTCAGGACTTTGTTCCTGCGATCTTTAGATTCTGAGGCTTGTACCAGTCATCCCTCTTGGTTGTAAGGTCTTCAGACTTGGGGTCAAAGGAATGCATGTTGGCTCATCCCTGTAATCCTAACACTGGTGAGGCTGAGGTAGGAGGATTTTGAGAGGCTAGCCTGAGATACAGCTATCTTGTGCTGTGGGATGTCCAGTAGCACCCAGGAACTCTGCCCCATATGATGCCAATAGCTCTCATCTCAAGATATGACAATAGAAAAGAAAAAGTTCAAGGGGCTGTGGAGATGGCTCAGTGGTTAAAGACTCTTGCTTGAAAAAAAAGTAAAAAAAAAAAGTGGAGATATTAATAATTGTCCTTGAGGGACAGATTTAGCCTTGTGGAGAGCGGCTTATTGATACGTCTGACATGGAGGGGACATGTGGGCCTTGCTTGGTTTTCCATGGTTAAGGATTAACTAGAGTTTTTTTTTTTTTTTTTTTTTTTTTTTTTTTGGCAAGTGGTGTGTGTGGCATACACCTGTATGTCCTGCTGTGGTGCTGTGTGCATGTATCTGTGGTGGCCAGAGAACTTCAGGTGTCCTTCTATTGCTCATCGTGTATTTCCTTGTGACAGGGTCTACTCTGAACACAGAACTGTTTTTGAGAACTCCAGTGATACTCTGGTCACTGGGGTTACAGATGTGCATGGCCACACCCAGCTGTTTACATGGGTTCTGGGGCATAAGACTTGAATGACCCCAGGGCCTAATGCTTGTGGCAAGGACCCTTATCTGCTGAGTCATCTCCCTAGCCTGCTTGGTTGTTTTATATGTATGTATGTATGTATGTATGTATGTATGTATGTATGTATGTATGTGTATATTTGAGAGAGAGCGAGAGAGAGAGCCAGGGCCTCCAGCCACTGCAAAAGGGATTTCAGATGCATGTGCCCCCTTGTGCATCTGGCTTACATGGGTCCTGGAGAGTAGAGCTGGGATCCTTTGTTTTTACAAGCAAACACCTTAACTGCTAAGCCATCTCTTCAGCCCTACCTGATTGCTTTTGGTTTGTTTGTTTGTTCTTTCAAGGTAGGGTCTCACTCTAGTCCAGGCTGACTTGGAATTCACTCTGTAGTCTCAGGATGGTCTTGAACTTATGGTGATCCTCCTATCTCTGCCTCCCAAGTGCTGGTATTAAAGGTGTGTGCCACCACACCCAGCTTGCTTGGTTTTTTAAAAATAGGGTTTTTTTTTTAAAAAAAATGTATATATATTTAATTTATTTGAGAGCGATAGAGAGAGAAAGAGGGAGAGAGAGAGAGGGAATGGACGCACCAAGGCCTCTAGCCATTGCAAACAAACTCCAGATGCATGAGTCACCTTGTGCATCTGGCTTACGGGGTACTGGGGAATCAAGCCTTGAACTGGGGTCCTTAGGCTTCACAGGCAGGTGCTTAACCACTAAGCCATCTCTCCAGCCCCTTGGTTGTTTTTTAACAGTGGGAATCTTGGGGCAGGCCCTACAGTCATGCTCCAGCAACTCTCACAGCCTTCTTTCTCTACCCTTCTACCAAGTTCTCCCTTGAAAGTGTCTAACATACACCCACCTCAGAACCTTTTCACTGAACTGCTCTCTCTTTCTGGAACTTTCATTTCCTATGCTTTATTTGGCTTCCTTCTGTTTTCAGATCCAAGTTATCAGAAACCTTTTTATCGTTTTTTTGTGTGTCTATGTATATGTGTATGTGTTGGCATATGCCATGTGGAGATCAGAGGACAACCTTGGGGTGTTTCTTCTATACCTCCACCTTTTAAAATTTTTAAAAATTTATTTGAGAGAGAGAGAGAGAAAGAGAAAGAGGGAAAGAGAGAGAGAGAGAGGAGAATGGGTGTACCAGAGTCTCTAGCCACAGCAAATGAACTCCAGACACATGTGCCACCTTGTACATCTGGCTTATGTGAGTACTGGGGAATTGAACCTGGGTCCTTTGGCTTTACAGGCAAGTGCCTTAACTACTAAGCCCTCTCTCCAGCCTCCTTTTTGTTCTTTTGAGATAGGGTCTCACTCTAGCCTAGGCTGACCTGGAATTCACTATGTAGTCTCAGGGTGGCCTCAAACTTACAATGATCCTCCTGCCTCTGCCTCCTGAATGCTGGGATTAAAGGTGTGCACCACTATGCCCAGCACACTTTTTTTTTTTTTTTTTTTTTTTGACACAAAGTCTTTCTCATTTTGCCTCTGCTACTTGCAACCTTCTGAATTCTCCTTGCTCTGCTTCTCATTGTCAAAGGCATTGGGATTACAGACATGTATTGTCACTTTATATTCAACTGTATGTGGGTGCTGAGGAGGCTTGAACTTGGGTTGTCAGGCTTGCAAGCAAGTACACACTGAGCCATCTCCTCAGCTCCCAGGGAGCCCTCTGTCTGCTCCTGCACTCAGCATCCTTTCGATTGCTTTAGTTTCCTTGTAGAGCTTTTCATCCCTTGACACACTGATTTGCATCAGCCTCATCAGAGCGGGAATCTTGTTTTCCTTCCCCATCCCCAGCACTGAAGAGGGCATCTTGTGCACACCGTGGGGCTTGGCGTGAGCCATGTCGTTCTGGCTGGTTCAGAGCACAGGATGTAGGAATCTACAGTTGACATTCCTGTGTTCATGGGTTCATTGGGATTTTCTGGTGGGGTGAAATCCAGTGTCTTCTGGGTCAGTGCTCCTCATGTACCTTACCCTACCCCACCCCGCTCCCTGGGCTCAAGAGTGCCCTCTTCAGTCCTGCTCCACTGCTTATCTAATGATGAGTGTGGTACTTACCTTCTCATTGCTGGGATAAAGCACCCGAGCACAGCAACGGATGGGAGGAAAGTTTTTCCCTTTGGCTTACAGACTCTAGGGAAGTTCTATGATGGAGGGACAAGCATGGCATGAGCAGGGGCTGGACGCCATCTCTGCCTCAGCAGGAGGAAAACAGCATCAGGAGAGCTCTGGCAAGGGGAGCTGGCTAGAACACCCATAAGACAACGTATCTCATATCCCAATGACACATCTCTTCAAGCAAGGCTCCACCTCCCAAACTACCCAGCTGGGAACCAAGCATTCAGAACAGTTGAGTTTATGGGGGACGTCTGATTCAAACTACCATTGAAAAAAAGTGCAACTAAAAGCTGGTAGTGGCTATCCTATGACCTAGCAATCCCTTGCACAATGGAAATGTGCGTGCAATTGCTACAGAGGAAATGTACCAGCAATGCATAGCAGCATTGACATTGTTAACTTGCAGAGTGGAAGCCACACAGATGCCACCCACAGCAGAGTGGAGGGATGAACTGTGGTATTTTCACACCACACACTACTACACAGCAGCGAGGATAACCGACAGTGATGCAAATCTCACAAGCGGTGAGGGCTCGCTTTCCAAGCATGGAGACCCCAAAGCAGCCATACTGCTGTGAAGTCTCAGCCCATCATGGAGGACAACCTCCTGATGGCCACTTTCCTGAGCTCTCTATTCCTCGATGTGTGACTCTCGCTATACGGAGCTCTCTATTCCTTGATGTGTGACTCTCGCTATACTCGACCTCATGCATCATCACATGCAGCTGGCACAAGGAGTGCCCGTGATCCCAGGTGGGGGATCTGACAGCCTTTCCCGCACTTTCTTTCTATGGGGGAATGCCGACACTCTCAATCGCACAAGTGTCTTATGAGTTGTCCCAACCACTGTACATAAAGCTGGCAATAGTTCCTGTTTTCAGTCCAGAGGGATTTGCCACGTAACACGCAGGCACACTCTTATTTGTGGACTTCCATTGTGTGATTACTTAGGATTTGAGCATTTTGCTGTGTGTATGGGGTTCTTCACTGGAAAAACAAAAAAGTCTAATCTTTCAAGAAAAATTTCAAGCCTAACATGGTGGCTCACACTTGTAATCCAAGCACATGGCAGGTTTATAATTGTGAGTTCCAGGCCAGCCTGAAATCCTAGCATTTTTCAGGAGGATCACTGCCAGTTTCAGGCCAGCCTGGGCTACATAGTGAGTTCTGGACCATCCTTTGCTACAGGTGGGCCTTTGTCTCAAAGAAAAGTAACATTACAACTACTAACTTGTACTAAAGAATGCTGGGTCATGCTGGGAAAAACCTCTGTAAAGGAATTGATTTATAGTATTTGATCATTAATTGTAATTTGTCTTCATCAATGTTATTTATTGATTTTGTTTTTGTATTATAGAGACTGAAATGAAATCCATGGTGCTGAAGGTGTACTTTTGTCGCCATCTAGTGTCTTTATGTGTTATTGCAGTGGCATATAAATAACACTGGTCTCAGCAATGCTCAGAGACAGAAAGTTTGAAAATCCTGGAATCTAAATCTGACTGTCAAACCTCTTATTCATTCTGAGGTTTTCTTGCCCTTACTTGACTACCTCCCCCAGTGGACTAAAGAGGCAACTAGGTCCACTGGATGCTGGATATCTTTCGTTGTGTGTAAATTTCTCTCTCTCTCTCTCTCTCTCTTTCTTTCTTTTTTTCTTTCAAGCAGAGAGAGATAAAAGACAGAGAGAATCCATGTACCAGGGCTTCTAGCCACTGAAAATGAACTCTAGATGCATGCACCACCTTGTACATCTGGCTTATGTGGGTTTTGGGGAATTGAACTTGAATCCTTAGGCTTCTCAGGCAAGCATCTTAACCGTTAAGCCATCTCTCCAGCCTCCAAATTATTCTTTATGTATAAAACTCCTGCTTTAAATGGTCACCCCACATGCCTGAGTCCTAGTCATGCCTGAGTCTATACCACTTTCACATCTGTTCCCAACCTTGTGCACCTGGCTTTATGTGGGTACTGGGAAACCAAACTTGGGTCATTAGGCTTTTCAGGAAAACACTTTAACAGTTTAGCCCTCTCCCCAGCCCCCTATTTCTTTTTTTTGAAACAAAATCCCACTGTCAGGATATTCTAGAATTTATGATCCTCCTGCCTCGGGCTCTTGAATGCTGGGACTACAGGTGTGAAGCACCATGCCTAGCTTAGTTCTCCATCTCTTTTGACAGGCAGGTTCTTGGAGCAGCCCCTGGTCCCATTCTTGACCATGGCATCTCCCCTGCCAGGTAAGCATCAGTGGCCCACTTCTGATGGGGCCTGGGTGTTGGGGAGGATGGGTCAGTGAGCAGCTTGTTATGGTTTAGGTATAGTTTCAGTGTTTCTCAGGGGCTGGAATTAAAGGCTTGGTCCAGGATTGCCTAGCAATTTCCTCTAATCAAAATATTTTATCCTGGAGGGAAGCTGCTCAAGGCTCAAGAAGTAGACAGGGCTGAGGACCTCACAGTACCAGGAAGCTCCTGAAAGTTACAAGACTCACAGGTCCCTGACAAGATTCTAAGCAGAATGAGAGGGGGGGCGGGGGGGGGAAGGAATGCAAGAGCAAGAGAGAGCCCTGCTTCTCATGTTCCTGTAAGTAACTCCTCACCTGTGCTCTGTAAGGAACCCCAGTAAACCCACTGGTTCACCAAAGTAATGCAGTTGTGCTTTGGTCTGTCATTTGTGCCCTATCTGGGGCGGATTCACAGGTGCTCACTTCTCCCCAGGGAACACACTTTACATAAAAGTCCCCATGGTGGTGCAGTTGGGAAGTGGTGGAATCCTTGATAGGTAGGGCCTCCCAGGAGGTCCTAAGGTTATTTGGGCAGGGTGGGGGCTGTTAGACTTTTCCATCCCTGTGACAATTTCCCTGGGAAACACTGTTAAAAGAAGAAGGGTTTATTTTGGCAGATGCAGAGGTTTCAGTCCATCCTGGTGAAGCAGAGCAGCGCACCTCATGGTGGCCAGGAAGCAGAGAGCATGGCAGTGCCAGCCAGCTTTCTCCTTCCCCCTTTTTATTCCATCTGGGCCCTCAGCCTATGGGATGGTGCCAACCATATCCAGAGTGAGTCTTGCCCGTTTCACTCTACCAAGAAACATCCTCATAACACACCCAAAGGTGTCCTTACTAGTCTCCAAGACACTTGTCAATCCATTCCAAGTAGACAATCAACACTGACCTCACAGGCGTGGGAGGTGGTTTGTCTTGGACCCTTTGAGTTCTCCAGAGAGGATTGTTATAAAAGAAGTAAATGGGCTGGGAATATAGCTCAGTGGTAGAGCTCAGTGGCTAGTATGAGTGAGACACGAGGTTCAATTCCCAGCATGGCTAAATCAATCAGTCAATCAATCAATCAATCAATCAATCACTATTAGGGCCAGGTGTGGTGGCGCACACCTTTAATCCCAGCGCTTGGGAGGCAGAGGTAGGAGGATTGCCATGAGTTTGAGGCCACCCTGAGACTACATAGTGAATTCCAGGTCAGCCAGGGCTACAGCGAGACCCTACCTTGAAAAACCAAAACCATATATATATATCGGACTGGGAGATAACTTAGTTGGCAAAGTGCTTGCAATAATTCATAATTAAAAAAAGAAGAAGAAACGCCCACCATAAGCTCATGTTTTCGAATACTTGGTCCCCAGCTGGTGGAAGTTTGGGAAAGTTGTGGGCGTTTGGGAAGTGGAGCTTTACTGGAGGAGGTATGTCACTGGGGGAGGGCCTTGGGGTGATACAGCCCAGCTCCAAGCCCAGTATCCAGAGTACTTCCTTCCTGCTGCTCTGGAGATGCGGTGCCCGGCTGGTTGACTGTTCTTGTTACACTTTCCCTGCCACGATGTCACTTCCCCTTGTAGTTGTAAGCAAAAATAAACTCTTCCCTTCCATAAGCTGCTGTTTTGTCTCAGCAGCAAAAAGATAACTGGTACAGTCATGAATGCCATAGGGGGCATGCTGGGAGAGGAGACTCTCTGGGGAAGCTGCCTGCAAGTTGGGCCATGAGCTCCAAGAGTGGACTTTTTGGCGATGCAGCTAATTTTGAGTCACCTCTGCTTGCATAAGTGACCCCTCACCTCTGCTCCTGTAAGTAACCCCAATAAACTCATTCGTTGTATCTAGCCAGACCTGGGTGCAATCGTGTTTTTGTTTTGTTTTGGTCTGTGGTTGGTGCCCTATTTGGTGAGGGAGGGAGAAGCAAATTTCTATTCACATCTTCCCAGCAGAAAAGAATATCAGAAAACAGCGGGCACTATGTAAATGTTGACCATGTAGTAGAGAGTAAGCGAGGTGAGGAAGATTTTATTTCTTTTTCAGAGGGCAGAAATGTTTCTCACCATTCTCTTTTGGGCCCAGCCCAGGGCTTGGCACACACTAGGCATTCAGGAAATGTTTCCTGAAGGAAGAAAAACACAGTGACATAAGGAAGAGAATGGCCATTGGAGTCCAAATCTACTTGTTTTGTATGTGGCCTGAGCTAATAGCCCTCCCAGCTCTGGACTTCTTGATATAGTACTCACCACATCAGGTTGGTGTTAAGCATTAATGGAGATCATAACATAAAGGTATGGATACTAAAAAAAAAAAAAAAAACACTTTCTAAAAAGAAAGCACAAGTAAAGCCTCTACTGTGATTTTGTTGTTTTATTGTGATTTTTTTTTTAAACCCATGGCCTTTAAGCTTTTGTTCCCGTGGCCATTTCTTATCTCTTCCATTCTGCACAGACAGCCTTCTCTGGCCCCTGTGGGGCTCTGGGTGGAGTGGGGGAGGACAACAGGAGAGGATTCTATAAAGAGGGCAAGGGGGGAGTCAAGCTCCCTGTTCTGAATTCAGGGCCAGGCTAGCAGAAACGGCAGACAATCAGTGTTGGCCCCAAGGGCTTGGAGTTGGCTGTAAAAAATTAACAGCCAGGAAAGGTATCAGCCAATTATTTTTGCACTCAAGGTGCAGAGATTCTAGAAATTTGGCTGAGCCCATCTCAGATCCAGGCCACCCTGTGCTGGCTGGTAATCACTGTCTCTGGAGAGTTCTGGAAGCCAGGTCTCTCCTGTTAGAGTATGCTCAGACTTTCAAGCGAGAGCAAAATATTCTTTTTCCACAGAGAAGAGGATCAGGAAAGGGGTGTGTGTGTGTGGGGGGCAGATGAGTGTCTGGGTTTGCATAGACCTGAGACAAGGATTCAGGCAAATGCAGAGGGTTGGGGAGGCTCTTCAGGAAACCCAAGGGACTGGGTAAGAATGCTTGCTTTGGGCTGGAGAGATGGCTTAGTGGTTAAGGTACTTGCCTGTGAAGCCTAAGAAATCATGTTTCCATCTCCAGGTCCCACGTAGTCAGATGCACAGTGATGCAAGCATACAACATCACACATGTGCCACAAGGGAGAGCATGCACCTGGAGTTCATTTGTAGTGGCCGAAGGCCTTGGCAACTCATTCTCTCTCTCCCTCTGCCTCTTTCTCTTTCTTTCAAAAAAAGAATGCTTGCTTTGCAAGCATGAGGGCCTGAGTTTGATCCCTAGCACCCATGTTAAAAACTTCTGGCATAAATAAAAATGACTAGAAGTAAGACCCAGTAAGCAAGCATATTATCAGCCCACTTATGCTGTGAGAGTCTAGAGCTTACTTTCACCTGGGGACTATGGCAAATAAACCTCGAAGATACACCTCAAAATTATCCCATTTGAGGGATGAGGGAGCCGGTACTTCCTGTGGGTCATAGGTTGAGGGCTGCTCCAGAGGCATCCAGTGTCCTGCACTTCCCATCTGTTTCACTTGGTGGCCAGGAAAGTCTTCAGGCAGGGAATATGCTGTGCAGTGTAGCCTGAAATAGCTAGGCCTGGGGGATGAGCCAAGTACCCATAAAATCTGCTACACCTGGGGCTGGGGAGATGGCTCAGAGGTTAAAGCACTTGCTTGCAAAGCATGCATGGCCTGGGTTCAATTCCCCAGGACCCACATAAAGCAAGATGCACAAAGTGGCATAAGCAAGAGTTTGTTTGCAAGAGGCCCTGGCAAGCCCATCTTTCTCTCTCTCTCAATAAGTAAATATACCTAAAAAATAAAATAAAAAGAGAGAATCTGCTATACCATGGATTGAAAGCTTACTCTGGTCCAGACATTGAGCACCCGTGATCTCATTTAATCCTCATGTATATCTAGGATGGATCTTGGTTGCTGCCCTCTCCCCAGACCTACCTCTCAGAGCTGAGATTGGTTGAATTGAGTGAAGGTCTTACCTGAGGGGCAAAATCCAAGGGGATTGTGGTAGTTTGAATGCATGTCCCCATAGACTCAGGTGTTTTATTAAATTGAATTCCAGCTTCAGCTGCCAGGAGGCAGACTCCTGCTACAGGGGCGGGTCACTTGGGGGCAGATCTGAATTCCAGCCTACAGGTCTGCAGGGAGGCTCTGAGCTCTGGCTGTGCTTGCTTGTGGTGCCAGCTGTTTGGTGCTGTCACTCTGCTTGGCTTGTGAATGGGAGCCAGCTTCTCTCACCATTTGATGGAACTTTCCCTAGATCTGCAAGCTTGAAATAAATCCCTTCCTCCCTAAACTGTGCCTGGTTTGGATGTTCATCCCAGCAACATGAAACTGACTACAACAGGGGCACACACACAGGGCTCCCCAGCAATCAAATCATGTTTAATGCAATATTAAAAAAAGAGAAGAAATAGTATAAAAATCCAGGCTTGCAAAATAGCAAAACCTTCAATCAACAGGATCCATAACCTTGCTGAGGCAAAGAGAAACATCAGTAATACTAATTTTGCTCATTATAGATCATTTTTGCATTAATTCGAATATATGTTGTTTACTTATTGCTCTAAAACATTATCTTGAGGGCTGGAGAGATGGCTTACCGGTTAAGGCACCTGCCTCCTAAGCCTAAGAATGCTGGTTCCAATCTCCAGCGGTCCCAATCTCCAGGTCCCACCTTTATCCAGATGTAAAGTGACGCAAGGGCGCAATGCCGCACTTGGCCACAAGGGGGCGCACACAGCTGGATTTCGTTCACAGCAGCTGAGACTGCTGGCACGCCCATCTCTGTCTCACTCTCCCTCTCTATCTCTCTCTGTGTCTCTCTCCAAAAAATAAATAAAATAATAAAAAAAAAAACATTATCTTGAGGCTGCAGAGATAGCACTACAGGTAAGAGCACTGGCTTTGTAGGCCTGAAAGGGTTTTACAGGGTCTGAGTTTGATCCCCAGCACCCACTGAGATAGCTGGATATAGCCATGTATATCCCAGTCCTGTGTGTGTGTGTGTGTGTGTGTGTGTGTGTGTGTGTGTGTGTGTGTGTGCAGAGATCCCTGAGGCTTACTGGTCAGCCACTGTGACTGAAAACCACAACCCCAGGTGCAAAATAATGGGTTTCATTGTGACATTTTCACAATGCATACTATGTACTGGTGATTATTAAATGAATCTCACAGACAGCCACACGAGCCATGGGGATAGTTGCCGAGGCCTTCACTATTTCGAAGCAACTGGGATTGGACTCCTCAAAATGCCATGACCCCAGCCCATAAACCTTGGACTCACACATCCTGCCTTGGATGATCTCAGCAGGAGCTTTCTTTCTACATCTCTTCTATGTCTGCCAAGGGAAAGTCAGGGCTAGGAACTAGTCTTTGCTCAGACTTGAAAGCTGCACGACCTTGGACTGAGTCACCTTGATGGGCGGCAGCTTTCCCGTCTTTAGAAAGGGAGTTTTCAGTCTCAGCACTGTTGACATTTTGGGCTGGGCAGCGTGCGTGCCCTGTGTATTTCAGGATGCTTAGCAGCATCTACCCACTAGATGCCAGTAGCAACCCTTGTTATGACAACCTCTTTCTGTCTTCAGACTGCCAAATGTTTCCATCAGCAAATGCTCCCATCCCATTGAGAGCAACTCCAATAATACTGCTGGTAGTTTAAGTGAAACAGGTCCTGTTAAGGGCTTATGATGTCACTAGAATGGATTTTTTTTTTTTGTGTGGTGGTAGGGGAATAGCCTCACTGTTGTGCAGGCTGACCTGGAGCTCACTCTGTAGCCCCAGGCTGGCCTAGAATTTATGGTGATCTGCCTACTTCAGCCTCCAAAAGAGTTCTGGGATTAAAGGGGATTAACAGTGTGCAGCACCACGCCTGGCTAGAGTAAGGATTTGACAGGCATATGTAAGGTCTATTACTGTTACTACATCAAAGGCCACCGGGTCTCAGGGAAGAGAAGTGTATGTGGGGTGGCAAGTGGGCCCAGGACATGACACTCCTGGGTCAATGGTGAGCTGCAGCTACCTTGTCTATGCTTCCAGGCATGGGTGGTTACATGTTCAGGAAATATGCAAGCCACTTGTCAAACATAGCTGTCCTTGACCTTGGCAATGGTAGGAGTATTTACACCAAGGGAATTGGCAAAGGCTGCATAGCAGACCTTTATTTTCTGGGAGTCTGGCTACCATAGCATTGTCCCCCCTCCCACATAGGATCTCAGTAGCGCGGGCTGGTATTGAGTTATTGATCCTCAGCCTGTCAGCTTCCTGAATGCTAGGATTTTAGGTGTGCAGCACTATACTTGGCTATAATACTTTTGTCCTTATTCATTCATTACCTAAGATGTGGTAGTAGGTCTATTAACTATTAACCATTTTGAAATAGCAATGCACAAAAAATGATTTTACAAGGGGGGAGAGATGGCTCAGCAGTCAAGGCACTTGCCTGCAAAGCCTAACGACACAGGTTTGATTCCCCAGTACCTATGTAAAGCCAGTTGCACAAAGTGGTGTGTGTGTCTGGAGTTCATTTACAGTGGCTAGAGGCCCTGGTGCGACCATTCTCTCCCTCCTCTCTCTCTCTTCTTTCACTATGTGCAAATAAATGCAATTTATTTATTAAATTATATTTATTGAGAGAAGTACAGGGTCAAGGAAAGGCACCCATGTGACTAGAGATACTGGAAAAATGTGGAAAGAAAAGAGAGAAAAGAAAGCTCAAAGAGCTCCTGTCATATGGGGAGCGGGGGTGGGTAAAAAGCCCATGTGGAGGGGGCTCTCCACTCGGCTTGGCCAAGCTGGGCCTGGGCCAACCTGAAAGGAAACTCATCAGCAGCTGGAGGTTCTCAAGTGATCAGGCAGCTGAGAGCTAAATAAATAATTTAAAAAAATTTTTTTTTTGGTTTTTCAAGGTAGGGTGTCACTCTGGCTCAGGCTGACCTGGAATTCACTATGTAGTCTCAGGGTAGCCTCGAACTCATGGCGATCCTCCTATCTCTGCCTCCCGAGTGCTGGGAGTAAAGGCATGCGCCAGCCCAGCTTAAAAAATTATTTTTACAGATACAGTAGCACCTGTAACATGATTTCACATTCTGTGATCTCTACTTGATGGTGAAGTCACTGGTTCTGTTTTGTGGGCCACATTCACATTGGAAGGAAAAGCTACACTTCAAGCCAGGCAGTGGTAGTGCTCGCTTTTAATCCTAGCACTCGGGAGGCAGAGGTAGAAGAATCACTGAGAGTTCGAGGCCACCCTGAGACCATATAGTGAATTCCAGTTCAACCTGGGCTAGAGTGAGACCTTACCTAGAAAAACAAACCAAAAAAACCCCCACAAAGAAACCCTGCTCTTCAATTTGAAGCAGCAGGAATTAAACACTTTTTTTTTTTTTTTTTTTTTGGTTTTTCGAGGTAAGGTCTCGCTGTAGCCCAGGCTGACCTGGAATTCACTCTGTAGTCTCAGGGTGACTTTGAACTCAAGGCAATCCTCCTACCTCTGCCTCCCGAGTGCTGGGATTAAAGGTGTGTGCCACCACGCCTGGCTCAATACCACGTCTTTTTTTCTTCAGTCATTGTCCTTCCTGAATTCTATCCACGAACCTCAATTAGGAATTTCTGTTCTGGGGGTTGAAGAGATGGCTTAGAGGTTAAGGCACTTGCCTACAAAGCCAAATGTGGTGGTTTGAGTCAGGTGTCCCCCATGAACGCAGGTGTTCTGAATGTGAGGTCCCAGCTGATAGTAATTTGGCAATTAAAGTCTCCTCGAGGCAGTGTATTGTTGGGGGCAGGCTTACGGGTGTTATAGCCAGCTTCTTCTTGCCAGTGTTTGGCTCACTCTCCTGTTGCTGTTGTCCACCTTATGTTGGCCAGGAGGTGATGTTCACCCTCTGCTCATGCCATCATTTCCCCCTGCCATTATGGAGCTTCCCCTCAAGTCTGTAAGCCAAAATCAACTTTTTTTTTCTCCTCACAAGCTGCTCTTGGTTGGGTGATTTCTGCCAGCAATGCAAACCTGACTGCAATAGTAAAGTTGGTACCAGAGGACTGGGATCATTGCTGCTGGAAACCTGACTCTGGCTTTGGCCTTTTGAACTGCTTTGCAAGAGGATGTGGGTGAATTTGAAATCACGACCTAAGATATGACTTGCAGTGCTGTAAGTACAGCTTGATGGACTATTCGGGTCAGAGTTGAAAGTCCTGAATACAGTAAGAACTATGGACTGTGAGGTTTGGCTTATGAGGGCAAAAAAGAGCTTTACCTGGTCAGTTTGTGTGAGAGGCTTGGTGTTATGCCTGTGTCCTGAGAATTTGAGCAGGGTTGCATTGCATAGAAATGGACTGGTGTGAGCAGAGGGATATGGCACAGAAAAAATGAAATCTTTGGGCTGAAACTGCTACCCATCAAATGCAATTGTATGAGAGATTATAACCATTGAGATTGGGCCAGCTGACCTGCATTGGGACAACAGAAAGAATGCAGACTCTTTTGAAGGGGCCTGAATGCTGAAGAAATGTCCTGTTTTTCAAAGTCTGCTTCATTCCCTCTTGGATAAACAAATTGGCAGCCCACCTGGTATTATGAAGTAAAACAAATGCAGGAAAGAGAGGGTCATTGAATTTGCAACACAGTTTTGTAGTTTGGAAATGACCATGGGCAGTGTGAAGCAGGCTTGTTGGATTACCTGAGTGTAGACCCAATGGTACCATGTGGATGGACTGTGGGTTTTAGTGGAGACCCAGTGCAGACGCCGGAACTATGGGATGGCTGCCAAGAAGAGCTGCTGGAACCAGATGAAGTTTTCCAAGACTGTGAGTATCCTAGCTGGAGGGGCAGAATTGGAACTCCAGAGACATGTCACTGGTTAGAATTGACTGGGGAAATTAGAAAAGAAAGTAGGAACATAGGGAAATAAAAAGCTGTCTTAGAACTGACTGGAAGACTCATCACTGACTAGAGTTGTTGGACTTGGAATTACAGAGTTTGAGGTTTGCGCTGTTTAAATCTTGTATTGGTTGAATATTTCTTTGCTCTGCCCAATGCCATATTTTGCAGGGTGAATGTTTATTCTGTGTTATTATGAATTTTTGGGTTTTTTTTTTTCTTTTTCGTTTTTGGTAGTATGGCTCAGTTTAAAAGACCTTGGACTATGGGGATGTTTGAACATCACTGGTATTGACTTAAAAAAAAAAGAAAAACTATGGGGACTTTTAATGCATTGCATTTTACATCATGTATGGTTATCATTTTATGAGGGCTAGGGGCAGAATGTGGTGATTTGATTCAGGTGTCCCCCATAAACAGGTGTTCTGAATGCTAGATCGCCAGCTGATGGAAATTTGGGAATTAACATCTCCTGGAGGTGGTGTATTGTTGGGGGTGAGCTTATGGGTGTTATAGCCAGCTTCCTCTTGCCAGTGTTTGACACACTCTCCTGTTGCTGTTGTCTGCCTTGTTTGGCCAGGAGGTGATGTCCACTCTCTGCTCATGCCATCATTTTCCCCTGCCATCATGGAGCTTTCCCTCAATAAACATTTTTTCCCCACAAACTGTTCTTGGTTGGGTGTTTTCTGCCAGCAATGTAAACCTGACTGCAACACCAAAGGACCCAGGTTCGATTCCCCAGGACCCATGTAAGCCAGATACACAAGGTGGCACATGTGTCTAGAGTTTGTTTGCAGTGGTAAGAGGCCCTGGAATACTGATTTTTTTCTTTCTCTAAATAAAATAATCAATATTGAAAAAAAAGAGAATTTCTGCTCTGAACTATATCTGCTGGTGCAGACGTGTAATCCCAGGAACTTGGGAGACTGAAGCAGGAGGATTGCCAGTTCAAGGCCTACATCTGCTACAGAGTGAGTTCAAGGCCAGCCCAAACAACTTAGTAAGATCCAGTTTCAAAGGCAAAAAAAAAAAAATTTAAATAAAGTCCTGCTGTGATGCTTGGGAGGCTGAGGCAGGAGGATTACTACAAATTCAAGCCCAGCCTGGGCTATCTGGTGAATTCTCGGCCATCTTGAGCAATCGAATGGGACCCAGGCTCAAAACAGAAAAAAGTAAAAAGAGTTTTGAGGAGATGGCTCAGTGGTTAAAGGCACTTGCTGTACAAGCCTGCCAAGACGAGGCAAGCACAAGGTTGCACATGCCCACTAGGTGGCCTAAACATCTGGAGTTCGATTGCACTGGCTGAGGCCCTGGGGTGCCAGTTTTCTCTCTTTCTCTCTCTCTCTAAAATTAAAAAAAAAAAAAAAAGGAGTTCAGTTCCCCAGAACCTATGTAGCAGATGTCAGTAGCACAGGATTCTGGAATCCCAGTGAGCCTTGGCAACTGGAGATGGAGTCAGGAGAATCTCAGAGTTCATGGGTCATCTATCCTGGTGTGCTCAGTAGCAAACAAGATAGATTCTGCCTCAAACAAGGTGGCTAGCAAGAACTGTCCCTCCAGGGCTGTCCTCTGACCTTCACACGCACACTGTGGCTTGTGCACACCCATGCATATGCGCACACGCAGGAGGATTGGTAGTATATAGGCCGATGTTGGAGTGTTTGCCTAGCATGTGGAAGGTTCCATCCCTAGTAAAAGGGAAGAGCAACGTTTCTGCTCTGGTGAACACATTTGGTGCTCAAGTGTACATGAACTTGAGCCTTAGAATCAAATAGCCCTTGGTTATTACCAAGTCTGTAAGTGAGTCTAGTAGAAGTTTTCTAAACCTCTAAAATGACAATCTTCACTTCACAGGTTGTTGTAGGAACTAAGAAGGATGTATTTATTCATTGCCATGCTAGGGAATCAAACCTGGGGCCTTGTGCATGCTGGCAACACTCTGTACTAATCTACATTCCATCCCCAAAGGATATGTTTAAAGTGCTTTTTAAAAAATTATTTTGGGCTGGAGAGATGGCTTAGTGGTTAAGGCGCCTGCCTCCTAAGCCTAAGAACGCTGGTTCCAATCTCCAACGGTTCCAATCTCCAGGTCCCACGTTTAGCCAGATGCAAAGTGACGCAAGGGTGCAATAGTGCACTTGACCACAAGGGGGCGCACGCATCTGGATTTCATTCGCAGCAGCTGAGAGGCTGCTGGTGCGCCCATCTCTATCTGTCCTCCTCTCTCTCTCTCTGTGTGTCTTTCTCCGAAAAAAATATTTTATTTATTCATTTTATTTGAGAGAGAGAGAAAAATAGATAGATAGATGGATAGATATAGGGAGAGAATGGGCAGACTAGGGCCTCTAGACACATGTGCCACCTTGTGCATCTGGTTTACATGGATTATCAAACCTGGGTCCTTAGGCTTTGCAGGCAAGCACCTTAACCTCTAAGCCATCTCTCCAGCCCT
This sequence comes from Orientallactaga sibirica, assembly GCA_036365145.1. Classification (NCBI taxonomy): domain Eukaryota; kingdom Metazoa; phylum Chordata; class Mammalia; order Rodentia; family Dipodidae; genus Orientallactaga; species Orientallactaga sibirica. The sequence goes on from JAEOAD010000011.1 coordinate 2,060,407, forward strand.
ACAAGTGCTTTAAAAAACAGCTGGGCAAGGTAGCACATACCTTTAATCCCAACACTAGGGAGGCAGAGGCAGGAGGATCACTGTGAGTTTGAGGCCATCCTGGAACTACAGAGTGAGTTCCTGGATAGCCTGGGCTGGAGTGAGATCCTGCCTCAAAAAAAGGTAGGGAGGGTTCGGCTGGCATGCCAAGGTATATGTGTTTTGGGAGTAAGGTATTGTGGTAGTTTGACTGTAAATGTCCCCCATAACCTCAGGTATTTTAAAAAATTCATTATTATTATTATTTATTTATTTTTGGAGAGAGAGACAGAGAGAGATAGACAGAGAGGGAGACAGAGATGGGCGTGCCAGCAGTCTCTCAGCTGCTATGAATGAAATCCAGATGCGTGCGCCCCCTTGTGGGCAAGTGCGGCATTGCACCCTTGCATCACTTTGCATCTGGCTAAACGTGGGACTTGGAGATTGGAACCGCTGGACATTGAAACCAGCATTCTTAGGCTTAATAGGCAGGCGCCTTAGCCGCTAAGCCATCTCTCCAGCCCACCTCAGGTATTTTTGATTAAGCTTCCTACTTTGTTCCCAGCAGATAGAGTCTTTGGGAGGTGGAGCCTTATTACAGGAGGTGTATTGCCCAGGAAGTGGGCCTTGGGGGTTTAGGAGTGTAACCCACTGTGTGTTTGCTCTCTGCTGTGGATGTGTGGTAAAGTGAGCCAGCTCCCTCAACAGTGATAAAGCTTCCCCTGGAAACTTAACTGTGAGCCTGAAATGAACCCTTTGCTCCCATAAGCTGCTTTTGGTCCGGTGTGTTGTCCTAGCAATGAGAAGGTGACTGCTCCAGGTATGTAATCACATCTCTCAGTCTATGCAGAGATCTCTGGATTTGAGCTGCTGAGGTCAGTGACAGGTGGATCCCACTCCAGATGGCGCTCCTGGTTCATCATCATTTTTTAAAATCTTGTCTCGATGGATGAAATATTTGTGATATGTACACTGGGCAGAACAAATAGAATTATGACTCACTTTTCACAAATTGTGTAGTGCATTTCACATACTTCCATGCTTCATTTTCCACTGTGTTTAAAACTGTTTGGCAATGTTTTCTTCCCCTTCCTTTGCGACAGCAGCCCATGAGTCCCAGTGGGGATGGGGACATCGTGTTCCCTCCCCTTACCTTCCTCAAGGCACAGCAAGTGATGATGAACCACATTCTCTCTCCTCCTTAGCCTCGAAGGGGCATTATTCCCTGGCATAGGACATTTTTTCCAGCTCATTAGAATCTGGAGCTAAGATAAAGGAGGGCAGAGCCATTGGGTAGCAATTTATATGTAAATGTGCAAGTCACCAAAGAGGAGATTTGGCTTTGGTTCTTTAGGAAACAGTCAAGTTGGGACCTTCTGGAAAGCTTGTATCAGCGCTTCATTTTATTTGAGAGAGAGAGAAAAATAGATAGATAGATGGATAGATATAGGGAGAGAATGGGCAGACTAGGGCCTCTAGACACATGTGCCACCTTGTGCATCTGGTTTACATGGATTATCAAACCTGGGTCCTTAGGCTTTGCAGGCAAGCACCTTAACCTCTAAGCCATCTCTCCAGCCCTACAAGTGCTTTAAAAAACAGCTGGGCAAGGTAGCACATACCTTTAATCCCAACACTAGGGAGGCAGAGGTAGGAGGATCACTGTGAGTTTGAGGCCATCCTGGAACTACAGAGTGAGTTCCTGGATAGCCTGGGCTGGAGTGAGATCCTGCCTCAAAAAAAGATAGGGAGGGTTCGGCTGGCATGCCAAGGTATATGTGTTTTGGGAGTAAGGTATTGTGGTAGTTTGACTGTAAATGTCCCCCATAACCTCAGGTATTTTTAAAAATTCATTATTATTATTTTTTATTTATTTTTGGAGAGAGAGACAGAGAGAGATAGACAGAGAGGGAGACAGAGATGGGCGTGCCAGCAGTCTCTCAGCTGCTATGAACGAAATCCAGATGCGTGTGCCCCCTTGTGGGCAAGTGCGGCATTGCACCCTTGCATCACTTTGCATCTGGCTAAACGTGGGACTTGGAGATTGGAACCGCTGGACATTGAAACCAGCATTCTTAGGCTTAATAGGCAGGCGCCTTAGCCGCTAAGCCATCTCTTCAGCCCACCTCAGGTATTTTTGATTAAGCTTCCTACTTTGTTCCCAGCAGATAGAGTCTTTGGGAGGTGGAGCCTTATTACAGGAGGTGTATTGCTCAGGAAGTGGGCCTTGGGGGTTTAGGAGTGTAACCCACTGTGTGTTTGCTCTCTGCTGTGGATGTGTGGTAAAGTGAGCCAGCTCCCTCGACAGTGATAAAGCTTCCCCTGGAAACTTAACTGTGAGCCTGAAATGAACCCTTTGCTCCCATAAGCTGCTTTTGGTCCGGTGTGTTGTCCTAGCAATGAGAAGGTCACTGCTCCAGGTACGTAATCACATCTCTCAGTCTATGCAGAGATCTCTGGATTTGAGCTGCTGAGGTCAGTGACAGGTGGATCCAACCCCAGATGGCGCTCCTGGTTCATCATCATTTTTTAAAATCTTGTCTTGATGGATGAAATATTTGTGATATGTACACTGGGCAGAACAAATAGAATTATGACTCACTTTTCACAAATTGTGTAGTGCATTTCACATACTTCCATGCTTCATTTTCCACTGTGTTTAAAACTGTTTGGCAATGTTTTCTTCCCCTTCCTTTGCGACAGCAGCCCATGAGTCCCAGTGGGGATGGGGACATCGTGTTCCCTCCCCTTACCTTCCTCAAGGCACAGCAAGTGATGATGAACCACATTCTCTCTCCTCCTTAGCCTCGAAGGGGCATTATTCCCTGGCATAGGACACTTTTCCAGCTCATTAGAATCTGGAGCTAAGATAAAGGAGGGCAGAGCCATTAGGTAGCAATTTATATGTAAATGTGCAAGTCACCAAAGAGGAGATTTGGCTTTGGTTCTTTAGGAAACAGTCAAGTTGGGACCTTCTGGAAAGCTTGTATCAGCGCCTTGAGTCCGTGCAGGTGCTCTGCAACTTCCAGTGAGCTTCTAGCGGGTTTAAGGTCTTTGCCCACCATGAGACTGAGGCCCGAGGTGGTACAGTGAATAGTGTGCAGGGGCAGGACTAAAAGCCCACAGCCAGTCCTCATCCACTTTGTGGGACACCTCAAAAGGAAGCCCCCTTCAGACCAACCCAAAGCCTCACTTTTGTCGTCCCTGTTCTTTGGTCATTCTGGATAGGCTATAGAATCCAGTTTGAGCAAGAATCCTACTAAATCAGTTTTGGGCGGTGGGGGGAGGGGCACAGGAATCCCTAACCCTTGGTGTTTTTTTTTTTTTTTTTTTTTTTTTTTTTGGTTTTTCGCGGTAGGGTCTCACTCTGATCCAGGCTAACCTGGAATTAACTATGTAATCTCAGGGTGGCCTCGAACTCACGGCAATCCTCCTACCTCTGCCTCCCAAGTGCTGACCCTTGGTGTTTTATCACACTGGTCTACCTTCAGCAAGAATCTTACTGTGGGGCTGGAGAGATGGCTTAGCGGTTAAGGCGCCTGCCTGCTAAGCCTAAGAACCGGGTTCCAATCTCCAGGTCCCACATTTAGTCAGATGTAAAGTGACACAAGGGTGCAATGCTGCACTTGCCCACAAGAGGGTGCACGTATCTGGATTGCGTTCACAGCCGCTGAGAGACTGCTGGCACGCCCATTCTCTATCTGTCTCCCTCCCTCTCCTCTCTGTGCCTCTCTCCAAAGATAAAATAAAATAAAAAAAAAAAAAAAAAGAATCTTACTGTGTTGCCTAACCACCTCCTGTGCCCTTCAGTTTTCAGGTCCATTTTCCCATCCATTGACCCCTCACCTTGTTTCCTGGCTCTACAATCTCCCATCTCCTCCACTACGCTGTCTCTCAACCTGTCTCCCTACCTGTCACCAAGGCCCCTCTGGAATCAAATTTACTCTGTTACCTTTTACAAGTCTCATGAATCATTTTTCTTTAAGACAACTGGCCTTCTGTTCTGGGAGTGGAGCTGCGGGGGACTGTATACTGTATACTCTGTTAAGCAAGATTACGTTAAACAATTCTTTATAAAAAATTTATTTGTGCCAGGCATGGCGGCACACGCCTTTAATCCTAGCACTCGGGAGGCAGAGGTACGAGGATCGCCGTGAGTTCAAGGTCACCCTGAGACTACATAGCGAATTCCAGGTCAGCCTGAGCTAGAGTGAGACCCTACCTCGAAACAAACAAACAAACAAACAAAATTATTTGCATGGAGAGAGAGAGACACACCAGGGACTCTTGCCACTGCAAATGAACTCCAAATGCATGTTACACTTTGTGCATCTGGCTTTATCTGGGTTGGGAATAGAACCCAGACTGTCAGGCTTTGTAAACAAGCACCTTTAACTGCTGAGCCATCTCCCCAGCCCACATTACACAATTCTTATGCCCAGTGCTATGCTGTGCATATGTGAAAACAGTCACAACCAAAGAAACCAGATGGTTTCAAGCTCTGCTACAAGAAGTCAGGAATGATGTGACGGATGCTAGAAAGTCCAGAGAAGTTTCTGTCCAAAGCAAAAGAACTATGGGCTTCATCTCCACCTCAGACTTGTTTTGTCCCCCTGTGGTCAATAGCCCCCAACTAGCCTACTGCCTCAGCTTCTTGTGAATGATAGAGGGATGTGAGAGATGGCAGCCTGTACAGAGTCAGTTTTTCATGTCTGGGACAAAATTATTGGGGCAGAAGCAACTTCAGAAAGGAAAGGTTTATTTTGGCTAATGGTTTTAGAGGGTAGGGTTTATCATGGCAGGGAAGGCAGAGGATGAACAAGAAGTGGATCTGGGGGATGGAGAGATGGCTCAGCGGTTAAGGTGCTTGTCTGCAAAGCTTAAAGCTCCTGGTTCAATTCCTCAGTACCCACATAAAGCCAGATGCATGCATCTGGAGTTTGTAGTGGCTAGAGACCCTGGTACACCCATTCTCATTCATTCTCTCTCGCTCTCTGCTTGCACTAAATAAATAAAAATATTTTTTTAAAAGAAGTGGGTCTGTGCTATAAAACCTCAAGGTTTGCCCTCAGTCACCCTCTTCCTCCCCACCTCCTAAAGGTTCAACTGTCTCCCCAAATAATAGCACTATCAGCTGGGAACCAAACGTTCAAACACATGAGACTATGGGGGGCATTTTCAATTCAAACCACAGCAGCCTTCTTTAGCACTTGGTAGGTAGACTTTCAAGGAGGCAAAGACAGTTTCACTTTTGCCAAACGCGCCAGTTCTATAATGTAGGCTCTACAATAATAGCTAAGCATCCTTAGCCCTTGAGCCACAGCAATAACCTCCTTCCTTAGGTATGTGTTGGAGACCAGAGGCTGGACACTGCAGGTAGAATATGTAGGGTAAACTGAACGCATCACTCAACTAACATGTCATGCTTATGCATTTGGTCTTGGGAAATGAAACAATACAGCACATATGCTACTTACTAAGGCTCTTTCAAGCTACATCTTTTTCTTTTCTTTTTTTTAAGCAGGGCCTCAGTACATAGACTAACTATGAACTTACTTTGTATTTTGTGATGACATAGAACTTGTGATCTTCTTGCTTCAGCCTCCTGAATGCTGAGATTACAGGTGTACATTACCACATTTGGTTGAGTAACATTTTTGTTGTTTTTTTTTCAGGTTATTTATTTATTTATTTATTTTTATTTATTTATTTATTTATTTTTAGAGAGTCAGAAAGAGAGAGAGAGAAAGAATTGGCATGCCAGAACCTCAGCCACTGCAATTGAATTCCAGATGCTTGCGCCACCTAGTGGGCATGTGCAACTTTGTGCTTGCCTCACCTTTGTGCATCTGGCTAACATGGGATCTGGAGAGTAGAACATGGGTCCTTAGGCTCCACAGGCAAGTGCCTTAACCACTAAGCCATCTCTCCAGCCCCTGTTTTTGTTTTTTTCTTAGACAAGATCTTGTTCTATAATTTTGGCTGGCCTGGAGTTTTCTGTGTAGCTCAGGATGGCCTCATATTTATGGCCATCCTCCTGCCTCAGTCTCCTGGGTGCAGGGTTACAGGAAAACTATGCCTGGCTAGCATTATGTTTGAGACTTAATACTATGTTTTTTCTTTTTCCTTTTTTAATCATTTTAGATAGAGATATGGGGATTTGGGGTATATTTGAGAGCATCAGAGCCTTTCTTGGTTCTTGGGTGGGCAGTAACTCAGGAGCTAGAGTGCTGGTCTCTTGTGGTCACACAGAGCTTCCATCAAATTAGTAGCCTTCCAAGTTCTTATTGTATGAATTTTAATGAATGAAATCCACAGACCAGAATATAAGTTTAGAAAGATTTTATTATATAGCTTATAGAGCTAGAGCTTTATAGATCTTAAGAGAAGGAAAGAATACAGGGGCTCCTATATAGTAGGAGTGAGGTTCCCACAAATGGGAACTCTTACCTAGAGACCCAGATTGGGGTCTTTTGTGGACTGAATGGGGGCTGAACTAACTAACCCCAGCACTAGGGAAACTCCTTTAGGGAAGAAGAGGTAAGAAAAGACCGGACCCTTCTGACTTTTTTTTTTTTTTTTTTTTGAGACAGGGTCTCACAGTAGCCCAGGCTGATCTTGAACTTACTAAGTAGCCCAGGCTGCCTTCAAACTCATGGTAATCCTACTACTTCATCCTCACAAGTGCTGAAATTAGAGGCATATGCTGCCTTACCCAGCAACTTCTGACATTACTGATCTCTAGACAAGTGGAAGGACTCCTTTAGGGGAAAGTAGGTAAGGATGACCCAGATTCTCTCCCACCAGGCTCAAGAGTATTTCTTGACTTTATTTTCTGGGTCCTGTCACTTCTAAATTGTCTCAATAGGGTTTCACTTTATGGCTGTAGCTGGCTAGCCCAGGCTGGCCTTGAACTCACCATGATCTTCTAGCCTCAATCTCCTGAGTGTTGGGATTTGTTTGTGCCAGACACACAAAGGTGAGGCAAGTGCAAGGTCGCACATGCCCACTAGGTGGCACAATATCTGGAGTTTGATTGCAGTGGCTGAGGCCCTGGCACACCAATTCTTTCTCTCTCTGCCCCTTTCTCTCTCCTTCTCTGGCTCTCTAAAAAATTTAAAAAGACTATTGGCTTAGATTTTATTTTTAAAAATTTATCATCACTGGCTCACTCAGTGGTTAAAAACTCTTGCTGTGCAAGCTGGATGACCTACGTTCTGATACCCAGGATCCAGGTAAAGCCACACACCAGTAGCACAAGTGTCCAACATACCTATGGCAATGGGAGGCAGACTCAGGAGAGTCCCAAAGCTTGTAGGCTGCTAGTCTGGTGTTCACAGCTGCCAAACACAGCAGACCCTGTTTTTTTTTTTTTAAAATTTATTTATTTATTTGAGAAAGAGAGAAGGGGACACACACACACACACACATGACACACACACACACACACACATGGCAAGAGAATGGGCACACCAGGGCCTCCAGCAACTGCAAATGAACTCCAGACTCATATGCCTCCTTGTGCATATGGCTTATGTGGGTCCTGGGGAATTGACCTGGGGTCCTTTGGTTTTGCAGGCAAATGCCTTAACTGCTAAGCCATCTTCTCCAGCCCGAAAGACCCTATTTTAAAGGAGGAAAGCAAGGACCAAAACCCTGAGATTGTCTTCTGACCCCCATACATGTGTGGTGGCATGCACATGCCCAAACACACACACATGGGGGTGTACACACACACACACACACACACACACACACACACACTAGTGAAATTTCAATGTCAGCTTGTCAGCAGGATTATGTTAAATCTCACACAATGAATTGGGAACTACCCTCCATTTTGTGAGTCTCTGTGTTAACACATCTTCCTTAATGACAATCACTACTGAAACCACATAGTGTTGGGGGCTTGTGGTGGTGGTTGTGGGTTTGGGAGTGGGAACATGTTAAATTATGAATTCAATTTGTTATTAGGTATATGGCTGTGTAGATTTTCAATTTTATTTTAGATAAATTTTGGCAACTTGTATTTTTTCGAGAAACATGTCTAAGTCACTTTTCGTATATATAAAGTTATTTAAAATATTTTGTTATGATTTTTTAATAGCTGAAGGATTTATAAGGCTGTGTATTAGTCAGCTTTTCGTCATTATAGCAAAATACCCAAGACAAGTTACTTATGAGAAAAAGAGGTTTATTTAGGTCATAGTTTTGGAGCTTGAAGATCCTAATGGCACAAGCTTGGAGAGGGCTGCCCCTTGACTGCATTCTGTCATGGTGAACAACAATGGCAGCAGCATGGGTAGCAAGCATATTTTTCTTTTCTTTTTCTATTTTTGGTTTTTTGAGGTAGGGTCTCACTCTAGCCCAGGTTGACCTGGAATTCACTATGTAGTCTCAGGGTGGCCTCGAACTCATGGTGATCCTCCTACCTCTGCCTCCCAAGGGCTGGGGTTAAAGGTGCGTGCGCCACCACACCCGCCTTATATTTTCTTGTATGTGTGTGGTGGTGTGTGTGGTATGCTTGTATGTAGAGGCCAGAGGTTCTTCTACATGGGAGCACATGCATGCGTTCTGGTGTGTATGTGGAGACCAAAGGTTGGTGTCAGGTGTCTTCTTTGGTTGCTCACCAACTTATTTATTTCTAAGAATTAGTACATTTATTTATTTTAAAATATTTAATTAAGCCGGGCATGGTGGCGCATGCCTTTAATCCCAGCACTTGGGAGGCAGAGATAGGAGGATCACCGTGAGTTCGAGGCCACCCTGAGACTACATAGTTAATTCCAGGTCAGCCTGGACCAGAGTGAAACCCTACCTCGAAAAACCAAAAATAAATAAATAAATAAATAAATAAATAAATAAATAAATATTTTATTTATTTACTTGAGAGAGAAAGAGGCAGAGAGAGAGAGAGAGAGAGAGAGAGAGAGAGAGAATGGGCACACCAGGGCCTCCAGCCACTGCAAACGAACTCCAGGCTCATGCACCTGGGTCCTTAGGTTTTCCAGGCAAGTGCCTTAACTACTAAGCCATCTCTCTGGCTCACTTTGATTTATTTAAATATATATATATATATATATATACTATTTTTTATTAGAGAGAGAAATATGTGGGGGGGGGAGAGAGAGAGAGAGAGAAAGAGAGAATGGTCATGCCAGGGCCTTTGGCTGTTGCAAACTCCAGATGCGTGAGCTTCCTTGTGCATCTGGTTCACATGGGTACTGGGGAATCGAACCTAGGTCCTTTGGCTTTGCAGGCAAGCACCTTAACTGCTAAGCTATCTCTCCAGTATAAATTTTAGTTTTTTAAAGGTTACACTCATATTCTTTCTTCTCTCCCTCATTCTACTGAGAGCCCCTCTCCATGTGGTTAATGACATTCACCATGATCTCCTGAAGTCCTCAGTCAGTCTGTGTGCGAGTGTGTGTGTGTGTGTGTGTGCGCGCGCGCGCGCGTGCAGCAGGATGGGGGTGGGAAATGGTGCCTCGGGCTAATCCTACCCATCCTGTGGCTCTTACAATCTTGGGGAATCTTCTGCAATGGCTAATCCTTTTTTTTTTTTGGCTTCTACCTCTGCCTCTTTCTGTTGGGATTTCTGAGCCAATGTTCCTTTTTTTTTTTTTTTTTTAATGAGAGAGAGAGAAAGAGAGAGAGAAAGAATTGGTGTGCCAGAGCTTCAAGCCACTGCAGTCAAACTCCAGATGCGTGTGTCACCTTGTGCACATGTATGACCTTGTGCATCTGGCTTTCATGGGTTCTAGGGAGTTGAACCTGTGTCCTTAGGCTTCACAGGCAAGCACCTTAACCACTAAGCCATCTCCCCAGTCACCGCCCCCCCCAGCCTTCGTTATTGATACAGGGTCTCTCACTTGAACCCAGTGCTGGTGGATGAGGCTAGTCTAGCCACTACATTGCCTCAGGGATCCTCTGTGTCGGCTTCCTGAGAGCCGGGATTATGGATGGGCCACCCTCTCTGCCCAGCAGTTTTTTGTGGAGTCTGAGAATCTAAACTCAGGTGCTCACACTTGCTTAGCAAATGCTTTATCCATTGAGTGATATCCTCAGCCCCAGATATTTTTATTCATTTATTTTATTCATTTTTATTAAGAATATAGTTGTATGGACATATCATATGTTGGTACCATCTTTTCCCTCCTCTTTAGTGGCATTGCTGGTACTCCCCATGGGGTCATGGGTTATTCCTTGTGGGAGCAGCAGTCAGTTATTGGGGGCAGGGAATGCCTCTGGGCAGGAGGCCCCAACCTGTGACTCTGACAATCTTTCTGACCCCTCTTCTGCAACATTCCCTGAACCTTTGCGGGTGTGTTTTAAGTCTACTTCAGTGATGAGCTCTTAGGAGCCTCTGGATCTCTGCTTTGGTGTGTGTTGAGTGTCCTCAGGGTCTGTCTCCTTCACTTTGGCGCTGATTGTCAGGCTCACCATGGAAGCAGCACTCTTGCTCATTTCCCCACTTCCTCTGTGGTTTCACCTGGGCCTTGGCTGGAGTGCAAGGGGTGGTCTATCTCCTTGGGTCTCACTACCTTCTGAAAAAGAAGAACAGATCCTCCAATGGAGAGTGGAGTCAGCACAGGTTAAATAGGATAAGCATCATTAACTTAGGGAGATTTTTGATGGATATAGTCCCTCTTTTAGCTAAAGACTAGTGGGAACTTGACATTGGAGATCCTAATCTTTGTCTCCATGGAATTCTGACCTGATTCCCAGTTCCAGCTCTGGGTTCCTTTCCACTGAGTGGATCTCTTAGCCAATCAGAAAGCTGCTGGTTACCCACCAAGGCTGTGTGCCACCACACACTCTTGTCTACTTCTCTCCAGTCTGGTTGCTTCTGAGTAGCTTAGAACAACAAAGTTGTTGAGCTCTTTCCCCCAGTAGCTTACGTAGTGCCTTCCAGCACTAGATGTCAGCCCCAGAGCTTATCTCCGCATAGGGAGCAGGAAGGACTAGGTGCTTTTTAAAAGCATTCTGTTTAGAGAACTACCTCAGGTCCCTAACATCTAAGACCCCCTCCTCTTAAAGGTTCCACAACTTCCCAATGCTGTCACCCCACAGACCATTATTTTTTTGAGTCAGAATCTCACTCTAGCCCAGGCTGTCCTTGAACTCACAGTGATCCTACTACCTCAGCCTCCTGAGTGATGAAACTAAAGGCATGTGCCACCATGCCTGGCTCTAGATCAAAATTTTAATCACATAAGTCTTGGGAGCAAGGACAGAAACACATTCAAATAACAGCAGGCTGTTCTGATGTTGGTCATTTGTCTTCTTTCTCTTCATGGTCAGTTGGGGTAGGGGATTATTCAATTAATTAGGTAATTAGTTAACAAATTAATTAACTAATCTATCACAGTACTGGGATTTGAACCTATGATCTCTCACATGCTAGGCAAACCTTTCTACCACTGAGTTACATTCTTAGCTCTCTTCTTACTTTTTATTTTGAGTCAGAGTCTTACTAATTTCCCAGGCCGGCATTGCAGTAACTCTCTATAGCCCAGGCAGGACTTGAGCTTGAGATCCTCCAGCCCTAGCCTCTGGAGTAGCCAGGGTTACAGGCCTGTGCCACTAGTCTGGCTGTTAATTTTAAAGAACTAACTTTCGGCTTTGTTAATTTTCTTCTCTTGCTTATTTTCTATTTTGTTGCTTTTTGTTCTTGGCTTGTATGGTAGTCAGCTTCATGTTGCTGGGACGAACATCCAATCAGACACAGTTTATGGGAGGAACAGGTTTATTTCAGGTTCACAGATCAAGGGGAAGTTCCATTGGTGGTGGCAGAAGCTGGCTTCCTTTCATAGATCCAAGCACAGAGAAATCACCAAACAACAAGCACCACAAGCAAGCAGGAGCCATCAGAACTCACACTGTTCTGCACACCTTGGCGCTGGATTCCAGGATCCAGCCCCAGGGACACCTCCTCTGGCCAGACAGCTAGAGAGCCAAGTTACAAGTTTAATTTTGATGAAACACCTCAGCTTATGGGGCCAAACATTCAAACCACCACAGCTTCATGACCCCTTTTCTCTAATGTTAGATTTACTTGTGGTATTTAAAAATATCTTATAAATTTATTTGCAAGGAGAGAGAGAGATAGAAAGGGCATCCCAGGGCCTCCAGCAGCTGCAAACAAACTCAAGACACATGTGCCACTTTGTGCATCTGGCTTATGTGGGTACTGGGGAATTGAACCTGGGTCCTTAGGCTTCACAGGCAAGTGCCTTAACTGCCAAGTCATCTCTCTAGCCCCTGTGCAAGCCTTTAACCTGATTCATCCCCCCAGCCCACAACCAGTTGTTTGGTTTTTAGTATTTGTGTCAGACTTTTTGTTGTTATGGAAACATATGAGAGAAATCAACTTAAGGGAGGAAGGGTTATTTTGCCTCATGGTTTCAGGAGCTCCAGTCCTGGGTCAGCTGCCTCTGCTCTTTCTTGACATGGTGAGGCAGAACATTCCTGCGAAGGACGTGAAGGAGTAAGGCTGCTCTTATGACAGCCAGGAAGAAGAGCGACAAATACAGAAGGGGCCAGGCAAGGGCCAGCCCCAAGATCTCTTTCTTTCTGTTAAATAAATAAATAAAATAGTAAAATATTAAAAACACAAATAAATACATAAATAATCACTGAGCTGTCTTTCCAACCCCAGAAAATACACTTTGCACATTTGCTTGCCAAGACTCCTTGTCAGGATTCGATTCCCCAGTATCTATGTAGAGCCAGGGCACAAGGTAGTTCATGTGTCTGGAGTTTGCAGTAGTTGGAGGCCCTGGCATGCCCATGCTCTCTTTCTCTCATAAATACATAAACAAATAAAATTTAAAAAAAGAAACACACTTGGCATTATTTCAATGTAATTTATTGAGACTTTTTTATGGCTTGGAATGTGGTCCTTGTTGATGAATATACCATGAGGCTTTGAAGAAAATGTGTATTTTGATACTGTTGCGTTTAGTGCCCTATAAGTATAAATTAGATCAAAGTGGTTTATGGATTGTTCAAATCTTCTACATCTTTAATGATTTTTATATCCTGACTTCTTTTATCAGTCATTGAGAGAGGAGTTCTATATTTTTGTCAGTTTTTATTTCATGGATTTTGAACTGTCATTTGAAAGAATAGTTTTTATTTCTTTCTGAGAAAAATGAACTAGTTTATCACCACAAAATGTCCCTATTTTTATTTTTTAATTAATTAACCATGCTTTTTTTTTTTTTTTTTTAAAGACAGGGTGTTGCTCTATTAACCCAGGCTGGACTTGAACTTAAGATACTTCTGCTTCAGTCTCCCAAGTGCTAGGGTTAGATACATATATTACCACAGCTAGTCAAAATGTCCCCCCCCTTTTTAAAAAATTATTTATTTATTTGAGAGGGAGGAAGAGAGAAAGAGAGAGAGAGAGAGAGAGAGAGAGAGAGAATGAGAATAGGTGCAAATGAACTCCAGACACATGTGCCACATTGTGCATCTGGCTTTATATGGGTACTTGGGAATCGAACCTGGGTCCTTAGGCTTTGCAGGCAAGCTCCTTAACCACTAAGCAACCTCTTTAGCCCCTCTCATTTTTCTCTCTTTTAAAAGAATTTGTATTTTGTTATAATTTTATTTATTTACTTGCAAGCAGAGAGATAGAAGAGAGACAGGAGAGAGAATGGATGCACCAGGGCCTCCAGCCACTGGAAACAGACTTCAGATGCATTCATGCACCACCTGGTGCATTTGTTTTTATGTGGGTACTGGGGAATTGAACGTGGGTCATTAGGCTCTGCAGGCAAGTGCCTTAACAGCTGAGCCATCTCTCCAATCCCACTCTCCTTTTTAAACATTTATTTTATAAGGAGAGAGAGGAGAGAGAGAGAGAGAGAGAGAGAGAGAGAGAGAGAGAGAGAGAGAGAGAGAAAATGAGATGAGCACACCAGGGCTTCTTGCCACTGCAAACAAACTCCAGATGCATGCACCACAGTGTGCATTGCTTTACATGGTGGGTGCTGTCAATCAATCCCAGGCACACAGGCTTTGCAAGCAGCACCTTAAACTAAGGCATATCCCCCTCTCCTGTTTTGTCATATTAAAAAATTATTTATTTTCAAGGAGGGGGGAAGAAGAGGAGAGAGGAGCAGAGGGAAGAGGACAGGAAAGGAGAGGAGGACAAAATGGGTTTGGCAGAGCCTGTGCTATTGCCAGTGAACTCCAGATGCATCCGCCACTTTGTGCATCTGGCTTTATGTGGGTATTGAGGAACTGAACCTGGGCCAGCAGGCTTTGCACACAAGTGACTTTAACCACTGAACCATCATCTCCCCAGCCACCACATTTTCTTTCTTTCTTTCTTTCTTTTTTTTTAAAAAAGATTATTTTTTATTTATTTATTAGAGACAGAGAGAGGGAAAGAGAGGGAGGGAGAGTGAGAATGGGTGCACCAGGGCCTCTAGCCACTGCAAACAAATTCCAGACGCTTGCGCCCCCTTGTGCATCTGGCTTACGTGGGACCTAGAGAATCGAACTGGGGTCCTTAGGCTTCACAGGCATGTGCCTTAAGCACTAAGCCATCTCTCCAGCCCATTTTCTTTCTTTTTAAAAAAACATTTTAATTTATTTATTTGAGGGAGGGAGGGAGGAGAGAGAGAGAGAGAGAGAGAGATAGACAGAAAGAGAATGGGCACACCAGGGCCTCCAGCTGCTGCAAATGAATTCCAGATGCATATGCCACCATGTGCATCTGGCTTTACATGGGTAACCACTAAGCCATTTCTTCAGACCCACATTTTCTTTTTTTTTGAGACAGAGTCTCATTCTGTAGGTCAGGCTGGTCTTAAGCTATTGCAACCCTTGTTGAAGGCAGGATCTCTTGTTCTTTGCATCTGTGAGTGCCAGGCTAGCCAGCTTGTTGGCTTCTGCATATTCTCCTGTCTCTGCCTCCCATCTTGCTATAAGCATGCTAGAATTAGATTTGATAAGACATATGTAGCAGACAGCTTCAGGTTTGCTGAGATGAACTTCCAGACCAGGCACAGTTATGGAGGAAGAGATATTATTTATTGAAGCTTACAGATCCAGGGGAAGTTCCATAATAGCAGAAGAAGCTGGCCTGCCTTCACAGGGCCAAGCAGAGAGAGAAAAAGCCACCAGCTACACAGCACAGCACACTTCAGGAACTCCTGCTAGGCATACTTTGCATATCTTTACAATGGAATCTGAAACCCACCATCACACCTTAAGATCCGCCCAGTGACATTGCCTCCAGCAAGGTGGTTGCAGATGCAAACTATAAACTAATAAAACACTGAATATATTGGGGGCCATATATTCAAACTACCACAACATATAATGCCTGTCTACATGGATTCTGAGAAATAGATTTTCTTAGCTTTTACTGACTTGAAAATATTTTTAAAATATTTATTTGACAGAGAGAGAGGGAGAGAGAGAATGAATGTATATGCCACTTTATGCATCTGGCTTTATAATGCATACTAGGAATTGAACCTGGGCCAGCAGGCTTTGTAAGCAAGTGCTTTTAACCACTGAGCCATCCCCCAACCCCGGAGAATGTTTTTAGTTTATCTTCATTGTGGTAGACAGACCTTGAGTGACTCCCAGTCACCCTTATCATCTGATATTCACATAGTTTGTAATTTCCTCTCGGGTGTGGGTTGGACCTGTGACTTCCTTCTGACCTATAGAACATGCAAGAGTGACAGCATGCCACTTCTGTGACTATGGTACTTTAGAGTCACCTAGCAGGCCATTTGTTAATAGAGTCTTTTTTCACTTGCTAGCTGCCAACTTCCAAGCTGCCATGAAGTAATTGCAGACTACAGGACAAGAAATTTCAGCAGCATCTAGCTGCTCAGGGTGGCTTCTCTCTTAAGAGTTTTGCAGAAATGAATTCTGCCACTAACCTGAGCGGGTTTGGAAGGCAATTCATGACCAGTCCAGCTTCCAGCTGAGTCCTGAGTCCGTGGTGGCAGCTTTGCAGAGGACTCAGGTAAGTGGCCTGTGACATCTGAACCACAGGAGATTTGAGATGATGTTTATTGTTGCAAAGCCACCAAGTTGGAGTAATTGTCACACAGTAGGATATGCATTTTGGGGGATAGTTTAGTGGCTATAGAACTCTGGGTTGATGGGTTCTTCTTTCATGACTCTGACGACATATTCTACCATCTTTTGTGTGTGTTGTGTGTGTGTGTGTGTGTATAGTTTGCAAGGAAAGAGAGAGACTGAGAGAGAGAAGAGTAGAGAATATGAGTGTACCAGAGTCTCTAGGTGCTGCAAACAAATTCCAGGCATATGTGCCACTTTGTGCATCTGGCTTTACGTTGGTCCTGGAGAATCAAACCTGGAGCTAGTGGGCTTTGCAAGCAAACTCCTTTAACTGCTGAGCCACCTTCCCAGCCCTTAAAGGGGATTTTTTTTTCTGAGGTAGGGTCTCACTCTAGCCTAGGTTGACCTAGAACTCACTCCGTAGTCCCAGGTGGGCCACCATGTCCGCACCACCATGACTGGCTCCTCAGGGGGAAGTTTTTAATCATGGCAGGGAAGGCACTCATGTCAAGAGCCGATAGCCATGTCCCACCTTCACACGGCAGCACAGAGGAAGCAGAGAGAACGAGCGCCCATGGACACTCAGTGGGGCTGGACTAATTAAACTTCAAGTGTCCCCCCATAGCACACCTCCTCTAGCAAGGCTCCACCTCCCAAGGCTCCACCAGCTGGGGATCAAGTGTGAGGTTTAATCACAAACACATGAGGCTGTAAGGGACATTCCTCATTCAAACATTCACAGCTGGGATGGGGGCCTGGAAACTTGTGAACTTGGCTATGGGCAACCTAGCAAGTTCACAAATATTTCACAAATTGCCTTGCCTTTGGATTTCTTTTCAGAGCAGGCCACAAAGGAAGTTCTTGTGGGAGATATGGAGGGCAACAGTGAGGCAAAAACCATTTGTAGTTCGTACATGTTAACCTCTTATCTGCAGCTCATCTTTGAGCTGTCTCGTACCCACGAACATCTTCCCTCCATCCTATCATGTGAATCATTTCCAGCCAGGCTTTCCTTGTTTCTCTGTGGACTGAACGAACTATTCTAATCTCTCCTCAGCTCAGGGAAAATTTCTCTCAGCATGTGATTAATTATTGTCTCTCTTCCGACTTTGTTTTGTCTCCATCTGTAATTTCTGTTTCTTACATGTTAGGATTGCTGGATCTTTCCTCTAAATCTTTTATCTTTTCCCTCATGACTTTTATCTCATTATCTTTCTTCTCTAAGCTTTAAGATATTTATACTTGATCATCCAGGTTTCTGATTCAGGGCTTAACAATGACATCCTTGTCTTTAATTTACCTATTTTTTTTCAAAGCTTAAAGTTCTTGTTTTAGGTTCAGAAATTCTTTTGTGATGCTTTTGGATATTCTTTTTTCTTTCTTTTTTTTAAAAGATGTATTTTTATTTATTTGTTTATTAGAGACAGCAAGAGAGAGAGAGAGAGAGAGAAAGAATGGGTACGCCAGGGCTTCCAGCTACTGTAAATGAACTCCAGATGCATGTGCCACCATGTGCATCTGGCTTACGTGGGACCTGGAGAATCGAACCTGGATCCTTTTGGATATTCTTAAAAGCCAATATCATTTTCAAAAAAAAAAAAAAAAAACACAAAAAACACCCAAAACTAAATTTAGGTGTTTGATTTGTCTCTTCAAGCTACAGTTCTGTTGTGTAGACATGTGATTTGACTGTCTTTTCTCATTCTCCTTTGGGAGTTCTTTGAGGAGACGGTGTGGTGTGCTGCCTGCTCCTGTGGGTTCAGATGGTTACCTAACATGTACTGTGCAGGGTGCCAATCACTGAAGATGTGAGTTTTGCACAAAGATATTTTATGCATGAAGCAATCCAATGTAAGAAGTGGGAGTCCCAACTTTCAAATCTAACCCCTCCCCCTGGGATAAGGCTTTGGGGACCAGAAAGGAGGTGGCTTGAGGTATGGGGAAGAGGGGCTGTAATGGAGATCTGTGCATGTGTTAGCAAATTTCATGAGACATGTGTTCAGAAAGTGGCATTGAGGCTGGAGAGATGGCTCAGTGGCTAAGGTGCTTGCCTGCAAAACCTAACGACCCTAGTTCAATTCCCCAGTACCCACGTAAAGCCAGATGCACAAAGTGGTGCATGCATCTAGAGCTCGTTTGCAGTGGCTAGAAGCCCTGGCACACCCATTCTGTCTATCCTCTCTCTCTCTGCTGAAAATAAATTATTATATATATATATAAAACATAAAATAAAATATTCTGGCATTGTTGGTGCTATTTGAATGTGGAGTTGTTAACTTTCTGACATCAAAAGATTCTCCACTGGACACCCATGCAGGCCCAGGTGAAGTGCTGGGCATTGCTAAACATGGGCTGGGACCGTGAACAAGCTAGCCTGGGCTGTCAGACATGGCTGGGGACCTTGGGCTGTGGGGGTTGCAGCTGGCTTTATCATCAGGAACCCACTCTGACAACAGAGCTGGCTCTTCCTGCCCTTGGGCAAGGTTGTAGTGTACCCTATCTTCGCCCAGAGTGGGCAGAACCAGTGGGCCGAACCAGTGGGCCCTCCCCTCATCCCAAAAGCACCTGACCATTCCATAGTCAGGCTTTGCCTGCCCCCCCCCCATTCCTGACCTTGTGGCCAGCTGCCCAAGAGACCCTTATAAACAGTCTCCCTGCAGCTGCAGCCATACACTATGTGCCCGAAGTCCCATAGCTTTTCCCGCCACTTCTGTTATCTCCCTTGCAGCCTCTCCCCCACAACTTCTGCCTTCCGACATCAGCCAATTAGATAGCAACCCATAAACCTGTGTATCCAATCACCTTATCGTCTGTAAGTGCCTTCTCAACCTTTCTCAAGTGTTTATAAACCCACTCCCCTTTTGAATAAACAAGAGCCCGCCATCCATCAGATGGCCTCCTGGGTGGTTCATTGCCTGTCGCACTCACCCACTCCAAGACCCTGCTCCCCCCAACTCCTCCCGCGCCCAGGACGTCAGTGGCCAACAACCCCCAGGAATAGCGAGGACCCACAGTGAAGGGTTAGTGGGTTCAGCCAGCTTGAGCTAGACAAAGGCTACCTACAAATTCCTGACGAAAAATCTTGAAAGGTTCTTACCAAGGTTGCCTAAGTTATTTCCTCCAAATTGAAACACTGTGTCAAGACCCAGGAAGTAGGCACAAATTTCAAGTCTTGGGAAGCCCCTGAAATTTACAAGATTTGCAAGGCTGCTCCCCACAATTATATAAGTAGTAACAGTAGCTGGTGAAAGAGATTCTCCATCTGCCAAGTTGTCTGTGAAGCTGGGAGTGAGCTCTAAGGATGTAGCTTCCTTGAGGCAACACTTCTGCTGGGGTGGGCTTTGCAGTGAGGCACCCATGTTCCTGTCAGTTCACTAAGACAGACTGAGGTGTTCCGTGTGCGGTGAAGAGATGTTTGTCTGTGTCTCCCCCAGGAAACTGCACCCAGCACCAAGGCCTCAGAGGTGTTACTTCCAGCAAAGCTGGTAGGTGTCTGCGACTTGTGTAGCCAAGTGACTTCTAAATCAGCGAGGACAGCAAGGAGTTAGAGAGACAAGCAAGGCCACAGGTTTCTTCAGGTTTTCTTTTGTTTCAAGACCTGGCGGCTGGGATGTGTCCAGAAAGACAGGCAGAGACAAAGGATCTGTGATTTGAGGATCTGTGGCTCCTGGGGAGGCTGTCAGCTTCTTCTCTCCACTCTGTCCAGAGGAAGGCTGGGAGATAGCTCAGTGGATCAAGCGTTTGCTGTATGAGCACGAGTGCCTGAGTTCTGATCCCCAGATTCTGCATAAAGCTGGATCCTGCAGCCCCGGTTCCTCGTAGCCCGGCCATCGCTTTAGTAATCTGGATGTTACATATGGCACTAGTTTGGAGGGTTATCATAACAAAGTACCACGATTTACATGACTGAAAACAACAGAAACCTATTGTCCCTAAAATTCTGGAGACTAAAAGCCCCACTACCAAGGTGTCAATGGTGACATGCTTCCTGGGAGACTTACAGAAGAGCACCTTTCCTGGCTCAGTCCTGGCTTCTGGTGGTGACTGTCAATCCCAATGGTTCGTTAACCTGCAGCTCCATGGCTCCAGCCATATGTGTCTCCTCACCACATCATTCCCTACACACACAGATCCTACTGCATGGGGCCCACCCTATTCCAGGATGACCTCAGCCCCACTAATTATACCTGCAACCATTCCATTTCCATATAAGGTCACATTGTGGGGGATTAGGACTTCAATGTATCTTTTTCCCCCCCTCAAGTAGGGTCTTGTTCTAGCCCAGGCTGACCTGGAATTCATTGTGTAGTCTCAGGTTGGCCTCAAACTCATAGTGATCCTCCTACCTCTGCTTCCTGAGTGCTGAGATTAAAAGCGTGCACCACCACGCCCGGCTTAGATGTTTCTTTTTGAAGCACACAACTCAACCCACCACACTTCTAAAGGATACTACTGAGCTAGGAGGTGTGGTGGTACTCACCTTTAGTCTCAGTACTCTGGAGGCTGAGGTAGAAGGATGACCATGAGTCCGAGGCCAGCCTGGGGCTACTCAGGGAGTTTCTGGTCAGCCTGGGCTAGAGTGAGATTCTGCCTTGAACAACCAAAAATAATTTAAAAACGGAACACCTTTGAATACATTAACTTAAATAGCATGACTGTCTGCATATGTGGCATATTCTATGCCTTGGCCACTCTGGCTGTGTTTCTGTAGCTTGACTTACTAGTTTTGGGGGGTTGCGTGTTTCGAGGTAGGGTCTTGCTCTAGCCCAGAGCTGACATGGAATTCACTATTTAGTCTCAGGGTGGCCTCGAACTCATGGCAATCCTCCTACCTCCTGAGTGCTGGGAATAAAGGCGTGCACCACCATGCCTGTCTTAGTTACTATTTTTAAAATTTTTATTTATTTTATTTTAAAAATATTTTGTTTATTTATTTGAGAGAGAGAGAGAGAAAGAGGCAGAGAGAAAGAGAGAATGGGCATGCCAGAACATCCAGCCACTGCACACTCCAGACGCATGTGTCCTCTTGTGCAGCTGGCTTACATGGGTCCTGGAGAATTGAACCAGGGTGCTTAGGCTTCACAGGCAAATGCCTTAACTGCCAAGCCATTTCCCCAGCCCCTATTTTTTTAACCTTTTTTTTTTTTGAGGTTGGGTTTCATTGTAGCCCAGGCTGATCTGAAATTCACTGTGAAGCCAGCCCCAGGCTGGCAGTGAACTCATGATGATTCGCCTACCTCAGCCTCTTGAGATATAAGTCATGTGTCACTTTTTAATATTCCATTTTTTTTTTTTTTTTTTTGTGGTAGGGTCTTGCTCTAGCCCAAGTTGGCCTGGAACTCAGCAATCCATCTACCTCTGCCTCCCAAATGCTGGGATTAAAGGCGTTCACCAGCACACCAAGCTATTTTGACAAGTTTTGAGTCTCCCCGGTAGTCACGACCAACGACTGTTGATTAGGTCCTTTTACAACTGAGAGTGCAAGTTAACTGCAGAAAACTGACAGTGACCGGTGACCTTGATCCCCATCTAGATGCAAGTGACAGGATTACCCCTTAAACCTGCACATTTCTTTCTTTTTTTTTTTTTTTAAATTTTATTTATTTTTGGAGAGAGAGACAGACAGAGAGAGAGGGAGACAGATAGAGATGGGCGCGCCAGCAGTCTCTCAGCTGCTGTGAACAAAATCCAGATGCGTGCACCCCCTTGTGGTCAAGTGCGGCATTGCGCCCTTGCGTCACTTTGCATCTGGCTAAACGTGGGACCTGGAGATTGGAACCCGGTTCTTAGGCTTAGCAGGCAGGCGCCTTCACCGCTAAGCCATCTCTCCAGCCCAAACCTGCCCATTTCTTTCTCACAGTTTCCCAACGTCATTCTAACATTCTCTGAAGTGACTATAAATATTCCTCCCTCTCCTTTGCCTTTTCTAAAACAACTCTTCTAAGCATGCGTCGTTTTGCTCACTAATGGGTGGGTTAAATCTTTGTCCCTCGCTCACTTTCCAGGAGATTTTCGACATTTAGGAAACTGGACTGGGACAAGGGGATTCTGAGGACAGTTGAGGCTGCCCTGGATTCCCTTTCCTTCCCATCCAGTTTCATCCAGTTCCGGGCTGTCTCCTTTCCTGGGAGACCTGCTTCCTGCAGAAATCACTGCTATGGGGGCTCTCTGCTTCTTAGACAATTAACCAGTGAGCAATTCAGAGTTAACAGTGAAAGTGGCTATTCCAGCGAAAAGCTGGGCTTTTGGGATCCGCAGGCCCTGCAGGAGATTACTGTGCCTTCCTGGCCTTTAAAAGACTAGAAGTTGCTGACATGGTCTGAATGGCCTGCCAGCAAGTCTAGGATTGTGCAGAGAAGGGGAGGAGAGAAACCTACTTATTTTATTTTTATTTTATTTTATTTTATTTTTTGGTTTTTCATTTTTTGGTTTTTCAAGGTAGGGTCTCACTCTAGCCCAGGCTGACCTGGAATTCACTATGTAATCTCAGGGTGGCCTCGAACTCATGGTGATCCTCTTACCTTTGCCTCCCAAATGCTGGGATTAAAGGCGTGCGCCACCACACCCAGCTACTTTATTATTTTTTAAAAAATATTTTATGTTATTTATTTATTAGAGAGAAGGGGGGAGAGAGAGAGAATGGGTGCCCCAGTGGCCACTGCAAATGAACTCCAGATACATGCGCCACCTTGTGCATCTGGCTTACGCGGGTCCTGGGGAATCAAACCTGGGTCCTTAGGCTTCACAGGCAAGTGCCTTAATCACTAAGCCATCTCTCCAGCCCCTACTTTGTTCTCTGTATTTTTTTTTTCTGGAGGGGTGCATGTGTGCATGTGATATGTGTGAGTGCAGGCATGTTTGCCACAATGCACACGTGGAGGTCTTTTGGTCCTTGCCTTCCACTTTGTTTGAGGTAGGCTCTCTGGATCTCTTGTTCACTAGTGCGTTTGCCAGGTTATCCTGCCTTCAGACTGCTGGAAGATCCTTCTGTCTTCACCTCTCTTTCCCTTCTCACCTTCAGCCATCTCTCAAGCCCATATCATTTTTTAAAATTTAAATATGGATAACAGGCCCCTCTGGATGGATGACTTAAAGAAATTAAAGAAAGGGCTAGAGAGATGGCTTAGCGGTTAAGGTGTTTGCCTGCAAAGCCAAAGGATCCTGGTTTGATTCGCCAGGACCCACGTAAGCCAGATGCACAAGGGGGCGCATGCATGTGGGAGACCCCTGCCTCTTTCTCTCTCATACATAAATAAATAAACAAACAAATAAATAAATAATAAACATGTGTGCCTGGGTCAGGGTGCAGGATCTAAAAAGCAAGTGTGAATACGGGCGTGGTGGCACATGCCTTTAATCCCTGCACTTGGGAGGCAGAGGTAGGAGGATCGCCATGAGTTTGAGGCCACCCTGAGACTACATAGTGAATTCCAGGTCAGCCTGAGCTAGCGAAAGACCCAACCTCGAAACACCAAAAAAAAAAAAAAAAAGCAAGCGTGGTTGGGTTTCCTTTCCCAGATAGGGTGCATAAAGTCACTGGCCAGTCCCATCAGGAAGAGCTACCAGGGCAGGGCAGTACCCTGGTAGTGACAGTACCTTCTCTCCTCTGGCAGGAAGTAGGTGGGAGTGATGGAGTGATAGGGTGTGCCAAGACCAGGATTGAAGGAGAGGTGTGGAAGGAACCTGAGGGCTTGGTTTGATACCACTGTTTTCTCTGACAAGATGGAAGGGTAGATTAAGAACGAGGGTCAGAGATTTGGTGGGAGAGGCAGGAGTGAACCGTCTCAGAAGAGAAGGCCCAGGGGACAGACTGGCAGTCAGCACTGTTGAATAATGTCAAGACCTGCTAGACTTGTCTCAAGAAAGGAGGCAGGAGTGGGGCAAAGAAGTGAGCAATTTGTTCACTGGGCAACTGGACCATTGGGAGATGCTGGTTGGGAGGGAGCTGGTCTCATGTGGGGTGGGGGAGGGCATTGCTAAACATAGGCTGGGACTGTGAGGAAGCTGGCCTGGGCTTTTGGACATGGCCGTGGACCTTGGGCTGTGGGAGCTGCAGCCGGCCTTATCATCGGGCATCCACTCTGGCGATGGAGCTGGCCCTCCCTTCTCAGAGGTCGTAGTGTGCCTCATCTTCACTCAGAGGAGGCTGAACGGGCGGGCCCTCCCCCATCCCAGAGCACGTGACCATTCAATAGTCTAAGGTTTTGCTTCCCCCCCCCCCCCACAGTTCCTGACCTTAAGGCCAGCTGCCCAAGAGACCCTTATATGGTAGTAAACAGTCTCCCTGCAGCTGTAGTCATCCAATATGTGGCTGAAGTCACATAGCTTTTCCCACCACTTCTGTTATCTCCCTTGCAGCCTTTCCCTCGCAACTTCTGCCTTCCAACACCAGCCAATTAGATAGCAACCCATAAACCTATGTATCCAATCACCTTATAGTCTGTAGGTGCCTTCTCAGCCTTTCTCAAGTGTTTATAAACCCACTCCCCTTTTGAATAAATGAGAAAGCGCTATCCATCAGACCATCTCCCGGGTGGTTCATTGCCTGCCACACTCACCCACTCCAAGACCCTGCTCCCCCCAACTCCTCCTGCACCCGGGATGTCTGTGGCCAACAACCCCTAGGAGTAGCGAGGACCCACAGGGTGGGGGAGGGAATAGGGCACACCAGGGCCTCCAGCCAGTGCAAACCAACTCCAGACGCATGCATCACCTTGTGCATCTGGTTTATGTGAGTCCTGGGGAATCAAACCTGGGTCCTTTGGCTTTACAGGCAAGCACCTTAACTGCTAAGCCATTTTTCCAGCCCTATATTTGGTTTTTGACTGTTATTTTGCCTCAGCCAAGGAGCAAAGCAAAGCAAAGCACAGAAAGGTTAAGTGGCTTGCTCAAAGTCACAGCTGGTAAGTGGCAGAGCCATGACGTGAACTAGGGCTATGTGACTGTGGGAAATATAGAAGGGTGCACCGGGTCCTGACTCCCTCTCTTTTCAAATGTTAGCTGTCCTTTCTCACTTCTGTCTTTTCTTTCCTTCCTTCCTTCCTTCCTTCCTTCCTTCCTTCCTTCCTTCCCTCCCTCCCTCCCTCCCTCCCTTCCTCCTTCCCTCTTTCTTTTTCTTTCTTTCTTTCTTTCTTTCTTTCTTTCTTTCTTTCTTTCTTTCTTTCTTTTGGTTTTTCAAGATAGGGTCTCACTCTAGCTCAGGCTGACCTGGAATTCACCGTGTAGTCTCAGGGTGGCCTCGAACTCACAGTGATCTTCCTACCTTTGCCTCCTGAGTGCTGGGGTTAAAGGCGTGTGCCACCATACCAGGCCCCTTCTCGATTTTCTTTTTCTTTTCTTTGTTTTGCTCTTTTGTCTCCTCTTTCTCTTTTCTTTTCTTTTTTTTTTTTTTTTTTGAGTCAGATTCCTACACTATAGCTCTAAGTGGCATAGGACTCATTTTTAAGCCCAGCATGGCCTCAAATGCATGGCAATCCTCCTGCCTCAGTCTCCTGTGTGCTGGGATTATAGATGTGAGCTCCAGACCTCTGTCTCCCTTCCCACTTTTCTAGCTGGGGTCTCTGAGGTCACAGAATCAGTTTGCCTTCTACAAGGCAACCACTATTTTGTTGAGTCCACACAATCTTTTTTTTTTATTGACAACTTCTTTAATTGTAGACAATATTCCATGGTACTTCCCTCCCCCCCCCCACTTTCTCCTTTGAAACTTCACTCTCCATCATATCCCCTCCCCCTCTCAATCAGTGTCTCTTTTCAGTTTGATGTCATCATCTTTTCCTCCTATTATGATGGTCTTGTGTAGGTAGTGTCAGGCACTATGAGGTCATGGATATCCAGGCCATTTTGTGTCTGGAGGAGCACGTTGTAAGGAGTCCTACCCTTCCTTTGGCTCTTACATTCTTTCTGCCCCCTCTTCCACAATGGGCCCTAAGCCTTGGAAGGTGGGTTTGAGACATTTCAGTGCTGAGCACTCCTCTGTCCCTTCTTCTCAGCACCATGGTGTCTTCTGAGTCATCCCAAGGTTGCCACCATCTGAAAAGAGGCGCTTCTCTAAATAAAAGTGAGAGTAGCATTAATATATGGGTGGAGTCCACACAATCTTAGGTCCTAATCCATGTGTGTTTAGGGAGGACCTGGAGAGCCTGCATGGGTCTGTTTTCTGTTCCAGGTTGAGATACCCTGGAGGCCTGGAGGCACAGAGGCTGGGGTCCATATGTGACATCCTTCTTCACTCACTGGTCTGGGGAGCTTTAAATTTCCATGTCCTATCTATACACATAGAGCCTTTCACCTGAGAGAAACCAACTCGCCTGTTCTACTTTTTTTTTTTTTAATTTAGGAAAACACACCCAAATCAACTTTATTACCATCCCAGTCCTCATTTTATAGAACACAGCATTTCCCTGCAGCTACCAGCAGAACTGCTTCTGCCAGCTACTAGCCTTGCAGGAGGAATGAATCCATAATCACCCCTCTCTGGGAACGAGGTCGATTCCAATGACTATCTAATAAAGGAATAAATTCAGCATTAACACCCCAGCATCCCTCAGAGTCCTAGAGGGAAATGGCAAAGGAAATTTGACCTGATGGAAACATCTTTTTTTTTTTTCTTTCTTTTTTTTAAGAAGGCTTTCTTATTTTTACCCTCCCCTCTCCAACAAAACCTCCGTTTTAAGAGCCAGCTCAGACCTTTAATCCTAGCACTTGGGAGGCTGAGGTAGAAGGATCGCTGTGAGTTTGAGGCCAGTTTGGGCTACAGAATGAGTTCTAGGTCATCCTCAGCTAGAAAGACCCTGCCTCCAAAACAACAAAACAAGACAAAATTCTCCATTAAAAAAAAAAAAAAAGAGCCGGGCATGGTGGCACACGCCTTTAATCCCAGCACTTGGGAGGCAGAGGTAGGAGGATTGCTGAGAGTTCGAGGCCACCCTGAGACTACATAGTGAATTCCAGGTCAGCCTGGACCAGAGTAAGACCCTACCTCACAAAACCAAAACCAAACAAACAAACAAACAAACAAACAAACAAAAAACCAAAAAGAACAACATAGGTTGATTTCTTAGCAAGTCTTTAGTTAGGGCATTAAATACAGAACTGATCACACACATGCAGCGAACGCTTCAGTATTGCCACATATTTACCATAGTCCAGTTTAGTGAAAGGTCTGAATCAGCTGGAAGCGGATGGCTTAATTCCTTTCAATTCAGAGTAAGCTGAGAAACTCCTTGTTTGACCTCTGGAGTCCAGGGAGCAGCCGATTAAGGAGGTTGACAGCATAATCAGTTGCGTGGAATTAATCACCACTTCCGGATGTTTGTCCTGTTTGGGAGGGGCATTCCTCCATGGTCATCTCATCCCCGCTGGTGTTTGTATACCTGATGAAACAGTCTTATGTCCTCTATCTCCAAGCTGTGGCCATCACTGCTCAACAGATGATACCCTGATGGGAAAACCGGGGCCTTAAGTGCGTGGTGCCTTGGTTAAGGTTTCCAAGTCCAATTATAGCTGAAGCACATCTCCCTGTGACTCCCAGTCTAGTGGTTTTTGTGGTGCATGCCTAAGCACTTGGGATATTGTGATTACATTGTTAATAAAAGAGGGTTGAGGGGCTACCTAGCACAAGAGTGCTTGCCCAGCATGCCGGAGGCCTTGGGTTCCATCCCAGCACCAGAACAAAGAAAAGAAAAAAAAAAAAAAGAAAGGATGTTAATATATTGGTTTTTGCTGTATTTAGACTTTTCCCTGCAACAATGCCAACCACTGATTCGGCTCCTTATATGTTATCATCTACCAGGTTTTGTTCTCCTAATTAATCCCATCACAGACTTATAGTATACAATTGTTCCCAGTTTCTATAGGATGGGAAAACCAAGGCCCAGAAGCCAAAATGCCTAACAGACATTCCACAATTCCTCTGTTCCCAATATCCTTAGTATCTTAGCAAATTTTTCATGGTGCTCAGCACTCAAGACCACAGTGAATATCTACTAGTTCTGTTTCAATAGTTAGGTCCAAGTAGTTTGTAAGTATTTGTGTCCTAATAGCTCAGCAGTCTTTTGGAAGAGGAACTTGGGCAGGAACGATGGCTCAGTGGTTAAAGGTGCTTGCACAACCTGACAGCCCAGGTTCAATTCCCCAGGACCCATGTAAAGCTAGATGCACAAAATGGTACATGTCTGGAGTTCGTTCTGGAATGCCTATACCTCTGTCTCCCCTTGTAAATAAAGAATTTTTTTTTTTAAAGAAAGAACTCACCCAATTGAAAGGAAACCTATATTGAATGTCAGGTAACCAGTGTTGCATAGTAATGGGATGTATGTATGGCTGGGCCTTGTGCAATTTCTCAATCCTTAGATTGAATTGGGTGTTTTCACTGTCCTTGCTCCTTGTTATTGCTGTTGTCATTATTATTATTAGTTTTTACTTTGGCTGGGTCTTACTCTTCCTCTAACCCAGGCAACTGTGAACTCACAGTGGTCCTCCTACTTCCTACTTCAGGGCTAGAATTAAAGGTGCGAGTCACCATGCTCAGTGGATTTGCTTTTTCTAAGGCTAGGTCTCACATGGCCCAGGGTGGCCCAGACTTGCAATGTAGCTGAGGACGATCTTGAACAAATTCTTCTCCTTCTCCTCCTCCAACTCCTCCTTCTTCTTTTTGTTTGTTTTTTCAAAGTAGAGTCTCCCTTTAGCCCAGGCCGACCAGGAATTCACTATGTAGTCTCAGGGTGGCCTCGAACTCATGGTGATCCTCCTACTTCTGCCTCCCGAGTACTGGGATTAAAGGCGTGAGCCACCACGCATGGATGACCTTGAAACTTCAGATCCTCCTACGTCTGCCTCCTGAGGCTGCGATTCCAGTGTGCCACTGTACTGGGTATGTGTAGTGCTTGGGATTGAACTCAGGGCATCATGCATGCTAGGCAGGTACTTCCATCACTGTGCTACACGGGCAGCTTCTTACCACATTTGTTTCTTATCACTGTTACCACAGCTCTGCAAAAATGTCATCAAAAGGCCCAGTGACCTACCTGAGCTGTGGTTTGCAGGGGTCTGACACATGTCGCTGTGTTTCTCTGGAGCATTTCAGGTAATAACCACGGTGCCAGAGTGTGCTGTAGAGCCCAGCCATGGTCTCATTGGATCTAAGTTATTTAGACCTAATGTTTGAATAGCCTTTGATGTCCCTCTCCCCCCACCTCCCAAAAAAACTTGTGTTTTGAATGCTTGGTCCCCAGCTGGTGGCAATTTGGGAGATGGAGCCTTGCTGGAGGAGGTGTGTTGTTGGTGGTGGGTTTTGGGTGTTACAGCCTTCTCCCCATTGCCAGAACTTGGCTCATTCTCCTGCTGTGGCAGAAGGGATGTCCAGCCTCTGCTCATGCCATGCTGTCTCCTGCCACCATGAAGCTGCCCCTTGAGGCTGTCAGCCAAAACAAAACCTTTCTTTCCATCAGCTGTTTTTGTTTTGCTTTGTTTTCTCAAGGTAGGATCTCACTCTAGCTCAGGCTGACCTGGAATTCACTATGTATTCTTGAACTCATGGTGATCCTCCTACCTCTGCCTCCCGAGTGCTGGGATTAAAGGCGTGTTCCACCACGCCTGGCTCCATCAGCTGTTTTTGGTTGGGTGTTTATCCCCAGGAATGAGACGGTAACCATAATAGCTACTTCATTTCTGTGCCTTTCATATATCTTTCATATATCTTTCCTGGTCTTTTCTCATAAGGCCACTGATGCTCGGCAAGAGGCTCCATCCTCATGATCTTCAGTTGTTTCATCTCCAAATACTATCACACTGACAATAAGGGCTTCAAAATAGGGGCAGGGGTGTTTGTGTGTGTTTTACTTAGTACATAACAGCTGTCACAGCACACTGTTTGGGAACCGAGGGCCATGGGAAGATCTAATGGGAACAGGGACTGGAACCCAAGAGGTCTTGAGTCTGAGCTGCTACTCGTGTATCCCACCCACATTCTGGCTCTTTCGGAAGCAGGTCGTTCCTTCAGCACACGTTTGAGCACTGCCAAACTGTGCTCAGCTTAATGGTGAAGGGACAAAGATGAATTAGCTCCGGGCCTTGGTTTTCAATCATCTTGTCACACGGGGAAATCACTGTATTTTATCTACAAGAAAGATGTAGAGAGAGCTGGGGAGAGGGCTTAGTGGGTAAGAGCTCTTGCCTCACAGGCATGAGGAACTGAGAGGGCCTGAGACCATCTGATTTTTGATTCCCTAGCACCCGTATAAACAGCTGGGCATGGCAATGCATGTCTGTAACCCTAGACCTGTGGGTACCAGAGACTGGAGAATTGCTGGGGCTCCAGAAAAAGGAAGCTCTGGATCCAGAGACTGTGTCTCAAGGTAATCCGCAGATGAGCCATAGAGGAGGACACCCAACATTCTCCTCTGGCTTCCACGTGTGCATGCTCCACATGTGCACATCTGCACACATGCATTTACACCACACACATCATACCACACCCACCATGCCACACATAACACACACACACATGCCAAAAGAAAAATAAGGGCTGGAGAGATGGCTTAGGGATTAAGGCGCCTGCCTCCTAACCCTCAGAACACTGGTTCCAATCTCCAGCTGTTCCAATCTCCAGGTCCCATGTTTAGCCAGATGCAAAGTGACACAAGGGTGCAATGCCGCACTTGGCCACAAGGGGGCGCGCACATCTGGATTTCATTCTCAGCAGCTGAGACACTGCTCGCGCGCCCATCTCTGTCTTCCTCCCTCCCTCTCTCTCTCTCTGTCTCTCTCTGTCTCTATCTGTGTCTCTCTCCAAAAAAATAAGATAAAATAAAAAGTTAAAAAAAAAAAGAAAAATAAAAAGAGAACGAAATATACAAAGCACAGCCAGACACAGAGAGACTCTTGGGTGGGGCAGGGAAGGATGACACAGCTGCCAGGACAGCTGGATGGAAGCTTCATCTGGAGAAGGAAGGAAGCCAGTTCCTCCAGAATTATGTTCACACTCTGGGAAAGAGGCAAAGTGTGTTTCAACAGTTATTTCACCACCTCCGAAAGCTGCTGTGGACAGAGGGAGTGAGTTGTACCTGCTTAGGATAAAGGACTTGGGGCAGGAAACATCCAGAAGAGACCTTCAGAGGGATTGAGCCACCTCTGCCAAGGGATGACTTGGGAAGCTGTGCTACTCACTGTCTGTGACTGACCCTGTTATCACCAACTCAGTGTTCACAGTGTCTGCTAGACAATACTGCCTAAGATACCACTGCTATTGTCTCAGGCTGAAGCTGTCTGGAAATTGATTCTTTGGGTTAGTGGCCAATGTGTTTGGTCAAGGTAAGGTGTGAGGGCAAAGGCTGCTGCCTGAAAGGCAAGTAGTGGTTTGCCCCTCATTGGGGTGGGGGTTGGGCATCTGACATATCTCACTGTTGCCAGAGGAGCCTCTTCAGAATGCATATCTTACTTTGACCCTCTCATCATACTCCACAGGTGGCTCTCTACTGCTTTCTGGAGAAAGCCCACATACCCACACTTGGCATTGAGGTCACCCGTCACTTCTGTTCAACTCAGTGGCCTCATTTCTCCCCAGATGCCCTGTAGTTTAGTTATCTTTGGTGACACACACTTCTCTGAAAATAGGGTCCTCTGTGCTTGCCTGGATTTACTCATGGTATTAGTTATCTTCTTGCTTCTGGGACAAAATACCTGACAAAAATCAATTTAAAGGATAAAGCGTACAGATCCAGGTGACAAGGAAGGCATGGCAGCTAGTGCTTGAGTCAGCTGGTCACATTTACCACAGGGAGGGAAGAAAGAGGAGGTAAAGGGGGAGGAGAGATGAATGCTCCTGTTCAGCTTGCTCTCCTTTATATAGTCTAGAATCTCAGCCCATGGAATGGTGCTTCCCAGTTAAGATGAGTCTTCCCATCTTAATTAACCCTATCAAGATACTCCCTCACAGACAAGCACAGAGTCTGACCTAATCTAACCTAATCTAGGTAATCCTCACAGGTGAGCCAAGGTCCTGTCAAGTTAACAATCAATATAAACCATCACATTCATGCTGTTCCCTCTACCTGGTTTACCCACCCTTCTTTGTTTACTTAGCAAATTCTATTCTTCCAGCTCTGGCTCTCCTTTACTGGGGAGAGTGTTAAGCAACAACCAGGCATTTAGCTTACAGTTTAGTTTGGCTATTCTGGCCTGGGCTCTGCTGGGTGGTTTTCTGGCCTAGGTTGCCTAGATCTGCCTTGGGTCTGTGGTGTGCTGGCAGGTTACTCTTGGACTGGCTAGTGACTGATAGGCCCAACATCTGAATTGATGGAGGTGGATCTTTCTCCACATAGCTTCTCACATTCAGTTTCCCACCCTTCAGCCTGCCCCTCTAGATTTCTTCCTAGGTTAATTCCAAGAGCTTTAAAAGCCCCACCTCCCCAGGGCTTTTCCAACCTTTGGATCACACTTGCTGTCATCCTATTGGCTGAGACAAGTCACATGACTGCCAGCTTCAGTGTGGAAGGACACTGAAAGAACATGGCAGAAGGGTGCAGACACAGGGAGGGGAAACAGAGAGGAGGCAATTGGTGGCACTTCTGCAACTGCCCACAGCGGGACATGACAAGACACTGCACTTGTGTGTTTTTATGCCTCACTAAGTTATGAGCTTTCAGATACCTCAGTTTCCCTAGAGCCACACACAGCACACCTGCTCAGTAATTATTAACTTTGGCCTCAATGCCTGTGAGGACAACCTGGGCCTTTGGATCAGGAAATGGTCAGATAATCCAAGGTCAGGGAAGAAAAGATGTGGAGGACAGAGAAAATCTTAGTTTTTTTTTTTCCCCCAATTCTCCCAAGGTTGTAATTTGTCTCAGAGAATTTGATCTGATTCAGCCACAGTCTGGTCTCCACCTTTAAATGTTGGGAACTGCATAAATCAGCACATTTTTCCCAAACCAGAGTCTATATAGAGCGCACCAGGCTGCTTGCCATAATTAGGCCTCCAGCAATGATTGTCTTTGCTCCTTGGGGGTTTATCACCACCTCCCAGAGGAAGGGGAGGAGTGTGATCCTGGTTATGACGCTGTGTGCAACCTTAAATAGGAGAAGTCTGAGGCATGGGTGCCAATGGCCACTCTGGCCTGTGGGTTTTTTTCTCCTTTCCCAGCCCTAGCATCATCTGCATTGAGGGGGTTACCTCCAGGCAAATGTATCCCTCCCAGCTATATTACTCAGTCCTCCCCATCTCCTTCATCTCCCTGAACATAACTTCCTTTGGCCCCACGAGCAGAGGGGTGCACACACTGGGGACAGACATCCCACTTCCGGGAGGAGGAACTCAAGGGACAATGAACAAGTCCTATATGCAGGCTCAGGGCCATTTAACCAGGGAGTTCTGGCGTCCCAGGGAACTGCAGCCTGGTCTTGGAGAGGGGTGGATGGTTCTGCTGTTGACATGTTACTAAACGTGAACATCAGTCTCCTCTTTCATGTACAGGATAACACTATTACCTGCATGAGACATTGAATAATGAATACATGAGCAGATGTTGAAAGTGGCGGTGATGGCATGATAATGATAGCAACATCTGGTCTATCTGGCAGTTTCCTTCCTTGTTGAGTGTTCTGGAAAACACACTGAGTTTCAGCAAGCTTTGCTGGTCCAAGGCAGCATCTCTGCCTCTCACATATCCCGAGTCCCCAACTACCTCTAGCCATCTTAAGCGTGAGCTCACCTATGCCTTCTTGTGTTCTATGTGTACATTCATCCGCCAGCTGACCATGTCAATAAATACCACTAATAAGATGTCTAGTTTGGCCTTTTTACTGAGGTCCAGACTCGTGTTTATTCCATTTCTTGTGTTTTCAGTAAATAGCTGGATGAGGTGGTACACCCTGGAATACCCTACTTCTAGCACTTGGAATATGAAGGCAGGCAGATTGAGCATTCAGGCCCAGCCTGAGCTACATAGGAAGACCCTGTCTCAAATCCCCCAGTTTTCCATATATCCCACATCTGCCATA
This sequence comes from Orientallactaga sibirica, assembly GCA_036365145.1. NCBI lineage: Eukaryota > Metazoa > Chordata > Mammalia > Rodentia > Dipodidae > Orientallactaga > Orientallactaga sibirica. The sequence goes on from JAEOAD010000011.1 coordinate 2,094,484, forward strand.
TTTCTCCATCTCTCCTATTAGTCTAGGCCTTCTTCATTTCTCTTGCTTCCTTTCAACTTCTTTTTTAAAACTTAATTAATTAATTTATTTATTTGCAAGAGAGTGAGGGACAGAGAGAAGAGAGACACATTATGGGCACCTTCCTTTCAACTTCTTTAATGTACATTTTACTTATTTATCCTTGTGTTTTATGATACTTTTAAGATGAAATATTTCCCTTCATTTTATTTTATTTCTCCAAATTCTGACCTTAAGCACTTACATTTTTAGTTTTACAATTTTCATATTAATCCATTAGTTATTTATTAGCATGTTATTCAGTTTCCGGGTATATGACAATTTGATGGTTATCTTTTATTGATTTCATTACATTATAGGCAGAGAAAAGAGCCTCATTGATCCTGGTCTTTTGAAATTTATTTTGATTTTATTTCAATACTAAGTTCCCTTCCTTCCCCTCTCCTTACCTTCTTCTTTTCTTCCTTCCTCCCTCCCTCCCTTCTTCCCTTCCTTCCTTTCTTCTTTCCTTCCTTCTTCCCTTCCTTCCTTCCTTCCTTCCTCCCTTCCAATATGTAGCTCAGGCTGTACCTGAATTTTCTATGTAGCTAGCCTAGACTGGCTATTAACTTGAAACCCTCCTGTCTCCTGTATGTTAGGATTACAGGTGTTTATCACCTGACATTTTTTTTTTTATTTTTTACTTTTTGGTTTTCTGAGTCAGGCCTCCTTGTGTAGCCTAGGCTGGCCCAGGACTCACAATGATCATCCTACTTTTGCCTCCTGAGTGCTGGGATTAAACGCATATGCTACCATACCTGGCCCTCTAATTGTGCCACTTAGTCCTTTCTCCTTTAATCTCTATATCTTCATGTTTGTTTGTAAATAGTGCACTAGTATGTTATTTTGCTTATCTATTATTTTAAAATATTTATTTATTTATTTTCAAGGAGAGAGAGAGAGAGCAAGAGACAGAATATATGGATGTGCCAGGGCCTCCAGCCACTATAAACAAACTCCAGTTGCATGAACCTCTTTGTGTATCTGACTTTATGTGGGTACTGGGGAATGCAACCTGGTTAGTTAGGCATTGCAGGCAGGTGCCTTAATCACTGAGCAGTTTCTCCAGTCCTCTGCTCATCTAATCTTATACGTACCTATCATTTGATTGATGATTATAACACATTTACCTTTATTGTAAATTCAGCTTTTTACCCTCCCATTTCTACTCTGTATTATTTCATACTTTTCATCTACTGTACTTTCTATTTGTCCTTTTCCTCCTGTATTGATTTCAAAATGTCTCCTTGCCAGGCATGGTGGTGCACAACTTTAATCCTAGCACTTAGAAGGCCAGGGTAGGAGGATCACCATGAGTTCGAGGCCAGCCTGAACTACAGAGTGAGTTCCAGGTCAGCCCAGGCTAGAGTGAGACCCTACCTCTAAAGAACAACAAAATGTCTCTATATCTGTCAACTAATAAATGTGTAAGCAATCTCTACATCTGCATAGTGTAATTCTACTCAGAAACAACAAGGATCAAGCTCCTGCTACACATAAGAGGAAGAACTCTTAGGAACATTAAAAGTGAAAGAGGCCACATTCCATAGGTGGCCTAACTGCATTCTTCTATTCAGTCAATGTTCTAGAAAAGGAAATACTGTAGATTAGAAAAATAGACAAGTGCTTGTCAGAGGCTGGGGTTAGAGAAGGGGGGTTTGGTAAAAAGGGAAAGAGGAATCATTGCAGAGGATACAAATATATGTATTTGTCTTGGTTGTGGTGGTAGTCTCATGACTGTATACATTTGCCAAAATTCAAAGAACAGTCTAGTTAAAAAAGGTAGACTTAACTTTTTTTAAATTTAGGGGAGAGATGGCTTAGTGGTTAAGACACTTACCTGCAAAGTCTAAGGACTCAGGTTCAATTCCCCAGTACCCATGTAAGCCAGATGCACAAGATGGCACATGTGTCTAGAGTTTATTTGCAGTGGCTAGAGGCCCTGGTGCACCCATTCTCTCTCCCCCTCTCTCTTTCTTTCTCTCTCATAAATAAAAAATTATTTAAAAACATATTTATTTGCAAGGAGAGAGAGAGAAGAGAAGAGAAGAGAACACACAACCCACAACACCCAGACTGTGACACCTCCCCACAAATGGTTGGGACAAATTAACAAATGAAGTACAAGAAAAGAGATAAGGTCTGGGGAGATGGATTAGAGGTTAAAAGCTTGCAAAACCTGACTGCCTGGGTTTCATTCCCTAGAACCCACGTAAAGCTAGATGTGCAACGTGGTGCATGTATCTGCAGTTTGGCTGCAGCAGCAAGAGGCTGTGGTGCATCCATTCTCTCTCTCTGATTGCGAATAATTAAAAATATTTTTAAAAAATTAATATTTTAAAAAAGAGAAAAAAAATGAAAGGGAAACATGTAACTTAAAAAAAAGATGCAAGAGCTGGGTATGCATGCATGCCTGGAATCTCAGCACCACTGAGGAGTAGGCAGGAGTTCAAGGCCAGCCTGGGCTACACAGAGAGGCTGTGTCCCTCAAAAAAAAAACCAAAGACTCAAAAGACACTGAACCAGCCACAATGTATAGACATTATTAGGCCAACCTGAAAGTCCAGAGTGAGTTCCAGGTCAGCCTGGGCTGAAGTGAGACCCTACCTCGGTGATGGTGGTGGTGGGGAAGAACAAAAAACCCACCCCAAACTGTATTAGGACTTTGATGAATAAACTGTAGGAGAACCTGAATTTGTGAGACAATTGAGTATTGCAGGGTAGCGAGGAATTACTTTGTGATGTGCTAATAATATTGTGGTTGCTTTATTAAAAAGCACTTTAAAGATGCATTAATGGAACATTGAATGGTGTGGGCCAGCCTGGCGTGAGTTGCATTCTCTGTAGTTGCCAGAAGGTGGCTTTGTAGGTTCCTTGCTGACTGCCTTTGGGCCCCCAATGTGCTGCCCGCTGCCAAGGCTCTTTTCCGTACAACTCTGGGCGCAAGGAGAGAATTCCCCCGAGGCCCTGCCGTAGGAATCCGCGTGTTCTCCGGGCCTCTCATGATCTCCACTCTTCAGGTCGGTGGCATTCCTGATTGTCTGTCTAGACACAGGAGAGGCATTGTCCTGCCCCCCGAAACTTAGTATAGGCTCATCTTAACTCTGGGGTCCATTCCACATGGCCTCTTCTTCCTCCAGGAACTTGGTTCCTGCTTCCTTCAGATCCGGGGTATCAGGCTCAGCGTCCCCATCCTCCCTGTTCCTGTCCCACATCCTCCAAGTGCAAGGCCCTTAGTTGGAGCCGGAGCCGTCTGTGGCGTTGAGCTGAGGAGCCCTGGGCAGGAGTCCGGAATGCTGGGTCTTAGAGCAGCCTCCACTGAGCAGGCGGGGTCCACTTTGCTGCAGAATTGAGTGGAACCCTGTAGTACAGGGTCCTGGTGAAATAATGCTGTACTATCTTCCTCAGGAAGTGGAAACTGTTTCCAGATCCCCAAAGAAAAGCCACAGTTTGTACCCTCGTGGTTCATCTGTGGAAGGTGGAGCCACTTGGGCCTCCTGTGCCCTTTACCCTTCCCAGAGAGAAAATACACTGGACTTACTGGGCCCTGGATTTCCCTTGGGGTTGGCTGGGTTTGTTAGCCCAAGCACTCCTATGGACTTCTCAGGGGCTCCTGTATGTCTCCTTGGTATCATTCAGTCATCCACTCACCCACCACCCATCCTCAGCACATAGTCACCATGCTTATTCTTGTTTTAAATATTTATTTATTTATTTGAGAGAAAGAGGGAGAGAGAGAGATAGAGAGAGAGGGGAGAGAGAAAGAGAGAGAATGGGCGCTCCAGGGCCTCCAGTCACTGCAAACGAACTCCAGATATGGGCGCCTCCTTGTGCAGCTGGCTTACGGGGGTCCTGGGGAATTGAACCTGGGTCCTTTGGCTTTGCAGGCAAACTCCTTAACCGCTAAGCCATCTTCTCCAGCCCAACCATGCTTATTCTTTTTTTTTTTTTTTTGGTTTTGCAAGGTAGGGTCTCACTCTGGTCCAGGCTGACCTGGAATTAACTATGTAGTCTCAGGGTGGCCTTGAACTCTCGGCAATCATCCTACCTCTGCCTCCCGAGTGCTGGGATTAAAGGTGTGCGCCACCATGCCCGGCCCATGCTTATTCTTAATGCTGAGTTCCCATGAAGACGAGCTCACCGAGATGGGGACTCTGTCTTGTAGAGCTCTCAGAAGTTTGCTTCCTGGGTGTAGTCATTTAGAGAGGACTCCCAAGAGTGACAGGAGAGGCAAACACTCCAGACTGTAGTTTGGGTGAGTACCAAGTGCTTACGGTTGATACCCACCTGGCACTGTGTAGGAACATTTTATCTATCAGGCGCCCACACAGATGGAGTGCCGAGTCACCACTGCTTCTGAAGCACTGCGCTAGAACTTCTGGAAGAAAATCCATGTCCCTCCCAGAGGGAAATTGCCAATAATCCATGTTGCTGAGAACTCGGATAGCTTCATGGGTCCCAGATGCAAGATTGAATCCCCAGTGTTCCTTCCAAGTGCTGGGATACGTTGGTAATAAGATGCCAAGATTTTAAAGGCCCCCTTCTTGGGCAGGATGTCTCTCTATCCACAAATAGAAACTTGCTGAGAATTTAATTAAGAACAGTGTACATAAAACTCACTGTTCCCAAGCAAACAAATATTAAGCAAGATACTTGGCGTTCATGTCATGGGCTCCACAGGGACAGGTGGAGTGGGGATGCTAGGGGTGGGTGTGATGGCACTGAGCAGGGAGAGGCAGGATTCAGACAGAGCAGAAAATACCTTCCAAGTCAGAGAGGGAAAGAAGGTGAAAAGGCAGATGTTGCACTGCCAAGGGAGTAGAGGAGAGGTACATGGAAGGTTCTAGCATCTTCCTTGTCCAGAGTGTTCTTTTGTCTCACTCAGACTCCCATTTTCTTGCTCAGTTTTCTTTTGGCTCTGAGGCCGATCAGTCAGTTGAGATAAACTGCTCATGTCACACCTGGCTTTCCCCTGGTCTTCACAAGAGGCCCTACTGAGGACTCACACACCTGGATTGGCATCCGCTGATCCCCTACATGCCTAGGGTGTCTTCCTGTAGGCACCTGCCTCTATCCACTGAGGCTTCCTCTTGGCTTTGGCTGCTTGGGAAATGGAGATACTGAGGGACACAGAGCTGGGAAGCAGGCAGTGGTGGATGGCAGGTGGAGGCTAACTTCCCTTTGAACGTCTGGTTTGATTCAGAAGTTCAAGCTTGCATTACGTTCAGTGGCCACTGGACTGATCACACACTATGAACTGGTCGCCTTCTTCTCTGACTTTCTTCTCCTTCCTGCTGGGCTTCCTGGGTCACCTCCCAAAGAAATGCAGATCCTTGTCCCAGCTAACTTTAAGAAAGGTTTTTTTTTTTTTTTTCTTGTAAATGTTTTATTTATTAGAGCAAGAGAGAGAGAGTGAGAGTGAGAGAGAGAGAGAGAGAGAGGGAATGGGAATGGGCATGCCAGGGCCTCTAGTCAGTGCAAGTGAACTCCAGACACATGTGCCACCTTGTGCATCTTTTAGGAGGGTCCTGGGGAATTGAACGTGGGTCCTTAGGCTTCACAGGCAAACACCTTAACTGCTAAGCCATCTCTCCAGCCGAAGGCTTTCCTTCATGTCTTTTTTTTCTTTCCCTTTCTTCCTCTCCTTCCCTTTTCTTTCTTTTTCCTTTTTTTCACCCTTTTGGTGGGAGGGAAAGAAAGTCTCTCTGTTTAGCCCTGGCCTGGAACTCACAGCGATCTTCCTGCCTTTGCCAAGAAAGTTCTGGGATCATAGGCATGCACCACCATACTAGGCTAAATAAAGAGCTCTTGTCACAAAAGTTTATTGTGAGGGTCTCATTTGCTTTCTCCCTGCCCAGCCCGTGTGCGGCGCAGAGTGACTAATACCTTTTCGCTGTCGCAGTAGTGTGTGGAGGGTTTCTTGTCATCTTACTGCATCTTGCAGGGCTGTCATCTTGGAAGGATTGCACAAGGTTCCAAACGTTAATCTGTGAGCTGGGTGAGGCTCACTTATAGTCCCTGCTGCTCAAGAGACTGAAACAGGAGGATTGCCTGAGCTTGGGAATCTGAGGCCAGCTTGGGCAATAATAGTGATATAACCCCATTTAAAAACAAACTACCTGATGTGCCTTACAGTTTAACAGTGAATGTATTCGTCTCTCTACCCTAGACACGTCTTGTTATCGGGGATTCTGAGTGAGTTTGAGCTCTCCACGGAGAGGGGAGGGTCTGGAGCCACAGCTGTTCTGATAAATATTTCTCCTCAATTCCAAGATGTCTGCACTTCTCTGTCTGCCAAATCAAGTTCTGTTAGAAAGAACTGGTCAGTTGATTCAAAATGATGTAGCCAGGCATAGTGGTGGTACACGCCTTTAATCCCAGCACTCGGAGGCAGAGGTAGGAGGTTCACTGTGAGTTTGAGGCCAGCCTGAGATGACATTATGAATTCCAGGTCAGCCTGGGCTAGAGTGAGACCCTGCTTCAAGACAACACACACACACACACACACACACACACACACACACACACACGGCACTTGATTTTCCCACTTACAGATCCCAAGATGAAATCTAGATTCAGTCCTCTAGCTACCTAGAAAGAGTCCGTAGAAATCAGGATTTAGTGCTCAGTGATCTTGTCACCTGTTTGTTTTCCCTCATCAAGGTTCCTGTCATTCAGCAACATGTTCCATGCATCGGGCATCCCTGGGGACCCCATGGAGCCACTCTCCTGGGGAACTTGAACTTGGGGTTCTGATGAGGCTTACGTTCACTTGGTTATTCATTCTCTGCTCGCCAAGCCTTTGCTGCCTGGATTTATCCTGGGAACACAGAAATGGATGAGGCATAGACAGCCTTTGATTTCCAGAAATCTGCAAGCCAGAGGCCGAGATAGACATGTTAATCATTTTGAGAATTTTTCCTGTGCAGTTAGATTCTACTCTGGGAGTCAATGGGGTAGGAGGGAGTGATGAGTTAATTTTACCTCAGGGGCTGGGAGCACAAGGACGTCTTCCTGGAGGAGATGACAATGAGCTGAGCTTGGAGTGTTCTAGGGGAGCAGAGGCTGTGAGCAGAGGTGGCTGGAGTAGACCAGGATGCAGAGAGTGCGGCAAGGCTGCAGCCAAAGTGTCCTGATGGAATAGTGTGTGTGTGTGTGTGTGTGTGTGTTGTGTTTTTTTTGAAAGTGAATATAGATATATTAACTTCAGATAAAATAGTCTGCAGGATGAGCATTTTTTGAGGTATAAAAATACCTATTGCAGGCTGGGCATGGTGGCGCATGCCTTTAATCCCAGCACTTGGGAGGGAGGTGGGAGGATTGCCGAGTTCGAGGCCAGCCTGAGACTACATAGTGAATTCCAGGTCAGCCTGGACTAGAGTGAAACCCTACCTCGAAACACCAAAAACAAAAAAAAAAAAAAAAAAAAAAATTGCATAAATGATAAATGGCCCACTCTACAATAAGGTAGGGTCTTGCTGTAGCCCAGGCTGACCTGGAATTCACTCTGTCTCAGGGGGGGCTTCAGGGTGGCCTCAAACGTACAGCGATCCTCCTACCTCCGCCTCCCAAGTGCGTGCACCACCATGCCCGGCTGGAATAGTTTTTGACTAAGATCTGGGTTATGCCATGAAGTCATGTCCCACAGTGGTTAGGGGCACAACGCTTCCTGTGGACAGGGCAGAATTCCTATGTGTACTTTTGGGCAGGTGAACAGGCTCCTCTCTGTGCTTGAGCTTATATATTGTGCTGGAGACAGAGTTCCCCCACCAGCCTGTCAGAGGGAGGGGCCTGTGAGAGCAGCCCAGTGCAGCTCTCTGGACACACTGAGTCCTCAGGTACCAGCTGGTTTGTTGTCAGCTTGCAGCAGGAGCTTCTTGCTTGCTTCAGGAGAGTTTGGGTTTATAGAGTTGGGATTCCCTTACCAGGACATCTTTGTATCTGGGGCAGAGGGATGTCTAAGGTCCTGGGCAGTGAGAGCCCTGGGTCGTGAGGGTCAGAAAGTAGACTGACCTTGGACGAAGGACTGATCTCCATTGCCAGTAAGTGTATCTACTCACCACCACCATCGCTCCAGAGCTTCTTGGATTTGAAAATTCTTTGAATTTGACACTGGGGCACAGTGGTGGTGAAGGTCCCGTCTGCGATGACATTCTACCTCCATGCCTGCAAGGATCTCACCACTGGGAGGGGCGCCTGTCTGGTGAGTGTGGGGACAGGACTGAGTGGCAATGCTCCAGACTTCACACTTGCCTCAAGGCCCACGTCTCACCCTTTTCAGATGCATCTGCAATGATGTTCTCAGAGAAGTTGGAGACCTCCCAGCTGCCCACCCATCATGGTGTCACTCTGCCAACAGGACCGACAGATGGGCAGGGAGCCTTACTCTACTGAGAACTGGGAAGATGGCTCAGCTTTTACAGTTTGGGGACACCTCAACCTCATGAAGCTTCCTCAGACTTGGGAGATGGGAAGGGCAGAGAGAAGAGGAGTACTTAGGGCAGCCTATGTGTTTATGTAGACATGGGAAACTGAGGCTCACAGAGCTGGAGAGAGGGTGCGTGGCTCAGAGTCACGTGTAAGTTCCAGGGCAGGCTTTTGTCTCTGGAGGTCAGTGTAAGCCCTGGCCGCTCTTCTCAGCCAGGTGCTCCTAATTCTGCCTTTAGGGAGCTACAGTGTTCCTAATGAACCTTTCTCCATCCATTCATTTAGGCATCTCTCTAGAAAAAAAAAAGATGAAATATTGTTTCTATTGCAGATACTTTTGGTTCTTAGAGATTCTTTTAAATTTAATTAATTAATTAATTAATGGGGTTTTCAAGGTAGGGTCTCACTCAAGCTCAGACTGACCTGGCATTCACTCTGTAGTCTCAGGGCAGTCTTGAACTCCTCCTACCTTGGCTTCCCAAGTGCTGGGATTAAAGGCGTGTGCCACCACCACACCTGGCCCAACATCCTTGTTTAAAATTTTTTTTTTAACTTTAATTTTTTTTGAGTCCAGCCCACCAGACTGGCCTTTTTTTTTGGGCGGGGGGAGAGACACAGAGAGAGAGAGACAGAGAGAGAGGGAGGGGAAGACCGATAGAGATGGACGTGCCAGCAGCCTCTCAGCTGCTGCGAATGAAATCCAGATGCATGCGCCCCCTTGTGGTCAAGTGCAGCATTGAGCCCCTTTGCATCTGGCTAAATGTGGGACCTGGAGATTGGAACCACTGGAGGTTGGAACCAGAGTTCTTAGGCTTAGGAGGCAGGCGCCTTAACTGCTAAGCCATCTCTCCAGCCCTGGCCTTTTTTTTGTAAGAGAGTGAGAGTGAGTGAGCAAGAGAGAGAGAATTGGTGCTCCAAAGCGTCCAGCCATTGCAATTGAACTCCAGATGCATGCACCATCTTGCATGCGACCTTGCATGCTTGCATCACCTTGTGCATCTGGCTTATGTGGGACCTGGAGAGTTGCACATGGGTCATTAGGCTTTGCAGGCAAGTGCTTTAACTGCTAGCCCATCTCTCTAGCATGTGAGATCCTTTTTAATTTTTTTAAAGTTTCTTTCTTTTTAAAAAAGTATTTTATTTATTTATTTATTTGAGAGAAAGAGAGAGGAAAAGGCAGAGAGAAAGAGAGAATGGGCATGCCAGTGCCTCCAGCCACTGCAATCAAACTCCAGATGCATGTGCTCCCTTGTGCTTCTGGCTTATGTGGACCCTGGGGAAATGAACCAGGGTCCTTAGGCTTTGGAGGCAAATGCCTTAACTGCTAAGCCATTTCCCAGCCCCCTTTTTTAATTTTCAAATTTTTAATTTTAGAGAGAGAGAGAGAGACAGAGACAGACAGACAGATGGAGACAGAGAGAGATAGAGAATTGGCCCAGGGCCTCAGCCACTGCAATTGAACTTCAGACACTTGCACTACCTAGTGGACATGTGTGACCTTGCATTTGCCTCACCTTTGTGCATCTGGCTTATGTGAGATCTGGAGAGTTGGACATGGGTCCTTAGGCTTCACAGGCAAGCACCTTAACCGCTAAGCCATCTCTCCAGACCGAGATCCTTTTTTTAAAATAAAATTTTTATTGGTGTGTGTACTTGTGTGAGTGTGTGTATGCATATCATGGTGCACATATGGAGAACAAAGCGTAGCTTTTGGGTCAGTCTTCACCTCCCACCTCATTTTGAGGTGGGGTCACTCGTTCGCTGCTGTGCTCCATTCAGGAGCTTCCAGGAAACTCTCTGCCTCCCTTCCTGCAGTAGGTGTGCTGGGCTCACAGAAGCCCACCGCAGCTCTGATATTTCGTTTTTTTGAGGTAGGGTCTTGCCTCGCTGTAGCTCAGGCTGACCTGGAATTCACTATATAATCTCAGGGTGGCCTCGAACTCACGGCGATCCTCCTACCTCTGCCTCCTGAGTGCTGGGATTAAAGGCGTGCACCACCACACCTGGCTAGCTTCTGACTGTAACAATTTTATTTATTTGTTTGCAAACAGAGTGAGAGAGAGAGAAGAGAGACAGACAGAGAGAATGTGCACATCAGGGCCTCTAGGTACTAAACCTGGGTCGTTAGGCTTTGCAGGAAAGCACCTAAACAGCTGAACCATCTCTCCAGCCCAGCTTCTGACTTTAAAAAATGGTTTTATTTATTTATGAGAGAGAGAGAGAGAGAGAGAGAGAGAGAGAGAGAGAGAGAGAGGGAGAGAATGGGCACACCAGGACCTTTCACTGCTACAAATGAACTCCAGATGCATGGCCCACTTTGTGCGTCTGGCTTTATGTGGGTACTGGGGAATCAAACCTGGCCTGGGGCTTTGTAAGCAAGCACCTTTAACCACTGACCCATCTCCCCACCCCACTTCTAGCTTTTATGTGGAGTCTGAGGATCTGAACTCAGGTACTCAGAGTTGCACAGCAAGCACTTTATCCAGTGAGCCATCTCCCCAGCTCTGTTTTTAGGGATTCTGAGGTAAAACAAAGAAACAAACCAAAAAACGAGTGAATTTGGACTTCACATTGAGACATGGAAGGTCTGGAGTCAGAGGTAGGGCATAGGTTGACCTTGAACTCACTCTGCCTTTTTTTAAAAATATTTTTATTTATTTATTTTTTTTTTTTTTTTTTTTTTTTTTGCAAGGTGGGGTCTCACTCTGGTCCAGGCTGGTCTCACTCTAGCCCAGGTTGACCTTGAACTCACTCTGCCTTTTTTTAAAAAATATTTTTTATTTTTTTTATTAATTTGAGAAAGAGAGAGATATACAGAAATAGGCAGGTAGAGAGAGAGAGAAAGGGCACACCAGGGCCTCTAGCCACTGCAAACAAACTCCAGATGCATGCACCCCCTTATGCATCTGGCTTACGTGGGTCCTGGAGAATCAAGCCTCGAACCAGGATCCTTAGGCTTCACAGGCAAGTGTTTAACCACTAAGCCATCTCTCCAGCCCACTCTGCCTTTTTTAAAAAAAGTTTTATATTTATTTATTTAAGAAAGGGAAAAAGGGGGAGAGAGAGAGAGAGCGAGCAAGCCAGGGTTTCCAGCCACTGCAGATGAACTCCAGATGCATGAGCCACCTAGTGCATCTGGCTTATGTGGGTCCTGGGGAATCGACAGAGGTCCTTTGGCTTTGCAGGCAAACACCTTAACTACTAAGCCATCTCTCCAGCCCTCATCTGCCTTTTTAACAGGTTCCCAGCAATGCTGATGCTGTTGGTGAGGATGGAGGCCATAGGCTGAGAAGCACTGGTCTTCATTTACAGTGGATCTCAACCAAGGGCATTCTGTGGCTCCCCACTGATACCCACTTTCCTCTCCATGCTGGGGCACATTTGGCAATGCCTGGAGATAGTTTGGATTCTCACAATTTGTGTGTGTGTGTGTGGGTGTGTGGCGTGTGTGTGTATGAGAGAGAGAGAGAGAGAGAGAGAGAGAGAGAGAGAGAGAGAGAGAGGACTGCTTTTTGGAGGGTAGAGGCCAGAAATGCTAACCTCCTAGAGTGTATAGGATTGCCCAGATAAATAACTTCATCTCAGGACTCAGGAGATGGCTCAGTGGGTAAGCTATGTAAGATTGAGGACTTGAGCTCAATCTCCAGCACCCACATAAAAAACCAGATACAGGAACTGGAGAGATGTCTCAGCATTTAAAGGTCCTTGCTTGCAAAGCCTGTGGGCCTGAGTTGGATTCTCCAGTAATCACATAAAGCCACATGCATGAAGTGGTACGTGTGTGTGGAGTTTGTTTGCAGTAGCAAGAGTCTCTGGCGTGACCATACTCTCTCTCCTCTTTCTCTCTCTGTCTTTCTCAAAGGAATAAAAATATTAAAAAAACACAGGCATAGTTGTGCATGCCTGTTACCCAGTGCTAAGGGAGACAGAGAGCAGAGGACCATTGAAGTTCCCTGGTCAAACAGCCTAAACAAAAATGGAGGAGATCCAGGTTCAGTGAGAGAGTTTGTTACAGGGATATAAGACAGCGTGCTCATATGCACATATATGTGCATACATCATATACACATCACATTACACACACACTGAAGCAAACCTGCAATCTAAATTGTCAGGGGTGGTAAAGTTGGGATGTCTTGGCTTCCAAGGTTTGAGTCCTAGCTGCCTTTGTAGCCACAGCACTCTGGCCCTGGCACTTCACCTTTCTGAATTTCATGAGTGCACAGACTTAGTTCTAAGAACCTCCGTGGCTCTGATATTCAACAACTGCGGTTAAGAACATTTATTAAGCACAAGCTATATGCAAGGTGTGGTGGTATTTCCTTACAAGGCATTTCCCTTATATGCGATGGTACACTTGGCGATCACTTTGAAAATGGGTTGGCTTTTACCTCATAATGTGTAATGATTACTTTTACAATCCTGCATAAATTGTACTATGTTTTCTTTCTTGTCTCTGGTGGAATTAAAAAAAAAATGATGCTGTGGCCTTTTATTTTTGTCTGTATGTCATAAATACATGCACTAATGAGGGCTTTTGGGGCACAAGCTTGCTAATTGGCAATGGTAACCACGGGTCTGTGTTCAAACCACCATCATCATTTTTTCACACTTGGTTAATTGAAGCCAACCTTTTGTGTGAGAATTAATAAAATATGTATTGCAATTAGTTCTGGTCAATAATTAACTGTATGTTGTTAATTAACAGCAGCTGATTGAGGTGGAAAGTGCAGACGAGCCTACAGGAATGGAGCAGGCAAGGACTTCCTTGAGTACATATTTGGCTATGTCTTAGCTTTTTAATCAGTTTCAGCTCCTAGTGGGAAATAAAAAAGACATCTCAGCTAGGATGACGGTTCATTCCCACCTGCTCAGTATTTGCACATACCCCATACTCCAGGAAACCCCTCAATTCTGGGTTAGCATGGATGATTAGCCACCAGGCAGAGACACAGTTAATCCACTAGTCAGAGAAACATATTTTCAAAGGAGACTCAGCCAATATCAAGCAAGTACCTTTAACCTCTGAATCATCTCCCAGCCCCAAGTTTTCTTCTTTTTCTAAAAAAATATTTATTTATTTATTTACGAGGGTGGGGTGGGGGAGAAAGGGCACACCAGAGCCTCTGGACACTGCAAATGAATTCCAGATGCATGCACCACTTTGTGCATCTGGCTTTATGTGGGTACTGGGGAATCAAACCTGAGTCCTTTGGCTTTGCAGGCAAGTGCCTAAATGCTGAGCCATCTCTCTAGCCCAGGTTTTTTTTTTTTGTAAAAATATTTTTCTCTCTCTTTCCTTCTTCCTCCCTCCCTCCCCCTCTCTTTCCTCCCTCCCTCCCTCCCTCCTCCCTCCCTCCCTCTCCCTCTTTCCTTCCTTCCTTCCTTCCTTCCTTCCTTCCTTCCTTCCTTCCTTCCTTCCTTCCTCTTTCTTTCTCTCTCTCTCTCTCTTTCTCTCCTCCCTCCCTTTCTCCCTCCCTCCCCTCCCTCCCTCCCTCTCTCTCTCTCTCTCTCTCTCTCTTTCTTTCTTTCTTTCTTTCTTTCTTTCTTTCTTTCTTTCTTTCTTTCTTTCTTTCTTTCTTTCTTTCTTTCTCAAGGTAGGGTCTCATTGTAGCCTAGGCTGACCTGGAATTCACTCTGTATTCTCAGGATGGCCTTGAACCCACAGCAATCCTCCTACCTCTCCCTCTCAAGTGCTGGGATTAAAGGCATGCACCACCATGCCTGGCTGTAAAAAATATTTTTAGGGCTGGAGAGATGGCTCAGCAGTTAAGGTGCTTTCCTGCAAAGCTTAACAACCTGGGTTTGATTTCCCCAGTCCCCACGTTAAGCCAAATGCACAAAGTGGTGCATGCATCTGGAGTTCGTTTGCGGGGCCTGGAGGCCCTGGTACAGCTATTCTCTCTCTTCCCTTGCAGATAAATTTAAAAATATTATTTATTTATTTTTATTTATTTTTGTGTGTGAGGGGGCGGAGAATGGGCATGCCAGGGTTCATGCCACTGCAAACAAATTCCACATGCACTTTGTGTGTTTGACTTTATGTGGGTACTGGTTATTGGAATCTAGGCTGGAAGGCTTTGCAAGTAAACACCTGTAACCACTGAGCCATCTTCCAAGCTGCTTTTTGTTTTTTTGACATAAGGTCTCTAGCCCAGGCTGACCCTGGAACTCACTCTGTAGAGCCAGGCTGACCTCAGACTCACAGTGATCATCTTATCTCTGCCTCCTGAGTGCTGGGATTAAAGATGTGTGCCATCATGGCCCAAGCTTCTCTTTAATTTTAATTTATTTATTTGCAAGGGGAGAGAGAGAGAATGAGAATGGCATGCCGGGGCCTCTTGTCACAGGAAACAAACTCCAGATGCATGGATTTATGTGGGTATCAGGGAATTGAATGTGGCCTGGCAGGCAGTGCAAGCAAGTCCCTTTAACTGCTGCATCATCTCCCCAGTCCCCAAGCTCCTTTTAACTGCTGCACCATCTCCCCAGTCTCCAAGCTCCTTTTAACTGCTGTACCATTTCCCTGGTCCCCAAGCTCCTTTTAACTGCTGCACCATCTCCCCAGTCCCCAAGCCCCTTTTAAAAATATTTAAAATTTATTTGTGAGGAGAGAGATAGAGGGAGTATGGGCTGGGTGCATCAGGGCCCCTTGAGCTGCAAACTCCAGACATATGTGCCACTTTGTACGTCTGGCTTAGGTAGGTACTGGGGACTTGATCCTGGACCAGCAGGCTTTGCAGGAAAGTGCTTTTAACAGCTGTGCCATCTCTCCAGCCCCTATTTTGTTCTTTTTTTTGTGTGTGTGTTTTTTTCAAGGTAGGATCTCACTCTACCCCAGGCTGACCCGGAATTCACTCTGTAGTCTCAGGGTAGCCTCAAATTCTCTGCCTACCTCTGCCTCCTGAGTGCTGGGATTAAAAGCGCATGCTACCACACCTGGCTTTGTTCTTTTTTAAAAATTATTTATTTATTTCTTTTAAGATTTATTTATTTGTTTATGAGAGTCAGAGAGAAAGAGACAGAGAGAGAGAGAGAGAGAGAGAGAGAGAGAGAGACAGAGAGACAGAGAGAGAGAAAGAATGGGCATGCTAGGGCCTCTAGCCACTGCAAATGAACTCCAGATGCATGGGCCATCTTGTACATCTGGCTTACGTGGGTCCTGGGGAATCAAACCAGAGTCCTTTGGCTTTGTAGGCAAATGCCTTAACGGCTAAGCCATCCCTCCACCCCCCCATTTTGTTCTTATATAGAAGAATGGAATGTGACTAGAAACATTAATGGGACGAAAGGGGACTAGTGGTAGAGGAGACACATCAGGAAATAGCTTGTGCAAAGGTCTTGTGGAAGAATAAGGAAAATTAAGATATAAGGAAGCTTTGGAAATGCTGGAGCAGAAGTGGTGAAGAGGTTAGGGGAGTAGTGTGAGGAAGGGAGAAGTGTGAGGACTTGGGACTGCATTTTAAAAATGAAGTCAGTGGAAATGACATTGAAGGGTCTAAATGGAAGAATGGTATGACTGTGAAGAATTTGAACCACAAAGACCACACAGCTATTGCCACAATTAGAGAATGGATCTCCTGGGAGCAAGACAGAAGCAGAGAGACCCCTTAGGAGACCACTATGGTTGTTCAGGAGAGGCGGGGCTGCCTTGGTTCCCCATGGTGGCTGTCATAGTGATAAGAACAGAAATCTGAGAAGAATTTAAGGAGGATTTGGGCATTGAAGGGAGGAGGAGTGTTTTTTGGGCGATGGGAGGCAAGTGGACTTGTGAGGTGAGATGGGATGGCTAAGAGGTTGAGTAAGTACTGGTAATTAAGAATTTTATTATTTTTTTGGCATGTATGTAGTATGCAGTGTGTGCGTGTTTGCATGTGTGTGTGCAGATGCGAGCACACAGTGGGCACACATGCAGACACCAGAGGAAGACATTGGGTGGCATCTTCTGTCCCTCTTCTTCTTCATTTCCCTGAGACAGAGTCTCTCACTGAACCTGGGACTCCCTGTTTTCAGCTAGGCTGGATGACAAGGGAGCCCCAGCGATCCTGTCTCCACTCTGCTCAGGACTGGATGTGCACCATGCCTGGCTTTTTACATAGGTGCTGGAATCAAACTCAGGTCCTCATGCTAGCAAAGAAAGAGCTCTTTATTTTTATTTTTTATTTTATTTAAAGAAAGAGCTCTAAACCACTGAGCAATCTCCCTATTTAAAGAATTTGGATTGTCAGGCTGGAGAGATGGCTTAGTGGTTAAGGTGTTTGCCTGCAAAGCCAAAGGACCTCAGTTTAATTCTCCAGGACCCATGTGAGCCAGATGTACAAGGGGGTGCATGCATCTGGAGTTTGTTTGCAGTGGCTGGAGGCCTTGGCATGTTCATTATCTCCCTCTCTCTCTTTCTCTCTCTCTGCCTCTTTCTATCTCTCAAATAAATAAATAAATAGATAAACTATATATATGAGGGTGAAAAGAAGCTTTGTCTGGACTGGGCTAGAAGCAGTTTGTGTGAGAGGCTTGCTGTTATGGTTGTGTCCTGAGAAGTTGTGCAGGGTTGCATTGTGTAGAAATGGACTGGTGTGAGCAGAGGGATATGGCACAGAAATGAAATCTTTGGGCTGAAACTTCTGTCCCTTCAGAGGCAATTATATGAGAGATTACAACCTTTGAGATTGGGTCAGCTGACCTGCACTGGGGCAACAGGAAGATGTAGACCCATTTAAAAGGGACTGAGTGTTCAAGAAGTGTCCTGTTCTTTATTCCCCACTGGATTAACAAATTGGCCCCCTACCTGGTATTGTGGAATATAAGAGATACAAGAACGAGAGGGTCATTGAGTTGCACTGTGGTCTTGTGTTTGGAAATGGTCATGGGCAATGTGAAACAGGTTTACTGGATGCCTGCATGGAGAGCTCACGGAGCCATGAGGATGAAACATGGATTGCAGTGGAGACCCAGTGGAGATGCCAGGACCATGAGATAGCTGCTGAGGAAAGCTGCTAGCCTGGAATGGAGTTTTCCAGGACTGTGAGTAGCCTAGCTCGAGGGGTGGAATTGGAACTCCAGAGAACTGTTGCAGGTTAGAATTATTGGACTTGGAGATTTTTCACTGGCTAGAGTTGTTGGACTTGAAGCTACAGAGTCTGATGTTTGCTCTGGTTTTTTTT
This sequence comes from Orientallactaga sibirica, assembly GCA_036365145.1. Taxonomy (NCBI): domain Eukaryota; kingdom Metazoa; phylum Chordata; class Mammalia; order Rodentia; family Dipodidae; genus Orientallactaga; species Orientallactaga sibirica. The sequence goes on from JAEOAD010000011.1 coordinate 2,112,129, forward strand.
TTAAATCTTGTATTGGCTGAATATTTTTTTTTTGTTATACCCAATGCCATCTTTTGCAGTGTGAATGTTTATTCTGTACCATTATGGGTTTTTTGAGGTTATTGCATTATGGGGATGTATGAACAACATTGGAATTGATAAAAACTATGGGGACTTTTAATTTTGTTTATTTATTTATTTGAGAGCAACAGACAGAGAGAGAAAGAGGCAGATAGATAGAAAGAGAATGGGCGCGCCAGGGCCTCCAGCCACTGCAAACGAACTCCAGAATCATGTGACACCTTGTGCATCTGGCTTATGTGGGTCATGGGGAATTGAGCCTCAAACTGGGGTCTTTAGGCTTCACAGGCAAGCACTTAACCATTAATCCATCTCTCCAGGCAAAACTATGGGGACTTTTAAAGTTGGACGAATGCATTGCATTATACATCATGTATGGTTATCAGTTTATGGGGACCGAGGACAGAGTGTGGTGGTTTGATTCAGGTGTCCCCTATAAACTTAGGTGTTCTGAATGTTAGGTTCCCAGCTGGTGGAGATTTGGGAATTAACACCTCCAGGAAGCAGTGTATTGTTGGGGGCGAGCTTATGGGTGTTATAGACAGCTCTTCCTTGCTAGTGTTTGGCACTTATGTTGGCCAGGGGGTGATGTCTACCCTCTTCTCATGCCATTGTTTTCCCTGCCATCATGAAGCTTTCCCCTCTATCCTATAAGCCAAAATAAACCTCTTTTTTTCCCTCCACAAGCTGCTCTTGGTTGGGTGATTTCTATCAGCAATGTGAGCCTGACTGCAACAAGTGCTTACAATTTTGTCATCCGGACACAAAGTGGACTTGGCCTTGATATTCATGACCTCACTATGGCTAACACTACCTACACAAGACCTGCATAATAGGAGGAAAAAGAGTTATGACATCACAATAGGAGAAACTAGGGCTGGAGAGATTGCTTAGTGGTTAAGGTGCTTGCCTGCAAAGCCTAAATACCCATGTTAAATTCTCTAGGTCTCACATAAGCCAGACATACAAGGTGCCACAAGGGCACAAGGTGACAAATGCATCTGGAGTTCAGTTACAGTAGCTGGAGGCTCTGGAGCACCAATTCTCTCTCTCTCTCTCTCTTGCATTAAAAAAAGGCCAGTGTGTTGGGTTGCCTCAAGAAAAGAATAGAAGAGACTAATTAGAAAGAAGAAGGGGTCAATGGAGAGGGGATTTGGGAGGAGGAAAAGGGGAATGGTGTGAGAGGATTATGATCATAGTATATTGCTTATATCTATGGAAGTTGTCAGTAAAAAGTTTAAAAAGTGGGGTCTGTTAACCCACTCCTAGAATCTGGACAGGCCTGATGATTTGCTCGATTGACAGGCCATGGCAGCAGTAAGGTCGGGCTATTTTCAGAGCTGCCCTTTCCCTCATGGTGCACTGTGATGCTTATGGAGCAAGCCCTGGCTAGACTACTGTATTAGTCAGTGTTATCTAGAGGAACAGAACTGATAGGATGAATTATATTTTAAAAAATTTATTGAATTAGCTTATGATGTCCAATGATAACTGTTTGCAGGCTTGAGAGTCAAGGAGCCCAGTAGCTGCTCAGTCCACATGGCTGGATGCCTCAGCAGTCCCAATCCAGTGCTGAAGGCCTGAAGGCTTTCTGGAGAGCTGCTGGTCTTCAGTCCATGCTGAAACTTAGTTTCAATGCCAAGAATACTAAACAGGATAGATGCATGTGCAAGTATAGTTACTCACCGGCAAGCAGCACTGGCAGCTAGGTGGGAGGAAGGGGGCCCTTTCCTCTCAGGGCTTTCTTCTATAAAACCCACCACCAGGAGGGCTTCCTACTCTGGAGGAAGGACTTTCTCCTTCAGTCAATACTTCTGGAAGCAACCTCAGACACCCAACCCAGAGGAATGTCTGTGGATTCCTAACCAGAACAAGGTGAGAACTGAACTTAAAACCATCACAACTATTAAATGATGAGAGTCCATATGGAAAGAAAAGCCCAGCTAACAGGCATCTCCAAAGCCCCAGACATGTAAGTGAGGTCTTTTGAGACTTCCAGCCCCAGCTGAACTGCAAGATGCCTGACCACATGGGTGATTCTATGCAGGGCCAGCAGAAGAACTACCTGGCTGAGCCCAGCCCAATCTGCAAAATCATGAGCAAATTTTAAATGTTACTTTCATTTATGGGATGGCTTGTGGTGTGGCAATAGTTAACTGATACAGAAGGGAAGAAAGCTCATCAAGGATTGTTAAAAGCAGTACTAGTGTGAGCCTCTGGGATTAGGCTGGGAGCCTCATAGATTTAGCCTGCCTCTCCACCCCCAATCTTCTGCTATATTATCTGTTGATGTAAAATAAGTTGTCATCAAATGTTTCATAGCTGGGTCCTCTGGTTTAGGGTTTCTCAGAATGCTACAATCAAGGCAATGACTTCTGAGAGCTCTCACTGTGTGGTGGTTAAATGTAAAATGTCCCTCATAGACTCATATTTATACACTTATTCCCCAGTTGGTGGTGCTATTTGTGAAGATTGTGGAACCTTTAGGAGGTGGAGCCTTGTTGGAGAAAGTCTGTCACTGGGGGTGGGCCTTGAGGTGCTCTGGCCCAGCCCCACTTCCTGAACTTGCTCTGCTTCCTCCCTGCTGATATGAAAATGTGATGCTCTCTCTTTCACCTGCCATGATTTTCCAGCTATAATGAAACTGCAAGCCAGAATAAGCCCCCTTCTTTTCCCTTCAACTGCTTCTGGTCAGGTATTTTGTCCCAGCAATGAGAAAGTAACTGATAGACACAGGTATTAATTTTCTAGGGCTATGGTTAACAAAGTACCATGGCTGAGTGACTTAAATGATAGAAATCCATCCTCTCACAGTTACGGAAGCTAGAAGCTTACTGTCAGGGTGCTGTCATGGTGGATTGCTTTGGTGGTCTGAGAGAGAGAATCTGCCCCATGTCTTTCCCCAGCTTGCATTTGCAGCTGCAGCACCTCCATCGCTGGCTCTGTCCTCCTACAACATCCTTCCCTCATGTGTCTGTGTCTCTGTTTCTCTTCTCTTTTTACATGGACATATTGGATTAAGTACCCATTCTGGTATGACCTCATCTTGACTAAACTTATCTATAATAATTTTATTTTCAGATGAGCTCATAGTGTAATGTACTAGGCATTAAGACTTCAACATGTATTTTTTGGGGGGTGGGTGGGTGGGGTGTACACAATTCAACCTACAACAGTTGGCTAAGGACATTAGTTCTCTGTCACATAAACTTGTCCATAGGATATCTTCCAACAAGATCTGAGAGGTATTTGAATTATTTTAAGAGGATAAAATAGGATTAGAACCAAAGAAGTTCTTAGCACACTGAAGAAAATGGCAAAGAGATGGTTCCAGTTGCTGCAGGCAGGTGATGGGACAATGGACACTTGCTTCTTCTCACCTAATTAAGGAAAGATGTTCTCATGGTGAATGTCTGAGGCCCAACAGGAATGTCTGTGTTGCTATGGTGATACAGTTGGTCTGCCAAAGGGATTGTAGGCTACTCTGCAGTCAGCTGCTTAAGAGGTCCCAGAGAAGAGGACACAGTTCTTTTAGTGTTGGTTTCGTTTTCCTGGTGTGCTTTTTCCATGTGCCATTGCTTTGGGCAGTGGATCTCCAATTTGAGAATGCATTAGAATCCGCTAGAAGGCTTGTTTAAACACATTGTGCCTGGGGCCCACCTCTAGAGATTTTGGGGAAAAGAAAGCATATATAGAGGTTCCTAAGTGATGCTGGTCTGCTGTTCCAGAAACCATACTTTGAGATATACTGTTGTTTTTTTTTCGAGGTAGGGTCTCACTCTAGCTCAGGCTGACCTGAAACTCACTATGTAGTCTCAGGATAGCCTTGAACTCATGACAATATTCCTACCTCTGCCTCCTGAGCGCTGGGATTAAAGGCATGCACCACCATGCCCGGCTAGAGATATACTGTTTTTAGAGCGAGGAAGCTCACAGACACTCTATCGATACATCAGAGAAACTTAACATGTATCTTATCTTTTCAACTCACAGTGATAACTTTCTTTTCAGGCTGTTCTCTCTTCCATGGAGCAATTAATTTGTGTATGTGTGTATGCTTATTAGTCATTGTGACACAAATACCTGGCAGAAATAACTTCAGGGAGCAAATGTTGGTTTGGGTTTGTGGTTCTAGAAAGTTTCAGTTCATCATGGCAAGGAAGGCCTGGAGAGAGTTTGTGGCAGTGGGAGCTTGTGGTGAAGGCTCCTTACATCACAGCAGCCAGGAAGCACAGAGCACAACAGGAAACATATAACCTTCAAAGGCCCCCAGTGACTCACTGGGCTCCACCTCATAGATTCCACAGCCTTGGGGTGGAAAAATTGCTCAGCCTGTGAAGCACCTGGTACACAAGCCTAACAAACAGAGTTTGGATCCCTACATAAAGTTGGACACATAGCCCAAGTGTCTGTAGTCCCCATGTACCTACAGACAGAAGGGCTGTAGAGGCAAGAGGATCCATAAGTTTACAGCCAACTGCCCTAGAGAATACCAAGAGACACACTGCCTCCAAACGATGTGGAAGGCGAGGACAGACACTTGAGGTTGTCGCTGACCTCCACATACATACCACGTCACATGAACGCCCATATTCCTCCACACATGAATACACACATACACATACTACTAAAAAAAAACAGAGCCATCAGATGGGAAAGAAGTGTCCAAAACATAAACATTTCAGATTCAAACCATGACAACGTGAATAAGAGAGGAAGAGGGAGATGGAGAGGAGAGGACATTAGAGGAGAGGGACTCTCTAGGATTCTCTTCATTTCTAACAGATTGTGGTGAAAATCCCCAGTTAGAGTCTTCTAATATTCAGAGTTTTCCCACCATCTTCCCAGTGGTGACATAACATTAGAAAGTTTTGCCTCTGCATGATGTCTGATATCTTCTCTTCATACTGTGATAGAGGAGTTATATACACATTATGGGACTTGGCTCTACCTAATCCTTAGCTGTACATTAGAATCCCCTAGGATTTAAAAATCCTAATGTTGGGCTAGAGAGATGGCTTAGTGGTTAAGGCGTTTGCCTGTGAAGCCTAAGGATCTGGGTTTGAGTCCCCAGTATCCACATAAGCCAGATGAACAAACATGGCACATGCATCTGGAGTTCGTTTGCAGTGGCTGGAGACCCTGGTGTGCCCCGTCGCTCTCTGCTTCTCTCATAAATATATAAATAAGAAATATTGAATAAAAAAATCCCAATGTTGGCTGCAACTCAAGTGAATGAAATTAGGACCTGAGGGAAGGGAGGATGCCACTGTTTTTTTCAAAAATGAACAAAATAGTCTCAGGTTATCATCATTAATATACCAGAATTGTAAACACTGACATGTCCCTAGTTCTCAGAGATGGAAACAGTCTTCAGCAGAGATCATTCTAAGTCTGGGGTCCTCAAACTTGGCTGCACGTGAGAATTACGTGAGGGAACTTCATTTTTTTAAACTTTTATTTATTTATTTGCATTTATTACACTGTGTGTGTGTGTGTGTGTGTGTGTGTGTGTGTGTGTGTGTGTATGAGTACCAGGATCTTCTGCTGCTGCAAATGAACTCCACATGCATGTACCTGGCTTTATCTGGTACTGGGGGAATTATAACTGGGCCAGCAGGCTTTGTAAGCAAGCCCCTTTAACCACTGGGCTATTTCCCCAGTCCTTCTGGGGGGCTTTTAAAATTTCAGTGCTTAGGCATCAGGTGATATCAAATAGTCAGCATTTCAAAGGATGGGATGCAAGTATTAGGATTTTAAGAAATTTCTTGGGTGCAACCAAGATTGTAAACCACTGATCTAGAAGTCTCTGTAAGCCCACTCCTGCTCTTCTAGACGTTGACAAAGGGATGTCTAGTGCTCCTCGTGGAGCATGAGGATAGTAGCAGATCCTGTTCCCAGCCTCACAAGGATGCTTCTCTGAGCTCAGATGTCCCCTGGTTAAAGGTCTGGCTTTCAGCTTTGCAGAGTCCCAACTCCAAGCTGCTAAGTTTTCATCATTCTCAGTTACTCTTTTTATATCTTCAGCCCTCAGGCTGGTAGTTGGTCCTTCCTTGCATTTGCTGTGTCTGTTATATCTTAGTGTGCTCTCTCTGCCTTGTTCATATTTACTTAATCATTTCGTACCTAGTTACCGGTTATTTACATCAATTTATTTCTGTTAAAATAAATGATTTGGTTTCCACCTCTAGTCAAGATACTGAGTCACTGACCAGATATGGGTAAGAGGGCATTCTGAAGCTGATGTGAGGATGGTTTGTGTTCTAGGACAGTAATAAATAGAACAAATGTCACAGAAATAATATGCAGAGACCAAACAGAAACAGAAACAAAAGCAAAAACAAAGCAACTTTCTACAGTGGAGTCAGATAAGATGTTCAGCTTTGAAAGGCCTATTGGACCAAGTCAGTGTGGGGAAACATGCTTATGGGGAAACATTCACTCTATGAAATGATATTTCAGGGATAAAGAGAGAGAATCTGATGACAATTCAGGTGGAAGGAGTAGGTTGTGTTCAAAGAAAGTGAAAATCAAATGGCCTCAGCTTTTCAATCTGGACATGAGATTCCAGAAGAAAATGGAGCAGTGAGGACACTGGAAAGATAAAATCGGATAAAATGACCAAAGTGTCATTTAGACACGCACAATATAAAACACAGGAGGTGTTGGGAAGAATGTCATCTGTACTGTGTTCTCTGGAGAATCCGGACAGGGAGGCAAGGCTTGGAAATATTCTTAGTTAACAAGAGATGATTCGGAACAAAGAGCGATGAGAAAAATGCCTTGCATTTCTGAAAAAGAAACTGGCTGTATGAGGTATGATTTGAAGCTGTATATAAAATTAAATTTAGGGACCAGAGAGATGGCTCAACAGTTTAGGCACTTGCCTGCAAAGCCTAATAATGACCCAAGTTTGATTCCCCAGAACCCACATAAAGCAAGATGGCACATGTATCTGGAGTTCAGTTGTAGTGACTAGAAGTCCTGGTGTGCCCATTCTCTCTCACTCTCTCCTTGCAAATAAATAAAGACTTTTTTTTAAAGATTTTTTTTTAATTTTTTATTTGAGACAGAGAAAGGGAGAGAGAGAGAGAGAGAGTGAGTGAGAGTGGGCGCACCAGGGCCTCTAGCCATTGCAAATGAACTCCAGACGCATGTGCCACCATGTGCATCTGGCTTACATGGGACCTGGAGAATTGAACCGGGGTCCTTAGGCTTCACAGGCATGTGCCTTAACTGCTAAGCCATCTCTCCAGCCCAAGACTTTTTTTTTTAAATGATGGAAAGACAAAGCAGTGACTAGGAAAATATATTTGTAAATTATATATTTAATAAAGGACTTGTGTAGTCAATATAAAGAACTGTTTACTGTCAACAGAAAAAATACAAAGAATATAGTTTGGAAATGGAAAAATAAAATAAAATTTAGGGACTAGGGAGGTGGGTCAGTGGCTAAAGTGCTTGCCACTGAAGCCTGTGTTTGATCCTCAGGCCCCACGTAACAAGTTGGAAGCTGTGGTGGGCTTCTGTAATCCCAGCACACTAATGGTGAGAGGAGAGGTGGAGGCAGGAGAATTTCCTGGAAGGTCAGAAGCTCATGGTGAGCACAGCCAACAACAGCAAGAACGGGAGAATGCAGCCAGATACCAACACCCAAAAGCTGTCCTCTGACCTCCACAGATGGCATGCATGCACCCACACTCACACACAAACGTGCACACACACATACAAAAATAAGTTAAGTAACCATGGCAAATTATAAAATTATAAAATAGAACCTAGCCAGGAGATTTCTTTTCTTTTTTCTTTTTTTTTTTTTTTTTTTGGTTTTTCGAGGTAAGTTCTCACTCTAGCCCACGCTGACCTGGAATTCACTATGTAGTCTCAAGGTGGCCTTGAACTCATGCGATTCTCCTACCTCTTGCCTCCCAAGTGCATATGGCTGTTCTTAAAGTAAAATATGCATAGTCAAAATATAGCCCCATAATTTAAAACACTAAGATAAAAATGTGAACAGCATGCCACTGAAAACCAGATGATGGGGAGAGTAGACACGAGAAAGCACGGGAATGCACTTTCTTCCACAACAGAGTCAACAAGCTGCTCGTTCCGTTTTGAAGTTGATAATGTTCGGCATGAAAGTTAAAACATGCTGCCTAGAAATATGAAGGATATCACCAACAGACAAAGGTAATGTTTACCAAATTAGCAGAAGGTAGGAAGCACTGGAAAATAAGAAAATGGAGTTGGATATAATGGTATACATCTGTGATCATGAGTTTGAGATCTGATTGTGTGTGTGTGTGTGTGTGTGTGTGTGTGTGTGTAAGGAGGGGGAGGGAGGGCAAGCATGTAACACATACAACAAGAACATGGGATTAACACCAATAGTATCTGTTATGAAGACACATATAAGTAAGACAATTTAAAGGAAATCCTAAATTGGGCAAATCCAGCCCAAATTAATTGTACATTGACTTCAATGAGCACAGCGAGAATGAAAGAATGGGGCAGAACTGTCACAGGTACACCAGTCAAATGCCAATAGAAAGAAGACAGGGTCACACCAAGATCACCGAGACAGGGGAACTCAAGGTGAACATTACTACACGAGACCAGAAGGGTCCTTTAACACACTAATGGGGGGGGCTTAACAGACCATGACAAAACAGTCACGAATGTAATATAGTTAAGTGTGTGTAGTGTAGAATGTACTGTAATGTGTAATGTAGTGTAATGTGTAATGTAGTGTAGGATGTAATGCAATGTCATGGGTGTGTGTGTATACATATATATTAATATGTAGTTGGAAATATGATGAGAAATGTGCTATGTGAGAAACTTAGAAGTCTTTGCTTAATTCTTGGCAGATTATACTGATGAAAATTTAAGCTCTGCTACAGAGAAGATTTCGTAATGGAAGGAGGGTCTCTAAGGTCCCTAATTGTCCATTGTAAGCTGGGTTCTGGGTTGAGAGTTGCAAATGAGTAGATACAAAAGTCAGAGTTTGGGCTTCTTCCACTGTGAACTTTTTTTTTTTTTTTTTTTTTTTTTTTGGTTTTTCAAAGTTGGATCTCACTCTAGCCTGGAATTCACTAGGTAGTCTCAGGGTGGCCTTGAACTCTTGGCAATCCTCCTATCTTTGCCTCCCGAGCAAGTGCTAGGATTAAAGGTATTGTAGCAAACAGTTTCAGGTTCGCTGAGATGAACTTCCAGACCAGGCACAGTTATGGATGAAGGGATATTATTTATTGAAGCTTACAGATCCAGGGGAAGTTCCATAAAGTCAGGAGAAGCAGCCTGCTCTTCACAAGGCCAAGCAGAGAGAGCAAAAGCCAACCAGCCACCACAGCACACAGAGCAAAACTACAGCCAAAAGGTCACACAGCACACTTCAGGAACACCTGCTAGGCACATTTGCATATCTTTACAATGGAATCTCAAACCCACACCATTAACACTTTAAGACCGGCCCCCAGTGACATTGCCTCTAGCAAGGTGATTGCAGATGCAAACTATAACTAGTAAAACACTGAATATATTGGGGGACATATATTCAAACCACTCTCCGCTTCCTTGACTTTTTTTTTTTTTTAATTTTTATTGATTTTTAATCTTACATACCAAAAAAAAACCCCACCTGATATTTCCCTCCCCTCCCCCATTCCTTGACTTTTTTTTAAAATCAACAACATCCATTCATACACACCCAACCAGAAACTTTGATTTCAGCATCACAGTTAACTGCTGTGCACCCTTGGGCAAGGTGTTCCCGCCCCATGAATCCCAGTTACTTCACTGATAGAATCTATCTGCTCTTTCATTCCCAGAGTCTGAAGCACTAACCCAGGCCCTCTCAAGACAAGGCAGAGTTTTTCCATAGCAGGCAAACAACACATGTTTCCTTGCAGGACGGTGAACAGCTGGCATGGTACAAACTCAATTACATAAGGATCAATGAGCTGCACCGCACATGTCTGCTGCAGAAATTTTTGCCCTCAGCATTACTGACATCTGGGCTGCATGATTCCTTGCAGCAGGCAGGAGGGTGCTGTGTAGGATACTAATGCTATACCTGGCCTCTACACACTAAATGCCAGCAGTCTAGCTCCCAGAGTAAAATGTGTGTGTGTGTGTGTGTGTGTGTGTGTGTGTGTGTATTCAGACACTGCCCAGTTTCTCTTGGGGAACAGCATGGTTGACAGTTGAGAATTCCTGGAGCAGAATATATATAATTTTTTTTTTTGCTTGTGTGTGCGTGCATGTAACATGTGATATATGCACATGTGCCCCATGCATTCAACTGTGACAGGGTTTACTCATCCATGGTGACCTGGAAGAAACATTGAGTGTCCTGCTCACTTCATTGCTCTTCTGCCTGTTCTTCTTTTAAAAAATATTAAAAACCAATATATATACATATATATTGGTTTTTTGAGGTAGGGTCTCATTCTGGCTCAGGCTGACCTGGAATTCACTATGTAGTCTCAGGGTGGCTTTGAACTCTTGGCGATCCTCCTACCTCTGCCTCCTGAATGCTGGGATTAAAGGCGTGCGCCACCATGTCTGGCTAAAAATATTTTAATTTAATTAATTAATTTATGTGACAAAGGGAAAAGCGGGAAAGGGAAAAGAGAGAGAGAGAAGAGAGAGAGAGAGGGAATGGGCACACCAGGGCCTCCAGCCACTGCAAACAAACTCCAGACGTGTGTGCTCCCTTGTGCATCTGGCTAAGGTTGGTTCTTGGGGAATCGAACCTGGGTCCTTTGGCTTTGCAGGCAAATGCCTTAACCACTAAGCCATCCCTCTAGCCCTAAAATAGTTTTTTATTTATGAGAGGGAGAATATGGGTACTCCAGGGCCTCTTGCTACTGCAAACAAACTCCAGACACATATGGCATGTTGTACATCTGGCTTTAGGTTGGTACTGGGGAATTGAACCCTAGCTAGCAGGTTTTGCAAACATGTACCTTTAACTGCTGAGGCCATCACCCCAGCCCTTCTGCCCATTCTTTTTTTTTTTTTTTCAAGGTAGGGTTTCACTCTAGCCCAGGCTGACCTGAAAGTCACTGTGTAGTCTCAGGGTGGCCTTGAACTCATGGTGATCCTCCTACCTCTGCCTCCCGAGTGCTGGAATTAAATGCGTGCGCCACCACGCCCGGCCCTTCTGCCCATTCTTACTTTAACCATGTCTCTTACTGATCCTAGAGCTTGATGTTTATTCCCAGCACCATCTACTCTTAGTTCTCTGCTCCCTTGTGGGACTGGGGTTACACATGTGGGTGGCCATGCCCAGTTGCTTTTGTGGGTCCTGGGGTCTGGGCTCCAGTGATCTTTCAGGCCCTGAAGGTTGCATAGGGAGTACCTGGAGCCCCAGGGAGAGATTGGAAAGCACGCTCTCCAGAATAGTTAAGTTTTGTCTCTGGGTGGTGAGATTTGGTATCATTCCCTGCCCCTCCCCCATTAGCTTGTCTTGCATTTTTGAATGCAGGATCTACAAACTCACTCATTAAGGTGGTGAATAAAACACAGAGGTTTAGTGTTTCCTTTAACTCATCTTTACTTTTGTGGAATCAAATGCTGAGCTGAACCTGTCTATTATGTACTCTGACTGCTGGACCACAGAGGAGAGACTTATTCAAACGTCCCTTTATGTGTGGCTGTGGTTGGCACCTTCTACGAGCTCCGCAAAGGAGCATTTTCTCTCGCTCCTTCAGCTCTCTCCTCCAGGGGAGAGGAGGCGATTAGCGTGACGTCTTCTCTCCCGAGGCAGACAGAGTGAGGTGGTCTTTGTACAAAGTCGATACCCAGCTTCATGACTTTATTTCAAACAAGCAAACATGTGATATGTTGACAGAAACCCATCAAAGAAGTGGCCATTTATCTAGGAACCCACCTGAGCTACTGTGTTTGTGGCAAAAGAAGTCTCAAATACCCCCAAAGACATCATCATCAATGTTTACACCAGACTCTGAAATGAGTAAGAAATGCGCTATTGAGCCTGATTTCTCCATTATCCTGTCGCGCTCAGAGTTTTAAAAGGGATCAAAATTCCATTTTTCCTGAAGAAAGGGAGCGCAGATTCGCAGATTTCATTACCAACTTAAAACAAATTGAGCAAAAAAATTAGGGGGAAGCTCCCCCCCCCCCCAACCAGCAAGGCCTCTTTTTAAAGCCAGCTAACATCTGCACACTTAAGCACCTTCTGCTGAGGTCTAAGAAAGTAAGTTTCTAGAATATGTGTGAGTTCATTGAGTCTGCCTCACTTTCAGAAACTGAATAAGAAATGAAGACATCATGCTTTCGTTTTGTCAAACGAGTAAAAACAACGATACATCTGCCAAGAAAGTTTGGATGGGCCCTTGAGATTTTACCAGAAACAGACACAGAATGCAGCACTGGGCTGGAACTGGGCCAGATACTGGGGTAGTGTTTGGATTTTCTCTTCAAGTAAAATAAAATTTAAAACTTGAGTTATTTATATAGTCTTTTAAAAAATCATAGTATGTACTCTTTTTTTTTTTTTTCAAGGTTGGGTCTCACTCTAGCTCAGGCTGACCTGGAATTAGTCTCAGGGTGGCCTCAAACTCACAGCAATCCTCCTACCTCTGCCTCCCTAGTGCTGGGATGAGAGGTGTGTGCCACCACGCCCAGCAGTATATACTCTTTTTTTAGTTTTACAGTTTTTTTTGTTTATTTTTTATTTGTTTATTCGAGAATGACAGACACAGAGAGAAAGAGGCAGACACAGAGAGAATAGGTGTGTCAGGGCCTCCAGCCACTGCAAAAGAACTCCAGATGCATGCACCACCTTGTGCATCTGGCTTACGTGGGTCCTGGGGAATTGAGCCTCAAACTGGGGTCCTTAGGCTTCACAGGCAAGCGCTTAACTGCTAAGCCATCTCTCTGTACTCTTTTCTTTTTTTACTCTTTTTATTTCTTTGTTTTTGGTGTATATGTAGTACATTTGATGTGCATGTGTGTGTGTGCACGCACGTGGGTGGCATATGCACGTGTATGTGCATGTGTGCAGAGGCCAGAGGAAGATGCCTGGAGTCCTCTTCTAGCACTCTTCTTTCTTTTTCTCAGAGACCGAGTCTCTCACTGAACTTGGAGCTCCCCATTTTTCTTTTTTGTACATTTTTATGAGCGAGAGACAGAGAGAGAGAGAGAGAGACAGAATTGGTGCACCAGGGCCTCCAGCCACTGCAATAAAACTCCAGACACATGAGTCATCTTGTGCATCTGGATCTGGCTTTATGTGGGCAATGGGGAATTAAACCTGGGCGTGCAGGTTTTGCAAGCAAGCACCTTCAACCACAGAACCATCTCCCCAGCCCTCCGCATGAAATTAAAAAAAATTTCTCTGGGATACATCTAATGTCTTCTTCATGTGATGTCCTCTCCATCTAATATTTCGTCATGAGTGTTGTCTCATGTTAAAATGTATCCTTTGAAAACAAGAGTTATGAGTTTCCCTTCTTGGAAACAGAACGGTTTCTTACTGTGGGAAGCTGAAGTAAAGCTAGCAAACAAAGCTTCCCTGAAGTCTCACCATTGAGAGATGAAAAACCCTCAACCATTTGGTGAGCATTTCTTTGGACATAAATACACAGATGGGCATATAAATAGACAAGTCACTTTTATTAGGGATATTTTCATGTCACTGGATATAGAGATACATTATCCCTTTATTAGCTGTGAATTATTATGTGACACAGATGGTATGTTGACTTCTCTTGCTCCATCTGATCAATCCCTCTCTCATTCTGCAGTTTCTTCTGGAAGCTTTTCTCCCCTCCCTCCCTCCCTCTCTCCCTTTTTTTCCTCTTTTTTCCTCCATTCTAGAATGTTCTCCAAGTATTGTATTCATCAGAGCAGTTTGACTACTAGCAAAACACTCTTAAGATGGGCCTGGAGAGATGGCTTAGCAGTTAAGCACTTGCCTGTGAAGCTTAAGGACCCCGGTTCAAAGCTTGATTCCCCAGGACCCATGTAAGCCTGATGCACAAGGCAGCGCATGCATCTGGAGTTCATTTGCAGTGGCTGGAGGCCCTGGTGCACCCATTCTCTTTCTCTCTATCTGCCTCTTTGTCTGTCTGTTGCTCTCAAATAAATAAATAATAAACAAACAAAAACCACTCTCAAGAGGACATATTGATATTATCTCCTAGAAGGAGGGGTGGGAAAGGTCATCAGACCCCTCCCTCTTGCACCTCCAGCACCTCCTTCTCTGTCACGTGTGTAAGGCTGCCCCAGCTTTTTTTGTTTTTTTGAGGTAGGATCTCACTGTAGCCCAAGCTGACCTGTATTCTCAGGGTGGCCTTGAATTCACAGTGACCCTCTTACCTCTGCTTCCCAAGTACTGGGAGTAAAGGCGTGCACCACCATGCCCCGCTCTCATGGTTTTGGGTGGAACTAGAGTATATATATATATATATATATATATATATATATATATATATATATATATATATAGTGGCTGGGAGGATTACTAAAGTGGGGGAGCTCCAAGTCATTATTCAAGTTGGGGTGATACTTTTTGGTGATGTGGCAGCTTTGTGGTCCCCCATGGTCCTGTATGTAACCCATGCTCCTGTTGGTAAGCCCATTAAGGTCATTGATTCACTAAGACGTTGGTGGCACTGTTACTTTGGTCTGTCATTGGTGCACTACCTGGGGGAAGGATGGAACAGACGTTTGTTCATGTATCCTCAGGGAAAGTTCATGCAAAGTCCTCCCTCCTTCCCTCCCTCCCTCCCTCCCTCCCTCCCTCCCTCCCTCCCTCCCTCCCTTCCTCCCTCCATTCCTTCCTGTCTTTCTCCATCTTTTCCTTCTTCCCCCAATTCCATTGTTCTATACACATTTTCTGTGCCAGCCATATCCCTAGATGAAGGGCTTCAATGGTGGAGAAAGCAATAAAGTCCCCGCCTCCAGGAGAGTATAAACTTGCAGAAGGGACAGAGAAGATGCTGAACCGGGGGAGGACATTATCCCAGAACAGGTTGGCTGATGGCCAGTGGGGTGGCATCAAGCTTGGCACTGGAGTCAGTGTGCACTGACTCGAGCTGGTGACTATCCCTTGGGCAAGGGTGGAGCCCTGACTGGTGGCTGACATCACTCTAGGCCACTGGTTCTCTACATTGGACAATAAGTGAATTTTTTGGGGGGGGGTTTCGAGATAGAGTCTCACTCTAGCTCAGGCTGATCTGGAATTCACTATGTAGTCTCAGGGCAGCCTTGAACTCACAGCAATCCTCCTATCTCTCCCTCCCGAGTGCTGGGATTAAAGGCGTGCACCACCACGCCTGGCACGTGAAACATTTTTGATTGTCATGACTGAGTGTGGGGTGCTGCTGGCATTTGGTGGGTGGATAGAGGCAGGGAAGCTGATCAACACCCTCCAGAGCACAGGGCAGCCCCTCCTCAAAGAATGGTAACCCCATGCACAATATGGAGAGTGCCCAGGTTGAGAATCCCTGCTCTAGAGGTTACTGGGACTTACCTAGGGGGAGAGGGAGACTGAGCCCCAGGTTGAGAGTGGATCTTCAGGTTCAGAGAAGTCCTGGAATTGACAGCTTTCTATGAAGCCAGGAAACCATACCCAGGAGCTTCCATGAGAACCAGGAGGCCACTGGCTACACCTTGGGACTGTAAGGTGTGTGTGTATGTGTGTATGTGTAGGGGTGGGGAGGAAGCTAAGCATAGCTATTATTGAAATCAGACGTTATAGGGAGAGGGTTCTGGGATCCTGGCAAAGAGGTTCCATGGAGACAGAAGATTCGGATGGTGAGCTCTTGGGGAGGTGGTTAATCATGGCATGAGTTTGTTACATAAAAGAGGTGTTCTAGAAAGTACAGTGTGAGAGGTCTGGGAGGGAGTAAAGATGTGGGAGAGGGGACAAGGACAGGTATAGTGAAGTGTTCTTGGCACCTCTAGTAGCATTGTTCATACTGGTGTTTAGGCTGGGATAGAAATCCAAATCAGTCAATCCACCCTGGGCCCAACCCTGGGTGACTGAGTGTCCTGACAGGCTGTAGGATGGACAGCCCATGGTGTTGTGGTCAGACTCTGCAGGATGCCTTCTGGGAGGTCCTGCAACCTTGTCTGAGGATGGAAACCTGAGCGGTGTGTCCTGAGCTCCTGGCCCCATCACCTGGACTACATGTCCAGTGGGGACTGGAGAGTTCCAGGGCATTGTCTGGGGCCTGGTCCAGTTCTTATCTGATGTAGAGCACAGGCCCGATGGCAGAGAGAACAGGGGCCTGACCTTTACCCTGTTTGTATTTCTTTTTAAAAAATAGATTCTTTTATTTATTTTTATTTTTTTAAAAATATTTTTAAACTTTTAATTTATTTATTTATTATTATTATTTTTTTGAGAGAGACACAGAGAGAGACAGAGAGTGAGGGGGGGAGAGGGAGACAGATAGAGATGGGCGCACCAGCAGTCTCTCAGCTGCTGTGAACGAAATCCAGATGTGTGCGCCCCCTTGTGGTCAAGTGCGGCATTGCACCCTCGTGTCACTTTGCGTCTGGCTAAACGTGGGACCTGGAGATTGGAACCGGGTTCTTGGGCTTAGCAGGCAGGCGCCTTAACCCCTAAACCATCTCTCCAGCCCGATTCTTTTATTTTTATTAATATTTTATTTATTTTTTTGGAGAGAGACACAGAGAGAGACAGACAGAAAGGGAGAAGGAGACAGATAGAGAATGGGCGCGCCAGCAGTCTCTCAGCTGCTGTGAACGAAATCCAGATGCGTGCGCCCCCTTGTGGTCAAGTGCGGCATTGCGCCCTTGCGTCACTTTGCATCTGGCTAAACGTGGGACCTGGAGATTGGAATCGGGTTCTTAGGCTTAGCAGGCAGGCGCCTTAACCGCTAACCATTAAGCCACTAAGCCATCTCTCCAGCCCGATTCTTTTATTTTTAAATTTTAATTTAATATATTTATAAGAGAAAGAGAGAGAATGGGAGAATGGGTGTTCCAGAGCCTCCAGCCACTGCAAATGAATTCCAGATGCATGCACCACCTTGTGTGTCTGGCTTATGTGGGTCCTGGGGAATCAAACCAAGGTCCTTTGTTTTTGCAGGCAAACACCTTAACTGCTAAGCCATCTCTTCAGCTCTGCTTGTATTTCTTTTGTTTTTGAGGCAAGCCCAACAGACTGGCCTTTTTTTTTTTTTTTTTTTAAGTTTATTTGACAGAGCGAGAGAGAGAGCAAGAGAGTGAGCATGCCATGGCCTCCAGCCACTGCAAATGAACTCCAGATGCTTGCACCACCTTGTGCATCTGGCTAACATGGGTCCTGGTGAATTGAACCTGGGTCCTTTGGCTTTGCAGGCAAACATCTTAACCACTAAGCCATCCCTCCAGCCCCCCCCCCCAACTGGCCTTTTAAAAATTATTTATTTATTTATTTATTTATTTATTTATTATTATTATCATTATTATTTTTTGGTTTTTCAAGGTAGGGTCTCATTCTAGCCCAGGCTGACCTGGAATTCACTCTGTATTCTCAGGGTGGCCTCAAACTCACCGTGATCCTCCTACCTCTGCCTCCAGGGTGCTGGGATTAAAGATGTGCGCCACCACACCTGGCTTTTGGCCTTTTTTTTTTTTAATGCAAGAGAGTGAGAGCGAGTGAGAGAGAATTGGCATGCCAGGGCTTCCAGCCACTGTAATCAAACTCTGGATGTGTGCACCCCCTTGTGCGCATGTGTGAGCTTGTGTGCTTGTGTCACTTTGTGCATCTGGCTTATGTGGGACCTGGAGAATCAAACAAGAGTTCTTAGGCTTCACAGGCAAGAACCTTAACCACTGTGCCATCTCTTCAGCATACCCTTGTATTTCTAATAGGTGCATGTGACAGGCACTGCTCTTGAGCCAGTAAGTCCTGGTTCACATCCCAGGTCTGCTGCTTGCCCTCTCTCTGGGTATTCCCCAGCCATTGATTTGACCCATGAGTTAATTCCTTCCTCAGCATCCTGCTGAATTGATTAAGTAAGACTGGGCATGTGACCATCCTCTAAACCGGTAAGGTGCCATCCTGTAAGGGACACGAGGGAGGACCATTGAAAAAGAGATTAAAATGGACCTGGAAGTGCTTGATAGATGCTGACCAGATGCAGCCTGGGAGGGAAATGTGTGAGATGCTCTGGATTTGAAATGTCACCAGAACAGGCTCTGCGTGGGATATCTCCAAGCTCACTGCTCAAGGCTGAGTCACAAGAAACAACTGAGGAGATTTGGGCCTTTGCAGGGTTACTCCCAGTGCCCCACAGAAAGCTATGGAGGAAAGGGCAGAGACAGAAGTGGTGGGAAGTATCCTGCCCAGCATATCTTGTCTCTTTATGGTGTCCCCACGGGGCAGAGGGAATGGATGGATGGATGGATGGATAGATAGGCAGTGACCATGAGCATAACCTGTGACCTTATTCCTTCCTCACCTGCCCTCTTTTAATCTTCTCCATGCTCTTGATAGAAGGTCATCTTATCCCCATTTTTCAGATGGAGAAACTGAGGCCCAAGGGTGAACTAACTGTCCTTGGGTCCCATGGCTCAAACTTGGTAAGACTAGGCTTGAAATGGAGGAGGCCTGGCTACTTGATTCTTGGAAAGTCTTCTCTTCCTCTCATTTCTCCAACTTCCCAGGAGATTTTAAGATAAAGACAATGTAAGGATGCAGGACCCCAGGCTTCAAGAAGCCAGGGATGGGACCATAATGGCTTGCAGGTGGCGTGAGTGGGGGCAAGAGGCAGGCTGGCAGGTGGCTGAGCTACAGGGAAACATGACATGAGTGGGGAGCTCCTTTTCCCATTGCTATTGCTCTAGTTGGAGAATTCTCTGTGTGCGAAATGGTTGTCCACTTTGCCATGCAAACAAACATAGATATCATTCATCAAAACAGGACAAGCGGGCTGGAGAGATGGCTTAGCGGTTAAGGCGCTTGCCTATGAACCCTAAAGACCCCGGTTCGGTTCTCCAGGTCCCAGTAAGCCAGATGCACATGGTGGCGCATGCGTCTGCAGTGGCATTCCCTCCCTCTGTCTCTAATAAACAAATAAAAATAAAATCTTTCAAAAGTTAAAAAAAAAAAAAAAACAGGACAAGCTGTGGAATGTCCTTTTTCTGGTGTCTCAGGCCACATTCAGATAAGACATCGTTTCTAGGAGTCACTGGAGGAGCCAGGCCTAGCAATCCAAGGATGGTTTATTTCATTTCATTTCATTTCATTTCATTTCATTTCATTTCATTTCATTTCATTTATTTATTTGAGAGAGGGAGAGATACAGAAATAGGCAGGTAGAGAGAGAGAGAGAAAGATTGGGTGCACCAGGGCCTCCAGCCACTGCAAACAAACTCCAGATGCATGTGCCCCCTTGTGCATCTGGTTTAAGTGGGACCTGGAGAACTGAGCCTCAAACCGGGGTTCTTAGGCTTCACAGGCAAGCGCTTAACCGTTAAGCCATCTCTCCAGCCCAGGATGGTACATTTTAGAATATCCGCTGTGTATGCAGATCTGTGCTGTGGAGGACAATGAGAGTTCCTGTGTTGGGATGTTTATGGGCCTTTTGGGGAAGCCTGATGTCTTGCGCACCAGAAGGGCTCTTGCTAATCCTCTAGTCTTCCAACAAGAAGACTTCTGGAATGTTCCCCAGCAGAGTTAGTGACTCTGAGCTTTGTGCATCAAATGCATCTTGTCACATATGTCTCACATCTTGGAAGCCCTAAGATGTAGTACATGGTCTGGACACAGATATTGTGAAGGACTGCATCTATGCACAACGCAGTTTGCTTTTATGTATCCCACAAGTGGTTGTTTAGAGGATTCCAGAAAGAATCAAATGCTTATGCTTTGTTGGGGATCATGGATTTGGAGAGCTTGCAGAAACAGGCAGATTCCAGCAGGGTTTTGGGGAAGTCTTTCTTGGACCCATACCATAGTCCTGTGATGTCGATATTACTATTATTATTATTATATTAGTTTTTTTTGATACAGGGTCTTATCTGTATCCCAGGCTGGCCTTAGACCTGTGCTTCACAAAGCCCATAACCCCTAACAAAGGCATGTGCTGGACTCTCTAGTAGCCATCCATGGGCCAGACAGGTCGGGAGTTAGATATTCCTGGTTCTTCTAATGTCTAATGTCATATCCATTGACATTCACTTGTAAGTAGGACGGTGAAGCAGAAGGACCAAGTGGCCGTAGAGGTGAATGGTGCAGAGCTTCACTTCTCAAATTGTGGTCATGGACCAACAACACCCACAGCATCTGGGATCTTGACGGCACAGCAGCATCTCAGTGCCCGCTTTGCCCTGCCCACGTTCCCTCCCCTAGATCCGAGCAAGGGTCTGCAGACTTCTCTCCATGCTGGGGCTCGGACCCAGAGCCTTTCACATGCCGAGCACACACCCCTGCACTGAGATGGACATACTTACAGGATCTCTTTGTGCTCGGGGGAACCCACTGGGTTTCCTTTTCATGATCATAAGGAATTATGTCTTCCTTCCTGTCCTCTGGAGAAGCCTTCATCTTACAATATCTGACTGGTCATGGACTTGGGTTGGACTCACAGCCCAGGCCTGCGGAAGGCTCCTCACCCCATCATGCTGAGGGTCTCATGAATTATTGAACCAGGTGAGAGTTCCCTTCTGCTTCCCTGAAGTAAAGGTGGGGGAAACATTCAGTGCATTAAGCCCTCTCTCTCTCTCTTTTTTTTTGTTCAAACCCAAGGTCATCTCGACTAAAAATGGAGGGAACGTGATTGTAGCTTGCACTGGATGCGTTCTTTCGCGTCTCCCTTAAGGACGGAACCTTTCCCATGCTTGCCCTTCTGGACATGAATTATTGAAACCCAAGAAACACCATTTGGTCAGTCACGTAGGCTCAGAGGGATCCCACAGAGCAGCACCTCAGAATAGACTCTTTTATTTTTCTTCAAGTTGTTAAAAGAAAAGAAAAAGTACAGACGTCACAGGTTGCCTCTGGAATGACAACTACGAACATATTGTTGTATTTACTCCAGTCCTGTGTTTAATAAAAGAGATAAAGCTTGAAAGATGAGGTTGAGACCCTTGAGTTCTAATCTTCACCCTTTCCACAATCAACATGCCCATGAGTTCCCTGAATGGCTGTGCCTTTTAAAATAAAGTTTTTGGAAACCTTCGTAATTTTTATATACTCATATACACATGAGATGGAAAGTAAATACAGGGTATTGTTTCATGGGGATGCCTTTCCACATTTGCTCATGTTGGTGCTGGGTCCCCTTACACCTTACTTTTTCATACAGTTCTGCTTTAGACCTCTATTCTTGTTGATATATTCAGTTCTAATCTATTCATTCTATGGGCTGCGAGGAATTCTGTCATGTGGATAGACTATGTTTTGTTTCTCATTTCCATCTTGCTGCATATTTAGATTGCTTCTGATTTTTCACCATAACAAACAGCTTGTCAGGCAGCATCCTTGCCACGGGCCCATGTGGGAGATTCTGAGGGGACATGTCACTGGGAGTGGAATCGCTCCTTTGTATAGTATGCACACTTTCAATTTTCTTAGGTATTTCCAATTGCTCCTCCAAAGGAGCTCAAGTGATTTACATTTCCACCCGCAGTAGAGAAGAGCACAATTTTCTCACACCCCCCTCCAATGCCTGATATTGTCAGATGCATGTTTTTTTTTTTTTTTTTCTTGTTGCTAGTTTCCCGGGAGAAAAATAGTCTATCTCTGTGGTTGGAGTTTATTGCCGGTTTCTTTCCATTGGAGGAGGGCTAGGTAGGGTGGGGTGAGGTCCAAGCTGAGGTCAGTAGGCAGAGACTCTTGTTTTGTGGTGGTTGTCAGCCTGAGCGAGAGACTGGACAAGGGAGCTCTTTTATGGGGATAATGTCAAAGCAGGCAGGACACTTCTGACCTGTAGTCTTTGGCATTTGCAATGACACGCAGTCTGCACAGGAATGTCTCTCTTTCACTGCGCTCCAATGCTGGGGTACTGGGGCTCCCACTTAGCAAATCATTCCTGCGCTCGTGAAGAGGCTCCAGCATAGGAATCTGAAGTGGGTTTCAGTCCCGGTTCTAATATGTCCCTATAGTGTGGTGTGTGGTTGTAGATGGGTGGGCCAGTAGGGTTCCAGCATAAATGTGCTTCAAGAGCAAGGAAGCCCACAGCCAGGCAGGCCATGCAGAAGATAATTTTCCTGATAAAGGCAAACCTGCTCTAGCAGTGAGTTCTGGGGTTGAAGGGCAGCTCTAAGTGTACTTCCAGAGACTGACTGCCTTTGCTCTTGGTTTTGGCTAGGGTGAATTTTGTCTGTACAGTAGAGGATATAGTTTTGGCTGAGAGGGAAGCTTATTTGGCAGGAACTTGGCTTAAGTACTTGGAGACTGCATGGACTTGACTAGGGTTATCAGAATTAACAAATAAATGTATGTGTGTGTGTGTGTGTGTGTGTGTGTGTGTGATACTAAAATATCTCATTATTTATGTGAAGCTCAACTCTAAATAGGGTGCTCATGTTGCACCCTCCTGTAGGTAAGAGGTGAGAGGCCACTGATGGAAGAAATAACTGAAGGCTGGATGGTCTCACTTGACAAGCAACGAGCATCTTGTTCTTGGAGGCGTGCAAGCAGAGCTTAGACAAACCACGGGAGTGTTTGTGTTATGTCACCCTGCAACCTCTGCCTGCTGCCTCCAAAGGCAGAGTGCTTCACATTGCTTGAAACAGTCGTGGGCACTTTGGGAGGGAAGAAAAAGCAGGTAAGTGCCGAAGCCTTCCATAGCCCCCGTGTGCTATCCATCCCTGTGTCTGGGAATGTCCGTCAAGAACTGTCGTCAGTGAAGCCCTTGCAGCCACAGGGCTCAGAATGTCACCCTGGGGACCGGCGACATCAGTATCAATGGGAATGCATTAGAAGTACAAACCTTCAAACCTTCCCCAGACATCTTGGCTTTCAACTTGACTGGGTTGAGAAACACATAGAAGATTCATAAAGCATACCTCTATGTGTTTCTGGAAGGGTGCTTCCGGAGATGATTAGATGACAAGGGATCTGACTGGATTAATGAATGGCTTGATTTGTCGATGGATTTCAACTTGGAATTCACTATTGGGATGAGGTAGAACCGTGGAAGGTATAGCTTAATTGGAAGAAATTTCCATTAGTGCCCTACTCTACTTCCTGTTCCTCATGATTCTAGATGTTTCACTACACCTCCCCCATGGTGCCGGGCTGAAACCTTTGAAACCATGAGCAAACTAGATCTTTCTTCATTTTTAAATAGTTTTGTCAAGTATTTTGCCACAGCGACAAAACGTAGCCAACATACTCACTGAAGTAGCAATGTGGAGGGATGGTCCAGCAAGCTGTGTCTTCATGAACCCTCCAGAGGACCCACGGTCATGTTGATAACCACACGAACAGAGGATTGGATTGGAAAGATGACCTGAGATCCAGAAGCCACTGCTCTGAGTTCTGCTTCCCTGGGAGCGAAGCTGGAAGAGCATCTGGGGTGAGGGTATGGGAGGGGAGAGGAGAATGGGAGGTGTGTTTAGCACAAAAGTTGAAGGGCAGCTGGAGCCTTGTGAATGTTAAAGCATTGCGGGTTTTTTTTTTTTCTCCACAAAAAGTATTTTGCTTATTTGGGTCAGGGATTGAGGGGGAAGACTCAGTTTATGCTTTTAAGGCACTCAGAGTTGTGCGGGGAGACAGTAATAAAATGGGTGGAAAGACAGCTGTGCTTGCCATAGACAAGAGCAGGGGCAACATGGGGGAGATTAATTGTGATTAGAGAGGACAAGTCACGGTGAGTGGCATGAAGCTTCTTTTTTATTTTTATCTTTAAAATTTTACTCAGTATGTAAACAGCATATGGTGGTACCATCCTTACCCTCATCCCTGTCCCCCCCTCCAAAGGAACCCTCCTCTTTGGGGATGCTGGTTATCCTCATGGGGATTGTGGGTCCTGCATTGTGGGGGTACCCATCAGTTATGGGGAAGAGGCAATGTCTCTGCATAATGTCCCAGCTTGTGGCTCTAACAATCTTTCCATCCCCTCTTCTGCAAATTTCCCTGAGCCATGTCGGGTTTGTTTTAGTTCTACTTCAGTGATGAGGTCTAGGGAGCCTCTGTGTCTCTGGATCTCTGGTTTGGTAGGAGATGAGTGTTCTCTGTGTCTGTCTCCTTCACCCTTGTGCTGATATCAGGTTCACCAAGAAAGCAGCACTCTTGCTCATTTCCCCCATTACTCTATAGTTTCAGCTGGGGCCCAGGTGAAGTGCAATGGGCTGATTCTGTCCTCAGGTTCTGCATCCATCTGAAAAAGAGAATCAGATTCTCCAATGGAGAGTGAAGTCAGCACTGGTTAACTTGGGTAATCATTGTTAGATCAGAGAGAATTTAATAGGTGTAGATCCTCTTGTAGCCCAAGGTTGGTGGGAGCTTGATATTGGAGAGTGAACTCAGTTTTTGGATATGATTCTGACTTGTTTCCCAGTTCCAGCTATGAGTTCCTTTCCACTGAGCAGATCTGTTAGCCAATCCAAGAGCAGTCGGTTACCTACCATGTCTGCGTGCCACTATTGCACTTGGGTGAGCATCACCTCAGGTTGTTTGCTGCTGAGTAGCTTAGACCTCGAGTGCTCGGACAGATGTTGGCCATTTTCCCCTAGTAGATTATATATCACCTTTTGGCACTAGATGAGCTAACTGTCGTCGGACTGGCTCTCTTCCAGATTCCAGCCGGGTCTCTCCATGTTCCATACCAACAGGCATATGGTGTCTTCGGCAGTAGGGTCTTGCCATTAACCTTTGGTGGGCAATCAAGTGCTCTGACAGAAGTCTGCCTTCTTTTAGGAAACCTTGTAGGTCTCTCTGATCAACAGCTCATTGTGGATGTTAACTGCATCCTGGTACTGGGAATTTCAGGCCAGTGCCAAGGGAAAAGAAGGAAGAAAAAGATAGGAAATATAAAAGAGAAAGAGAGAGACAAAGGGAGAGAGAGAGAGAGAGAAAGAGAAAGAAACAGGAGAAAATTAAGGTCAGGTTTCATCTTACCCTCTCCAGGGCCCTTTGATTCAAGTGTTCCCTCTAAGGTCCTGATGAGGGTTCAACCTTCTAGTCTGTCTTCCAGGATCTAGGATTTTATGGTACCCATTTCATCTGGGTCCAGTGTTGTGTCCTTCCCCACCGTTACCCTCCCCTCCAGCCTCACCTTCTCTATTGTCTGGTCCTCAAGATGCCTGGTAGGTATGTCAGCATCTCAGGCTGATCCAGGTTAGGAGCCACAGATGAGTGAGACCATGCGACGATTGTCTTCCTGTGATTGGAGTTCACTGACAATGATCTGTTCCAAGTTTGACCATTTTTCTACAAATTTCATTGTGTCAGTTTTCCTTACTGCTGTGTAGAATTCCATATTGTAGATATACCACACCTTGGTTATCCATTTGTCTAATGATAGACATCTGGGTTGATTCCAATTCTTAGCTATTATGAATTGAGCAGCTATAAACATGGTTGGACAAATATCTCTGAACTGAGGCTTGGAGTTTTTAGGGTAAATGCCCAGTATGGTAACTCTATTGTCATCCTTTTTAGGAGTCTCCATATTGCTTTCCATAGTGGTTGTACCATCTTACATTCCCACCAACATTTATTTTCATTTGAATTTTTTTTTAACTTTTTATTTTTCACTTTTTATTTATTTATTTTTTTGGAGAGAGACACAGAGAGAGACAGAGAGAGAGAGGGAGAGGAAGATAGAGATGGGCGTGCCAGCAGTGTCTCAGCTGCTGTGAATGAAATCCAGATGCGTGCGCCCCCTTGTGGTCAAGTGCAGCATTGCACCCTTGCGTCACTTTGCATCTGGCTAAACGTGGGACCTGGAGATTGGAACCGCTGGAGATTGGAACCAGTGTTCTTAGGCTTAGGAGGCAGGCACCTTACCCGCTAAGCCATCTCTCCAGCCCTCATTTGAATTTTTAATGATT
Organism: Orientallactaga sibirica; assembly: GCA_036365145.1. Lineage (NCBI taxonomy): Eukaryota > Metazoa > Chordata > Mammalia > Rodentia > Dipodidae > Orientallactaga > Orientallactaga sibirica. The sequence goes on from JAEOAD010000011.1 coordinate 2,138,181, forward strand.
GCCATCCTTACTTGGGTAAGGTAGAATCTCATAGTTGTTTTAATTTGCATTTCCCTGATGATTAGGGATGTTGAACATTTTCTTAAGTGTGTTTTTGCCATTTGTATTTCTTCCTCTGAGAACTCCCTGTTCAGTTCTCTGCCCCACTTTGTGAGTGGGTTTTTGACTTTTTATTGTTTAGGTTTTTGAGTTCTTTGTAAATTCTAGAAATTAGGCCTCAGTCAGTTGTATAGCTGGTAAAAATTTTCTCCCATTCTGTGGGTAGGCATGATGCTTCTTTGAAGACAGTCTGAAAGACTCCCAGCCACAGTTCTGGCCCAACTGTGGAGGCAAGATCGGGGGAGAGCTTGGCCACGGGTGGCCTTTCTCACCATCAGAGATATCCATGCACAGTTTTTTTTTTTTTTTTTTTTTTTTTGTCTTGCAAGGTAGGGTCTCACTCTGGTCCAGGCTGACCTGGAATTCACTATGTAGTCTCAGGGTGGCCTCGAACTCTTGGCGATCCTCTTACCTCTGCCTCCTGAGTGCTGGGATTAAAGGCATGCACCACCACGCCTGGCTCCCATGCACAGTTTGGAGCAGCAGTGAGTGTGCTGTCTTTGGAGGCATGCAAACAGAAGCCATGAGACCATTCTAGTACTGGGGGAAGGTTGACCTGTGTGACCTTATGGGAGGGGTTCCTTCTAGGAGTCTAACTGCTCCAAGGGTTGGCTGAAAATAGTTAGGGTTCTCTAGTGCCAGTGTCCTTTGTACCCTGTTCTAGCCTAGTTATGTCTGTGTAGACATTTCTTTTCCAAAAATATTTATTTATGAGAGAAAGAGAAAGAGAAGAGAGAGAGAGAGAGAGAAGACAAAATGGGTGTGCCAGGGCCTCCTGCCACTGCAAACAAACTCCAGATACATGTGACACCTTATGCATCTGGCCTTGTGTGGATACTGGGGAATCAAATCCAGGTCTTTAGGTTTTGCAAGCAAGTGCCTTAACTGCTGAGCCATCTCTCCTGCCCTGTGTAGACATTTCTAGCACTGAGCAGAGAAGAATGGCTTTAGGGGCCATGCATTAAATAACAAGGGAAGGGGCTAGAGATGTGGCTTAGTGGCTAAGGCGCTTGTCTGAAAAGCCTAAGGATTCATGTTCTACTCTCTAGGTCCCATTTAAGCCAGATGCACAGTGATGCAAGAGTGCAAAGTCACACATGCACACAAGGGGGTGCATGCATCTGGAATTCGATTGCAGTGGCTGGAGGCCCTTGTGGACCATTTCTTGCTCTCTCTCTCACATAAAAAAAGAGGGCCAGTATTTTGGACTTGCCTCAAAAAATAAAAAAAAAAAGTGAATGTTGGACTTGCCTCAAAAAAAAAAAAAAAAAAAAAAGAAAAGAAAAGAAAAGAAAAAGAAAAGAAAAACAAGAGAAGACAAGGGACAAATGGAAATGTTCAGCCCAAACTCTCCAAGCTCACTAAATGTGCTTTTGCCAAGAGCAGCCTTGCTCTCTGGACTATCTGCTTTTCCTGGCTTTGGGCGGGGGCGATGTTCTTAGGTTTTCTGGAACCTCAGGGGTCCCAGTGAGCAGTTCTGTAGGCAGTTGTGTGGTCACGTGTCTCTTACATTCTGTCCTCTACCAATAATCCTCCTATAACCTGACTCTGGGGCATGGTCCAGAGGCGCCAGGGTTTCCAGAGGGCTGTGAATGCCAAGGCCATTTCTCTGCAATAGCACTATTACCCCAGCGTGATTGTGAGCTGGGATGTGTTTCTGGAAGCTGGCCACTTGGCCTTGGGAAACATGGTCACACCATTTGGCTGTCTTCACAGGTTCTATTTTCCTAACACAATGCTGGTAGCTGTTGAATCTGGTTGTGGTATTTTGTCTGGGTTGTTAAAAGCCACATAAACATCTACTTTCATTTTCCCTCCTCATGTTTCTGGCCCGTTGTTGGGTTATTGCGAACTCTTGTGGTTTTTTAAAATTTTTTAATTTTTATTTTATTTATTTGAGAGAGAGAGATACAGAAATAGGCAGGTAGAGACAGAGAGAGAGAGAGAGAGAGAGAGAGAGAGAGAGAGAGAGAGAGAGAATGGGTGCGCCAGGGCCTCCAGCCACTGCAAACGAACTCCAGATGCATGCACCCCTTTGTGCATCTGGCTTATGTGGGTCCTGGAGAATCAAGCCTTGAACCGGGGGCCTTAGGCTTCATAGGCAAGCGTTTAACCGCTAAGCCATCTCTCCAGCCCCTCTTGTGGTTTTTGTTGTAGTGCGTTTACAGTTCACTGAGTATAGCCACTCCTTGGTATCCTGGGGGCATTACTTCCAGGATCCCTAAGGATACTAAGCTCCCCAGTTACTGAATTCTCTTGTCAAGTAGATTAGTATTTGTGTAACTATGTAATCCTCCCATATATTTCACATAATTTATAGATTGCTTGCATCAATCCAATGTAAATGCTGTGTAAACAGTCATTGGGGAAATAGTGAAAGGAAAAAGAGGATTGTATGCGTTCAGTCCAGCTGCATCTTTAAAGTTGTTTTCAATCCAAGGTGAACTGAATTTTTTTTTTTTTTTTTTTTTTTTTTTTTTTTTTTTTTTTTTGTTTTTTGAGGTAGGGTCTTACTCTGGCCCAGGCTGACCTGGAATTAACTATGTAGTCTGAGGATGGCCTTGAACTCACAGCGATCCTCCTACCTCTGCCTCCTGAATGCTGGGATTAAAGGCGTGCGCCACCACGCCCGGCTGAACTGAACTTTTGCACCTGTAACCTTGGATCTGGACAGTCCGCTGTACCAGCACATATACCATATAAGCTTCTGAAGGTAACAGCTTTTCGTCTTTAAATGGGTATAAAATAATGGCAGCTTCCTGCTACTTATGATGTGACCACTATCACTTGTAGTGAAAAGTAGATGAACAAATGCACCTGAAGATCCTAGAACTCAGGTTGGAGAGATGACTCAGCAGTTAAGGCACTTACCTGCAAAGCCTAACAATCCAGGTTTGATTCCCCAGTGCCCACAATAAAGCCAGATGCACAAAGTGGTGCATGCATCTGGCATTCATCTGTAGTGGCTAGAAGTCCTGGAGTACCCATTCTCTCTCTCTCTCTCTCTCTCTCTCTCCTTGGAAGTAAATTTAAAAAATGATCTTAGAACTCATGTCACACATTCAATATGTATGACTTATTCTTCACAAAACATATTTAGTGACACTTTCCATATATGACCATAATGCAATTTCATCATAACCTCCCACTATCTTCTTTTGTTCATCCCCTTTCCCCAGGACCTTCTCTACTTTCCAAGCAGCCCTCTCTTCTAGTTGATATCTTTTTATGACCCTCCTCCCTCCATCATCCATGTTGAAAAGCAAGTGCCTTTAACCAGTAAAGCAATCTTCCCAGCTCCCATTGCCACATTTTTTTTTTTTTTTGAGGTAGGGTCTCACTCCAGCTCAGGCTGACCTGAAATTCACTATGTAGTCTCAGGGTGGCCTTGAAGTCATGGCGATCCTCCTGCTTCTGCCTCCTGAGTGCTGGGATTAAAGATGTGCACCACCATGCCTGGCTTACATTTTTTGTTTTAATAAAATACATGCAAGCTTCATTAGCACATTCTAATCATTCTTCTTTAAGTACATTTATATTTTATATGCAAGTTAATTCAAAGAACTTTCTATATTACAGTCATCCTTCTGTACATTGGGCTTTAGTTGCCTATATTTACTTTGAAAGTAAGCTCTTTTTAAAATGTGTTTTTATATTTTTATTTACTTTTAAGCAGAGAAAGACAGGGTAAGAGAGAGAGAGAATGGGCATACCCAGGCCTCCAGCCACTGCAAGTGAACTCCAGACTCATGCACCACTTTGTGCATCTGGTTTTATGTGGGTTCTGGAGAATCAAACTTGAGTTGTTAGGCTTCACAGGCAAGAAACGTGCTTTAACCACTGAACCATCTCTTCGGTGCCTGAAAGGAAGGTCTTAAGTGATTCAGAATCGTTGGTTTGCTTTGGGCTCAGTTCAGGTCTCTAAGCCCTGTGGTGCTATGTATTGGTTCTATGTGTTCCTGTGTTTATCCAATCTCAGCAGCGATAGTGCAACAATTAAACAAGATGAAGAAATCAACTGGGATTTATTTGGATTCTATTATTCTATATAAGTACTTGCAGTTTTTAAAATTTATTTTAGAGAGAGTGAGTGAGCAAGTGAGAGAGAGAGAGAGAGAATTGGCACGCCAGGGCCTCAGTCACTGCAGTCAAACTCCAGATGCTTGTGCCCCGTGTGTGCATGTGTGACCTTGTGCTTGCCTCACCTTTGTGCATCTGGCTTACGTGGAATGTGGAGAGTTGAACATGGGTCTTTAGGCTACGCAGGCAAGCACCTTAACTGCTAAGCCATCTCTCCAGCCCCATATGCTTATGATCTCTACCTTTTTAAAGTATATTTTAGTTTATTTATTTGAGAGAGAGAAAGAGGGAGAGAGAGAGAAAGAGAGAGAGAGAGAGAGAGAGAGAGAGAGAGAGAGAATGGGCACACCAGGGCCTCCAGCCACTGCAAGCGAATTCGAGATGCATGTGTCCCCTTGTGCATCTGGCTTACGTGGGTCCTGGAGAGTTGAACCAGGATCCTTTGGCTTTGCAGGCAAATGCTTAACCACTAAGCAACCTCTCCAGCCCCATCTACTTTTATTTATAATAAATATTATTTATTTGCAAGGAGAGAGAAAGAAAGGGAATGGGCATGCCAGACCCTCCAGCCACTGCAAGTGAACTCCAGAGACATGCACCACTTTGTGTATCTAGCTTTATGTGGGTACTGAGAAATCAAGCCCAGGTTGTCAGACTTTGCAAACAAGTGCCTTTAACTGCTAAGCCATCCCTTTAACCCTACTTATTTTTTCTTCACATGCTAGACAAGTATTCTGCCCACAAACCACACTCCTAGTCCTAACACGTGCTTATAGTTTCATACACTGAAATGGACCATGAACTGTGAGGGTCAATAATTTTGTTCGGTGTGTGCAAATTTTAATTCCTATAGTAAACATTATTGAATTAGAATAACATGTGACACTGAATCTCCTCCTTTATAATGGCTAGTTGTTCTAAGACTAAAGAATGAATCAGGAAAGCAATGACCATTACTGACTGTTCTGTGATTATGGCGGGAATGATCTGGCCCAATGGCAGAGGGGTGTGGAACTGTAGAAGCAGTGACTGTGGGTACCCATGGACTCTTTATGCGCAGAGCACCTCTAACGTGCAGGTCCACCAGGAGAGGCAGGCTGGCTAGTCCCGGTTTGCGTTTTTAGCAGTCTAATTCTGCTAACGATACAAACGCTGTACAGTGTTGCTTTTGTGTGCATTCAGATTCATTCCCATTCCGTTCCTTCCCATTTTGTTTCTTCCCCATAAAGTGTTTTATTACTAATGCCACCTGGAGCCTCTCCAGTGTTTGAGATGGGATCTGTAGCCTGCCTGCAGTGACATCTTGAGGCTTTAGTTCCTTCTAGGGCTCCTGCTGGTAGGAAAGTTCCCTATCAAGTGGCTCCTTTATTCATAGGGCTTTCTTGCTGCCCCCCTGTGTGTGAAAGCACGACCCCATGTCTCTGTGGCAATCATGACCCTCATGCACAGCTGGCTCTGGAGATAGTGATGTGTGTTGCTTATGGCTCTGAGTACCTCTCCTCATTGGCTTCTGTGGTCAAGGGGTTATGGCTGACATTACCACAAGAGGCAGATACCCTGACCCAAGTGCCACCTTGGAGGAGCTGCTGGCCGGCCTCCAACAGGATAGTACTGAGGTAGGAGGAACAGCTCAGTTCCCAACAGCAGACACCCATAGGCGCGTCTATAGAGCTTGGGGGTCTCAGCCATATTTCCTCTTTGTACATTGGTTGGACACCTCAAAGCTCTTTACTTCCAACCTTGGGATTATGGTGGCGCCCCCATGCTCTAGATCAATGGGATTTGATACAGCCCCAGACAACAACAACAATGGCACTATTGAGCCCATTCCCCCCGAGTCCTTATGCTTGGTCTTACACACCATAGCACACATGTGGTGCCAAGCACGACAGGTTCCTCACCTCTTCCTGCCTGGTTTCCTCCTTCTGCCCTGCCGAGGTCCAGAGCCCCTTTCTCAGTGGACATTTCCAGTTCTTCTAAGCTGTGGCTAGCGGGCCCGAGAAATCCACACTCTTCTCAAACATACTGATGTCTCACCAGGGCACCGGTTCGTGTGGAGACCCAGACCAGAAAGATTCCTTTTGTTTCTGCTTTTCCTTTAGGTAACATCCTGTTCCCTCTCCCAGGCAATGAGTTGGGAGGCTAGAGTTGGGGTGGTAATGGAGAAAGCAAAAGAGGTCCTCGAAGAAGAAGAAGAAGTAAACATCAATTTCAGGTCAAGTGTCCTTTATCTGAAATACTTGGGGCCAGAAGTGTTTCAGATTTCAGAGTTTTCTTGCATGTTGGAATATTTGCATAGAATCCACTGATTGAGCACACGTAATTTAAAACCCCAAATCCTAAATGCTCCGACGTTTGAAACCTTTTGAACATCATGTTGGCACTCAGAAGATTTCAAATTTTTCATAACCATAATGAGATATCATCTCATCCCAGTTAAAATGGCTGTTTTCAAAAATACAAAAAAAAATTAACCATTGCAGGCTAAGGCAGGAGGATTATGTTAGTTCAAGGCTATCCTGAGCTATACAGTGACATCCTGTTTTTTTTTTTTTTTTTTTTTTTTTTTTTAAGAGAGCTGGAGATATGGCTTAGTGGTTAAGACACTTATCTGAGAAGCCCAAGGACCCAGGTTTAATTCCCCAGTATCTGCATTAGCCAGATGCACAAGGTGGCACATTTGTATGGAGTTCATTTTCCTTGGCTGGAGGCCCTGGTGTGCCCATTCTCTTTCCATTTGCCGCCTTCTCTTTCTCCCCTACTCTCATAAATAAAATAAAATAAAATAAAATAAAATAAAATAAAATAAAAAGACAAATGTTAGCTGGGCATGGTGGCGCACGCCTTTAATCCCAGCACTCGGGAGGCAGAGGTAGGAGGATCGCCAAGAGTTCAAGGCCACCCTGAGACTACATAGGTAATTCCAGGTCAGCCTGGACCAGAGTGAGACCCTACCTTGCAAAACCAAAAAAAAAAAAAAAAAAAGACAAATGTTACTGACAAAGATGTGGAGAAAACAGTAGTCATTATGAAAAATAGTATGGAGGTCTCTTAAAAACTAAAACTAGGGGTTGGAGAGATGGCTTAGCAGTTAAGGCGCATGCCTGCAAAGCCTAAGGACACCAGTTTGATTCTCCAGGACCCATGTAAGCCAGATGTACAAGGGAGCGCACTCGTCTGGAATTTGTTTGCAGTGGCTAGAGGCCCTGGAGCGCCCATTCTCACTCTCCTCTCTCTTTCCCTCTCTCTGTCTCTTATAAATAAATTAAAAATAAAATCTTAAAAAAAACCAACTAAAACTAAAAATAGACCATATGATCCTAGCGAGTTTCAAAGAGTTCCAAGAGGGGCTGAGCCCTGCTGGCCCTCAGTGAAGAACCTTCTCATTAATGCAATGCAGCCTGTAGTGATTCTGTCCACTCATTTGCCCTGTGCCCACTCTTTCACTGTGCTTTTCAGGATCACCTCACAAACGGACTGACCAACGCTCAGATCCTTGTTTGCAGATCTGCGTTAGGAGGAGCCCAGACCAAGGCGCACCTCTTCTCTTCTAAGACCCTTGCAGGCGGCTGGAAGTTACCCGTCTCCAGTTCTCCTGGGACATCTCCTTATGCAGTTGCATTCAAGGCTGATCATCCTCTCAAGTGGCTCCCTGTTCGGTCCTCTTGTCTCTGCCGCCTGTCTCTCCTCCTGTCACATTGCCCTTGTGATTCCACAACCTCCTCTGTGTCTCCTCGAGACCCCAGGCAACATGCAGCCTCAGCATTGAGGAAGTAATTGCAAAGGCACCTGCTGCCTTAGATAGTGGAGAAAGCACCGCAGTCAGCATGTGGCTTAATTGAATTAAAGGGGAAAGAGTCCTCCTCCGAGCTCCACCCGAAGGCATCGCCCTTGATGGGATGCAGATGCAGCCCGTCCCAGAGGCAAGAGTCTAGGCCAGGAAGTTCCTGGGCTGGGGGCCTGGGTTTAGGGACTCCTGACCTAGAAAGGGCAGGGGCTAGATATTTGGGCTACTGCTCGGATCTCAGAGGCCTAGGTGTAGAGGAAAGGGCATATTAGGGGTTAGGAGACAAGGCCTCTGGTTCTGTGCTGGAGAGCATCTGCCAGCGTCCTAGCAGAAGGTCCTGTGGAAGGTGTGGGGAGTGCAGGTAGAGGGAGCTGGAGAGAGAATGGTCCGAGGTGATGGGAGTCCATTTCCCTCCCTGTACACACTCCACCCTCTCTGGCCTTGTGGCACCTCACAGGCCAGGATGGGATGGGAATCACTGGGCCCTGTACTTGTATTTGCACATGAAGATCAGCCTTCCCTGCTAGAGGAGGCACACTCAGGCCCATGCTGCAGCTTTGTGGGTATACTGTTTCTGGAACTTTCATGGAGGTAGATGCTGCCCCGGTTGTGTGCCCAGGCTCCGTACTCCACTCTTGAGTTATCTGAGCTCTCTGCTATGGGAGTATGTAGAGGTCCAGCGCGTCACAGCAGACAGGTATTTCCTACCTAGTGACTCTTTTTTTTTTTTTTTTTTTCTGAGGTAGGGTCTCACTCTAGTCCAGGCTGACCTGGAATTCACTATGTAGCCTCAGGGTGGCCTTGAACTCACAGTGAGCCTCCTACCTCTGCCTCCCGAGTGCTGGGATTAAAGGCGTGCACCACCACGCCCCGCTAATGACGTTTCTTCTTCTTTTTTTTTTGAGGGGGGGGAAGAGAGAGAGAGAAGAAGAGGAAGAGAATAGGCACACCAGGGCCTCTCAGCCACTGTGAATGAATTCCAGACGGGTGCGCCCCTTGTGTGCATGTGTGACACTGCTCACTTGCGTCACTTTTGCGTCTGGCTAAACGTGGGACCTGGAGATTTGAACAAGCGTTCTTAGGCTTCACAGGCAGGCACCTTAACCACTAAGCCATCTCTCCAGCCCTAATGACTCTTTTCTTTATGGAAGAGTTTACCAGAAATCCCAGAGGCAGGATCAAATTGTCATCGCATCAAGAGCTCACTCTGAGGTTCCAAGGGTGACTCCTTTCCTATCAGAGGAGTGAGAGGAGCAGGGATAGCTGGGGGAGGGCTTCAGGCTGGAAAAAGGCAATGGGTGCCTAGGGGATGGGGGATGGGGGATGGGGGATGGGCTCCAGAGCTAGAGAGGCCCTAGGAAATAGCTAAGCACCAGGCATGTTGGATTTGATAAATTTACCCAAGTCCCAACCTATGTATCCTGATTGTTTAAGGTCACTGTGTCACAGAGTAATGCAAAAATAGCTAAAGTTTTGGTCCAGTTGACAAGGCAGTTTTTAATTAATTAATTAATTTGAGAGAGAAAGAGAGAGAGAGAAGCAGATAGAGAATGGGCATGCCAGGTCCTCTAGCCACTGCAAACAAACTCCAGATACATGTTCCACCCTGTGCATCTGGCTTACATGGGTACTGAGGAATCAAACCTGGGTCCTTGGGTCTTACAGGCAAGTGCCTTAACTGCTAAGCCATCTCTCCAGCCACCTCCTTTTTTTCCTTTGACTGTATGAATAGACCCTTAGCTGCGTGAGGTTTTGTGTCCACCCTTCCTGGGTGATCCTCCATTTGTCTCCTAAGAAGTCCTCACTCTGTCATACCCCAAAAGGTTGTGCGTCACTGAGATACTTTCCATCTGGTGGGAGGGATGAGAAGGAACAGGAAACACAAGCTTAACCACCAGGCTTAGGATATTAGGAGCTCTGGGCTTTGTTTGGAAGCCACCTGGGATTCTTGGAAGGTCCTTAAGCTGAGGTGGTGCATAGAAGCTATGTCCTTAATAACTGAAGAGATATATGGAAATAAAATAAGATATGAGTGCAGGGACCCCGTATTTCTGAAGCAGCATGTTTGAGCTATAAAGCCTTTTGTATGTACCAGTCCTGCTGCCTGGAAACTTGTCCCAGTATAGGTATCATTTCTCAGAGAGCTCACCTTTGACCTCTAAATTACCTTGCCATCATACCCTCGCACCACTTCCTCTGATTTCTTTCAAGCGTTTACTGTGATCTTAGGAATAATTTTCTTCCTAATCAGACCTTAGGTTTTCAGAGGAAGGATCCCTGTTTCCTTCACTTCTTTGTGGTACTGAAGACAAGCTGCCTTGGATGGAGTTTATCAGGCAAGGGAGATTGTCTGACGGTTGAGCAAGGGGAGAGAGATCTAGTCTAAGTGCCCAGAAACAAAAGATGAGCTGGGGGAGATGTGCCCCAGAGGGCATTTGGGAAAAGGTTGGCTCATGTGATGAGGTCATGCTAATTGGTGCTTATTAAGCAAGGTTCCCACCCTAGGGGCTGAGAGAAGGGACACTCATTTTAGGGGTGACTGTATCTCAAAAGTGTAGCTCCCAGGCCCTTGAGAAAGACATTTCTGGGTCATAAAACTGGCAAGAGATAGGGAGATCTACATCTCAAAGTGGGTTGTTTTCCTAAAAGAAAAAAAAATAGATTTCATGATTTTTAAAGTAAAACACTCTTAAAAATGGAAGCGGAGCCGGGCGTGGTGGTGCATGCCTTTAATCCCAGCACTCGGGAGGCAGAGGTAGGAGGATCACTGTCAGTTCAAGGCCACCCTGAGACTACAGAGTGAATTCCAGGTCAGCCTGGGGCTAGAGTGAGACCCTACCTTGAAAAACCAAAACAAACAAACAAACAAACAAACAAACAAAAAGTAACTCCAACATCTGTAACATCTGTAACTCTACTTAGTGAAAATCCATTTCCCTCTCTAGTCTGTGGTTGCTCACTAGTGTAAGCCCAGCAGAGTCTGCTCACTTCTAGCAGGGATTCAGCAAGCACTACAGAAAGGACGGATGGATAGATGGACGGATGGATGGACGGATGCAGACACAAAATCATCAGGTGTGGCAGACAGCAAGTACCGTGCCAGTGATGGCTGAGGGGAGGCAGTGGAGCCCACAGTCACAGCTGTCCCATGGCGTTCTCAGGTAGTTAGGGACCACAGTGTGTGGTGCCTGTAAAGGAGGCAATTCAGGGTGCTCTGCTGGAGTCTGGGGAGCTAACTGTATGCATGTATGCACACATCACATCACTCATCTGGCTTCTGTTTGATTTCTTTTCTTAAAATTTTTTTTGTTTATTTTTTACTTATTTATTTGAGAGCAACAGACAGAGAGAGAAAAAGAGACAGACAGAGAGAGAGAGAGAGAGAGAGAGAGAGAGGGAGAGAATGGGCTCACCAGGGCCTCCAGCCACTGCAAACGAACTCCAGGCGCATGTGCCACCTTGTCATCTGGCTTATGTGGGTCCTGGGAAATAGAGCCTCGAACCGAGGTCCTTAGGTGTCACAGGCAAGTGCTTAACCACTAAGCTATCTCTCCGGCCCCTTCTGTTTGATTTCTTACAAGCCACAATGATCTGTGGATCCAGGGGGAAATGGCAACATATGCTTTTTTGAGTTTATTTAGGAGACAGAGTGGCATGGAGGTGAGGATCTCTTTTCTGGGCTACCCACGGGTAGATGGATGCTGGTGCATGTAATTCCTTTCAGGGTCAAAGCCATGCAATCAGCTCTTTTGTCAGCAGCCTTCATTGAATAGTTTTATCGAGTGCCTGTGGGTGATTTGTTCCAACTCTGGAGTAATTGTCCAATCAACCATGGGCTCCCTTGGGGGAAGGTGGTTTGAAGGAAGCATTCTGAATGTTTGTGATTAAGACTGGACAGCCTCCTTAATTAACTCAACAAACATTCATCGAGCACCTACTGTGTGTTGGTTTCTGTGCCAGCCTCACCAGGGGTGGCACTGAAAAACCTTGGGTCGTTCAAGGAGATCTGTGCAACTGCCTGGAGTCTCATGATCATTCTAGGCCCTTAAGGAGGACAGAGTCACTCTGATGGAGGAGGCTTACAAGGTGGGCCTAGGGAGATAGACAGATGGTTGGAGTAAAAGTGGGTAGGGTTGGGAAGTTGGCAAGCATTACTTTGTCATAGGAAATTAAAGTGGAAAACTGACCTGCACAGTCGTTCATAGAGAGGACTTTTAGGACTAAATACATCTGGGGAAATCGCAACAGAGCTTTGGAGAACAAGGGCACCTGATCATATGGGGCCCGGAGGCCTTGTGCAAGGAGTTTGGTGTTTATCCCAAGCACTACAATATTGGCTACAAAGTGCAATAGTCCATTTTGTGTTGACATGTAGACTTCTTCCTCTTCCTTTTCTTTTCCCTCTTCCTCTTCCTCCTCCTCCTCTTTGTTTTTTTGAGGTGGGATCTCACAATAATCCAGGTTCCTGGAATTTACTCTGTAGCCAAGGCTGGCCTTGAATCTTAGCCTTCTGAGCGCTGGGATTAAAGGCACGCACCACCACATCCAGCCCTGAACGTGCAGGTTTCTATCCCAAACAACCTAGAAGCTCCATGTAGTCCTATGTCATATTGGCTGAGTTAACTGGAACTTTCAAGTAAAACACGCTCGAGATTGGAGAAAATTATTTTCATGGCACAGGGGGCGGAATCCAATTGGAAGCAATCTGAGAGCTGTCATTCCCTTGTGTCATCTAGCCAGTGCAAACGAACTCCAGATGCATGTGCCACCGTGTGCATCTGGCTTATGTGGGTTCTAGGGAATCAAACCTGGGTCCTTAGGCTTTGCAGGCAAGTGCCTTAACCGCTAAGCCACTCTTCAGCCCATATATATATTTTTTTCATAAATGAACATTTTGTTTGAGCCAGGATTTCACTGTGTAGCCCATGCTGGCCTTAAACTTATGAGCCTTCTGTCTCAACCTCTCAAGTGCTAGGATTATAGGCATGTACCACTATGCTTAAGCTATAAGTGAACATTTATTACAAATCTATTATGTGCCAGGCTTCATGCCAGGTACTCTACACCTATGATCACATTCAATCTTTGTAACAAAAACTCCGAGACAGGTATAGCTGGAGTGATTTAATAGATGAAGAAGGGCCCAGTGATTTGCTCTTACTGAAACAGCTTATAATTGACAGTGCCAAGTTTTGAGCCATTTCTCTCCTCCACCTTTTGCTGCCTCCTGGTAGGTGGCAATTACAAGACCAATCTGAGTGCAAGCATTGGTTTTACATTTGCATTCAATATTTATTGACATGCCCAGGCCCATCTAGTGCTTACCGTCAGGGCTTAATAAGTCTAAATAATAATGATTTTTCCCCCCTGGATGAGTATAGATGCTTCTGTCAGCTGAGGCTGATTTCCACCTAATTTGCAGGGAATTTGTGCCGCACAATGATGAGCTAAATATTTATGCAAGGAGGATGTATGCACAAATCACATTTCCATAAGAAACACAAGGCAAATGAGAGTTTTCCACAAAAAAAGTTTATTGATGGGAAAAGATGCTTTAGAGAATTAAACGTTAGCCAGGATTAACCAGCATTATCCAAGAGTTAGCTACATTTAGGCAATGTAGCTTTTATGTCAGAGGCATATCTTTGTAAGAGTTGCCAAGGGTCTCCTGGAGGAGGAATTTTTTTTTTTTTTTGATACTCTGTTTAGGAAAAAAAAAAATGGGGGATATGGAACAGCTTTTACCCAGAATGATCAAGTCATGTTGTTGTATGACCATGGGCAGCTGTCTGCTTCTCTCTCAGGTTCAATTTCTCAAACTATTGAGGACTGGATGTTTCTTAGGGCCCTGCTCGCTCTTGTCTTGTAAGTCTGTGTACTACAAATAACCGTGTCTCGCTGTCATTTTACCTATGCTGAGAAGCAGGCTGTTGACCTCGGACTATCAGCCTTCGTCCAGAGGGACAGGAGTGAACATTTAGACCACTTGCTGCATGCCAGGAACCTTCCCAGTGCTTTATGTGAAGCAACTCGTTTCCCCTCCTCACAGCTCTGTGGCATAGGTTTTATTTTCATTTGATAACTGAAACCAAGTAAGTTGTAAGCTGAGGAATAGCTGCTAGTTTTCAGTCCTGCCTATGCCACCTAAAGAAGTTCAAAACAAAGATTAAAAAAATTTTGTTTATTTTTTATTTATTTACTTGAGAGTGACAGACAGACACATAGAGAAAGAGGCAGATAGATAGAGAGAATGGGCGCACCAGGGTCTCCAGGCACTGCAAACGAACTCCAGATGCATGCACCCCCTTTTGCACCTGGCTTACATGGGTCCTGGAGAATCGAGCCTCAAACTGTGGTCCTTAGGCTTCACAGGCAAGCTCTTAACCACTAAGCCATCTCTCCAGGCCCACAAAGATTTATTTTATTTTATTTTATTTATTTAAAAAATTTTTAAAGGTGTTTAAAAAAAATATTTTATTTAGAGCCAGGCATGGTGGTGCACGCCTTTAATCCCAGCATTCGGGAGGCTGAGGTAGGAGGATCTCTGTGAGTTTGAGGCCACCCTGAGACTATATATCGAATTCCAGGTCAGCCTGGGCTAGAGTAAAACCCTACCTCAAAAAAACCACAAAAAGGGGCTGGAGAGATGGCTTAGTGGTTAAGGCGCCTGCCTCCTAAGCCTAAGAACACTGGTTCCAATCTCTAGCGGTTCCAATCTCAAGGTCCCACGTTTAGCCAGATGCAAAGTGACACAAGGGCGCAATGCTGCACTTGACCACAAGGGGCGCATGCATCTGGATTTCATTCATAGCAGCTGAGAGGCTGCTGGCGCACTCATCTCTATCTGTCTTCCTCTCCCTCTCTCTCTCTCTGTTTCTCTCTGTGTCTCTCTCCAAAAAAAAAAAAAAAAAAAACTCACAAAAGATTATTTATTTATTTATTTGATAAAGAGAGAGAAAGAGGTACAGGGAATGGGTGTGCCAGGGCCTCTATCAACTGCAAACCAACTCCAGACGAATGTGCCACCTTGTGCATCTGGCTTATGTGGGTAGTGGGGAATTGAACCTGGGTCCTAAGGCTTTGCAACTTTGAATCCTGGTTTCCCAATGTGCCAGCACCTCTCTAGTCTCTTTCATGTGTCTGTACTTAACCCACCATCTCTATGGAGCAGGGCTATCATAAGTTCTCTAAGAAACGCTCCATCTCTTTGATCACAATTTGAGGAGCTGGTCATTGTAGATTTCCCTCTGGGGGGCCATCCCAGGTGCCACCCTCAGTGCCTTCCTTGAGTAGGAGATGCTCTAGGGGTGGCTTTGGCCTTTTCTCCATCCTGATCCTGTGAGTGTCTCAGTCTGACCCTACTCAGCCATAGGCCCTCCCTGACTTCTGCTTGGGTATATGTAGCACATGGCTGGAGGTGCAGGCCCAAGCCACAGCACTTCTAGTTTCCATTTGTGTGACCTTCAGTCAGTCGTTTGATTTCTTCAGGACTCTATTTCTCTTTGGTACAATGGAGATGATTTTAGAGTTTGTTCAAGACTTTTTTTTTTTTTTTTTTTTTTAATGAGACAGGGTAGTTTCATTAAAAAAGCTAGTCTGGCTGGAACTTTCTGTGAAGAGGTAGAACTGGCAGAGAACTGGAAGAGGCAGAACTGCCTCAGCCTCCTAAGTGCTGGAATTTTAGGCATGAGCCACCACAGCTGGCTTAATAATTATATTTGTGTTGGATATAATTGCAAGCTCTACTATGCTCTGCCCTAGGGAATGACCTCAGGCCTTCTGAATGAATTTTTTTTTTTTGAGGTAGGTTCTCACTCTAGCCCAGGCTGACCTGGAATTCACTATGTAGTCTCAGGGTGGCCTTGAACCCACAGTGATCCTCCTACCTCTGCCTCCCTAGTGTTGGGATTAAAGTCGTGTGCCACCATGCCCAGCATTTTTTATTTGGTATGAATGACTTTTTAAAAAAAATTATTTTGTTTATTTGAGAGCGACAGACAGAGAAAGAGGCAGAGAGAGAGAGAATGGGCATACCAGGGCCTCCAGCCACTGCAAATGAATTCCAGATGCATGCGCCACCTTGTGCATCTGGCTTACATGGGTACTGGGGAATTGAGCCTCGAACTGGGGTCCTTAGGCTTCACAGGCAAGTGTTTAACCACTAAGCCATCTCTCCAGCCCCTGAGTGAATTTTTTAGTGACGTTAGGAAGTCCTGAGATAATGAGTCTAGCTTAGTCCAACTTTTATTGCTGTAAACAAATGCCAAAGACTTGGTAATTTATAAAGAATAAGCGTTTCTTCAGCCCATAGTTCTGGAGACTGAGAGTTCTGTGTCCATGAGAGTCTTCTTGCTGGTGGGGACATTCTTCAGAGTCTAGAGGCAGCCCAGGGGAATCATATGGGGAGGGGTCACACCCAAGCAAAAGGCAAACCAACTTTTATATCAGACCCACTCTTTTCATATATATATTATACATATATAATATATATAATTTTATACTGTATAAATTGTATAGTGTAACACATATATATGTATTATATATAATACATATATAATATGTATACATTATGTATTATATATGTACCATATATATGTATAGGTGTGTGTGTGTGTGTGTGTATGTATGTGTGTGTGTATATATATTTAAAACCATAGCAGTGCCCCTCCAACTTTGTTGCAAGAGGACAGTTGGCTGGATCTCCTCTCTCATAAATGCAATGGTTTTGTTGAGATATAATCCACATGCAATAAAATGCACTTTGTGAAGATGTGCAGTTCAGTCGTGTCTCATATATTCACAAAGTTGACAACTTTCATGACTGTCTAATTTTAGAACTTTTTCTTACCTGGAATTCACTATGTTGTCTCAGGCTGGCCTCAAACTCACAGTGATTCTCCTGTCTCAGCCTCCTGAGCACTAGGATTAAAGGTATGCATCATCATGCTTGGCAAATTTCTGAATATTTTAATCATCCCATCCCCAAAGAAATCCCATTTCCTTAACAGTCACTCCTCCTACATCTCTGGAATTCACTAATTTGCTTTGTGTTTCTATGACTGTCTATTGTGAACATTTTGTTTGCATGCAATCATATAATAGGTGGCCCCTTGTATTAGCTTCTTTGACCCAGCACGAGGGGCTTTCACGGTTCTTCCATCCTGCATCATTTAATAGTTCTTCATTCCTTTTATAAGTGCATGGAGATGTTATACTTTGTTAATCCATTCATCAGTCGGGTTGAGGGACATTGAGTTATTTACTTCTTCATTTATTGGGAATACCAATTTACAAACATTCACGTTCAAGGTATGTGTGGACATATGTTCCCAATTCTCTTGTGTAAAACCTAGGTGTTGAATCGCTGGTTAAGATGATAATTGTATGTTTTACCTTTGGAGAGACTGCAACACTGTTTTCCAATTTGGCCATACCATGTCACAGCTCTTCCTCCCAAACCTCTTTGATGGCTTATGTTGGCTGAAATGGGTTTGCAGATGCTGACCATTTATTTGAGCATCCAGCTCAATCTAGTCCAAAGTCTCAGAGAAACACTCAGTTCAAATTACAGGACTGGATTTAGCATTGCCAGAAGATGCCTTGTACAAAGCCTATGTTGGTATACCCAAGTGTAGCAGACAGCTTCAGGTTCATCGAGATCAACTTCCAGACCAGGCACAGTTATGGAGGAAGGGATATTATTTATTGAAGCTTACAGATCCAGGGGAAGTTCCATAATGGCAGGAGAAGTGGCCTGCTCTCACAGGACCAGGCAAGAGAGAAGAAAAACCAAGCCGCTAGCTACACAGCACACTGAGCAAAACTACAGCCCCAAAGCCACAGCACACTTCAGTAACTCCCACTAGGCACACTTTGCATATCTTTACAATGGAATCTCAAACCATCACCACACCTTAAAACCAGCCCCCAGTGACATTGCCTCTAGCAAGGTGGCTGCAGATGCAAACTATCAACTAATAAAATACTGAATATATTGGGGGACATATATTCAAACTACCACACCAAGATATTCTGTAATAAAACCAAGAATGTATGTAATTTTGGATTTGAGTTCGTCAGTAAGAGCTGTGATCTATCTCAGGAGGAACAGTTTAGGTTACTGCCATCTTACCTGGCATTCCCTTAGAAGTAGTTAAGATTTTTAAAAAAATATTTATTTATTTATTTATTTATTTATTTATTTATTTATTTATTTAAGAGAGAGAAATACAGAAATAGGCAGGTAGAGAGAGAAAGAATGGGCACGCCAGGGCCTCCAGCCACTGCAAATGAACTCCAGATGCGTGCGCCCCCTTGTGCATCTGGCTTATGTGGGTCGTGGAGAATTGAGCTTTGAACCCGGGTCCTTAGGCTTCACAGGCAAGTGTTTAACCACTAAGCCATCTCTCCAGCCCAGAAGTAGTTAAAGATTTATGCACAAGACATTTCCCAGGTACATGATCCCAGAGAACATTGGCCAAAGTGTGGGAAAAGCGAGGCAGAGAAGTCAAGGAAGCCAGTAAAGAGTGTGTTAGCAAGCAGGTCACTACCATGGGCACAGGGAATGTGGGACCCAGTGGAGAATATGTTTTGGAGTTGTCCCAACTTAAAGCACTTATTATTCACCAGTTCCTACTAGGTGAGGGCTGGTTCTGGGGCATGAACTTCCCAGGGTTTTTGGGTGTTCCTACTCATGAGGCAACCTTGAACTCACAAGTCTACATGGAGAGCTGTAACTTGTGCCCTAAGCATCCTTCAATGTGTGCAGGTAAGAGCTGAGGGGTCATGAATAGGGAGCCATCAGGGGACCCACCCAAAGTGGAGCTCACATGGAACTCACCAGTGGCCATTGCCACTCACCTGAAAAAGTTTTGACCACAGTGTGTGCTGTAAGGCTGTCTCTGTTGTCTTCAACCAATGAAAAACAGGACACATATAAATAAAAATAAATAAAATAAAGATAAAATCCACTGGGCATGGTAGCGCATGCCTTTAACCCCAACACTGGGGAGGCAGAGGTAGGAGGATCGCCATGAGTTCGAGGCTACCCTGAGACTACATAGTGAATTCCAGGTCAGCCTGGGCTAGAACGAGACCCTACCTCAAAACAACAACAACAACAACAACAAATAATAAAAAAAAAATAAAATAAATAAAGTCCTTTCCTCAACTCCTCTGGGGGTGGGAAAACAAAAAGCTTCTTAAGTTCAGGAAGTTGATGATATATGTATGTATGTGTATATATATATATATTTTTTTTCCAAGAGATTTAAGTTTGAGGCATTTCTTTATGAAAGAAAAGAATGGGGCAATTGAGAGGAACTTGCTGAAGTAATCAGAGTTGAGAGGCAGGAGTAGAAATGGAAATCAGGGTCTGCCTTGAGACATCTTAGAGGATAATCAAGGGCTAGGAATTGTGCCAGTTCCCCACAGACCAAACTGCTGGGCTCCACAGAGGCCAGAACACATGCTTACTTTAGGCCCAGCAGAAGAGAGCTCTGTGGAGCAGCAGCTTCCAAATGGATGCCAGTTAAAAATATCCATCTGGGGTCTCACCCCAGCAGTTGTGGGGTGGGACAGGAAAACCATTTTAACAAGAACCCCAGATGACTCTGAATCCGATTTGGGGACCTCTGAGAGGAGACCATTCTACTGCGGATAAAGCGCCACATGGTTTTGGAAAGAGGCAGGGAACAACAGCCTGACCTCCCGGGCCCTGCCTGACATTTCCCCGCGTCCCTGTGAGATCTTACTGGTTTTATAGACTACTCAGGCTCTTTTGTTCTGATTCTGGCTAACATTTCTGGTAGGAATATCTGTTGGGATTGGATTTTTGTCCTTGGGAACCGTGGCCATCTCAGACCTGTGAGGTCCTCAACCAAGCAAGAGAACAAGGGAACATTGATTTAGTCACCGGAAAGGGATGCAGGGGGAGTTGCTTCCCCTCTCTCTCCATCAGACTTTTTTTTGTTGGGGGGGGTCAGAGTCAAATTGCTTTCTGGCGCCCTCCCCAAATTCATATGCTGAAGTCCTCACTTTCTTTGGCGGTAACCTCTTTACAGAGATTGTGCGGTCAAACTGAGGTCTTGGAGGTAGGTTCTAATGTAATGCGACAGTGTCCCTATGAAACGGGAAAAGCTAGAACTGGGCGTGGGGGCACACGCCTTTAATCCCAGCACTCTGAGGGAGGCAGAGGTAGTAGGATCGAGGCCACCCTGAGAGTATATAGTGAATTCCAAGTCAGCCTGAGTTAAAGTGAGACCCTACCTCGAAAAAAAAAAAAAAAAAAAAGGGGGGGGGAGGTTGGAATCTGGAGGCAGATGTGCACATGAGGAGAATGCCACGGAGGGAACATCATGTGGACAATGCCACTGCGGACGAAGGTGGCTTCTGTAAGTCAAGGAGGAGCCGACCCCGCCCTTCATGTGCATGTCTGACTCCCAGCTTCCGCTCAGATGTGAGGTGGTGACCTTCTATAGCTTTAGACATCCGGTTGATGATGTTTTGGTGTTTTGATGTTTTGGTGTTTTGGTGCGCACAGCAGCTTAGTGATGAGGTTAGCCTCCTCCCTGGTGGAGCTGAACTCTCGAGTTTCTCTCAGTGTGTTTTGGTCTCTTCATCCAGCTGTCTTTACTCCCATCTTCATGGTCTCCCCAGACTCCTGGAGTGGTTCTCATTGTCTTTCTCTTCTCACCATCATCATCATCACCATCATCTTTCTTTTACCCAGTCACCAATTTCACTGTTGGCAGACACACATCTGATTGTGCACCCAACTTGCTTAAACCCCTTCTGTGGCTTCCTACTGCTTTGAGGATAAAGACTCACGTGAGGGGATCAAGGAAGGGACCTGGTGGTCCAGGTTCCTGCATTTCAGGGCTCATCAGCACATTGATTTGCAAAGCAGTCACATGTCTTCAAGGGATATCAACCATACTCCCCGCCCCGTCAGAGCCTTCATGGGAAAACTCCACACATGTGGCTAAGGAGCAGCTTGCTGACTGATGCTACCGAGGAAGCCTTGGTTCCAGGGGTACTGGAACATTCCTTTAGTATCATGGAAAATCTGCCTGCTTTTCTGGAGATTTCTAGCATCTTCTTTCTTGCTCCCCTGCAGCCGCTGAGCCTGATTCATTTATCTCTGAACCAGTGATTCCTCAACCACAATGACTCACATCTGGTCAGGGCTCTGGTAAGCAGATGACCGTGTTGCCTAGATAGCTCTCATAGCAAGGACTTCTTTAACCCACAGAGCTTTGTCACCTCCCCCCACTGCAGTTATTTTCCAATAATGATCCTCAAGAACATACTCAAAGTTTGGCAGATACTAGATTCAGATGTTCTCTTGGGGCTGGCAAGATGGCTCAACAGTTAAGGCGCTTGCCTGTAAAGCCTAAAGACCTGATTTCTATTCTCCAGTACCCACATAAACCAGATGCATAAAATCGTACATGTGCCCGGAGGCCCTGACATGCCCATTCTCCCTGTTTTTAATCTATCTATCTCTCTCTGCTTGAAAATAAATAAATAAATATTTAAAAAAATGAACCAACTAATCAGCCAAACACAGATCTAAAACAAAAATCTTTATTTACAAATAGTGGAACCTGCCTATCATAAAGTTTTCATGCCACGAAATAGGTTTCTTCTTTTGACTTGTAAAGAGTATTTCAAAGCTGGACATGATGGTGCATTCCTATAATCTCAGCACCCATAGGGTGGAGGATCAGGAGTTCAGGTTATCCTTTCAAAGCTAGCCTAAGCTACACGAGACCCTATTTCAAAAAAACTGAAAGAAGTTCCACCCCCTCAAAAAAACCCTACTGGGGGGCTGGAGAGATGGCTTAGCGGTTGAGGTACTTGCCTGTGGAGCCTAAGGACCCAGGTTCGATTCTCCAGGAGCCACGTAAGCCAGATGCACAGGGTGGTGCATACATCTGGAGTTCATTTGCAGTGGCTTTGGGCCAGGGCACACCCATCTCTCTCTCTCTCTCTTTCTAATAAATAAAATAAAAGTAATATAAAAACCAAAAAACAAAATACCTACTGTTCCCACTAACAAAAAAATCAAGATACCCCCAAAGAAATTTTTACTAAAAACAACCAGCCAAACAAAAAAGGAGTCTTTAAAACATAAAAGGTATTTTAGCTCACGTCTGACAGGCGTTGGATTGTGCCTGCCACAGCTTGCTACCCCTGTAATAATTTTGCAAACCAGGATGGCCAAAAAGGCTATTTGGCCTGTCAAGGTGGATTTGTTCTCTCTAACTGCTTGGGGAGCGAAACCTCCTGTTATTGCTGTGCATGTTAACAAAAACCAAAACAAGATGCCAGCTCCAGCACATGTCGATTTTAAAAGAGGCCGGGTGTGGCGGCTCATGCACTCATCCTAGCACTCAGGAGGCTGAGGCAGGGGGATCCCTGAGTTCTAAGCCAGTCTAGGCTGCATAGTGAGTTCTTGTTGAGCCTGGGTTACATGAGACCCTGTCTTAAAAACAACAACAAGGCTGGAGAGATGGCTTAGCAGTTAAGGCATCTGTCTGCTAAGCCTAAGAACACTGGTTCCAGTCTCCAGGTCCCACGTTTAGCCAGATGCAAAGTGAGGCAAGGGCGTAATGCCACACTTGACCACAAGGGGGCGCACACATCTGGATTTCATTCACAGCAGCTGAGACTGCTGGTGCGCCCATCTCTATCTGTCTCCCTCTCCCTCTCTGTCTGTCTCTCTCTGTCTCTCTCTCCAAAAATAAATAAAAAATAATAAAAAAATTTAAAAAACAACAACAACAACAAATTAAGGTGTGACAGAAGTACAGAAATGAATGTCACTGGGGAGATGGCTCAGCAGTTAAAGGTGCCTGCTTGCAGAGCCTGATGCCCCAGGTTTGATTCCTCAGTACCCATGTAAAGCCAGATATATAAAAGTGAATGCTCCCATCAGTGCCCACTCCTCTTCCACTATCCAGAGGTAACACGAGGGTCTTAGTCCTTTGGAATCCACGAGACTTGGTTCTCTTTCTTTCCTTCCCAAAGGCCAGACTCATACCAGCATCTCAGGGAGGACTGAGAAAGAGAAAGGGGTGAACTAACTACACCCCTAAATATAAAGAATTACAGCTTATATTTTGATAACCAGACACACCTCCCAGTTGCTTCTACCGTCAGCCAGTTTTCTGACTGACAGGTGTCAGTGCCGCTCAAAAGCATGCCTGATTCATGATAGCTAGAAGCAGGGGCCCAGCAAGGGAGCCAAGACCTTAGGCCGAGATTTCTCTGTGTTTCAGTTTTCCCAATCTCTCTCTCTCTCTCTCTCTCTCTCTCTCTCTCTCTCTCCGTGTCTCTCTTGCTTGTGTATGTGGTGTATGCACGTGTGCGTGTCAATGTCTCCATATTCTGTTTTTCTCTCTCTCTCTCTTTTTTAGTTTTCCAAGTGTGAACACTAACTTGACTCTTAGATTCCTTTTTATTTTTCCCTTAGGAAATCAAGCCAGGCTCTTTTTGTTCACACGACAGTGAAGCGGTGAGGAAAAAAGCTTGATGGAGAATGCACGCGCTCTGCTAGCTCTGGGATTCCCCACTGCTGTTGTGGAGTTTTCCATGGAAAGCACTTGGCTCCTTCGAATAGGGGTAAAAGGCTATGTGTACATTACAGTTTCCTTATAGCACTAGAAGAAAGGAGCCTTGGGGATTAGCTGGTTCAAACCCTCACTTTGTAAATAGGGAAACTGAGGCACATAGAGGCAGAAGGCAGGAAATGAGGGAGGAAGTGAAGCAGGATGTATAATGGGGTTAGGGTAGGACACTGTGGTCCTCTAGCTCCCAGTGTGGGGTCTGGTCTCTTCTTAGAGGTAAAGGCTCCTGGAAGGTCTAGGCAGGAGGTGTTGGTCCAGAGATGCCTCAGAATGTTGGTTCTGTGGACCGCGTGATGCGACGAGGCTTGGGACTGGGTTGGGTGACGTGAGAAAAGAATGTACAAGGTATAAACATTTGGCAATGGGCAGAAGGGGTAAGACAGCTGTTGGCTTAGAAGAGAGGCAGGTGACGTTAGGGGCTTTGGTCCACCTGGGGAGATGAGCATCCCTGGAGGTCATTGTGATGGAATGTGTGTGTGTGGTGGGGGGAATGACAGAGATTAAGACAGGGCAGGGTGCCCTGCTGAAGCAACACTGTGGAGGGGGAGGGCAGGGCTGATAGGCAAACGCTGGGCAGTGGGGGAACCCAGCCTCCAGGTCTGGGGTAGACACATCCTGACCTGTGACATCCTGGTGAGGTTCTGGTGTCATGGGCCCTTGACCTCAGAAGCATCAGCCACCAAGGAGAAGCCAGGCTGAGCACTGGACTTCAGGCTGTGCAGGCTCCCCTCCACCTCCACCCCATCCTGACTCTGGAAAGGAAGCAGAATCAACGGGTGCCGGCTACTGTCCAATGCTGGATGATGTAAAAAGGAGAAAGCGTAGTGACCAGCATGGACAGCTGCCCAGTGAATGGTGGAAGCATCACTCAGTGGCTTTGCATTTCTCCCGACTTCCTTGGCTCCATTCCTTACAGAACAACAAGCACCATGCCAGCTGTATTTATTTCAGACCCTTTCCAAGTTCTAATAATTAGTTTCCTGGCCATTAAGCTGGACCTATGCAGGAATAATTTAATGCGATTATTTATATCTCATTGGGTACATACATTCCCTTGTAAGTAAGGTCTGTGGTCCTCCAAAGTGTCAGTGTGGAAACTTAAATTGACCCATCAATTTCTCAGGCTGTCTTCTTGAAGGTCAGCCCTGAAGTAGACTAGCTCTCTTCCCCCACCCCACCCTCACCTCTATGCTGCTATTACTCCAGCTCATGGCCCTGTCACCACTCAAATTTTAGGGGGAAAAAAGGACCATAGGCTCATAGTAATAATGTTAGAATCAATTTGCAAGGTATGGTGGAGGAGAGGGCCTCCCAAGCTAAGTGGCTCAATACAGCCTGTCCCTGTGCCCCTAGCAGCTAACATAGGGTGGGAATTGATGTTTTTTAGTCACAGGCGTCTAAGCAGAAAGATGGCACGGACAAGTTTCACCACAGAAAGATCATTTTGCCTGCATATGTTGGAGGCTGGTGGGGGAAGAGGCAGGCGGGGAAGTAGCCGTGTGGGTGGATATGGCTATCTGGACTTTGCCACGCCAACCCCATGTGGCCCTGCTTCTCATCTGCCACCTGGTTGGGATTAAGGGCTGGTCCACACTCTCATCTATGAATCAGCTCTGACCAGCATTTTCATTTCAGAGCCCAGTACAAAATAAAACTCTGGAGTATTGAGTTAAAACAAAGAAGTACAACGTAATAGTATTCAGCTGTACCAAAGAATAAAGGATCAGGGAAATTCGCAGAAGAGGGGGGCGGAAAGAGTGTTACAGCCACAAGCTGGGTCATTACGCACAGAGACTTTGCCTATTCACCATAACTGTTGACTACCCCCATAATGCATGACCCACATTCCCCAATGAGGAGGGTCCTTTCGGAGGGGGGAGGACGGGGAGGAGGTTATCAGAGTCACCAACATGAATGTAAAATTAGAATTATATATATATATATATATATATATATATATATATATAGAGAGAGAGAGAGAGAGAGAGAGAGAGAGAGAGAGAGAGAGAGACAGAGAGAGAGAGAGAGAGACAGAGACAGAGAGACAGAGAGAGAGAGACAGAGAGAGAGAGAGAGAGAGTAAAGGACTGGTACATGCTCCACTGGGGGTGACTCTCACAAAAATTATGCCCAGTGAAAGAAGCCAGACACAAAAGATTGCATAGTCTATAATTCCATTCATGTGAAATTTCCAGATTTTGGAACTCCCTGGGTTAGTGGTTGTTGTGGTTTGAATGTAAGTGTCTCCTCCTCCTCCTACCCTCCCAGGCTCAACATGTTTGAACACTTGGTCGCCAGCTGGTGGCGCTGTTTGGAAAAGTTGTGGGACCTTTAGGAGGCGGAGCCTTGCTGGAGAAGGAAGTGTATCTCTAGGGGTGGGCCTTGAGGTTTACAGTCCAACCCCACTTCCTGTTCACACTCTGCTTCCTGACTACCAATGTGATGTTCGCTTTGTGCTCCTGTCACCATGCCTTGCTTGTTATAAAACTTCCCTTGAACACTGTAAGCCAAAGACAATCCCTTCCTTCTGTGATCAGCTTCTGTTCAGGTATTTGTTCACAGCAAATTGACAGTCATTGAGGATAGTGGTTGCCAGGACACATGGGTCAGAAAAATGGAGAATGACCTTTTTTAAAAAAAAAAACAACATTTTGGGGGCTGGAGAGATGGCTTAGTAGTTAAGGCGTTTGCTTGTGAATTCTAAGGACCTGGGTTCGATTCCCCAGGACCCATGTAAGCCAGAGTCTCAAGGTGGCACATGTGTCTAGAGTTCTTTTGCAGAGGCTGGAGGCTCTGGTGCACCCATTCTCTCTCTTTCTGCCCCTCTCTCTCTCTCAAATAAGTAAATAAAAATTTTAAAAAGTTAAAAAATATTTTTATATGTGAGGAGAGAGAGAGAGAGTGAGTGCCAGGTTGCCACTGCAAATGAACTCCAGACACATGCACCACCTTGTGCATCTGTCTTATGTGGGTCCTGGGGAATTGAACCTGGGTCCTTAGGCTTCTCAGGCAAGCATCTTAACCACTAAGCCATCTCTCCAGCCCTAGTGTCATAAAAATGTTTTAGAACTGGGTAGAGGTGGTCGTTGTGTAACAGGTGACACAACGGGTACTAAATGTCATACAGTCTGTTGCCAGATGCACCAGAGGGCCACTGTTCCCAGGCTGGTCCATTGGTACCAGGAAACAACCTGTACAAATCCCCTGGGAGATGCCTGGGGCTTGGGAGCCAGTCGACCGAGAGAGACTGTCAACTTGGACCAGCTTTGCTCCAAGTCATGGCTGGCTGTTTTCTTCCTGGTGGCTCCTGTTTGAAGCTGGTTCTGGTTTTGCTTTGCCCTGTGAATATGCCGCCCAGTGGGGCTTTGTGGAGACTCTGGGTTTATCCCAAACTGTTGCATGTTATTGAGGAATATCCTTGGGCCAACCCACTTTCTTCTTTCTGAAGGAGCAGTAACACAGTGAATGTAGCGAATAGGGCAAAAAGGGAGATACGGGGATACCTGCTGGGGTCTGTGGGCCAGGAAGGAGACAAGCAATTTGTTATTACTGGTAATTCTTTTTTTTTTTTTTGTACGTGTGTGTGCACGTGTGTATGCTTGAGTGTGGAGACCAGAGGTTAACCTCAGGTGCCGTTTACAGATGCAATGTACACCTCTCTTTTGAGACAAAGTCTTTCATTGGTGTGGAGCTCAAAAGTTAGGCTAGACCTGATGGCCAGTGACTGCCTCCTGTCTCAATGCTGGCACCAAGGGAGCATGCTACCTACCGTGCCTGTTACTTATGTGGACTCCAGGAACAGACGTATCACATTCTCAGGACTTTGGGGCAAGCACTTTATTGACTAACTATTGTCCTCAAGCCTTGTTATTACCGTGAATTCTGACATCGTCCTCGTGAGAAGAGGGGATCCCCCTTCGCAAATGCCTGAGACTCAGAGAACTTGATTAACTGACTCAACTTCGCACAGCTTGGAGGCTGCTCACGGCAGGGGCGGGGGCTGAGCACTGGTTTTCCGAGAGTGCTTGTCTCTCTCGGATCAGTTTGCTTTTGTTGCTGTAACAAATTACCACACTCTTAATGGTGTAAAAAAAAAAAAAAAAAAAACAGCTTTAAGGCTGGGGTGATGGCTCATCTGGTGACAGTGCTTGCCACAAGGGTGACATCGGGAGAGGGCCTGAGACCACCTGTGTTCAATAATTCCCCAGGACCCAGGTAAGCAGCTGAGTGTGGCCACACTCACTGGTAGCCCCAGTCCTGTGGGGAGCAGAGACTGTGGAATCATTCCAGATGCATGCACCACCTGGTGACTCTGGCTTACATGGATACTGGGGAATTGAACCTGGAACAGTCACAGCTCTTTGTGGAGAGACTGTCTCAAGTAAGAAGCAGATGAGAGACCTCAGGATACCCGATGTCCTCTTCTTGCCTTCAGGAGTATGTGAGCACATCTGCACATATATACACACACACACACACACACACACACACACACACACACACCACATAAACATGCAAAAAAAAAAAAAAAAGCAGACTTTATTTCACAGTCCTAGAGGCCAGAAAGCAGTGTGAGGTGGGTCTCACTGGCAGGGCAGGTTCCTTCTTCCAGGCTCAGGGGAGACTCTGCTTCCTGACCTCTGGTAGCTTCTAGGGGCCGCCTGCATTTGTTGACTTGTGGCAGAGTCCTCCTGATGCTTCCATCTCTCCGATGCTCTGACCATGGTAAGAAAGGGCCTCTGCTTGCGAGGATGGCTACCACTGGGCTAGATTGTCCCGATGAGCCAGGAGAACATCTGCCTCTCAAGTTCCTTGAGCTGAATCATTGACGGCATCCCCATAGCCGTGTGAGGAGACATGGTCAGCCACAAGTGCTGTGGGCCATGGAATAGGCACCATTAGGGGTGACTTCGTTTTGTGCTCCATATCCTTGTAGAATGATGAATTCCTGACCTAAGAGATGCAGAGCCACGTTCCTTCAAAAGCCCGATTCTTGGAGTGGCCTGCAGGCTCAGTCCCATGTTTAACATGAGCTCTGCTTCTGGTATGACGTGTGCATGACGATCAGTTGGTGAGTACTATTGACTAGGATGATTTTAAACATATTTATTTATTTATTTGAGAGAGAGACAGAGAGAGCAAGAAAGATAGGTAGTGAGAAAAGGAGAAAGAGAGAGAGAGAATGAGAATGGTTGTTCCAGGGCCTCCTGCCACTGCAGACAAACTCCAAATGCATGTGCCACCTTGCACATCTGGCTTTACGTGGGTTCTGGGGAGTCGAACCTGGACCAGGAGGCTTTGTAAGCAAGTGTCTTTGACTTCTGAGTCATCTCTCCAGCCCAGATTAGAATTTTTTTTTTTTTTTGATGAGCATAATGAATTCTGAGCCAGAATTCCATGTCATTACCTACTCTCTGTACAATTCATCTAGCCTAGATAGAGAAGCTACACTTACCAGAGCACATGCTTTGGGACCACAGGGCAGGCTCGGAGTTAAATGATCCAGGCCAACCTTCTGATTAAGGGCATCAGCGAATTTGAGAAATGAATGCAAATGTCTCCTCCGGGTACCCTGACGGCCTTTGGGCCTGAGGGAAATAAATGCTCTCTCTCAGTGAAGAAAGAGTGCCTTTGACTGTAGCAGTTTGCACCAAAGATATTCAGTGCTTAGGACATTTTTGTCTTGTGACCGAGACACATTTTTCTCCTCTTTAGGTGGCTCACACAGAACATGTGTGTGTGTGTGTGTGTGTGTGTGTGTGTGTGTGTGTGTTGGAGTCCCCAACATATTTAAAGCTGGCCAGAAACTGGAACTTACTAGGTAGCCCAGGCTGGTTTTCAACTTGAGGCCCTCCTGCTTCTGCCTCTTGAGTGCCGGGATGAACCACCTTGCCAGGCTGGGCCAGAGGTTCTTCACCTGATTCTCTGGTCCCTTGTGGGGCTTGCCCACCTCACTGGAGGACACACTGCAGACTTAGAGGAGACCTGAGCCTGCTCCCTGGGCTCTGAAAGGGGAATTGAGTGAGACTTCTCCCACACGTGGTAAAGTTTTAACTCCCAAGAACTCAGAATGAGATTGTGTGTGGAGATGGGACCTTTCAAAAGCTGATTAAGGTACACTGAGATCCTAGGAGTGGCCCTAATCCAATATAACTGGTGTCCTCATAAGAAGTGAGAAAGGACACAAATATGTGTGTGCACCGAGGGAAAGTGGGCTCAGAAGAAACCCCGCCTGCCGACTCATAGATGCTGGGCTTCCAACTCCAAAGTTATGAGAAAATGAATGTCTGTTGTTGAACCCATGCCCAGCCTGTGACAGCCCTAATCAGGTCTTAGTCACCAAGTGGCCTCCCTTCCTTCCCAGAGGCATTATTCTTGACCTGACCCTCACATCTCAGTAACCTAGGATACAGAAGGTGACTTCCAAGCTGGCAAAGAAAACCCCCAAATAGGATTAAGCTCCTATTAGGTTGCCCACTGGACAACTCTGCCAAGGCTTCCACAGCAGCATTTGTTTTTTTTTTTTAATTTAAAAAATATTTATTTATTTATTTATTTATTTTGAGAGCGAAAGAAAGGCAGATAGAGAGAACTCCAGATGCACATGCCCCTGTGCATCTGGCTTATGTGGGTACTGGGGATTGAACCTGGGTCCTTAGGCTTCATAGGCAAATGTCTTAACTGCTAAGCCATCTCTCCAGTTCCCACAGCAGCATTCTTATTCCTGATGGTTGGGTTCTAATTTGTGTCCTGTTGATTGATTCCCTAAACTTCCTGGGGACTATGGGGTTATTGTTCCTGAGTGCCCAGGGGAGCAGTTTTAAAATTAAAAAAAAATTCTTTTTTCTTTTTGTTTTTTCGAGGTAGGGTCTCTCTCTGGCACAGGCTGATCTGGAGTTAACTATGTAGTGTCAGGGTGGTTTCAAACTCACAGCGATTCTCCTACCTCTGCCTCTGCTGGGATTAAAGGCGTGCGCCACCACGCCCTGCTCAAGTTTTGACCCGTCTAGTTCTAATGAAGGGACAGTGAAGTTAATAAAGCTACCAGGATGAACCAACTTGGATTTGGCCCTACTTTAAAAAATATTTTTATTTATTTGCAAGGGGTGGGGGAGAGAGAGAGAGAAAGAGAGAGAGGGAGGGAGGATGAATATGGGCACTACAGGGCTTCCTGCCACTGCAAATAGAACTCCAGATGCATGCGCCGCTTTGTTCATCTGGTTTTATGTGGGCATTAGGGGTTGTCAGGCTTTGCAAACAAACCCCTTTACACTGAGCCATCTCTCCACCCCCCAGCCCTACTCCTTTTTTTTGGTTGTTTATTTATTTTTTTTTTTGTTTTTTTGAGGTAGAGTTTTGCTATAGTCCAGGCTGGCCTGGAATTCACTATGTAGTCTCAAGGTGGCCTCAAACTCACAGCAATTCTCCTTCCTCTGCCTTCCAAGTATTGGGATTAAAGGCGTGTGCCACTACACCCAGCTCTACTGTTTCTTTTTTTTTTTTTAATATTTTATTTTTATTTATTTATTGAGAGAGAGATACAGAAATAGGCAGGTAGAGAGAGAGAGAGAGAGAGAATGGGCGCGCCAGGGCCTCTAGCCACTGCAAACGAACTCCAGATGCATGCACTCCCTTATGCATCTGGCTTACGTGGGTCCTGGAGAATCGAGCCTCGAACTGGGATCCTTAGGCTTCACAGGCAAGCGTTTAACCACTAAGCCATCTCTCCAGCCCCTTGTTTCTTTTTTTTAATACTCCTACTTCAATCTGATTTTATTCTGGATAGAAACTTGGGACTGGAGAATCGGCTCAGTGGTTAGGGTGCTTGCCTGGCTATAAACTTGGCAGAACAAAATGTTTTCTTCCTTCAGTATTTGTGGTGTCTGTCGAAGCACCTATCTGGTCCCTCCATTCACTAGCCCTGGCTAGCACAGTGCAGGATGCTGGAGGGATGGGGAGCTGCTTTCCTTTGACATGCAGGGAGCCATTCACAGGGCAGGCCTGCTAATTTCCGGTGTTCCATGTGGTCCTGGCAACTTGGATGCAAACATCCGGGAAGGACCAGAGCTAATAGTCCAGGCCCACTGGGGCTGCCAGGGAACTGTGTCTGCCCACCCCCCACCCATGGGTTCCTGCATTACCTTCCCCTTCTTGGGTTCCTGGTGCTCCTGCACAGCCATTCAGACAACTCCTGACCCTTAAAGAGTGCTTGTAGGGACTGGAGAGATGGCTTAGTGGTTAAAGTGCTTGCCTGCAAAGCCTAAGGACTCATGTTCCACTCTGCAGGTCCCATGTAAGCCAGACTTACAGTGACACAGGCAAGGTTGCACATGCGCACAAGGATTCACATGCTTCTGGAGTTTGATTGCAGTGGCTGAAAGCCCTGGTTCACCAATTCTCTTTCTCTCTCTCTCTCTGTCACACTCTTGCATAAAAAAGGCAATCAGTTGGTCTTGCCTCAAAAATAAATAAATAAATCAAAGAATGCTTCTAGAAGCTCTGGTCCAGTGTCAGGGGATGGCTTCTGACTCAGCACTGGATGGTGGCCTAAGGGTCTGGGTGGGGCCTGACCCCCCACAATGCAGCTAGAAAAGGTAGCTAAGGGAACTTTTACTGGCTGGAAGTTCCCCACTCTAGCAGTATGGCTACTTAGGCTTATGTACCACCATGGAGACAATTTCTGTGAGTTGCAGTTGTTGTATGTGTATGTGCATGTGTGTACATGCGTGTTCATGTGTGTGAGCATGCATGTGTGTGTGTGAGGGACATGTGCATATGTGTGTGGAGCCAAGGGTCAATGTGCCTTCCTCAATTCCTTTCTACCTTATTTCTTTTGTGTGTGTGCATGTGTGCATGCATGGGTGTGTGTGTGTGCATATGTGACAGGATGTGTGTGTTACATGTGCATGAGTATACATAGATGTGCATGCCCTGTGTGTGCCTGTATGGAGGCCAGAGGCCAGGAGAATGTGAAGGGTCCTCCTCTGTTGGTTATCCATGGATTTCCTTGAGATGGTATCTCAACCTGAAGCTTGCCATTTTCAGCCAGTGAACCCCTATTCTTCTGTCTCTACCTTGGCCCACCCACCACCCCAGAATGGGTTTAAAGATATGTGTGGCCATATTCACCTTTAACAAATATTTTATTTATTTATGAGAGAGAGAGAGAGGAAGAAAGAAAGAAAGAAAGAAAGAAAGAAAGAAAGAAAGAAGGGGTGCACTAGGGCAAATGGACTTCAGACTCATGTGTCACCTTGTGCATCTGGCTTATGTGGGTACTGGGGAATCAAACCTGGGTCCTTAGACTTCACAGGCAAGCACCTTAACTGCTAAACCATCTCTCCAGCTCCATACTCACCTTTTTACATGGGTGTTGATGAATTAAACTTGGAAGGTCTCAGGCTCACTGTGGCCCTCATGTTTAAACACAAAATAATCTTAACTGCTCCGCCATCTCCCCATCACCTTCTACTTTATTTTTTTTATTTTTTATTAAAAATTTTTTTAATCGACAACTTCTATACTTACAGACAATAAACCATGATATTTCCCTCCCTCCCCCCATTCCCTTTCAGAACTCCATTCTCCGTCATATCCCCCTCCCTCTATCCATTAGTCTCTCTTTTAATTTGACGTCATCATCTTTTTCTCCTATTATGAAGGTCTTGTGAAGGTATTGCTAGGCACTGCAAGGTCATGGATCTCGAGGCCAATTTCTGTCTGGACAGTTGCATTGTAAGGAGTCATACCCTTCCTTTGGCTCTTACATTCTTTCCACCCCCTCTTCTGCAATGGACCCTGAGCCTTGGAGGGTGTGATAGAGATGTTTCAGTGCTGGACACTCCTCCATCTTTTCTTTTCAGCACTATGTTGCTTTTTGGGTCATCCCAGTGGTCATCGCCATCTGAAAAGAGAAGCTTCTCTTTTGGTGTGGCTTCCAATCTCACCAATGCTGAGTGCCCACCTTGATCCCTCTGTTGTGCTGTGGAGCTTGAGCTCGGCTCAGCTGTGCTGGATGCGCTGCCACCAGGAGCTGAATGCCAGAGGTTCCTGGTTCTGATGGTTGGGGGATGGGAGAGTTCAGGAAGCCTGTAGTTGCTCACACTGTTCCCCTGGATCTCTTTCAGTAGCTCAGCTGACTTTTCTTTAGATTTCTGGGCTCTGCAAGTAAGTTGAGGAGGTGGCAAAGTCCCCTTGTTTGGTCTCTGTTACTGCTGCTAGGCACGCCTGGCGGGTGGTGCCGGGCGTGCAGATTGTGTGGACTGGGGCTGTTGCGGATCAGGGCGCAAGCTCCTCAGTGGGATTCTGGCTGTTTTCCTCCTTTCTGGTGGATCTTGGTCTCTCTTGCTTCCCTGCTGTGTCTAAGAAAAACCTCTACTCTGGCACTTTTCGGAAGAAGAGTGTATTTTGCTGTAGTTTTGCTTAAATCCCTCCCTGGGCTGGTTTGGCGTGGCTACTGTGCCACCATCTTACCCGGAAGTCCCCACCTTCTACTTTATTTATGAGACAAGGTCTCTCTCTCTCTCTTTTTTTTTTTTTTTTTTTTGGAGAGAGACAGAGAGAGGGAGAGGAAGACAGATAGAGATGGGTGCACCAGCAGTCTCTCAGCTACTGCAAATGAAATCCAGATACGTGCGCCCCCTTGTGGTCAAGTGTGGCATTGCACCCTTGCATCACTTTGCATCTGGAGATTGGAACTGCTGGAGATTGGAACCAGTGTTCTTAGGCTTAGGAGGCAGGCGCCTTAACTGCTAAGCCATCTCTCCAGCCCGAGACAAGGTCTCTTGATGAAACTAGAGCTCAACTTGGCCAGGGATCCTAGGGATTCTGCTATATTTTCCTCTCCAGTGCTGGGAGTATGTGGGTACTGGAAATCCAAACTCAGGTCCTATACTAATGTGGAAGGACTTTCTCCAGTGCACCCCCAGGGAGTTGCAGTTTTTTTTTTTTTTTTGGGTTTTGGAAGGTAGGGTCTCAAACTCCAGGCTGACCTGGAATTACTAATCAGGGTGGAAGGACTACCTCTGCCCACTGGGAACCACCTCCCCAGCCTGAGTTGCAGTTTTTTTTTTTGAGGCAAGCACAACAGACTGGCCTTTTTTTTTAATGCAAGAGAGAGAGAGAGAGAATGAGAGACACACAGAGAGAGAAGGATATAGAGAGGGGAAAGAGGCCTCGAGCCACTGCAATCAAACTCCAGATGTGTGTGCCCCCTCGTGCACATGTGTGACCTTGAGTGCTTATGTCACTGCGTCTGGCTTACGTGGGACATGGAGAGTCAAACATGAGTTCTTAGGCTTCACAGACAAGTGCCTTAACTGCTAAGCCATCTCTCCAGCCCTGAATTGCAGAATTTTAGAGCATGCTTTTAGCTGGATGTCTGAGCTATGTGTAAAAACAGCACAAAGTTCATCTCTTTCTGTGGGTTCAGCCCAGATGGTGTTTCAAGATAAGAATTGATTATAGATGTTGAGACAGACCAGCGTAGAAAGCTGACATGGCTCTCTGATTGGCTGATCAGGGTTACTGGGAGCAAAGAAGACAGAAGGAAGGGAGACAGAGGTCTAGGAGGGAGGGTCCCAGGATGGGCCCTTATCACTGACAGCTAGCTTCCTTCTGGGCTCAGTGCTATAGGCCAAAACCAGTTGTCTTGGTTACAGAGCACATTTTCTTATAAGAGCAAAGGGCAGATGTTTTAATGTATATCAATGTCAAATGTAGGGGATATGAAGGAAAGCGAGGGGTTCACGCAGCCAAAGGTGAGTGTTCAGCCTATATGAGACAGAGTAACTTGCAGGAAGGAGGGAGGGGTCGCGAGGGCCCACAGCTGATTATTCCCATTACTTTCCTGCTTCTGGCCGAATCACAACTCTGAGCCCCTATGCTAGCTGTGAGCTCTAATGAACTGGGTTCTGAGATTTTGTGGTATCAGGCCCCAAATTAAGGCCCACTATTATGCTTTGCTTTACCATCTGCTGAAATGGAGGGGACTTTGAAAGGCCTCCTTACTTAACTTCTGTTCTCCATTCTACCCCCGCAGAGAAGGCTCCCGGAACAAACAACCCTCTTTATCCACGGAACCCCATACAGTTCCTTCTTAACCCATGAGGGTTTAGTTCCCTGTCAGCTCATAGAATCATTCCACCAAACCAATCATATTCACCTGTGGAAACTGGGGTCACCTCACTCTGTTGTAGCTCCTGAGTGGTTACTTTGTTCCCCAATTCAAGGCTTGTGTGGCCCTGTGGGACATATTGTGTCCTCCCCCCTCAGCCTGATGCCATGCTAAATGAACACCCAGGATCGGGGGTATGTTTGACCATCCCTTTAGCACTAGGGTGGAAATCTCTCCATCACCAACCCTATGAACAGGAGGCAAGAAAAACAGACTGTCACCCCAGCCCTGTCTCATGCTGCCATTTGAAGCTGTCTGGAGCGTGAGCTGTTCACGTCCATTTAATTTAGTTGAACCTTTTTAAATTGCTCGGGCCAAGTTCCCATTGGGACAGATAGGGGTTAAGTATGGGCGCCTCATGCTCTGAGCTTTGAGGGCGTGCCTGCACAGTAAGTGCCCTTAACTACTGGGCCATCTCCCCAGCATCTTGGACTATGAAATTTTTTTGGTAAAAAGTGAGACATCATGGCACAAGTCATGCCCACCCACACCCCATCCCTGGAACCTAGGTACATGGGCATCTAGGGAAGCTTCAGAAGGTATTCCTTGGCAGGACAGGCATGTCCCGTGGAGAAGACTGTGTATCAGCATGGGGGCTGTGAATTCCTTGAAAGTGCAATGCAGCCTTTAGTGAGGGTAGTGCATATGGCTATTAAAAATTTCCAAACTAGCCGGGCATGGTGGCGCATGCCTTTAATCCCAGCACTTGGGAGGCAGAGGTAGGAGGATCACCAAGAGTTCGAGGCCACCCTGAGACTACATAGTTAATTCCAGGTCAGCCTGGACCAGAGTGAAACCCTACCTTGCAAAACCAAAAAAACAAAACAAACAAACAAAAAAATTTCCAAACTAATTTATCATATAGACATAGGCATATGCAAAGATAAAAATAATTCCTCCAGGGAAGAAGTTTCATGAAATTATCAGAATATTAAAGGGTTCATGGATGTGGGAAGGCTGAGTCTTGGGAATGATAGCCTTAATCGTCCCATGAGAAGGACAAAGGCCTGGGGCTGGAGAGATGGCTCAGTAGTTAAGGCACTTTCCTTCAAAGCCTAAGGACTAAGTTCAATTCCCCAGTACCCACATAACACCAGACATACAAGGTAGCGCATGTGTCTGGAGTTTGTTCACAGTGGCTAGAGACCCTGGCATGCCAATTCTCTCTCTCTCTCTCTCAAATAAATAAATAAATGAATGAATAGGACAAAGACCAAATGGCATATGTTAGAGGAAGCAGCTCAGAAGTCACAGGGAGAGGAAGAAAGTTTCGGAAGATGATACATCATGAGAGGGGCTGCACTGTTTGGTTTGGAGGTTAGTTGTTAGGACACAGGGGTAGGACACAATGTGGCCATCATTCTGTGGGTTTTTTTTAAAAACATTTATGTGTGTGTGGTGTGCATGTGTGTTGATGCGTGTAGGGCTGCATGTTTGTGTACACATGCATGTGGGGGCCAGAGGTGAGTATCAGGTATCTTTCTCAGTCACTCTCCACCTTTGAGATAGGGTCTCTTGTTGAATAGGTGTTCAGTGATTCACTGATTCATTTAGACTAGCCATTGAGATTGGCCCCTGTCGTCCCTCGCCCAGCGTTGGGATTACATGCACGTGCCGTCATGCTTGGCATTTTACGTGAGTGGAGGGATCTGAACTCAGGTCCTCATGTGTGCACAGCAAGTGCTTTACCCACGGATTCCTCTTCCCTTCATCTCTCTCTCTCAAATAAACAAATAAATAAAAAAATATGTAAAAAAGGACAAAGACCAACCTGCCGTCACACTTCTAAAAGGCAGAGTAGCAGGCTGCTCTGGTGCTTTGCCTGTTCCCCATGCATTCGAGGCTCCTGAATACTGCTGGGCTTCCATGGCAAATGCTACCCATGGGCTTTGCCTTTGTCTGGTTGTGGAAGTTTACTGGTGGGTAATGGGACAGGCTGGGATACCGGAGAGTGCCTAGAGCAGCATTGTCAGTCACACCTGCAAATTCGTGGACAAATCCCCAGCTTCCTTATCCCTGGTGTGGGGTAACTTTCATGTCGGTTTAGTATCAATATTGAGCAACAGAGATAGGATGTGAACTATAAGTGTGAGCCACATTTGTACTTTTAATTAATTTGAAACTGGGTCATGCTTTGCAGCACTGGCCTGGCCCAGCACTTGGTATGTAGCCCAGGCTGGCCTCAAACTCATGGCAACCCTCCTGCCTTAGCCTGTGGATTGAGTCACCACAAGCAGCTCATATATGTAGTTTTCTTTTAAAAAATATTTATTTATTAGAGAGGGGGACAGACTGAGAAAATGAATACTGGCATACCAGGGCCTCCAGCTCCTGCAAACAAACTCCAGATGCATGGGCCACTTTCTGCGTCTGCCTTTATGTGGGTGCTAGGGAATTGAACACAGGCTGTTAGGCTTTGCAAACAAGTGCCTGTAATTGCTGAGCCATCTCTCCAGCTTCTTTTAAATTAAAGTAAAAAGAAGCAGGTAGAATTAGGTTTAACACTGTATTTTAGCCCTATACATGTTATATTGTCACTTCAATACATAATAGAAGAATCATGGGATAGTTACACTATCTTTTGTGCCAAATCTTCAAATTCTAGCAATTTTTTTTTGAGGTAGGGTTTCACTGTAGCCCAGGCTGACCTGGAATTCACTATGTAGTCTCAGGGTGGCTTTGAACTCATGGCAATCCTCCTACTTCTGGCTCCCAAGTTCTGGGATTAAAAGCATGTGCCACCATGCCTGGCTCAAAAATTTTTTATGATTTTTTAAAAGATTTTATCTTTATTTATTTATTTATTAGAGACAGAGAAAGGGAGAGAGGGAGAGAGAGAAAAAAATGGGCATGCCAGGGCCTCTAGCCACTGCAAATGAACTCCAGACTCATGTGCCACCATGTGCATCTGGCTTACGTGGGACCTGGAATTGAACTAGGGTCCTTAGGCTTTGCAGGCATGCGCCTTAACTGCTATGCCATCTCTCTAGCTCTCCAGCAAATATTTTGCACTTCCCTTCCATCTCCATCTAGTCCAGCCACTTTTCAATTCCTCTGCAGCCCCTATGACTGGAGTCTGCCGAATTGGCTCAGAGGAACTAAACTTACAAGTGTTTGTGGTGGACACCCATCATAAATGTATCCCATATTGTGTCTGTGTCATTGTTCCCCACATTTCCATGGAAGGAGTTCCTAAGAGTCATCAGATGTACAAAGTGGCGCATGCATCTGGAGTTTGTTTGCAGTAGCTACAGGCCCTGGTGTGTCCATTCTTTGTCTGTCTGTCTTTACTTGCGAATAAATAAACAAATCATATATATATATATAATGTATGTATTTTTTTTTTTTCGGTTTTTCGAGGTAGGGTCTCACTCTAGCTCAGGCTGACCTGGAATTCACTATGTAGTCTCAGGGTGGCCTCAAACTCATGGCAATCCTCCTACCTCTGCCTCCTGAGTGCTGGGATTAAAGGTGTGCACCACCATGCCTGGCAATATATATATATATATATTTAAAGAAAGGCAGTCATGATTCCAAGTGTTCTCCATCTAGGACTTCTGGGTGAAACCACTGGGAGAGGTGTTGGGGAATAGCACCGAGCTACCCATTCATACATTCATTCATCTCTTCATTCATTCATTCATTTCTTCATTCTTTTTAAGATCTGTATTGAGCTATGCACTCTATCTGGCACTCTAAAAGGAGGGAAGACCGGGTGCTCCCATCACAGGGTGCCTGGGCAGATACAGAATAGCTGCTTCATACAAGGTTCCATGAATCAGACTAGGATTTTGGTCACGTGCTGTGTGGCATCCTTTCCAGCCCATTGACGCCGCCTCCCATGATTCAGCTGTGCCTCAGTGAAGCTCCTCACGTGGTTAATTGCCTGTATCCCGTGGCATGCCACTCCCCAAAGCTGCAAATCAAGGTTTTTGTGACATCTCGTCGCCAGCAGTGACTTGTGATTAGGTTGTTGTTCCTAAAAAAGGTCCATCCCTCATCATCTTTGCAATTTCCCCTTGATTTTCCTGTTTGGTAAATTGCAGTTCTCTAGATAAAGACTGGTTTGGAATCTATTCGCTTTCCCCTTCATTACTCAGCTAGAAAACACACCTAAGCCTCTTGTCACAGGGAAAGGACCTCAGAAACTTTGTGATCCGATTATTTTGCTTCAGAGATGGGGAAACTGAGGACTGGGAAGGGTAAGTTGCTTGCCCAAAGCCATACGAAAAAATAGTGCACATCTGAGAGGGGAAGGAAGTAATCTGATCAGGAATTTCCTTTTTAAAAATTCTTTTATTTATTTATTTATTTATTTATTTATTTATTTATTTATTTGTGGGGGGATAATGGACACACCATGGCCTCTAGCCACTGCAAACAAACTCCAGATGCATGTCCCACCTTGTGCATCTGGCTTATGTGGGTCCTGGGGAATCAAACCTGGATCCTTAGGCTTTGCAGGCAAGCACCCGAACTGCTAAGCCATATCTCCAGCCCTGTAATTTTCAAAAAATAATTTATTTATTTGAGAGAGAGGTGAGGAGAGGGAGAAAATGGGAATGCTAGGGCCTCTAGCCCCTGCAAATGAATTCCAGACTTATGTATCTCCATGTGCTTCTGGCTTATGTGAGTTCTGGGGAATTGAACCTGGCTGCTTAGGCTTTGCAGGCAAGCGCTTTAACCACTAAGCCATCTCTCCAGCCCATATTTTATTTTAATTTTTCATTTATTTATGATAAAGAGAAAGAGAAGGAGGGAGAGAGAGGGAGAAAATGGATACTCCAGGGCCTCTATCCACTGCAAATGAACTCCAGACACATGTGCCACCATGTGCATCTGGCTTTACATGAGTACTGAGGAATTGAACCTAGGTCCTTAGGCTTCACAGGCAAATGTCTTAACCGCTAAGCCATCTCTCCAGCCCTATTTTATTTTATTTTTAAAGATATTTTATTTTTATTTATTTGAGAGAGAGATACAGAAATAGGCAGGTAGAGAGAAAAAAAGAGAGAGAGAGAGAGAGAGAAAGAGAGAGAGAGAGAGAAAATGGGCACACTAGGGCCTCCAGCCACTGCAAACGAATTCCAGATGCATGCGCACCCTTGTGCATCTGGTTTACGTGGGTCCTGGGGAATCAAACCTGGGTCCTTTGGTTTTGCAGGCAAGTGCCTTAACCGCTAAACCATATCTCCAGCCCCTATTTTATTTTTTGAGGCAGAGTCTCACTCTAGTCCAGGCTGATCTAGAACTCACTTTGTAGCCTAGGCTGGCCTTGAACTCATGGTGATCCTCCATCATTCTCTTGAGTACTGGGATTAAAGGTGTGCATTATCATACCCTGCTTTTATTTGAGATAATTTTATATATGTATATAATGCATTTGATCATATTCACTGCCATTGCATTCTCTTGACCCCCATTTCCCTCCCACTGAACCCTGTTTTCTTCCTAATTAGTTCCATTTATACTTTGACGTATTTGTTTGTGATCCACTGAATTTAATTCCTGGGGCATGAGCAATTTACCAGTGGTCACAATACTGAAGAAAATGTCTCCTCTCCCTCCAGTAAACATTAAGTGCCAATAACTCCTCAGAGGTGTGTGTGTGGGGGGTGTGGGACTCATGAGCCCCTCCCCCATACATGATGGACGTTGATGGGGACAGTTTTGTGCAGGTCTTGTGTAGCTGCTGTGAGATCAGCCATGCAATGGTTACCTCATGTCCAGAAGACAGCATTACATAACACTCTTCTGCATCCTCTGGCTCTTACATTCTTTCTGCGATGTCCCTGCTGCTCAGTAACTTCTATCCCCATTTCTTGGCCTCAGCCTCCTCTAGCATCTGACTCCCAGAGCTGGCTCAGCCAGGCCAATGCTGTACTACGTGACATATGATTGGCTGCAAGGTTCCCCAGAAAGGATATATTTATTTCTTCTCATGATGAGAGAGAATGTTTGGGTCCTCAGTTAGCCTGAGGCAGTTGGCACACAACGGTGGAGATGAGCCAGGATTCTAGCTCCCTCTGTGATTGTTGAGTGCCTCTACAGAGGTACTGTGCTTCTCTGAGTGCCATTTTCTACTTCGTTGATGTGATCACAATGCCCACAGTAACTGCAGCACATCCTTTCACTCTGGTGACTATGGACAAGTCAGTCTTTCCCCCAGGTCTTGAATGGGTGACCTCTGCTGCATTAAGTGACCTCCTGTCCTCCAAGCCGCTCCCTGGTTTCTGTTGCCCTGTCTCTCGACATTTTTTCAGTACTTCAGACTGGCTGTTCTTTGCCTGCACTGTCTCCTCCATCAGTGATGCTCCTCTTGCTCCTCTTTTTATCTGCTGAGTGCTCGCTGATTCTTAAGACTGTAGCTCTACAGTGGCCTCCGTTGAGAAGCTTATTATCTACCCCTGATGAGTTTAGAAACCCTGCTGCATCACCACACAGCTCTGTAGAGCATCTGCCTCAACAGCTTGTTACATGCTGTAGCAGACAGCTTCAGGTTCGCTGAGATGAACTTCCAGACCAGGCACAGTTATGGAGGAAGGGATATTATTTATTGAAGCTTACAGATCCAGGGGAAGTTCCATAAAGGCAGGAGAAGCAGCCTGCTCTTCACAGGACCAGGCAAGAGAGAGAAAGCCAACCAGCCACCACAGCACACAGAGCAAAACTACTGCCAAAAGGTCACACAGCACACTTCAGGAACTCCTGCTAGGCACATTTGCATATCTTTACAATGGAATCTCAAACCCACACCATTACCACCTTAAGACCGGCCCCCAGTGACATTGCCTCTAGCAAGGTGATTGCAGATGCAAACTATAACTAGTAAAACACTGAATATATTGGGGGACATATATTCAAACTACCACACATGCTCAACGGTGTGGTCACCCAGCTTTTGTCCACCTCAAGCCCAAGTCCGTATGCTCCAAGAGGCTGGGCTGAACATTGGACAGGATCTAGGAAACAGAAACTGCACAATAAATATTTTT
Organism: Orientallactaga sibirica; assembly: GCA_036365145.1. Taxonomy (NCBI): domain Eukaryota; kingdom Metazoa; phylum Chordata; class Mammalia; order Rodentia; family Dipodidae; genus Orientallactaga; species Orientallactaga sibirica. Next base: position 2,180,949 of record JAEOAD010000011.1, read on the forward strand.
ACTGAGATTTGAATGCTGCAAGTCTTTTTAAAAAAGATTGTTCACTTAATTCTTCTTGTCACCTAGTAAGAGAGGTATGCCGTCATCCCGTGGGACAGAGAAATACTGTTCACCAAGTATTTTATCCATCATCTTATATTGTCAGAGCTTTCTTGGAGGTAGGCAGTACTGGGTGACCAATCTGTGCTAATAAAATATGAGATATATGTGTTACTTCTGAGACAGTAGTGCAATGGAGTATCATTTTTTAAAGCATTGTTATTGATAATTTTCTTTTAAAAATATTTTATTTATTTATTTATTTATTTATTTATTTATTTATTTATTTATGTGTGTGTGTGAGAGAGAGACAGAGAGAGAGAGAGAGAGAGAGAGAGAGAGAGAGAGAATGAATATGGGCACACCAGGGCGTCCAGCTGGTGCAAACAAACTCTAGGTGCATGCACCACCTTGTGCATCTGTCTTACCTGGGTTCTGGGGAATCAAACCAAGGTCCTTTGGCTTTGCAGGCAAGCTCCTTAACCACTAAGCCATCCCTCCAGTCCTGGAGTGTCAGTCTTCCCTTGCCATGGAACTATGGAACCTTATGTTGTAGGAGGTGCAGCTACAAGGTGGTGGAGACTCTGGAAGCTGTGTACAGTAGAGCCCTCCAAGACACACTTTGGCTAGTTACATGGACAAGAGTATGTGGATCAGTTGAGTGCCAGTTTGTTGGATTGAGAGACGTTTAGGAAATTAGTAATGCACACTACTGGATGTATCTGCTAGGATATTTCCAGAGAGGATTAGACCCTGAGGGTCTTGATTTAATGGATGGTTTAATCCATCGGTGGATGCCAAATTTGAATAGACCATTGGAAAGAGGTAGAACTGTGGAAGGTGGTGTACCATTGGAGTGGGTTGCCAGGGCGCACGTGTTTGAAGGGTGTATCTTGGCTTTGGCCCTTTTCTGTTTCTTCTTGGATTCCTGATCACTGAGCAGTGACAGCCTCTGTCACATGCTCCTGCCAACATGACAGTCTGTCTGGCCTCAAGTCCCAAGCAATGGATCCAGCTGACTATGGACATGAGGCTAAATAAATATTCCTTTAAGCTGTTTCAGTGATTTTTCTGTAGCAATGAAAAATCGAACACGAAGCCATAAATGTTTGTGGTCTAGAGGCATGGAGCTGAGCTTGAATGCCACGTGGTGTGGCCTTGTTTATCAAGACAAATATACGTCTGTGGAAAGCAAGAGAACAGCCCTAGAGAGGAGGAGCAGTGTGTTTGAAGTCCTGTGGGATTAGGATCAGAGCTCAGATTTCAATCCTATTGGTTTCATGGGTGGTGGGGACATGGGCAAGGGTCCCTTTGAAACTACAAACAGGTGTATAAAATATTTCCAAGGTGCTTTCCTAAATGTCTGGCTTAGAGGCTCTGGGGGCAGGGAAGGAAGGAAGGATGTAAAGGTTGTACGGTGGGCTGCAGGTCAGGAAGACCTCCTACTACTGTCCAGGTCCCAGGTTATTGTCTCATAAGATCCACCGGTAGAACCTGGTGGCTATAACTAGCAGTTTCTGCCACTGAGGGTGAATTTTGGACTGTTTCCCTAGACCAGGGCTTATTAAAATTTTCCACTCATAACTCCTTTCAACCCAAGAAATTTTTGTCCAACCCCAGGGTATGCCGGTCTCTAAGGCAGGTATATGAAAACATCAACTGATAATATATCATGAAGAAATTTATTATATCACAACTCTTTGGCATATGTATGATTGTAACATTTATTAAAGAGAAAACAAATCTGCACACTAATGAGATGCATGTGCTTGTTTATTTTTACAAGAGTTCAATCTTGGCTGAACATGCGACACTGCAGGATGCACAGCATCTTCGGTGCTTTTCAGAGTTGATCAATATTTTGATTTGATGGCTGTCAGTGCTGAGAATGCCACTTTACATAAATCTGTAGCACAAAACGGCAGAAGTATGTTTAGGGCTGTTTCAGAAATGGTTGCAAATTCTGTTCTAATCCCAGGCCAAAATTCATTGAACATTTTTTTTTCTTTTGAAATGAAACTCAAGTTAGCAAGTCAAACAGCCATTATTTCCTTTACTCTTAGGGCTGGAGAGATGGCTTAGCGGTTAAGGCACCTGCCTGTGAAACCTAAGAACGCTTGTTCGAATCTCCAGGTCCCACGTATAGCCAGACACAAAAGTGACACAAGTGTGCAATGTTGCACATGCGCACAAGGGGGCACATGTGTCTGGAATTCATTCACAGTGGCTGAAAAGGCCCTGGTGTGCCCATTCTCTCTTTGCCTGTTCCCCTCTCTCTCTCAAATTAAAAAAAAAAAGTTAGCATACAAAGCAGTGGGGTTAATTATGGCATGTTCTAACATCCCCCTCTCTCACCTCCCCCCTTCATGCTCCTTCCCACTTCTTCTGGTTCCCTCTTCCCTTCCAAATAGTTCCCTTTTACTTTTGTGTAACTTGTATTCCATTCCCCTCTCCCCTTAAGATCATTCCTCCCTTCTATGATCCCCTTTCTAGCTTCATGACCTACAAGCACACACATGCCCAGAGTCACACATATAATTTTAAATCTAAGCTTTTCCTACACTCTCATGGACCCCTTTCTAATTTTATGATCTATAGCCTCCATATATACACATATGTAAAAATTAAAATCTAGGATCTGCCTACGAGCTGAACATGCAGCATTTGTTTTTCCTGAGTCTGGTTTATTTAACTTAACGATGTTTTCCAGTTGCATCCGTCTTCCTGCAAACAATATGATTTCATTTTCTTATGACCACATAAAATTCTATGTGCATTAGTGCTATGTTTTCTTTATCCATTCATTGGCTGATGGACATCAAGGCTGGTTCCATTTCTTAGCTATTGTGAATACAGCAGCAATAAACCTGGGTGTACAAGTGTCTCTGTGTTATGTTGACCTAAAGTCCTTCAGCTATATATCTTAAGAGTGGTATGGTCTGGGTCCTTAGGTTTTGCAGGCAAGCACTTTTGCCACTAAGCCATTTCTTGAGGCCAGAACAATTGTTTTTAAAGGAAAGGATAACTTTAGAAATCCTTAGAATTTTATTGTCATTTTATTCTTCTTTTTTCTCTTCCCCCTCTCTTGTGAGAGATTAACCATAGCATTATGTGAATATAATATTACAGAGGCAACAATTTCAGTTAAAGAAAATTGGCTTCTTTTCCAAAATGTCATGCAACTCATTTTCTCTCAGCATTGTGGGCTTTCTCAGGCTCCTCTCAGCTCCTAAGTCATTCAGAAGCATGCTCCACAATTAGAACGTGAGAAAACCTCATACTCCAATTTGGGTTTTGATATTTGTTCAAAGGGACACCTAAAATAAATCCAGACGTTGATTATGGAAGGAGAGGAATGAATGAGCATTACAAGGGTCTGGAAAAGAAGCAAGGGTGAGGCGGTTGCACATTCCTCATGATGAGGGGACCCGTCAGTAAGCCTTTCACCCATTGGACCCTTCCAAAGGTTCATATGCCTTCACCCATGCTCTCCATCCATCCGATCCCACAACAGTCCTCATCTCTCCTTTTCTGTTCCCTCCCTCCTCCTCCCTTCATTGCTTCACTGATTCATTAGCTTTTTCCTTGGACTGTGGATGGATTCATCCTTTGAATAACCACCAGCTGAACACATGCTCTGTTCCAGACACTGTGCTGACCGCCGAGGACACCAAGTTGAGAGATCACAGTTCTTGCCTGTAAGTGGCGGCCAAGATGAAAGCTAACACTCTGTGGTAGAATGCCAACAGCAGCCAGGAGAAGGGAAGCCCAGGGGAGGAGTGGTAAAAATGTGCAGAGGGCTCCAGCTTGGGGCTTTGCAGTAGCTCCTCCATGCAGTGAGATTTAGACTCCTTGTCTGGAACAATCAGTGAGGTAGACTTAAAACACACCCAACATGGCTCAGGGAATTTTGCTGAAGAGGGGGCAGAAAGACTGTTAGAGCCACAAGTTGGGACATCATGCCCAGAGGCACTGCCTCTCCCTAATAACTGACTGCTGCTCCCACAACACATAACCCACAACCCCACAGGGAGAACCTGCAACCCCACTGAGGAGGGCCCCCAGTGGAAAGGGGGTGTGGACGAGGGAAAGGGTGGTACCAACACATGATGTATCCAAACTAAGTATGACCATAATTAATAAAATAATAATAACAGTGATGGTGATGATAACAATGAAAAGAAAGTGACCAGGACTCTTCTCCAAGCCAGATGGAGACTGAGGTAGGGAACAAACTGTTGGCCTTCGCTTTGCTGTATGTTTCTGGGGTGCAGATCCTGGTAGGCATTTATTTTATTTTATTTTTTATTTTGAGGGAGTCAAAGACAGACAGACAGAAAGAGAGAGAGAGAGAGAGAGAGAGAGAGAGAGAAGGAGCTAGAAAGAGATAGAATGGGTGCACCAGCAGCCACTCATCTGCTGTGAATGAACTCCAGACACGTGCGCCCCCTTATGGGCAAGTGTGGCATTGCACCCTTGCATCACTTTATGTCTGGCTAAACGTGGGACCTGGAGATTGGAACTGGTGTTCTTAGGCTTAGCAGACAGGCGCCTTAACTGCCAAGCCATCTCTCAAGCTCCCTGGTAAGCATTTAGTTCAGACATAGGACCTGGACAAAGGGCCAGACTAGAGCTGCCGGACACAATGATGCTTTGGAAACTGGGACAAGGATGGGCTCATCAACAGAGGGTGTGTGGTGATCAGCAGGTGGGATGGACATGCCATGGGAGTGGGAAGGTGAGTCACCAGAGAGAAGTTAGATTCGGGAGTGGTGGAAGGTGCTCCAGGGGTAGAATGCTGCTCTTGGGAGTGTGTGTTGTCTCAGGTACCCGGTGGATTCCTACCCAGGAGCGGAAGCAGGGAAGAGATGCGGTCGGAGTTCTGCTTTGGGACCTCACCACCACTCCAGGTGTGGTCCGAGGGGAGCAGCACCAGGACCCCTCAGTTCCTTGTTAGACACACAGCAGCTCGGCCCATGCTCTGGACCTACCAAGTCAGAACCTGTGCTTCCGTGAGACTTCTGTGAGACTTCCAGGTGACTCCTACATACATTTCCCCCTTTTAGCTAACCACAGGGTAAAGTCCTCACATTTCCAAGTCTTTCCAAGACTTCTGGTCCCTGACTGTGAGTAGATAGCTCCACAAGCAAGTGAGACAGAGGAGTCATTGCCAAGCCACCTTCACTTCTGACACCAATGGCGCTTTTGGGCTGATTTCTCAAAGCACCTTCAGTCTCAATAATTCTCTGTAAGGTTTCATTAAACTCACTGAATACAATTATATTTGTGGATATGATTTATTACAGAGAAAGGAGCCATTAAAAGTCAGTCAAAGGAAGAGCTACATCGGGCAGAATCCAGCAGCGCTCCAAATGCAAAGATTCCCTTGTTTTCAGGACACGTTACCCTCCAAGCACTGAGGTGTCATGGTGTGGACGGTGTGGATGGAGCATCTGCCCACACAAGAAACTCCGTCGTGTTTTGTTGTTCAGAATGGTTTTTATTCTGGCATATTTGTGTGGTATATGTGTGTATATATTTGTATGTGTTGTGAGCACATGTGTGTGTATGTGTATCTGGAGGACAGAGGTCAAAGTTGGGTATCTTCCTCCATAAACTTGGAGTGGTAGTGCACACCTGTAATAGCAGCACTTGGGAGGTACAAACAGGAGGATCAACAGTTCAATGTTGGGCTGGAGAGACGGCTTAGTGGTTAAGGTGCTTGCCTGCAAAGCCTAAGGACCCATGTTCGACTCTCCAGATTCCATGTTAGCCAGAAGCACAAAGAGGAGGCAAGTGCAAGGTCCCACATGCCCACTAGGTGGCACAAGTGTCTGGAGTCAGATTTCAGTGGCTGAGGGCCTGGCACACCGATTCTCTATTTCTCTCTCTCTTTCTTTCTCTCTCTGTAAAATAAAATTAAAAAACTTAAAAAAAAAGTTCAGTGTCATCCTCAGCTACATAGTGAGTTTGAGAACAGCCTGGGATACACGAGGTCCTGTCCCAAAAATAAAGTCCTTGTGAAACCCAGCACCATATATATACACACACCAATTTATGTAGGATTACAAAGGAAACCAATTATATTGAAATATAATTATCCAAATTCTAAGAACTAATCTGTGTTATTATCATAAATGTGTTTCTTTTTGATATTTTTATTTGTTTATTTGCAAACACAGAGAATAGGCACACCGGCTGCTGCAAACAAATTCCAGATGCATGTGCCACTTTGTACATCTGGCTTTATGTGGCAACTGGGGCATTGAACTGTGGTTGTTAATCTTTGCAGGCAAGCACTTTAACCACTAAGCCATCTTTCTAGCCCATACATGTGTTTCTTTACTAACATTTTAACTATCAAGCCAGCAGAGAGTTTACTAAGCACTGCAATTTCAAAGCAGTAGTGTTGAATGTAAATATTTAAAAATATTTGATACACATAGCAATGGTTACGTGACTGAGAATATCCAAGAATTTTATTAGTGAAGATTCCAGATACTGTTGCTGTCATTGTTGTTTGTTGCCTGAATGCGGCACTTTGGTGACCATTTCATGAAAAAAAAAAAAAAAAGAGGTGTAACTTTTTTGTTGCCCAAGTGCATAGATCAACAAAGTTGATCCACAGACCTATAAGCTTCAGGTTAAGAAGCTTTGCTTCAAAGTCTTGCATGATATGTACTTACTTTTAATTGGGTACTGAGCAACAATTTCTTTCAAGAATTTTTTGAGAAGTTCAAAAGAGTCATTGAGAAAATTGGAGGCACCCTGGAGTCACCCACAACTCAAATGAAGAATTGGTATGCTGGTGTCTGATGGATTTGTGGGTACGTGTGAATGGGGATGTTGATGATGGATAATCCCCTCCTGTGAAAAATTTAAATCATGTGACATGGTTTAGAGGTGGGTTTGGTTTCTCCAATTATCAGTAATGGGATTGAAATTTATTTAGCCCCCAAATGACTGGCCCAATGCCAAGGGGAGGATGGAAGAAAAAGAAATGAAAATTAAGAAAAGCTGAAAGAAAGCCAACTGTGCACAGCCTTTGGAAATCCATTTGCAGCCACCCAGATTCAGGACGCACCAACATTTCCAGCTATTCAGGACAGGACCAAAAAAAAAAAAAAAAAAAAAAAAAGTGGACGAGTCCCAAGAATAAGACTAATGTTGGAAAAAAAGGCGTTTTCAGCATGACCCACCAAGATTTTGATTATGTTCATCATTTTTGAATAATTTTCACTGGCACTGTAAAACCTCTCACTCCCAGAGGGTTTTTCTCTTGGTTCCTTTAAAGGGCGACCGACTGAGTCAGCAGCTGACTGTTGGGTGCGGGCCAGTGCTTCCTGCGAAGGCAAGGGGCAGGGACCTGTTGGGCATTGCTAAAAACGGGCTGGGACTGTGAGGAAGCTGGCCTGAACTGTTGGACATGGCCGGGGACCTTGGGCTGTGGGGGTTGCAGCTGTCCTTATAGTCGGGAACCCACCCTGGTGACAGTGACTGGCCCTCCCTGCCCTGGGGCAAGGTTGTAGTGTGCCCTGTCTTCGCCCAGAGTGGGCAGAACTGGCGAGCCCCCCCTTTTGATCCCAAAAGCATCTGACCATTCCATAGTCAGGCTTTGCCCTCCTCCCACAGTTCCTGACCTTGTGGCTAGCTGCCCAAGAGACCCTTATGTGGCTGAAGTCATGTAGCTTTTCCTGCCATTTCTGTTATCTCTCTTACAGCTCCTCCCTCGCAACTCTGAAGTCAGGTAGCTTTTCCTGTCACTATCTCCCTTACACTTCTGCCTTTCAGCCAATTAGACAGCAACCCATAAACTATGCATCCAATCGCCATATAGTCTGTATGTGCCTTCTCAACCTTTCTCAAGTGTTTATAAACCCACTGCCCTGTTGAATAAACGAGAGTGTGCTATCCATCAGACGGCCTCCTGGGTGTTCATTGCCTGTCGTCACACTCACCTGCTCCAGGACCCTGCTTCTTCCCCCCAACTCCTCCTGCGCCCAGGATGTCAGTGGCCAATGATCCCTGGGAATGGCAAGGACCCACGGGACCCTTTACTATTTCTGTCATTCCCCCTTGATGCATTGGCTCTTGACATGGGTCTCCTTTGGGAATCAGACCCAGTTGGAATGTGGGCCCTGGGGGTGAAATGAGGAACACTTATTCTGATGCATTTTATCAGTATTATTATTGTTGTTGTTGTTATTATTATTAGACGAGGTCTCATGTCAGGTTGGTCTCAAACTGGCCATATAGCTTATAGTGGAGGATGACACTCCACTATAAACCTCCACTCAAGTGCTAGAATTACAAGCATGTACCACCATACTCAGTTTTTTTTTTAATAAAAATAAATAAAATTTTAATATAATTTATATTAAGTGTCGGTGGGTCCAATACCATGCTGGTCGTGCGCAGGTAATGGCGTGTGCTGTGAGGTCATGAATGCAAAGATCACCTTGTGTCCAGGAGACAGCATTTCAAAGCACTCCTCCCCATCCTCTGACACTTACATTCTTTTTTGTCGCCTCTTCCAGTGTTCCTTGAGCCTTGGCGTGTGTCATGGAGATGTCTCATTTAGTAATGAGCACTCAGCTGTCACTTCTCAGCACTTTGACACATTTTGAGTCTCCCCAGTAGTCACTGATATCTGAAAAGAGAAGTTTCTCTAACTCAAAGTGAGAGCAACACTAACACATGAATATAAATATGAAATAGAGAGGCTAATGTGGTAACTTGCATTAAAAGATTACCTTTTTTTTTTGCTATAATGATGAAAATTTTCAAGCAAATAGAATTAGGAAAATGAGAAAACCAAGGATCTACCACTTGTACAGGTCGGCTTTTCATTACTGTAATGAAATACCCGAGGTGGGCTAACTTTATAAGGAGAAGGGGTTTGTTTGGTTCATATTTTGTAGGATGAACATCCAGACTGCAAGGTGAGGCTCTGGTAAGTGCCCCTCCCAGCCGCATGGTGTGTGGTAATGCTGGGACCGTGTGTATGAGGAAAGCTCGAATTGCAGGCAGGGTTCAAGAGAGCCATTTAGGGGTTGGGTTTGCTCTTGACTTGGGCTTGAGGGAGTCTAGCAGTCCAGTGAGGGCTACCTTAATCCCTCTTGAGATCAGCTTGCTAGTGACCTAAGGGCTCCTGACCGGGCTCCACCTCTTACAGGCTCCACTTCTCAGCATTGACCCACCGAATGACCCATTTCTGACACATGAAACTTGGAGGACACACTTAAGTCCAAACCATAGTACTACTTACTCAAAGGAACACACGGGAATGTTTAATCGTGTTTACTCACAAATTCAAGCCAAGGGCTACACTCACTGCTGACTCCCCTTTGTGCCCACTTGCTGTCCTTTCTTCAGAATCGTCACTGCCCTTGGTGGGTAGTTTCTTCATCCTCTTCATATATTAATACTTAAATTACATATGGCTGTATTTATAATTCCTTTTTCTCCTTGCATTTGTGAATTTAAAATTAACATAAGTGATGTCATGCTGTAAATATCCTGCCAGTGCACAAAATAATTTCATATTGGTCATCTTGAGCATACACATGAGATAGTTGCAATGTCCAGTTTTTTTTTTTTTTTAAACCCAAACCCAACAGTTTCTCTAAGAGGCCCCTTCTAGGCTTGGGAGCCAGTCTGTTCACTCTGGTCTAGTTGTGGCACCCATCTGCCAAGTGTAGTGGTTTGAATGTGAAGTGTTCCCCATAAGCTTATGCCTTTGAATATTCCGTCCCCAGCTGGTGGCACTGTTGTGGAAGATTGTGGACTACAAGGTGGAGCTTCTCTGGAGGAAGTGGGTCACTTACAGGTGGGGCCTTGAGGTTTTATAGCCTGGCCCTACTTCCTGTTCACTCACTCTACTTCCTCTGTCTGTGTATGCATAGTGCCCAGCTGCTTCCTGCTTTTGCTCCCAGGTGTTCCTCACCACCTCAGACTGTATCCCTAGAAGCTGTAAGTTATCACAATAAACCATCCCTCTCTTAAGTGGCTTCTGGTCAGATAACTTGGTACCACAGCCCCAAGTCAAGTCATATATCACACAGTCTTGGGCCCTTTCTTCCTGGGCTTGTTTCCCTGTGTTTCAGGTGAAGGACAGGCATGTATAAGTTCTTCTTTTTCAGCAAATGAAAAGCTTGCAGGAAGGAGTTCTCTGCTGCGTATAAAGCAACTGCCTCAGAGGTGGGCCTGCCGGCAGCTGGATAAAGAACTTGTGGCAGAAGACTGTTAGTGTTTTGAATTCTTACCAAGTATCAGGCATCATTGCTTTGCACTTATTGGACACACAGAGATTAGCTGGCTTTTCCCAAGACCACAGAGCTAAAATGGATCAGAAGTGGGACTTGTACTTGAGTCTGAAGGCTTCCCAAGTCTACTTACTATTGATTATACAGGTTGCTCCAGCTTTGTCCCAAGGCAGTTTGCTCCCAACACCTTTGTCTTGCTTGGTCCCCTGGTGCTGTCCTTCAGGTAGGGTGGGGATGCTCCATGGGCAGGACACACTCATGTCCAAACGGGCCCCTGCCTTGCTCTGGGCACAGCCTAAAGCCAGCATTGTTTCAGATATGGAGAGTTGAGCCTCCAAATATGAAGAAGGAGTGATAGGAGAGAATAGGACCCAACCAGAGCCTGAGGACATCACAAGGCGTGGACTCTGAAGGCATGCGTTCTGAAACTACAGCTAATGAGCAGGCAGGGAAATGACATCAAGTAAAAAACCAATTAAACACCGGCTCCAGTTAACTCACAGGCACAGCTGCCTGCCTTCCTGCGTTCAATTTCAGACTCCCATTATGAATTGCCTCCCTGGAGAGACTCACCCCTCCCTGCCAAAAAAAAGGGCCTCGAGCCAACAAATCAACTTTTAATGGGGCAAACAGCTTTCAAAGGAAGGACCGCAGCTTCTCTCTCAGTCCTAGCTCGGTGGTGATACAAACTCTCTGAGCTGCCCAATCTCACTCAAGGTTAGTAATTAAGGTATAATTGAAATGAAATTAATTGCAATAGATGTGTAATTAGCACAGCCATTGATTAAGGGCATTTGACATGCGGTCTGTGCATGAGACATTGATTGCCACGCTTTTTTGATAGATGTAATTGCAATGATATCTTTTGTTGCTCCAGAAGGCCTTTTTCTGTGTGATGAACTTACACAGGGAGAACTGGCATTGAAATCATTTGGCTTCCTGGAAATCAGAGATAAAATGAGACTATTTCAGGCCCTGGGTACACTCTCTCTTTTTCATGTTTCATGTAAGTTTTATTTCATGGTGGTCCAGCAGCCCATATGACATCTGTTGCAGTTACTTTCTCGTTCCTGGAACAAAACACATGACCGGGCGCAGCTTATAGGGGGAAGGGCTTACAGTTTAGAGGGGAAGCTTCACCAGGGTGGAGAAAGCATGCTCTCACCTTTGTATTTGGCTCCCTTTCGTCTCTCTTCAACTCCACAGCCAGACTGTGAGAAGGGACCGGACGGCAGGAGCATTAGCTTACCTGGTGTGTGTGTGTGTGTGTGTGTGTGTGTGTGTGTGCACGCACACGCACGTGCATGTGTGTGGGACATGCTAGAATGCTTCCTTTCAGTGAGAGCTGAAGAGTGAGTTAATGGTTAAGCAATGCATTGTCTCTTTTCTCATCACTGTGACCAGCATACCTTGGGAGGAAGGATTGACTTTGCTTTACAATTGCAGAGTTTCAGTCCTTAAGGGAGAGCATGGAAGGGCACAGGAGTTCACATCATGGCATCCAGGAAATACAAAGGGAGAGGGAGGAGCAGACTGGGGACCGGGTATAACCATCAAAGGCATGCCCCCAGGGACCTGCTTCCTCTAGCTAGGCTGCACTTTCTGCTTCTAGAACCTCCTGAAATAGCACCACTAGCCTGTGAGGGACCGTTTCATATTCAAACCATACAAAGTGGGAAAGGGGAATTTCCCTGCAGAAGCAAGGCCAGTGCAAAGGCCCCGAAGTGGCAGGGGAGAGCGGAATGTCCCTGTGGCTTTGGAGGAGGCTGAGTTCCCTCTGGCATCTGGTGCCTCCTATGGCCAAGTTCAGGGGCAGCTCTAAACCCTGAAGCAGGCGCGGTCTTTTAGAAGCCAGGGGCCTTCTGAGCTCATGCATTTTTGCCAGTCAGGACTGGGACTTCCTATCAGGGACCTGGACTGAGTCTCCATGGCCTGACCTGGAGACCATCCCCTCTAGCAAGAGAGCCCCCTTCTCTGAAGTCCACATGAATTTTCTGATGTTCTTCTTTGATGGGGGAGGGTCTTTTGAGTTGTGTGTAGGTGGCTGAAGGGTTAATAGCCTTCCCTGAAAACTAAAGGGAACTAAAGAGTTAATAACTATCCCTAAGACCAACAAGCCATAAAACTTCAGCAGCATGGCCTTGACAGGCCTGTCTACTCCCGAATGATAAACTAAACTTCCCTTAGCTCGGAAAGCCTTGAGGGAACAGAAACTGTCTGGTGGGTTATCCCCCTTAGACAATTTTTGCTAAAAAGGCTTATTTTGAGTAAAGACACAAATAACTATAGTTCCTTATCTACTTCCTTGGACCTAAAGCTGGTTCAGTCTGTGTTTTTCTTCGAATCCCCCTTATAAGTTTGAACCCCAGCCTGGCTCAGTGCTTCAGCCTTCATCCCGTGGGAAAGCTGAGGCCCCTCCCTGTTTCTCTCAATAAACAGTCTTGTCTGTAGAGATCAAATCCGGTGTTCTCTTTTGCTTTTCTCTTACACTTTCCTTACAGTGACCCTCTGGAATCACACTTACTTAGTCTAAAACCTCTGCACTCTAAGCTGCTGCGAGATACCACCTCTCTGGGGCTGGAGAGGTGGCTCCGTGGCTAAGTGCATTTTCTATGCAAGCTCAAGGGCCTGAGACCACTTGAGATCAAATTTCTAAATCCCACCTAAACAATTGTGCATGGCCATGTTGCCTGTAACCCCAGCCCCACAAGGTCAGAGACCCAAGAATCATCAAAGCCTGCAAGCTCTGGAATCAGTAAAGAGACTCTGGCTCAAAACAGTGACCAGGCAGAAGAGTGGTGGAGCAGAACACCTGAGTTTCACTAGGGCCACCGTAGGTCAGTGTCCCCCCCCCCCCCGACACACGTCACCTCTCTAAGATCCATTCCTTCACCTGTAAGAGGGGAGTAATGGAACATTTAGTGATTAGTGTTTTAGTGAATGTCATGGTCTGGATATGAAGTGTCCCCTCAACCAAAGGCCTCATGTATTGAAGGTTTGGCTCCTTGATACAAGCAGTGTTCAGAAGTGGGGCTTTGGGGGAGACTGGATTGTGAGCCCTCTGCCTTCATCCGTGGATTCCTCATCAGATGGATCCACAGGGTGAACAGACTATCGGTAGATGGTGGAACTAGGGGAGGTAGAGCGTCGGTGAGGGAAGTATCACTGAGGATGTGCCCTGGAAAGTTGGTCTTTGTCCCCAGCCCCATGCTGTCATTCTCTCTGCTTCTTGGTTGTCATGAGGTGAACAACTTTGCTCTGGCCCATGCTCATACAGCCAGTGTGTTCTGCCTTGCCCAGGTCCACAGCAACGGGGCAAGCCAGCCACACAGTGAAACCTCTGAAACAAGAAGCCCAAACAAATCTTTCCTCCCTTTCAGTTGTTCTCTCACAGGTTTGTTCTGGTAAAAGCGCTAGCACCTTGAGGCATCCCTCATCTTCCCCTCTTCCTGCCCCACGCCCTACCCTTTCACCCACAGCCTCAGAGCCTCAACGCTTCCTGTCTGACAAGTGCAATAGTCTCCCAGCTGCGCCCTGTGGTTTCTACCTGTGGCTTTAAGATTTGAGACCACATGATCTATTTTGTAGACACACCTGGGAAGGTGTGTGTGTGTGTACATATGTGTACGTGGAGGCTAGAGGCAACCTCAGGTGCCATTCCTTTTAGGTGCTGTCCACCTTTTCTTTCTTTCCTTCCTTCTTTCTTTCTTTCTTTCTTTCTTTCTTTCTTTCTTTCTTTCTTCCTTTTGTTCTTTCGTTCTTTCTTTCCTTCTTTCTTCTCTTTCTTCTTTCCTTCTTTCTTTTTTTTGAGAGAGAGACAGAGAGAAACAGAGAAAGTGAGGAAGAGGCAGAGAAAGAGAAAACGGGCACGCCAGCAGCAGCAGCCTCTCAGCTGCTGTGAATGAACTCCAGATGTGTGCGCCCCCTTGTGGGCAAGTGCAGCATTGCGCCCTTGCGTCACTTGCATCTGGCTAAACGTGGGACCTGGAGAATTGAACAGGCATTCTTAGGCACCTTAAATGCTAAGCCATCTCTCCAGCCCTCTTTTCTTTCTTTTTCTGAGACAGGGTCTCTCATTGGCCTGGAGCTCACCAAGAAGACCAGACTTGCTGGCCAGTGAACCACAGGGATCTGCCTATCTCCTTTTCTTAATGCTGAAATTACAAATGCATGCACTGTGCATGCTTTTTTTTTTTTTTTTTTTTAATATGGGTTCTGGAGTTTGAACTCAGATCTTCATGTTTCCAAGAGAACTACTTTAATGAATGAACTACTTCTCTAGGTTCACCCTCCTGTGATTTACAATTTATTTATTTATTATTTATTTTATTTATTTTGAGATAGGTTTCATGCAGCCCAGACTGGCCTTCTGTGTATCTGAGGATGACCTTGAACTCTTTTTTTTAAAAAGTATTTTATTTATTTATTTGAGAGAGACAGAGAAGCAGACAGAGGGGGGATGGTGGTGGAGTGGGAGGGAGAGAAAATGGCACATCAGGGCCTCTATCCACTGCAAATGAACTCCAGATTTTGTACATCTGGCTTAGGTGAGTACTGTGGAATCAAACCTAGGTCTTCAGGCTTTGCAGGTAAGCACCTTAACTCCTAAGCCATCTCTCCTGCCTGTCCTTGAACTCTTTTTTTTGGGTGGGGTTTGGTTTTTCAAGGTAGGGTCTCACTGTAGCCAGGCTGACTGGAATTCACTATGTAGTCTCAGGCTGGCCTTGAACTCACATTGATCCTCCTACCTCTGCCTCCCTAGTGCTGGTATTAAAGATGTGTGCCACCACGCCTGGCCAGACCTTGAACTCTTGATCTTACTAACTCTACCTCCTCAGTGCTGAGATGGATCTGTGCTACTACTCCTGGTTTATGTGGTGCTAGAGATGGTGCACCCAGGGCTTTGTACACTTTACAAACTGAGATCCATCACCCACACAGATTTTTAAAAATTATGGTAAAATAAGTAATTAGCATATATTTACCATCCTAACCATTTTCTTTCTTTCTTTCTTTCTTTCTTTCTTTCTTTCTTTCTTTCTTTCTTTCTTTCTTTCTTTCTAAGAGCGAGAGCAAGAGAAAGAGAGAGAGAGAATAGGCATTCCAGGGCCTCCAGCCATTGCTAATGAACTCCAGTTGCATGTGCCACTGTGTATCTGGCTTTATGTGGGTACTGTGGAATTGAACTGGGGTTGTTAGGCTTTGCAGGCAAGTGTCTTAACTGCTGAGCAATCTCTCCAGTTCCCAACCACTTTTTAAATTTAAATTTAATATTTTTCTTTACTTGAGAGAGGAAGAGAGAGAGAATGGGAACTCCAGAGCCTTCAGCCACTGAAGATGAACCCAGATGTATGCACCCCCTTGTGTGCATGTGAGGCATTGCATGCTTGCATCACTGTGGCTTATGTGGGACTTGGAGATTTGAACATGTGTTCTTAGGCTTCGCAGGCAAATGCCTTAACCATTAAGCCATCTCTCCAGCCCTCCCCTAGCCCCCTTTTAAATTAGGTTTTACTTACTGATAAGTTTTGTACATGTAGACAATGTATTTTGATCATAATCCCCTCTCATTTTCTTTTATTGTCCACCATGCCTGTCCCTCTCCCTCTGAATCCTTTATTCTTCTCAAACAGTCTGTGGTGGGGAGCATATGGTAGAGAAAGCTGCTCACTTCATCTTGGCTGGAAAGAGAAATACAGGAAGGGACCAGGGTCTTAATATCCCCATTCAGGGGCATGTCCTAGTGACCTCACTTCCTTCCAATGGGCCTTACCTCCAAAAGGTTCCAGCACCTGTCAATGGTGACACAGGCTGGTGAGCAAGCTTTCAGCACCTGAACTCTTTGGGAAATCTTCTAGATCCAAACCAAGTGCAGCGATGCCCGTGGGACACTTCTGCTTCTTCTACTGCCAGCTTCCACAACCATTCTGTTCGTTCTGCTTCTATGAGCTGGGTTACTTTAGGTGTCTCATATAAATGCAATGGTTCAGTAATTTCCTTTTGGTAATTATATTAGTTCATTTAGCATAATGTGCCCAGTACCCATCCCTCTTGTAACCTGTGTCAGAATTTCCTCCCTTTTAAAGTCTGAATCATATTCTATCATGTCCACAGAGCACTCTTTATCAATTCATCCACCAGTGGACATTTGGGTCATGTCTACCTGTTGGTGAATGTAAATGCATTGCCTTGAATGTGGCTGTGCAAATATCTATTTGAGATACTGTTTTCAATTCTTTTGAATGTATAGCTAAAAGTGTGATTTCTGGGTCATATGGCAGTTCTATTTTTATTTTATTTTATTTTATTTTATTTTATTTTTATTTTATTTTATTTTATTTTATTTTATTTTATTTTATTTTATTTTATTTTATTTTATTTTATTTTATTTTATTTTATTTTATTTTATTTTATTTTATTTTATTTTATTTTATTTTATTGTTTGGAGAGAGACAGACAGAAAGTGAGAGAGAGAGAAAGAGAGAGAGAGGAAGAGAGATGGGCGCGCCAGCAGTGTCTCAGCTGCTGTGAACAAATCCAGATGTGTGCGCCCCCTTGTGGTCAAGTGTGGCATTGCGCCCCTGCCTCACTTTGCATCTGGCTAAACGTGGGACCTGGAGATTGGAACCGCTGGAGATTGGAACCAGTGTTCTTAGGCTTAGGAGGCAGGCGCCTTAACCCCTAAGCCATCTCTGCAGCCCTTATTTTATTTTTTGACTAACCATTGATTTGTTGGAAAGATTTCTTTAAAATGTAGGTCCTGGGTTCCACTCTATGAGATGCTGACTCAATAGATCTGTGGAGTGGGAGGAGCTTTAGCTAAAACCCCCCCTCCCCAAGCTCGGCCCTCACTCCTTGATGATCTACCTCCCGAGCCTCCTCATTTGTTACCATCCACCTTCCCACACTTGGGCTTGATCAGTGAGCATTCTCCACTTCCTGGGCATTCCAAGGTCTCCTACCATTGTCCACTTCTCTGTCTGGAAAAATTTCAGGTTATCTTGCAAAAGTCAGCCTGGACATTGGTCAGCTCTCCCAAGGACAGAGGTCTACTCTTCTTGATCTTGATTCTTCAGGTCAGTAGCCAGACTGGACTCACCAGAGGAGAGAGCAGAACCACACTGTCCCTCTAAGGTCCGCACAAAGAACCTTTTCGCATCCTCATCAGCAGCTTTAGAATGAAGCTTGAACCTCACACACGCTGCCGTGGTTGCCATGGCTGCCGTGAAGGCATTCTAAATGTAGACGATTATATAATCCCCTGGAATGACTGCTGAGGGGAAAAAAAAAGTTTTGCCCCTCCTTTTAGAAGAATAAGTCTTTGACCTTGGTGGTGTGGAAACTCTGTATGTAGCCATGTGGCACGTTGCAGGAGGGAAGTTAAGTAAGGCTTGATTCCCAAGCGTCCCAAGCGTCCCAAGCTACCAGCCAACCCAGTGCTCTCATGTGGAATGATAAACAGAGACGAGAAAGTTGAAGCCCAGAGATGGAACGTGACTTCCCCTGAGTTCCACAGAGAGCTACAGTCTGCACCAGGACTGGCTGTACTCACAAGGGCAGGTGACACTGCGACAGGAGCCCCCAAACTGACATGAGCTGACTTGAACATGGACCTTTTTTTTTTTTTTTTTAATTCCTATGTATTTTACTTTTTTAAAAATTAAATAGAACATTGTATGGCTATATCATATGTTAGTACCGTCATTTCCCTCCTCCCTGCCCCCATTCTGGGGAGGGTCCTCCTCACTGGGATTGCTGGTATTCAGTCATTATAAAGGGTGGGGCAGTACCTCCGCACATGAGGCTCACCATGGAAGCAGCGCTCTTGCTTATCTTGCCAATTCCTCTGCGGTTTCACCTGGGCCCTGGCTGATGTGTGAGGGGTGGTTCATCTCCTCTGAACCTTCGTTTTAACAGCTTTGATTTTTTAAACCTGTGATATCACTCGTCATAGTCAGTATAATTAATATTTGTTATTATAATCAACACATCCAAATCTCAGGTTCTTTTTTTTCTTTCGACAACCGAAGGTTTATTGCTAATGATGTAATGAGGCATTTGGCACATGAACTTCCCATAGTGACTCAGGACCCAGGGTCCCTGCATCTCTTGATTCTTTCATTGAAGTCCTGGAGCAGATCAGTTGCATTTGAAGAGCAAATGAAGGGCCTCCTTCTGCTGGGTAGATTCAGAGGGTGACAAGAATGGCTGACTCACAGGAGGCAATGCAGAGGAGAACTATCCACCCACAAGGATGATCTCCTTGGATTCTCTTATTTGGGGCCTATTTGTTATTTCAGACAAGCCTTACCTCCTCTTGCTAATATAATAATGAAGGTGTTTGGAGCAGTGCAAGGACCTGGTCCCTGTCTTGAGGAGCTATGAAAGCTTCTCACCTTCCACATGGTTCTGTCCCTAACAGGATGTTGAGATTCACATGCTAGGGACGTTAGACACCTTGAAAGTGCGCCAACCTGAATTTTTACCTTTGTTTCCACTTCTTGCTAGCCATGGGATCTTGGGTGATGGTCCTTGCTATCCGCCATGATTGGAGGCAGGGTCTCGTGGTTTTCACTGCTTGGTGCATGAGACTAGCCGGCCCACAAGCTTCCAGGGAGTGTCCTGTCTCTGCCGCATATCTCACTACAGGAGCGCTGGGATTACAGATGTGAACTGCCACACCTGGCTTTACTTGGGTTCTGGGGATTTGACCTAAGGTCCTCACATTTGTGCAGCATGCAAGTTACCCATTGAGCCATCTCCACAGCCCTGATGAAAAAAATTTTTAGAGGACATGAGAAGACTTGATTTGATTATAAATACAACCAGAAATAACTGGAAGATGTTACAGGAGAGGAGAATGACAATGTACATTTTTAAATAGATGCCTACTTTTTTTTTTTTTTTTTTTTTTTTTTTTTTTGCTCTGCAAAGGAAGAATTGTAGCTGTGCAGGAATAGAAGCAAGAGGTAGACAGAGTTAAGAACTATTTATGGGAAGGAATTGGTGAGACTCAATGACTGGGAAGTTCTCCCAGAACACAAGGGACTGAGAGTGATGAGAGAGAGGCTGAGGGTAAGGCAGTGCTCTAGTCTGGATCTTAAGGGTCCCCAAAGGCACAGTTGTTGGAGGCCTGTGGTTCTGAGGTGCTATTGGGAAGCTGTGGAACCTTTAAGAGGTGGGGCTTAGTGGAGGTCATTAGGTCATTGGCTCGGTGTCCCCTCGTCCTTTGCTTTTCTCTCTGTTTTACTTTTTTTTTTTTTTTTTGGTTTTTCGAGGTAGGGTCTCACTCTGGCCCAGGCTGACCTGGAATTAACTATGTAGTCTCAGGGTGGCCTTGAACTCACGGCAGTCCTCCTACCTCTGCCTCCCGAGTGCTGGGATTAAAGGCATGCGCCACCACGCCTGGCTGTTTTACATCTTGACCAGGAGATAAGCATTTTCATTCTGCCACACCCTCTGGACATGATGCACTGCCATGCCACAGGCCCAAACACAGGCCAGTTGATCAAGTACTATAAGCCAAAATAAACCTTTTCTCTTTATAAGTTAATAGTCTTGGATATTTGCTCTAGTGCCAGAAAGCTAATATAGGAAGGTATTCAAAGGAGATTTGAAACTTTTTCTTGAGCAAGAGCTGGCAGCAGCAGCGTTGGTGGTACAGCCATGGAAGCTTAGCCAAGCTAGAGGAAGAATCCCTAGTCAGGGAAGTCTTCACACGCACGTAGGAAGAGAAGAGCGTGCCCTCCCTCATCACTGCTAGAGAAGATTTAACATGTCCAGGCTAAAGAAACAACCCATGACTATACTTGCAAACACCCCACAAAGAAACAAAGGGAGAAAAATCAGACCGATTTTGAGACAATTTGTTCCCATAACATTCAATGCAGAAGAAAATTGAATGCCAGGGTCAAAACTTTAAAGGAGAAGAAAATTCCATGTCCAGGCAAAAGGCCAGTTGTATTGGGAGACAATTTAATAATTTCTTCCATATGCGGAGGTGGGACTACACCTCTTCTCTTTTTTCCCAACACACCCCTAGAAAACGCATTTTAACATGTCAATTGAAAACAACACTTCAAGAATGGAAAATTGAGTGTATCAGTGTTTGTCAGTGAGAATTGAAGTAGTTTTAATCTAACACGAATCTAAATATACTTTTGAATGTAAAACGAATGTCACAAACAATTCTAAAAGGAATGGCATTATTCCTTTCCCCCCGAATGGTTAGGTCTGTATGGTAGACGCTAAGTGTTTTGCTCTATTAACTCATTCAATTCCCATGTCTTGATGAGGAAGTAACTTTTAGAACTTCTGTTTTATAATGGAAGAAGTGATTTGGAAATGTTAGTTTTATTATGGGTACACATACATGAACTTAGGGGAGAAGACTCCAGAGTCTTCATGACAAAGTATATTCTGTCCTAGGTATATGAGAGGGAGAAAGAAATAAAAATTAATATGAGGATAAATCTTGCAACTTAGGCAAATAAAATTTTATATGACAGGAAGTTCAAGTGGATATTCAAGCAAGCTACCTTACTACAACAAACATATGTAAGACTCATGAAAGAAAAAATATTTCTCAAGTTTCTATTGTTTAACCCAATAATGTTACTCGCATAAATGTATCCCAAGATAATCAGAAATATATCCAAAGGTTTACATAAGAATGTTTATTGTGGTGGTATTTATGCATTCTCGCTCTCTCCTTCTCTCTCTCTCTCTCCCTGCCTATTTCTCTCTCTCAAATAAATAAATAAATGAATACATAAATACATAAATAAATAAATAAAAATAAGCAATTTTTTAGAAAGGGCTGGAGAGATGGCATAGAGGCTCTGGCACTTGCCTGCAAAGCCAAAGGACCCAGGTTCAATTCCCCAGGCCCATGTAAGCCAGATGCACAAGGGGGTGCATATATCTGGAGTTCATTTGAAGTGGCTGGAGGCCCTGGTGTGCCCATTCTCTCTCTCTCTCTTTCCTTTCTTTTCCTCTAACTCCCCCCACTCTCTCTCAAATAAATAAATAAATAAATAAATAAATAAATAAATAAATAAAAATAAAAATAAAAAGAAATATATCCAAAGACTTACATAAGAATATTTATTGTGGTGATATTCATGAAAAAAAAAGTTTAAAAGCAACACAAATTTGGTAAATCTTGATATTGAACATTCATATGTTAGAAAAACATCCAGTCATTCAAACTATTGTGTCAAGGCTAATCTAAAGACATGTATTAAGACAGCTCCAGCTGTTCTCAAGAAGGCTTCACAGAAGCATTCTGTAGGGTGGATCATGCTATGCCATAAATTATGGGAAAATTTCAGGGCCAAGGGTAGGGATACCTGTCAGTGAGTTGTTAGTCAGGAAGACCATGGATGCTCCCCCCCAACATTACAGGATATTAGTTGCCCACCAGAATTAGCTGGTACAACCCTACTGCTGAAGCCACCATATGCTGGGGCTGCAAGTCACTGAGAAATCAAGCTGGAGCTGAGCTGGAAGCATCCTCTCTGCTGACTAACTGTTGTAGTGCTGGAAAGTGCTGTGTAAGTGCTGGGGAAGAAAAGTCATCAATGGTGTGAACGAGCAGTGGAACCTGCAAGCTTTACAGCTGGCCATCAAGGCAACTTGTCCAACTGGTGCAATGGTGGCATGCCTGTTATGGGGAAGACCAGCTGTTCTCTGATTAGACTTGAGGCTCTCTCCATGGGAGGGAATCCATGCCTGGTACTGAAAACCTAGTCAAAAACCTATGGCAGGGGAGATCATAAGCCCTGGGGGTAGGGATCTAAAACTGTTGTTTAACTAAATGGATATTTTATGTCCACCCACATTGCCCTCTAAATATATATGTTTATACCCAATATTAACACTGCTCTCACTTTTGGTTTGAGAAGCTTCTCTTTTCACATAGTGGTGACTACTGGGGAGACTCAGAACCCATCAAATGGCTGAAAAGAAGTGACAGTGGAGTGTTTAGCACTAAGAGACACATCTCTATCACACCCTCCAAGGCTCAGGGATCATTGCTGAAGAAGTGGTGGAAAGAATTAAGAGCCAAAGGAAGCGAAGAACTGCCTTGCAATACTGTCTTCCAGACCCAAAGTGGCCATGCTATTCATGGCCTCACAGTGGCTGTTGCTACTTACACAAGACCTGCATGATATGAAGGCAAAAAATAAATGATGCTATCAAAATCGAAGAGAGACTAGTTGGAAAGAAGCAGGGGTTCAGTGGAAGGAGGATATGGGCGAGGAGACAAAAGAGTGGTGGGTGGGAATTATGATGGGGGTACATTCTCTATGTGCAGTGTTTTTTCCAATAACAGATTTCAAAGAAGGCCCCAAATTAATAAATCAAGCAGAAGGAAACTTCTTTATTCTTCACGCAGCAGTGTGGTGTTGGCCAGGCTGGTGCTTCTAGTGGCTCTGCTCAGGACGTCGCTCAGGGACCCAGTCTCACTCTATCTGTCACTCTGCTTTGTGTCTTCCCACGGGCCTATTTGTCTTGTTCTGTGGGCCTTGTATCTTGTTAGTGTCTACCCTGTTTTTGTATATCAGTCTGTCTTGGTTCTCTTCTGTTTTGTTCTCAAAAAGAGAATGGCCCGCATAGTCCACTCGCATCCTTACTCCTGTTAGCTGGAAGAGGCAGAAAGAGGGGAAGGACAGCTGCCTTTCTTTTTCAGCACACTGCCTAGAAGGAGTGAACCTATCATTTCTACTGGTGCGAGTTTCTCACATGACTCCATCTAGCTTCATAATTCTTGGACAAAAAAACAACCAACCAAACCAAAAACACCATTATAGACAATACTAAAAGTGTTTGGATTCTGTTACTAAAGAGAGAATAAAAGATATTGGGCGACAATAACAGTCTTTATGCACAGGAAAAATTTTACAACATATTTAATGGAAAAAAGGAAACAAATCAGGGCCAATTTTATATTTCTGCATGTACACATACACACAATTTTTCATATATAAACAGTAGTTATAGTTAACCGTTGGAACCGTGGGTGATTTAAATTTTCTTCTTTGTGCTTTTTCTCATATTTTCTCCATTTTCTACAATTAATGTTTTTCTTTGTAGTCAGAGGAACCTTATTATATATACATTAAAAATAAGAATTTTAGGAAAGCAAGCGGTGGAATGTTGGTGTCTGTAGCTACTTACTTCTCCTTGCTCTGATGCGCCTCTGCTGGGTCCCTTTTGTTAGTCGATCTCGCACACAAAGGGCTGGCATTGTCATTTCTGCATCTCAGGTATGCTATCTTGCCTGGTAGAGGCGGACCACGAGTTTATTTTAATGTGATGCCAGCAATGTTTTACAGGAATAAGTCAGCCAGCAACGAAGCCTTCCCCTTCAGGGTGACAATTAAGAGTAGTTCTGGGGTTCTCTCCTTAGGAAGGGAAGGGGGCAGTGTTCAACAAAGACTGCGCTGCAGGACAGGCCAGGAACCAGGAAATAGAGAATACTTTAAGAGGCTGGATTTCAGGTCCTTCTGTTTGCTGGAGCACAAAACAGAGGGGAACAGGTAAGACCTGCTTCTCCTTATGGCCTGGTTTCTTACCTGGGATGGTTCTGACACTAACCCAAGCTTCACTGAACTGGTCTTCAGCTTGGGCCTTGGTCTAATGAGGTTGTCTCTGGAGGGAGGCAAGAGACTGGCTCAGAAACAAGGTTAGTGGCTCCTGTGCCAGATGAATACCTCCTGTGTGCCAGGCACTACTCTGGCCAGTGTTGGTCTGAGGTTCAGACCTGCCTTTTACTACTGGTGTGATTGTAGACAGCACTCACCTGCCTTGTGTTTCAGTGTCCAGTAAGGTGAGGCAGTCCAGTCTCTGCCTCTTGGTCTGGGTCAGTTGATAATTGTAAAAAGGCCTCTGATGTGCACCCAGGGTGCCTGGTTTAGTCTAAGGCACCCTGCTCTTTTCTAAGGTTGCTCAACGAGGTACCACAAGCTGGTGGCTTACACTGAGAAATTAATAAATTTCGTTTCTAGTCTTGAAC
This sequence comes from Orientallactaga sibirica, assembly GCA_036365145.1. Lineage (NCBI taxonomy): Eukaryota > Metazoa > Chordata > Mammalia > Rodentia > Dipodidae > Orientallactaga > Orientallactaga sibirica. The sequence continues at coordinate 2,205,273 of JAEOAD010000011.1, forward strand.
TCTAGGAGTCAGGTCAAAGTGTTGGCTGGGTTGTTCTGAGGACTGTGAGCAAGGAGCTGTTTCAGACCCTTAGCCTTGGCAGGTAGACAGACATCCTCTCTCCACGTCTTTACATTCTCTTCCTTCTGGATGTATCTGTGACTAGATGCCCTCTTCTTTTAAAAATATTTTATATATATTATAACAGGTTATGCTCTTCTATCTCCTTGCCTCCACTCCTGTTACCTGGGGCCCTCCCCAGTGGGGTTATGGTATTCACTGTGGGGTCATGAAGGCCTCAGTCCAGTGTGTGTGTGGGTGGGGGGGACCATGCCTCAGGGTACTCCTACCTACTCTATGGCTTCACAGTCTTTCCACCTCCACTTCTGCAATGTTCCCTGAGCCATGGCAGGCCTGTTGTCAGTCCAATTTAGTGTTGACATCTCTGCAGCCTCTGGATTCCTGCTTTGGTGGGTTTTGGTTAATCACCTTGTCTCTCACTATCGCCGTGGAGCTGGTTATCAGGCGAGCAGTAAGAGCAGTATTCGTGTCTCCACTTCTGCAATTTCTCCCAGACCCTGGCAGATGTGGGAGAGGTAGTTAAGTCTCCTGGTGGGTAGTTGACTATCTTCTTGTCTTATGGATGGATCTTGGCTCTCCTCTGTTTTCTCTGCCATCTGTAAAATAAAGCAGATTCTCCAACCAAGAGTGAGAGCAGCGTGAGTTAAAAGGGGTATGTAAAATGATTTGAGAGGCTTTTGGTGTGCAGGCAGTGGGGCTTCTCTCTGAAGTTTTGAGTTTCCTGACCATGGGATTCTGACTTGGTTTCCAGTACCAGATATGAGCTCTCTCCCACTGAGGGGGCCTCATGTCCAATCACAGAACAGTTGATTACCCACAGAAGCTGTATGCCACTATTGCACAAGTATGTACTTCTTTTCTGGCTGGTTGATTTTGTAGTCTGCGAGGTCCCTGCTTATTCATGCTATTGGTGACCATTGTCCTCCAGTGGCTCCCATAAGGCTCTCCAGCACAATGAGGGCTAGCCAGGAGGGAGCCAGTTTCCTTTGCAGTTCCAGCATGGTATTCCAACGCCCTATGACCACAGACTATGGTGGCTTTTGTAATAGGCTCTTACCTCTTAGCTCTGGCAGGTAATCAAGTGTACTGGTAATGGACTACATTGTTTTGTGGACTTCATGTATCTGCTGGCCAATAGCTCACTGTGGGGGAAGCACAATGCTGAGCCTGGGATTTATACACCAGAGTCCATGGTTCTAGGATCAAGCTTTTTCCACCTTCTGTCTGGACTGTCTGCCCCCTTTATTGGTGATTATATCTTGTAGAATGCCAGTGAGAATGAGGGTTTCTATGGAACTGATTGATGATGTCTTAACGTTTGTGTAATTCCCTCCCCCCCCCTCCTTACCCACTACCCCTTCAAGCTCCTCCCACCCCTAATATTCTGTCCCTCCCTTAGCCTGTTAGGTAACTCTCTTCTCCTATCTCCCTATTTCTTCGTTCTACTGGTCTCATTTTAGTTTTATGCCCATATTCCTGGTACTGACTACTGTTTGCACTCATCTCCAGTTGATCCCAGTTAGGAGCCACAGACAAGAGGGTAATTACAGTATTTGTCTTTCTGTGCCCGCGTGACCTCATATAGAATGATTTTTCCAACTCCATCCATTTTCCTGCAAATTTTATTATTTCAGTTTTCCTTACCACTGAGTAAAATTCCATTGTGTGTATGTACCACATCTTCATTATCCATTCATCAGTTGATGGGACTCCCCCTTGTTATAAGGCTGCTACTCTTATTGCATTAGAACCCACCTTGATGACCTTATCTAATTACCCTTGCAAAGTCTCTGTCTCCAGGTGAAGTCACATTCTGAGGGACTGGCGGGTTAGGGCTTCAATATATGAACTTTGCTGGAGATGCAATTAACTCATCATAACCCCTATCGTATCGACAGCAGGACACTGGAAACATTGGCCCTCATTGCCATTAGGGAGCCTTGTGAGCTTTGACATGCCCTGCAGCTCCAGATCATGGTGGGTTGCCATGGTACTGTCTTCTAGAAAGGCAACAATATAGCCTTTCTTGCCTGAGCCACAATGCCAACGTTCCTGTCTGTCTCCCAGGGCTGCAGCCCAGACAACTCAATGTGTCTGCCCTCCTTGGATTGCTGGCCAGCTTCCACCTTCCTAGAGAAGACAACTCCTTCCTGCTGAGAGTTGGAAAGATTCATTTACTCTGTTCATTTATTCAGCAGCCACTTCTGCTGGGCTTATTGCTTGCGAGGCATTGTTTTGAGTGCATTATGGATGTAAACTCATTTACTCCTAACAATTCTGCCAGGCAGGTGCTGTCATTACCTACTCAGTGGGCAAACTGAGGCACAGAGGAAGGTAAATCATTTGCCTGAGGTTGCATGAGCAGCCAGTGGTAAAGCTGGGGTTTGACACCGGCAGTTTCACTCTGAACAATGACACAGGAAATCACTGGAGGATCACCAACTTTGGAGGCAGAGTGTGAATTTGAATTCCAGCTAATGAGCAGAACTCGACTTTCCATCGCTGCTTATCCTACTGTTTTTATTTTATTTTATTTTGATGGGGGGGAGAGAATGAATTGGCACACCAGGGCCTCAGCCATTGCAATTGAACTCCAGACGCTTGCGCCACCTAGTGGGCATGTGCTACCTTGCACTTGCCTCACCTCTGTGCATCTGGTTAACGTGGGATCTGGAGAGCTGAACATGGGTCCTTAGGCTTCGCAGGCAAGCGCCTTAACTGCTAAGCCATGTCTCCAGCCCTGTCCTACCGTTTTTTTTTTTTTTTTTTAAGGCTAGAGTCATCCCTTAGTTCTCGTGGGCCATGTTCCAGTATGTTACTTGAAGTCTCAGCGGATTGGCTGAAGTGCACATTGACCTGAAGGTACCCACCCTCTTCTTGGTGAGACCTAGTATATCTATGGTTTGGTCCCACTTCTTTCTAAGGGATTTGGCCAAGTGGCTTGGGCAGTTGGGACAGGAAGGTGCAGCCTTTTGTCAGTAGGCATATGTGGGGCTGGAATGGTTATTCTGAGGTATATGAAGCCATGGATAGAAGTTCAAAAAGATAAGTGTGGGCAAAGGCAGGCTTCTTTCAGACAGGGGTAGAATGGAAGGTGACAGAGAGAAAAATAGAGATATCTTATTTTAGAGTAAAGGCTGTTCCCAAGAGAGAACCCCAATTCTTGTATATTCTGTTCATTCTCAGTCCCTCTAGCTGCTGTGAGTGTGTTGGCTGCCAGTGTCTTAAGGGCTGTCCCCTTTCTAGACAATCCTACCAAGCTGCCTGGGTCATACTACCCCCAGCAACCCACACTTGTAAGGCAGGGCAGCCTTGTCGACTCACGAGGGGCATCACCTCTTCAGTGACATTCATAACAGGAGCTCCTGGTGCGTCAGGTTGAAGCTGGTCTTCACCTGAGATGATACCAGGGCTTGCCTGTTCCTCCCCATCCTTGCCCTGCTCCCTCCTCTTGCTTGTACAGGAATCTCCATCTCAGGGGCGAATGGGAGTCTCAAGATGTAGAGATGGATGTCTAGCCTCAAGGGCTGCTCACTCTCAGGCCCCATAGATTGTGGGTTTGTACTCCCTATGCTAGAGTTGAGCTATTCAGCATCTTCACTTGAGCTAACATGGGGTTTGATTAATACGAGGGCTGTGTGTCTCTTGAAGCTCAAAAAGTCCCAGTTGCTCAACGTTGGTAAAATAACATAGCCATTCCCAATCTCATACCACCCGAAAGTGGTAGCCATTGTTCTCCTGACATCAATGCTTGCTCTGATGACATTGTAAGAGAATACTTGTGCCGGTCTTCACTTTGGGCTTGGGTTAGTGAGGGCACTCTATTAATGACATCCCTCCCTTGCTCAAGCTGGGAAAGCACCAAGAAGAAACATGTCAGAGTTCTGGGTGACTTTCAAAGCATCACGGACATGTGGGAATTCAAAGAGACGGAGTTTAGAGTCCCAACGTCCAAGTTCTCCTCTCTGAGCCTGTTGCTTTTCATAATAACTAACATACGGATCCTTTGGAGATTTTGCTGACATGATTCTGAGGGTGTGGGTGGAGCCTGGGATGCTGCTACCTTTGTAATGAAGCTCCAGGTGATGCTGTCAATTCATGCAATAAATGACGAAACTTTAAGCAGCAAAGTCCTGGTCTCTCTTTTTGGTTCCAGAGAGACCCTTTCCCTCCCCCATTAGTCCACATAAGCAGTCATCTCTCCCCCCCCTTTTTTTGGAGAGAGACACAGAGAGAGACAGAGAGAGAGAGAGAGAGAGAGAGGGAGAGGAAGACAGATAGAGATGGGCGTGCCAGCAGCCTCTCAGCTTCTGAGAAGGAAATCCAGATGCGTGCACCCCCTTGTGGTCAAGTGCAGCATTGCACCCTTGCATCACTGCATCTGGCTAAATGTGGGACCTGGAGATTGGAACCACTGGAGATTGGAAACAGCGTTCTTTAGGCTTAGGAGGCAGGTGCCTTAACCGCTAAGCCATTTCTCCAGCCCCATCTCTTCCCTTTTTATTCCACATTGCATAACCCCAGATGTGCTCCTTGCTAGTGAGGCTACGTCTTCTCCGAGGTTGGTATGACTGGGAAAGCCATCAGTTGTCAAGTATGGCGCATGAGGAAAGGTAATTGGAGGGGATGGGGAAGGGATCCCTTTCTCTTAGAGAGGAAGTTATGGAGGTTGCCTTGGTGGAGGTGGGCTGTTGGTCTATCATTCTTTTTTGGGTACCTCCTACTCCCTACCCCTGTGCTCCTGTGAGCAAAGACCACAAACCTAGCAGTCCCAGGACTGCAGTTGCCTGTCATCTTATTTCCATTTTGGACTCTGGTGCAGGCACACTGCCTTCTGGATGAGACCAGCCACACCTGAGCCCACCATGTCCCTTTGGCTGTGGCCTTAGGCCTTCTAGCTCCTTACATGTTAAGGAGGTCACTGATCCAGGACTCATTCTGGCACTGTGTGACTGAAATGAGAGCCTCAGGCAGTTCCAGATATGAGCACAAGGTTGGTGTTGTTTCCACATCATTAAATACGTTTCCTCCTTTCATTTTAATCCTGGCCATGTTTGGAAGCATTACTCTTTCCAAACTGAGAGCGGGTCTCCTGTCCATTGCTGCCAGCAGCTGGGATTGGTTTCCTCCGTCTGCTCGTGTGCTCCACTGCCATTCTACTTCCCTGCGGGTTGGAAGAGTGAAGGCATATTGGCTCAGAAAGGCCTGAGAAGGGAAACGACGGTGTCCTGGTCTGTTGGCATGCCTGGGGTCTACCTTTCTGCCATTCTTTCTCTCTTTGGCAAGTGAGTAGTTTATTTATTCTCTCTTTATCTATCTATCTATCTATCTATCTATCTATCTATCTATCTATCTATCTATATTTATGCACATAACAAATACAGATCATACATTATCTATTATTTTGCAACTTGTTTTTAAAATTAATTAATTAGGCCTTGAGAGATGACTTAGAGGTTAAGGTGCTTGCTGGCAAAACCTAACAACTTGGGTGACGGGGTTCAATTCCCCCGTACCCATGTAAATCTGGATGCATAAAGTGGCACACACATCTGGAATTTACAGTAGCTAGAGGCCTTGGTGTGCCCATTCTCTCCCCCCTCACCCCTCTATCTCTGCTTGCAAATAAATAAATAAAAATATTTTTTAATTAATTAATTGAAAATTTCTTATAGGCACATATTTTTTTTTGAGCTATTCCCTACTCCATTTCTTCTACTCTCCCTTTATATGTCTCACCTCTAAGTCTTCTTTGTTCCCCTAGACACTTCCACTCCTCATTTCATTTCATTCATTTAATATATGAATGCATGACCTCAGGTTCCCTAATAACATCTTCGGTCGCATCCATTTTCCTGCAAACAACATACCTTCATGCTCATTTAGAGTTGGAAAAAATTATATATATTCATTCCATGTTTTTCTTATCTATTCCTCTGTTGTTGGACATCTAGGTTGGTTCCATAACTTAGCTACTGTGAACAGTACTGCAGAAAACATTGATATGCAAGAATCTCGGTCCCTTAGATAAAGGACTGGCATGAGCAGCATACATGGGTCATATGGTAGAACTACTGCTTCATTTTGAGGAAACACTATACTGATTTTCATAGAGCTTAGACTGACTATTATACATTCCCACTAGCGGTGCACAGGGTTCTCTTTTGTCTGCTTTCTCTCCTGCATTTATTTTGTTGTTGTTTGTTTTCTTAATGACTCCCATTCTTACTGGACTAAGATAGAATCTCAATGTGACTTTGATGTTTATTTCTCTGATAGCTAGTGAAGTTAAGCACTTTTTGATATGTGTATTAGCCATATCTAATTCATCTTTTGTGAATTGTCTTTTCATTTTATTCCTATTTATTGATTGAGTTGTTGTTTTCTTGTTCAGTTTCTTTTCGTGTGTATTCCACATATTAATCTCCTTTTAGAGGCATAGCTGGTAAAGATTTTCTCCTATTCTGTAGGCTGTCTCTTCACTTGATTGTTTCCTTTGTGTACAGAAAGACTTTCAATTTCATGAGGTCCCACCTGTTGATTGCTGGCCTTGTTTCCTGAGACCCTGAGGTCAATTTTGGAAAGCCCTTTTCTATATCTTGAAGTGTTTCCCTCGCTTTTCTCTAATAGTTTCAGACTTTCAAGCCTTAGGTTAAGGTTCTTGACCCATTTATAGTTTGTGCAAGGTGAGAGGTAAGGATCTAGTTTCATTCTTCTTCATCTGTTTATCCAATTTTCCTAGCACCAGTTGTTTTTTTTTTCATTTTTGTCAGAAATCAAATGGCTATAGCTGCATGGGTTCATATCTGGGCCATTTATTCTGCGTCATAGATCCACACATGTATTTTTGTGCCAGTGCCATGTTATTTTGTCACCATGGCTTTGTGGTATAATTTGAAATGAGGTATTATTATTATTGTTGTTATTATTATGTTTTGCTCAGGTTTTTAAAATTATTATCTAAGGTCCTTTTGTGCTTCCAAGTAAATTTTAATATCATTCTTTGTATTTCTCTGAAGAATGGTGTTGGAATTTTGTTGAGGTTTACAATTGAATCTATAGTTTTTGATAAAATAGCCACTTTTACAATATTGATTCTTCCAGTTTATGAGCATGGGAGGTCTTTCCATTTTTCAGTGTTTGCTTAAATTTCTTTATGGAATGTTTTAAAGTTTTCATTGTCCATGTCTTTTGTTCCTTGGCCAGATTTGTTTCAGTTTTTTTTTTTTTTTTTTTTGAGGTAATTATGAGATGGGATTGTTTCCCTGAATTCCTTTTTTTTATTTGAGGTAGGGTTTCACTCCAGCCCAGGCTGCCCTGGAATTCACTCTGTAGTCTCAGGATGGCCTTAAACTCATGGCCATCCTCCTATCTGCCTCCCAAATGCTGGGATTAAAGGTGTGCGCCACCACATCCGGCTCCCTGAATTCTTCCTCAGTCTGTTTGTTATTAATGTTTAGGAAGACTATGAATTTTTTTATATGTTAATTTTGTACCCTGATTCTTTGCTGGAAGTATTTATTAGGTATATCAGTTTTCTGGTGGAGTCTTTAGGGTCTCTTCTCTATAGAATCATATGTATAAATAAGGATAGTTTGACTTCTTCCATTTTACTTGTATCCATTCTATTTGTTTCTCTTGTCTTATTGCTTCAGTTAAGATTTCAAACTGTATATGTATGTAAGACTTGCTTTAGTCCTGATTTTAGTGGAAATAGTTTGAGTTTTTTTCCATTTAGGATAATGTTGGCTATAGGTCTGTTGTAGGTCTGTAGCCTTTACTATGTTGAGATATGTTCTCCTTCTATCCCCAGGTCCTTCAGGAGTTTTATCATGAAGATATTTTGGACTTTGTCAAAAGCCTTTTCTCCCATCGATTGAGATGATCAGGTAACTTCTGTTCTATTTATATGATATATTAAATTAATTGATTTGCATATGTTGAATCATCCCCAAATCTCTAAATAAAGCCAACTTGATCCTACACCTGGAGTTTTCACTTATAGCCTACAAAGAAATGAACAGAGGCCATAAACCCTTGGTTGTTTAATTCTTTCATCTACATGCACTGAGAATCCAGATATGCCAAGCACTGAGATAACGCTGAAGCATAACAGCAAGCAGATGTGGTAGAATGTATTTTTCTTATTAATGAAAACACCACATACCACCCTCCCCCACATCTTAGTTTTCAACTCTCCTGTAGATTGAATCTTACTATAGACAGGGAAATGGCCTTGATTCCAGGCCCAAGGGATATAGAAGAATTTGCCTCCAACTGAGAAGAGAAATGGAGATGGATTGTTTTAACTGAATATATCTATTTCTATCCAATCTTCTGTAGAAACTTACAGATTTACTTCTTTGGATGGCGGCTATGTGACCATGACTAGGTTGAACCCAGGTGGTGAGGGCCTGAACCATCTTCTTTTTTTATTAGATATGGACATATTTAGTATGTAAACAACACATGTTGGTACCATCCTTTCCCTCCTCCCTGCCCCTTTTCTGAAGAGTCCTTGCTCGTTGGGGATACAGGTCAACTCAATGGGGATTGTGGGTCATGCATTATGGTGGGGAGAGGCAATGTCTCTGTGTAAAATGTCCCAACTTGTGGCTCTAACAATCTATCTGCCCCCTCTTCTGCAAAATTCCCTGAGCCATGCTGGGAGCATTTTAAGTCTACTGTAGTGATGGGCACTCAGGAGCCTCTGGATCTCTGGTTTGGTAGGTGTTGAGTGTCCTCAGTCTGAACCATCTTCTTAGCATGGGTTTCTGTGGCTGACCTGACCTACATTCTTATTTTTCCTTGGCTGAAGAAGCAGTTTTTATTTTACTTTTTGTAATGAATGACATAAGGCCATTTGTATGCATGTATATAATGTAGTTTAGTATATTCCCCTCCACACCCTTTTCTCAGCCCTCCCTCTTCCATTAGTTCCAGATAGTCTCTCCTCTACTTTCTTGTCATATGTAAATATATGATTTTATGTATCATTATAAAATATAGGACCAAAAATGGGAGGAAATGTGACATTTTTCTGAGAATGACTTAATTCACCTAATGTGATTATCTTTAACTATGTCCATTTTTTTCCTGAAAATGATGTCAGTTTGTTCTTTTTGTTCGTTCGTTTTGTTTTGTTTTTGATTTTCAAGGTAGGGTCTCACTCTAGCCCAGGATGACCTGGAATTCACTATGTAGTCTCAGGGTAGCCTTGAACTCATGGCGATCCTCCTACCTCTGCCTCCTGAGTGCTGGGATTAAAGGCATGAACCACCACACTTGGCTCTTCTTTATAGCAAAAAAAATTCAACTGTGTATATATGCCACCTTTTCTTTTTTTGTTTTTGTTGTTGTTTATTTTTATTTATTTTATTTGAGAGCGACAGGAGAGAGAGAGAGAGAGAGAGAGAGAGAGAGAGAGAGAGAATGGGCACGCTGGGGCCTCCAGCCACTGCAAATGAACTCCAGATACATGTGCCCCCTTGTGCATCTGGCTTACATGGGTCCTGGGGATTGACCCTCGAATTGGAGTCCTTAGGCTTCACAGATGTAACCTTTTCTTCATTCATTCCTGTGTTGATGAGCACCTAGGTTGGTTTGGTAACTCAGCTATTGTGAATTGTGCTTCCGTGAACATTGATATGAAAGCGTCTCTGTAATGTATTGACTTAGGCACACATTTTTATGGTGACTGTGTTGGAGAGCACACCCAGGCTGCTTCTGCCTCTGTGCGGAGGTTAGGGTCCATTGGAAATGGATGTGACTATGTGCAGTGAGTGCAGAAGGGTCACATCACAAGTCTGACTGGCAGGAGGGATGAGCTGCCCACCACGGGTGCTGTCCTCTCTCTCTCCTCTTCTACCACCAGATAATCCCCCGAGAGCTGCAAGCACTTATCAGAGAAGAACCACAAGCCACAGGGGCTATAGACTGAGTCCTTGAAGGGTCCAGGTCGATTTTGGCTTTGATGCCTACAAGTCAGCCCCTCTTCCCACTCTACAGAGGCCCTGGCAGGATGGCAACCTGGATGGAGGACCAGCCATATATAGAGGGAGAGAGTGTAGGAGGAGCATTCCAGGGAGAGAACAGGCATGCTATGGCAGTGGGAAGCATTGCACAAGAAGGAGTAGCCAGCAGAGACCATAGCATGCAGCAACTTTTTATTTCTTTTTTTTTTTTTTTATTTTTGGGAGAGAGACACAGAGAGAGACAGAGGGAGAGGGAGAGGAAGACAGATAGAGATGGGTGTGCCAGCAGCCTCTCAACTGCTGCAAACGAAATCCAGGTGTGTGTGCCCTCTTGTGGTCAAGTGCGGCATTGCGCCCTTGCGTCACTTTGCATCTGGCTAAACGTGGGACCTGGAGATTGGAACCCGCATTCTTAGGCTTAGGAGGTAGGCGCCTTAACCGCTAAGCCATCTCTCCAGCCCATTTTTTATTTCTTAAGCATGACTGGCCATAAGTCAAAGGGTTGAGCCAGCAAACTTGCAAAAAGCTACATGATCTCTATGTTTAGTTGCCTGAGAAACTGAGGAACTGATAGCTTGTTGGCTTATACCAGTGATGAGGATAGAGTGTGTGTTTAAGAGCTAACCTGGGTTAGTCATTTCCTTCAAATCTGGGGGGACATTTTGAAGGCAAACAGGATAGGAACCAGAAGAAAGGTTTCACACCCAAAGATGGGCTGTTTGATGTGGAAGAGGGGTCAAGCTTCATGCAGAGGGTCTGGTCCCTTGGACGGAAAGGGGAATGCTTCTGAGGGATGGCAGTGAGTCACACCAGGACCACGTGCTTCAGCGCAGGATCCCATGTGCAGCAGTAAGGGGCTGTTGCCTGAAAACGCATGGTGAGCAAACTGCTCCAGCCCCTAAGGGACATGATTGTGTTCAACTCCCTAAATTCTGTATTTCTCCATATTTATGTGTGCTGTAACCCAGTGAATACCTGATTAAGGAATGCAGCTGCCAAATGAATACATTTGTCGCTCGTCAAATGGCGCCATAAAGCCAGCGATGATGGGGCTTATTAAAAACCTTCTTTCACTCCATGAACATCCCCCTACGTCCCAGCCTGCCTCAATATCGAAGCTAATGAATTGGGTAACCAATACACAAAGGAATGCATTCAAGAGCAAATTAACTGCCTCAGGAATATGCATCATAAAGATTGCAGCCTGGAAAATAAATCGACAGCATATTGGGCAAATTGGTCTCATATTTAAGTGTCGATGGGTTGGAAATATTGGAATGGCTTCTTGACAGAAGTAGACAGTGTGGGATCCAAGAAGGCAAACATTCATAAGGAAATATCTGGCCAAGACCTTCTAATTTCTATAAGTGAGAAAAGGGTGAGAAGGAGCCATCTCATGCCTGGCCTTAGTGGACCCATCTGCGTGCCTTCAATTGCTCGTTACCTCAGCCCAAGAGAGTGACATCCTGTATTTTTGGTCTCACCTGCCTATGACCAAGTAATACAATTAGACTATGAGGCTGCTCAAAGACATTCCCTTTGTTCAGGACACCTAAACATTACCTCGGGAGACTGTCTGTGCCTTTAAAAAGAATGAGTCCCTCGTAAGGTTCAAGTCATTTCTGAGTTCTCTCAAGGGATCCCTGGCTCATGAGCTCCAAGGTTTCTTCTGTTCTAAATACTTAACTTATCCTATTGACTGCATTGCCTCTATTCTTCTCTGGTCCTGTTCGAGGCTGGAGGGACACAGTTACTTAACAGGCTGCATGGCCATTCCTAGCTCTGTGGCCATTACTCTAAGGCCCAAGGCCAGGTCTTGCTGCTCTCCATCTCTTCCTTTTTCCTAGTCTACAGACACAGGACTGTGTGTGTGCATGCTCACGAACACACACACACACACACACACACACACACACACACACACACACGGCCTGATGAGAAGGCTGTATGTATAGTGTCAGAAGTATTTGGAGCATGCAAACTTGGACCAGTCACCTAACTTCTCTGAGACCCTGTTGCTGCCTCTGGGAATGGATGATGTTGTCTTCCTTAGACGTCTATTGAAGAGTTAAGGAAGCATTGGCAGTTATCCCCAAGCCCTGGTCTAGTCACGAGTTTTAGGCCTTCCTTCCCCTCCAGAGTCGTAGTGCAGGGCTCCTCAGAAAGGAAGGTTGTTATGGCTAGTGGCGTGGCTTTTCTGCAAGTGGCTGAGCAGTGTGACTTAAGGCACAGCAAGAGCACAGAGTGACAGCGAGCATCAGCCCAAGAGCTGAAATGCACACCCCATGTTCTCAGACAACATTTTTATCAGCCTGATTATGATGAATATTTTTTTGCACAAAGTTAAAACACGGTTTTATTTGTTCATTTACAAATACTGTCGTGTTTACAGGCATCATACAGATGTGAACAGTACCATCCCCAAACTTTTCAAACACAGAATGCTAAATACGACAGAATAGCAACCAGGAAAACAAAATCCTCCATGTCAGGGTTGAAAGGCCACTCGAAATTGCATAAAAACACATTCAGTTCACAAAGAGAGTCTGGCTTCCCCTCCCTCAGGGCTCTCCTGCAGGTGTATTATATTTTTTAAAGAAAAGAAAATGAGTCGTTTGGACTTGTTTCCTGACCCATTCCCAGCTAATGGACAGAAAACTTCCATTTGAGTTGAATGGATGCGCAAAGGCTCCAAGGCTGGGCACCCCACTTGTTCACTGGCACATGTCTCAGGTTGGGCTCTGGCAGAAGCAGGCCCTAAGACAAGGGTGTGATCACGAGTGGTTTTCCTTGGAGCCTGACCTGAGCATTCAGCATTAGGGGAGCGGGACGGTGGCTCAGGCATGGGATGAGCTGGGCACACACTGAGCAGCTTCGTGCCACTGATGCCTGGGGAATTTCTAGGAGACGGCATAGACCACACACTGCAGGGGTTTCACTCCTCAAGTGGGCACCACACCACGGCTGGTGGACGATTAATCTTTGGTACTTCCAGTGTGCATGCAAGGCAGACGGGGTGCTGCTGTTGCCACTGGTACGACACCATCACCTTGCATGGGAAAGGGGAATGCCACGAGGCTGTGGGTAAGGCATGATGGTACTGGCACAAGCTTTAAAAAATCCGATTCTTCAGCCCATCTCACCACATCAAGGCACCAGATGAAGCCATTGAGTTATAGGGGAAATGAGCAAGAATGCTGCTTCCTTGGTGAACCTGGTACCAGCACAAGGGCGAAGGAGATAGACACAAAGAACTCTCAACCCTGACCAAATCAGATCTCCAGAGACACAGAGACTCACAAAACCTCGTCACTGAAATAGACCTAAAACGTACCCAACATGGCTCACGGAAACTCGCGGAAGAGGGGCAGAAAGATTGTTAGAGCCATGAGTTGGGTCATTATGCACAGAGTCATTGCCTCTCCCGCATAACTGATGGCTACCCCCATAAGTCAAGACCCACATAACCCATGGGGGGAGCACAGGGAGAAGGCTAATGATGGTACCATCATGGCTGAATATATACTATATACATAACTAATAAAAATATATGTTAAATTTAAAAAATCCAATTCTTAAAGCACTTACTCCAGACATCCAATAGTTACAATGACATGAGTCTGTGTTTGTCCTTTATTCACACTGAGCTCTCCGAAGGCCAAGCAACATCTTGCTCTCATCTCACTTCTAGCACAAACCTAGCCTAGAGCGGCCACTCCACAAACATCTACTGATTGTGTGAAGAAGTGATGGGAGTGGTGGTGGCTGATGAAAGACTTTTGAAACTGAATATAACTCAAATGTGTACAAGAGGCACAGAGATGATTTAAGTAACACGGTCCAGAGAGGAAAAAAAATTAGAAAATGGGCATTGTGGAACCTGGAAGACGCATGTCCTGTCTTTAGTGACAGCTGCCATTCAGTTCTGGGTGATTGTCACCATTGTAGCAGTCAGAGCCATGGTTACAAGACTGGGGTTACACATGTGCATGGCCGCTCCCAGCTTTTCGTGTGGGTACATAGAATCACATTCACCACTGTCGCACCCTCATGCTTGTTCAACAAGCGTTCTTCCTCACTGAGCATCTCCCCAGGCCTGAGGCAGCCTTTAGAAACGCTCTGTTCCCTTGAAGGCTCTTTGCTTGGCTTATGGTTAGAACCCTAGATTCTCCTTTCCCTCCCCGAGGCCCTCTGGTTCTGCTGTGCTTGTCAGACTCCCCTCTGGTGGCTTTTGTCATAATCTCTCTGTGTCGGATGCTTGGACACTTTCTGGGTGGTGATTGACTTAAACTATACCTCTCAGTTGTCACCCCTGGGCAGGCTGTCAGACTGGAGTTCATAGGTCAGCAAAACAGACCCATGCCCATTCTCTCTCTCTCTCTCACTTTCACTTTCTCTCACACAAAAAGACCAGTCTGTTGGGCTTGCCTCAAAAAATATTTTATTTATTTGTTTGTTAGAGAGAGAAAGGACACACCAGGGCCTCTAGGCACTGCAAATGAACTCCAGGCACATGCACCATCTTGTGCATCTGGCTTACATGAGTACTGGGGAATTGAACCTGGGTCTTAGCCTTCTGAGGCAAGCGCCTTAACTGCTAAGCCAGTTGTCTGTCCATTTTACATGGTCCAGGACCTGTAGCCCATTGAGTGGTGCTGTCCGTGGTCAAGGTGAGTGTTCTCATCTTAACTGAACTAATCAAGATAATCCCTCACATGCAAACACAGAGACTGACCTAACTACATAATCCCTCACAGATGATTCTGTGTCCTGTGAACTTGATGATCAATATAAACCATGACAATGGAGCAAAAATTTCCACTTCTACTTACCTGTGATGTAGCCCTTTGTAAGTAGACTAATTCTTTTTTTTTTTTTTTTTGGTTTTCCAAGGTAGGGTCTCAGTCTGGCCCAGGCTGACCTTGGAATTAACTATGCAATCTCAGGGTGGCCTCGAACTCATGGCGATCCTCCTATCTCTGCCTCCCGAGTGCTGGGATTAAAGGCGTGCGCCACCATGCCCGGCACTAATTCTTTTTTTTAAGTTATTTTATTTATTTATTTGCGAGAGAGAGAGAGAGAGAGAAAGAGAGAGAGAGGGAGAGAATGGGCATGCCAGGGTCTTCAGCTGCTGTAAATGAACTCCAGATGCATGCGTCACCTTGTGTATCTGGCTTACATGGGTCCTGGGGAATTGAACCTGGGTCCTTTGGCTTCACAGGCAAATGACTTAACTGCTAAACCATCTCTTCAGCCCAACTAATTCTTTTGTTTTTAACGTATGTGTGTGGTGTGCCTCCCTGCATTGTAACTACCTTATGTAGTCGTACTGGGATGTAACGACCTTGTGCTGTGCCTTTGAGATTTGGGGTTTGCTTGTTACATCCATTACCCAACTTTGACTGATTCTGTGCCCTACAGTTTGATGTGCAAACTCTCATGGGAACTTCCTCTGAGGAGGGCTTTCTGCTGGGGAAAGGCTGTGTTTCAACCCCAAGCTCACTGATGCAGGCTGGAGGCTCTCTACCAAGGCAAGAGAAATATGGAGCTGGGGAGTTGAGCAGAGGCGTCTTCCACTTATATTAGATGAATCACAGTCAAATAAATTTTGTGATGTCCCTTAAAGTGAATAGAAAGAACTGCAGGCAGGATTA
The DNA here is from genome assembly GCA_036365145.1 of Orientallactaga sibirica. Classification (NCBI taxonomy): domain Eukaryota; kingdom Metazoa; phylum Chordata; class Mammalia; order Rodentia; family Dipodidae; genus Orientallactaga; species Orientallactaga sibirica. Next base: position 2,220,961 of record JAEOAD010000011.1, read on the forward strand.
ATTGTCCCAAACTGTGGATGAGAGCCAAGGAATTTTCAGTGTGATTGTATCTCCAGGGTGCAGGTTGACACCTCAGGGATCACGGGAGGACTGTGAATTGCTTTGGGCCAATGGTTCTATTTCTGAGAGTCACTTTTCTTCCTTATTGTTTGGACAGCTGATAGTAGAACTGAACTTTGTAAGGCAGGCAAAGATCACAGGGGCTGAGGTCCTACCAGTGACTCCTGCACTGCCCCTAAGGACAGGGCACAGAGAGTGCCATTTCTCCACCTGCCTCATGGGGACCTATCTGAGAAGGAGAAAAGGGCTAATAGCTCAGCATCCCACTGATGGGGGCCAGTGTTTCCAAGAAGCCAGCCTCTCTGCTGGATGCTCTTGTCTTAGGCATGTAGAGAAACCTGTGTGAGCATTTGGAGAATATGGTTCCACTTCCCCCAAGGATCAGATTCTAGCTCTGGCTAGGTGTTTCAGGTCTCTTAAAATTAAGGAGTAGGGAGCCAGGCGTGGTGGCACATGTCTTTAATCCCAGCATTTGGGAGGCAGAGGTAGGAGGATTGCCATGAGTTCGAGGCCACCCTGTGATCACATAGTGAATTCCAGGTTAGCCTGGGCTAGAGTGAGACCCTACCTCAAAAAAAAAAAAAAAAAAAAAATTAAGGACTAGGGGCTGGAGAGATGGCTCAGTGGTTTAGGTGCTTGCCTGCAAAGCCTAAGGACCCGAGTTCATTTCTTCAGTATCCACGTAAAGCCAGATGCACAAGGTGGTGCATGCATTTGGAGTTCATTTGTAGTAGTTAAAGGCCTTGGCATATCCATTCTCTCTTCTCTCTCTGCCTCTTTCTCTCACTTTTTCAATAAATAAATAAATAAATAAATAAATAAATAAATAAATAATTAAGAAGCAGTTGTAGTGGACAGTTGGTGGCATCAGCATCCAACCAAATGCAGTGTTTGGGAGGAAGGGACTTATGTCAGACTTACAGATCAATGGTGGAAGAAGCTGGCTCCCTCTCACAGACCCAAGCAAAGAGAGAGAGAGAGAGAAAGAGAGAGGGAGAGAGAGCACCAAGCAACCTGCACCACAAGCAAACACAGCCAGAGCTCAAAACCTCTCTGCACACCTTTGGGCTGGACTCCAGGATCTGCCCCTAGTGACACCTCCTGCAGCCAGGTGGCTGGAGACCCAAGTTCCAAGCTTACTAAGACACCTGAGTTTATGAAGGGTGTGCACTCACGTTCAGACCACCCTAGTAGTCCAAGGTGATGTTTGTGTTGCGTGGGCAAGTGTGGCACGGGCAGTTCTGAGAGTGGCTTCTTTTGCTGACTGTGTGAGTAGTTGATAAGAGGACTGGTTGTCAGCAGCGTGGCTCCGGTCCATGCTGGGAAAGGGAGGTGTTTCCAGGGACAATGGTGACCAGATGGCTCTGAGAGAGGTAACCACTTTGGGATCTCCAAGGAATTAAAGACAATGATCCCCGTGGAGTTCCACACACCAAACCGTCTGAACCGAGAAGCATTATTAGCCTGCTGAATGCGCTGGAATACATTGGGATCAAATTCCATGATCGTGATGTCTCACTGGGGTCTCTTCACTTCACTGCTTGGTCCGCTGAGCTTGGCATCCCTTTGCAAATGGACTCATTTCTTTTTTCCCCCATATGTTTGTATGTGGTATACATGCATGCACATGGGCATGACTATATGTGCATGTGTGTGTGCGTGTGCACATGCATGTACATATACATGTGTGTGCATGAGCATGTGTGGGTGGACAGAGGTGGACATTATCACACTCTACATTATTTATTGAGACAGGGCGTCTCACTGAACCCAAAGCTCCCTGATCCCGCTAGGCTGTGTAGCCAGCTTGCTCCAGAGATCTGCCCGTCTCCACCTCCTAAGTGCTGGGATTACAGGTGTACCACAATGCCTGGCATTTACATGGGTGCTGTGGCTATGAACTCAGGACCTCATGCTTGCACAAGTGTCTTACCAACTGAGTCATCTCCCCAGCCAAGACTAATTTCTTAACGTGGGTCAGAGTGTATCTTTCAGAGCAGAAAAAAATCAGATCAGAGCAAAGCTCACTGTGGGGGAAGGAGGGAGAGGCTTTCAGATGCTGTCTTGGTAACGCTTCACTTATCCTAAGTGTTCATTAGTGTGATGCTCTCAATGTTATTTTTTTATTCTGAGCAGGATTTACAGAATATTTTTGATGCATGATGCAGTAGGAGGGATGGATGGAAACACACAATAATACTTATGGAGTGCTGTATGGCTTGCAAGGCATTTTTAAAAATAAATATTTTATTTATTTATTTTTATTTGAGAGAGAGAGCAGAGAGAGAGAGAGAGAGAGAGAGAGAGAGAGAGAAAATGAGTGCACCGTGGTCTCTAACTACTGCAAACAAGCTCCAGGTGCAAGCAGCACTTTGGGCATTTGGCTTATGTGGGTACTGGGGAATCAAACCTGGGTCCTTAGGCTTTACAGGCAAGCATCTTAACCACTAAGCAATCTCTCCAGCCTGCAAGGCAATTTTTAGTTAATGTTATATCACCATTGACAATTAATTTAGTGTTACTTTTGCTGAGTTTCATGATCTGATCAGAAAATTGAAGCTTGGAGAGATTAAGTCACTTGTTCAAGTTCACACAGCTTGTCAGTGAAGAGACTAAGCTGGGACTTAAACCCTCTGCCTAAGCTCTTTGTCTGTCAAGCCAAGGAGACAGACACATGTACAAGTAAGTGGTGGACAGGGTTGTGGAGGTTCTAGGGAAGGAAGGAGGGTGCTAATTGTGACTGACTGTGGAAGGCTGAGAATGAGCGTGGTGTTGAGGCAAAGAAGGTTCATACATCTCTCTGCCTTCTTCCTAAACTCCTTCCCCTACTCATTCTAGGAGGGGTTTTTCTACAGTATAACTCTTCTTGGCTTACTTTCAAGCTTAAAGCCTTTTACGAGCCTCCCATGAGTTCCTTGGAAAACATTGTGTTGGACTCTGAAGATTACTAGAGCTGTCACGTGAGTTGGCCCAGCAGTGGCAGCATGGAGGAGGAGGATGCTGGATTCATCTGAGGTTGGACCACTGCTGATAGACATGATGGAGAGGGGTAATATACTAAGGACAGGTCAAGGACCCAGGTGAGAAGGCCAGGAAAGGAAAGGTAGGGAGGGAAGAAAGGAACAGGCTGACATACTGTAGGTCCAGGGGAAACCCAAGAATGGCTGCAATGGGGAGCTCATGCTGCAGGATGAGTGGGGAGAGAGAGGCACAGGACAGCGATGGTCAGGAGAGAGAGAGAGAGACATGGGTCAGTGGTGGTCAGGAGAGAGAGACAGTGATGGTCAGGAGAGAGAGGCACGGGTCAGTGATGTCCAGGAGAGAGAGACATGGGTCAGTGATAGTCAGGAGAGAGAGAGACATGGGTCAGTGATGGTCAGGAGGTCAGGAGAGAGAGGCATGGGTCAGTGATGGTCAGGAGAGAGAGGCATGGGTCAGTGATGGTCAGGAGAGAGAGACGTGGGTCAGTGATGGTCAGGAGAGAGAGGCATGGGTCTGTGCTTTTCTAGAGGGTGGCTTCAGGCGATGATAAAATATAGGGAGTGACCTTTGTAGTATGTAATTATTATAGTAATGTTCCCTCCTTCTAAATATGCCCATGTCCTAACCCCTTACCCTGAGAATATCTCATCTAGGAGAGATAAGAGAGGGGAAGGATCCAGAATCCAGAAATGGTTTGAAAGCAGATTTCTCCCCAGTGCCTCTGGATCATGCCATTCATAGCTTTCAACTCTCAAGAGCTGTAAGACAACAATGTTTGGTTCAAGCCACCACATCTGAGGTAGCTTGTTACAGTAGCCACTGGGGACTGGCAAGGTATTGAGAATGGAGAAGGGGATCTTTGCGGACTTCACAAGGTGGACTCTGGTCTTTCACCTACTCATTAGCAACACTTGGTCTCCAGGCTTCTCTAGGCAGCTCACTCCTCCACAATTGATGGCAATGATTTAAATATGCCCTTCATTGTTACTATAGCTGTCTTGTGTATTCATTTTAAAAAAATTTATTTATTTATTTATTTATTTGAGAGTGAGACAGACAGGCAGAGAGAGAATGGGTGTGCTAGGACCGCTAGCCACTGCAGATAATCCATTTGCATGTACATTTGTTTACATGGGTATTATGGAATCGAACCTAGGTCCTTAGGCTTCACATAAAAGTGCTTTAGCCACTAAGTCATCTCTCTGGCCCTCTTGCCTCTTCTTACTTGGCTGCCAACAGTCACTCTTCTGTCGTTGCTGGGGATGACCTCAGCACGGTGGGGCTGCAGACTTGCTGGAATGAAGGCACGCTTTTAGGAGTGTCCAGCAAAGATGAGGCGGGAGAAGTAAGACTCGTCTGCATCTCAGAGCTGAAGGATATTTTAAACCCACAGGAGACATATGCTGGCCTTAAGCAATGAAAAGCACCATGGTTAAGCTGGCTCTGTGGGAAAACGAGGATGGTTATTTTGAGATCTCTAAGGAAAAGGGAAAGCACACAGACAGTGTGGAGGAATGCCTTCAGGATAAGCAGAAGGCAGTGACCACTGGATGAGATGAAGAAGCCAGAAAGGACCTAAGAGCACGTACACTTATGTGCAGTTTTATGTTCTTTGTCATTTTGTGATATGAGTTTCCAGGCCGTGGAGACCCCAGCCGACATCTTTGACACAAGGTTTCACCTTCTTAGTTTCTTCAGGATTTTGGAAATCAAAGCTGAGCTTGGTTTTTACCTGTGGCTCAACTTAATGTAGAACAAAGATGGTGCTGAGAGACAAGAATACAGTGAGTGAGATGCCCGTTCATTCTCCCTGCCTCCCCTCTCTCCCTTCCCTCCTTGCTTCCTCCTTTCCTTCTGTATATCCATTTGCCTATCTATCTACCCCACATTCATTCATTCATTCATACAAAAATGTTTGTTACTGGGCTGGAGGGATGGCTTAGAGGTTAAGGCGTTTGCCTGTGAAGTCAAAGGACCCAGGTTCTATTCTCCAGGACTCACGTAAGCCAGATGCACAAGGGGGTGCATACATCTGGAATTCGTTTGCAGTGGCAGGAGGCCCTGGCATGCCCATTCTATCTGTCTCTCTCTCAAATAAATAAAGTTAAAACTAAATAAAATAATAAAAAATACAAAAGAACTTGTTACTGCATATCTGTTATGTGCAGTGTGCTCTGTTCTGATCCTTGGAGGTACTACAGTGAAGAGAGACAGATACTCCGCTCTCAGGGGCTTCTAATTACTATGAAAGGCAGACCATACATAAATTCACTTAGTGGATTATCATGCAAATTTCAGGTTGTAGCCAGATGTGGTGGTGCATGCCTTTAATCCCAGCACTCAGGAGGCAGAGGTAGGAGGATTGCCATGAGTTCAAGGCCACCCTGAGACTACATAGCTAATTCCAGGTCAGCCTGGACCAGAGTGACACCCTACCTTGAAAAACCAAACAACAACAACAACAACAAAAAAATTCAGGTTGTAACAAGCACTATGGAGATAATAACACAAGATGACGTCATAGAGCAGCACTCTCAAAGTGTGGTTCCCTGGACCAATAGCATTAGTACAATCTGGGAACATATTAGGACTAAAAGTTCTCAGGCTGTACCCCAAGCCTACTGAAGTAGAACTCTGAGGGGTGGCTCCGCAGGCTGCCTTTTAGGCTTCCCGGGTGAATGTGATGCATGTTCAAGGCCAAGACCTGTGGCTGTGGAGAATGACCGTGTGATCACGTGAAGGAGGCGGTCGGGAGGCTCCTCAGAAGGGGTGGTATTTGAGTTGAGATCTCAGTGACTAAAGAAATGCAGCCATTTAAGCCTAGAAAGCATGCTCCTGGTATAGGGACCAGCACATGAAAAGGCCCTAATGTGGGAATAAGTTCGAGAGCTTTAAAAGACGGAGCAAAAAGGCCAGGTGGCTGTGTGTGTGTGTAATCATGCAGATGAGCCGCAGAAATCAGCACACTCATTCTTGGGATGTTTATGCTCTTTATATAAAGATACAGTGTTTTCCTATGTGCACTGAAAGATATGCATTAGGATTTAAAAAAAAATTTTGGCATGCGTGCGTGCGTGTGTGTGTGTGTGTGTGTGATGTGGTGCAGACACATGTATAAGCCTTGTGACACTCCATGCACTAGATGGCCGGGGCTGGAAGGAAACATCAGGTGGCCTCTTCCATTGCTCTTCTGCCTCTTTATTTAAGCTGGAGTCTCTTACTGATCCAAGATATTGATGTTTTTTTGTGAGCTCCAGGGTCTCTGCTCCCCTAAGGCACTGGGGTTACATGCACATTTGACCCTGCCAAATGTTTATGTGGGCTCTGGACATTCAAATTCAGTCAGTCTCAGGTCTCCTCAGACTTCCAAGCTTGTGTAGGAAGCCCATTTAACTGCTGAACCATATCTTCAGCCCAGGATTCTTTTTATTTTCAAGTAAAACGTACCACACGGTGTCACATGCCTTTAATCCCAGCACTCGGGGAATCTGAGGAAGGAGAATGTCTGTGAATTCGAGGCCAGCCTGAGGCTACAGAGTAAGTTCCAGGTCAGCCTGGGCTAGAGTGAGACCCTACTTCAAAAGCAGTAACAAGAAAAAAGTTTCAATTAATATAAGCTATACACATTTTTTTTTTTTTTTTTTGGTTTTGCAAGGTAGGGTCTCACTCTGGTCCAGGCTGACCTGGAATTAACTATGTAGTCTCAGGGTGGCCTCGAACTCTTGGTGATCCTCCTACCTCTGCCTCCCGAGTGCTGGGATTAAAGGCGTGCGCCACCACGCCCGGCTTATACACATTTTTTTAACAAATGGATTTCTTAGTGTGTTACAAAGCTGTGTATTGTGTCAGGGGATCATGGTGGGCTGAGTCAGAGGATATGGGGTTTAATCCCATCACAATACACCCACTGCTTCTTCCTGAGCCTCTGTCTTCCCATGTATCAGGTCAGGAAGGGGAGGGGTGTGAAGAATCAGTTGAACTTGGCCCTGAATCAAGACTGCTCACTAGCTCCTCTCAGCTGCCCCCTGGTTCTCTGGCCACACTCCCTCCGCTGTCCTCTTGACTGGATGTTGTACAGATGTTTCTGGGGCAGCGAAGGAGGAAAGGGGCATATGGGATCCTTTGAAATTGTCCATGGATGTCAAATGGCATTTTGAATATGTAGTAATCCTGGGAGCTCAAGTCCAAACCCTCAGTGGCAATTTTTTTCCAGGTTATTGGCCTGTTGTTGAGCCTGATGGTTTCCTTTCTTACAAATGGGTGTCTCAGGACAAGCATAGTAAACAGAGCCACAGTCACACACATGGCATTTGCGCTTGACCCTGTAGGATAGAAGGACAGAGGGACTAAACCTGGACCAAGGGTAGCGAGGAGTAGCAGGCAGATCCTGGAGTGAGGCCTTTCACATGGGCACATCATCAGGCATTTCTGAGCCTCAGTTTCCTCATCTGAAGAGTGGAGATGAGCCCGCTAAATAAGATGCTCGGTGGTAAGTGCCCAGCACACAGGAGACACTCAATAAACATCAAAGCTTGTCTTCCATTCCTTTTCTACAAGTGGGGAAGCATCTCTCCTTCCTAGCTGGCCAGCAAGCCCTCACTCTGCCTGCCACTCTGGGCTTGTTTTGCTTGTGTGGTAATTAGGCTCCGGCAGCCGACAGTATCCAAACCCACAGTGTGATCGTGATGGTTTCCCCAAGCTGCTTCAGTTGATATAGGGCTGGGTGCTAGATGACAGCTTGTTTATCCAGAGAGGCTGTAAAATAGGCTGTCGAGCAAACACACAGGAAAGCTCATTTGTCTTGCCTTTGTCTCCACCCCCACATGGTGAGCTACGGATGCTCTCTTCCCATCTGCCTGGCTGCTTGCCCTCCAAGTGTTGCCTGTAGACCAGCTTCTGCCTTTGCCTGGGCTGCCCCGCCTCCTACTCACCATGCTACCCTCAATAAGCATGCCGTCTATGGAGGCTGTACGGATCATCCCCAAATTCCCAACCCCAACCTGGACTGCTCCCCAGAATGTCATACTAGACACTACCGTTTGGATGTCACCCAGGCCTCTGTTACACCACATGTGGCAGATGGAAACTGCTTCCATTCTCACACTCACTGATTCCCTTTTCTTGGGTGTAGCCATTGGCAGTACCCCGAGTCCCAAACCTGGAGCCTATCCTGGGTGTTTTTCCTCTTTTTTAGCCTCATATCCCAGCCATGTGGTCCTGGCCATATTCGCTCTCAGATATCTGTCCCAGTTGGCCTTCAACTTATCCTCAGCCACCACTTCCTTGGAGGAAGGTTCTCCCATTTCTTCTACTAGCCACTCACCCCTCCTTCTGCAGGATGGCCACCAAAGGCATGGGTCCTGGAGTATACCTGGGCTGTAGGTTTCTGCTCTCAGGCCCATGTCTTGAGCATAGGTGAAGGGAGGAATTTGTGTGGGCTAGGAAATTATGTGAGCTCAGGGTGTTTCAGTTTCAATATTGTATTCTCTCAATATTGTCATCTTCCTGTACTTATGGAAAGGCAGAATTAATATTGGTGAAAATGGCTATATCACCAAAAGCAACCCTACAGATTCAATGTAATCTCCACCAGAACCCCAATAACAGGGCTGGGGGAATGGCTCAGTCAGCAAGGTGCTTGTTGCACAGGTCCAAGGAGCTGGGTTTAGATCATCAGAACCCAGGGAAATGCTAGGTGTGGTGGTGCGCATCTGTAATCCCAGAGCTTAGGAAGTGGAGACAGGTGGATCCCCAGGGCAAGCTGACTAGTTAGACTGGGTACATCAATGAGCTCTGGACTCAGTGAGACTTTGTCTCAATAAACAAGGTGGAAACTGATTGAGGAAGACAGCTGACATTGACCTCTGGCTTTACACATGTGTACATATGTTCATGTGTACCTGCACTCTCACATATGCTCATGTATGTAGGAACATACATATCTGAATTCATGCACACCACACATGCAAAAAACAATTCCAATGACATTATTTATAGAACTAGGAAAAATCCTAAAATTTATATGGAAGGATAAAATATCTAAAGCAATCTTTCACCTAAAGTACAAATCTCCAGTCATAGAAAACAATGTTGGAGATATCACATATCTGTTCTCAAATTATACACAAAGCCATAACAACAACAACAACAACAACAAAACCCAGAGGGATGAGAATATGGCTCAGCAGTTAAAGGCAATGTTCACTGACCCTAGGTTCAACTTCCTAGCATCCACATAAAGGCAGATGTAAAAATCAGAGCATATATCTGGCATTCATTTGCAGCAGCAAAAGACCCTGGTGAGACACACATATAAATCAATACAAACATTAAAAAATAGCATTAAGTGGTAGTGCACGCCTTTAATCCTAGCACTTGGGAGGCTGAGGTAGGAGGATCACTGTGAATCTGAGGCCAGCCTGAGACTACATAGTGAATTCCAGGTTTGCCTGGGCTAGGATGAGACCCTACCTCGAAAAACAAACTTAACAAACAAAAACCCCATCATTGCGCTGTGACAAGAACAGGCTTGTAGACCAATGGAATAGAATAGAGGACCTGGGTATAGTCCCACCCAGTTATAGTTACTTAACTTTTGACAAACCTGTCACAAACATATGTAGGGGAAAAGATAATCCTCTTTAACAAATTGTGCTAAGAAAGCTGGATTTCTGATTGTAAAGGGGGAAACTAGATCCATATCTCTCACCCTACACCCCCCCAAAAAAATCAGTTAAAAATGGATAAATACCTGAAACATTGACACTGCTAGAGGAAAACATAGGAATAATACCTCAAAATATAGGCAGAGGCAAGTATTTTCTGAACAGTACTCCAGTAGCATAGGACACAATCCCACAAATTGGCAAATGACATTACACTAAATTAAAAGGAAATAATCACATTTTGGAGGAGACAGCCTTGCAAATGGTAAAAATAATCTCTACCTACTACATATTAGACAAGGGATTAAAATACAGAAAAGCTAAAGAGCTACAAATACTTACTCCCTAAAATCTAAGTTGTGAAACCAATCAGCAGACAAATGAACCAAATAGACCTTTCTCAAAAGAGGAACTATAGGGCTGCAGAGGTGGCTCAGTCATCAAGTGTACTTCCTTATAAGCATGAGAGCCTGAGAGGGTCTGAGATTCTGGAGACCAATCTCCACATCCCACATAAAACAGCTGGGCATGGCCACACAAGCCTGTGATCCCAGTCCCACAGGAGGACAGAGACCTGAGAATTGACAGAGTCCCCCAGCCAGAAGCTATAAAAATAGATTCTGGCTCACAACAAGACCAGGCAGAAGAGTGATGGAGCGAGACACCTGATGTTTCACTGTGACCATCACAGGAGAACGACCTCTGTCACAGGAGGGCATTTGGGACACTGCAAGGACAGATGCAAGTGTATACATCACATGCCACATTAAACACATACACACATGCATGCATGTGCACACAAACACACACAAGCAAAAAATAAAAGAGAGAAGAACTACAATTGTCCACTAAGCACTAGAAAAAGTGTTCAATATCTTTAGCTATCAGGGAATAAAAAAACAAATCAAAACTTCTCTGAGGGCTTGGAGAGATGGCTCAATAGTTAAAGGCACTTCCTTGCAAAGCCTGACAGCCTGAATTATATATTCCCCAGTAACACATAAAGCCAGATGCACCAAGTGGCACATACATGCAGCGGAGTTTGTTTTCAGTGGCAGGAGGCCCTGGTGTGCCCATACTCACTCTCTCTGTGTCTGCCTATTTCTCTCCATCTCAATTAAAGAGAAAAAAAAAAAAACTGCATTGAGATCCAGGTGTGGTGGAACACACTTTTAATCCCAGCACACAGAGGGCAGAGGTAGGAGGATCGCCATGAGTTTGAGGCCATCCTGAGACTACATAGTGAATTCCAGGTCGGCCTGAACTACATGAGACCCTACCTTGAAAAATAAACAAACAAATAAACAACAAAAACTGCTTTGAGAGTCAATCCTGTCCTGGACAGAAAACCAAAGGCAAGAAAACCAATGACAACAAATGCTGGTGAGGATACAGGGAAAGCAAAACCTTTATTCATTGCTGATGGAAATGTGAACTTGTGCAGCTATTATGGAAATTAGTGTGGAGTTCATCAAAAAACAAAACATGACAAGCCTATCACTCAGATATTCCACTCTTGAGCATATGCCCAAAGGACTGTAAATTGCAAATCAGCATATCACAGAGAAATTGCTCATTCATGGTTATAGCCGTGCCGTTCACGGTAGTTGAGTAATAGATCCAGCCTAGATATCCATCAACAGATGAGTGGATGAAGAAAATATGGGACATAGCTACAATGGAATTTTATGCAGCTGTAAAGAAAAATAAAATCATGGCATTTGCAGGATAATGGATACAACTAGAGACCATTATGCTAAGTGAAATGAGCCAGACTAAGAAAGACAAAATACTCGTGTTTTCTCATATGGGAATCTTAATTCAATACACATGTATATATAAAATTTAGATTCCCTGTATGAGAAAAAAATATAAATATTATATATAAAGATATATAAATATTATATATATTAAATATGTGTGTGTGTATGTGTTTGTAGGTCAGAAAACCAGAAAGGAGCTGATGAGAGGAGAGGAAGAGATCTTAAGGGAGGCAGGAGAGAAGGCAATGCGATAGGAAGGCAGAAAGGGTTATAACTAAGGGAAGAAATGGGATCAGCTAGAGTGGGAGGGGACACTGGGGAGGGCAGTAAAAAAATGAGAGCAACATATTTGTGAAGATGCCATGTGAGACATTACTTTGAACTTCAACTAAATAAAAATAAAATTTAAATGATTTTTTTCATGAAAATACCATCTTATTTTTAATTAACCCAAGACAATTATAGATATTTATGAATATAGTATGATCATTTTTTCCATATACACAATGCAAAATGATCAAATGAGGGTAGCTATCATTTTCTTCTCCTGAAACGTTGACCACTTCTTCATGTTGAGAACCTTTGATCTCCTCACCCAGTTCTCAACAGCCCTAGTGGAGAACTACTACTGTTGTGTGGCTAAATGGAAATGTTATGCCCACCACATTGCCCTCCATATACTTATGTTTGTGGCCATATATTAGTACTCCTCTCATTTTTGGTAAGAGCATTTTCTCTTTTCAGACGGTGGCAATTACTGGAATGACTCAACACTCGTCAAAGTGCTAAAATGTTCAGCACTAAGTGAGACATCTCTATCACACCATCCAAGCTTGGCTTAGAGATCAGATTGTTGTAGCAATGGTGGCAGAATGAATGTGAGAGCCAAAGGATGGGGAGGAGTGTTTTAGAACGCTGTCTTCCAGACACAAAGGGGCCAGTGTATTCATGGCCTCACAATAGCTGTCATTATCCTCACAAGATCTACACAATATGGGTTCCATCACCATGTGGTCATGGATGATGGAGGAGGGCAGGGGACTGTGGTCACCTGGTTGTGCTGTAGCATGCCAGAACGTATTCGTTCTATCTAGCTGTACTTGTTTTTTTTTTTTTTTTTTTTGAGCTCAGTTTTTGAGAAATGACAAACCAATAAAAACAACACAAAACAAAATTTCCTGGGCTTCAATTCTGGTAACATCATGTTAGTGTGATTTCTGACATTTAAAAATCTATTGGTAGTCAAACTTCTTCATTTCTGACAAGGGAATAAATAAGTCCCACCTTAAAAAAAGTTATCATTCAGTTTAGAAGTGATATGGAGAAATGACGGGAAGAGTCTCGGCTGCATAAATGCTAGGCTCTCACTGAGCTTCACATTGGAACAGTACTTTGTAGTTTTCAGTTTTTCTTAGGTGGTTCACATATATATATATTTTCATGTTTTCTATAAATGGACACAGTGCCAGGCACTGGGGCATAACAGAGATCAGATAGGACTCACGATTCATCCCCTCTCTCCTTGAGTTTACATTTGTTGTGAGATCATAACAAACACATAATATAATGTAGGTAGTGTCAAGTCCCAGTATAAAGCAAGATAAAATAGAAGTGATGGCAAGTGGGAAGTTCCTCCTTGGGGCTTAGAGATCAGTGGAAAAGAGAGTCAATAAATAAGAAGGGATAATTAAAACAATTTATAGACGGTGTTAAGTGCCATGAAGGAAGTGAACGTAGTTATGTGAAACCACAGCTGAGTTGAGAGAATTAAATATTTAAAGTGTATGGAAAGTGCTTTGATGATGGTAAATGGTAGATATTCAATGACCCATTCTTTCCCCGAATAGCTCTTTCCTGCACCTTTTTTATCCTTGGCTGGACCCTTCCCAGTAGCACTTACACAAATTGAAGTTTCTTTCATCTTACACCAAACCAGATTGACCCCAACCCCTGCATTCTTCCTCTGTGGTCCTATCTTGGTCCTCGGTGATAGCTTGTCCGTCCCTTCTTCAACTTTCTCAGCTTAGCTTGGCTTCTGCGCCCAGAGGAGTTCCAGAAACTTCTCTTCCTAAAGTCACCAGGGGCCTCCATGGTCAGCGAGTCCTTTGAGTTCTCACATCCTCAGCTTCTGGACCTTGCCTACACTGCATTATCTCATTTCCTCCATACCACCTGTTAACATTCATAACTCCACTTCCAGTTATTCCCTGCCAGCGTTCTTGGCTGACTTCTGTTCCTCTGTTTGATGTCCCAAGACTCTATCCTGGGGTGTGTGAGTGATGTGTCCATCACTGAGACAAAACACGGAAGAAACAGTGTACAGGAGAGAAGCTTGCTGGTTCTGGAGCTCTCCACAGTGGTCACTTACCTCCATTGCTCCTGGGCATGTGTGTAGTGAAGCAGACCCTCATGGTGGGGGGACACACAGTGGAACACATATAGACAGAAGGTAGAGAACTAGAGAGAGGAAGGGGGTCGGACACATTAGTTCATAGTTGGCCCCCTGTCATCTACTGTCCTCCACTAGGCCATCCCAGCTCTAATAGAAACCCTCACCTGCAGATTCTGCTGTCTGCTTCCTCTCACCTGAAGTGGTTTGAGTCTTTCAGTGGGTGTTGGCACATCCTGGCTGGGAAGAGCTATGCTAATGTTTGAGGCTGGAGGTGCTTAGACAAGGTGCTAAATCCTGATTCTGTGAGCTGAAGTCCAGCTAATGTTAGGTCAAACTCAGTCAATGAACCTTTGGTCACTAACTGAGCCATGATCTGGGACATGGACTAGGCCCTGATCTTGATGGTAGACTGAGACCTCATCTTGGCTGTGAACTGGATTCTGAGGATAGATCCAGACAAAGCCATGGCATTACTTGCAGATTTAGCCTTGATTCTGGTGATAGACTGAGCCTTGATCTTCAGCCTAGGATGCTCCTCAACCTTAGCTATAGGCTAATCCTGGCTCCTGATCCCAGCGTGAGTCCTGATCCTGCCTGCAGCCTGATCTCTGGCCCTAAACACACAGTGAGCATTGACCCTATTTCTTCTTCTTTATTTTATTTTATTTATTTATTTATCTTTTAAAGTAGGGTCCCGCTTTAGCCCAGGGTGACCTGGAATTCACTATGTGGTCACAGGCTGGCCTCGGACTCACTGTGAACCTCCTGCCTCTGTCTCGAGAGTTGTGATTAAGGGCGTGCACCAGCACACTGGGCAGATGCCTATTTCAAAAACAAACCTTGATCTTGGCCCCAGAATAAGCCCTCAACAGGGGCCAAGTCGTACTCAGTTCACAGATTAAACATGCTGCTGTGGACTCTTGGTGAGAATGGAGCTAATTCAGGGCAACACGTAACCCTTAGGGTCCAGGTGGGAATGTCTTTTTCAGAACAGAATGGGCATCTGATGTTACCCTTGTAGGTTTAGGGGTTCATAAGCTGTAGAAGGGCTCAGAGGGTTGCTAACTGGCAGGGCTTCTGCACGGTTCAGCTCCCACGGAGCAGAGAGATGATTGTTGCTTGTCCTGTCAGGCTGAGATTGAGAACATTTCAATGAGAAAGGGACCTTAACGACTCTTCAAGGGTTTGGGGCCTAATGAAGCGCACATCAGAGGATGATTTTAATCTTCCCCTCGTAAAATCTGCACAACAAGGAGATCAACTTCAGAATCTAAATTTGCCCTGCCTGAAAAATGCGAACGCAAGCCAGCTCCACATCCCTCAAACTGTCTGAGGCTAATTGCTGTGGCCTCAAGGGATTTAGGAGAAGGAAAGGGAGGGTGGGTGTGGCAGTGGACATCCAGGAACACCAGGCTGGCCTTCCAAGCTCCTTCCCGGAAGCTGAACATAAGCGGCACTGGAGGATCAAACACAACAACCTGAGCAAGAGTGGAAGGTTGGCTGTGGCTGGTCTGACCTTTCCAAGGTGGCGGGTTTTCTTCCCTGACAGGACTGGCAGACCCCACGGAGGTACCCACAGAAAGACACCCATGTGTGCGCAGGCTGGACCGTAGCCCTTGGGACTGGCTGTTCAGCTCTTTGGGTTTGGAAGTGGGGTGCTTTGCTATCAACTTCCTTGTCCTTCCACACCTGTTGCCGGCTGGGGTCTCCCACATCTCGAAGCCTGGCCCACTGAGGGAGCAATGTCATATGTTCTCTAAAATTGTGAGCCTTGCACTCATTCTCTTTGCAGATCTTTCTTTCCTGTATACAAACGTATAGATGGCATTGTAGGGGTAAATCATGGACTTTGAATAAATAAGGCCCAGATTGCTCATTTCAAAAGAAAACATATTTTATAATAATTAGATGGTTTAAAAAACTGGAGATGATGAGAAGCAAACTGAATCAAGCTTGGGTTGATGCATAATATAATCATTTATACTAAATTTAGGTCAATAATGTACTGTACAGCCAGGAAACATAAGATAAAGTAATGGGATCTGCTTATTTTTTTTTTTTTTTCTATTAGAAGACAACTCTCTTAAGTAAGATACAGAGCTTTGAAGGAAAAGATGAATGGATTTTACTATAGAAAAAAATTAAAATGTAAACAACTTCAATATAGTTGAAACAGAGAGAGAATGTTAGATGCAAACAAAGGCCAGGAGAAAATATTTGTTGCACATACAGCAAAGGGCTAAGCTACCAGGTATATATCAAGCGTGTCTGCAGACCTGAAGACTCACAGTTGGTCAAAGTGCTGAGAACAAGTGACTGTTGAGTGTTAAGCCCTACATGGAACATCTGTATCATCCCCTCCCAGGCTTAGGGAACATCACAGCAGAGGGGGTGGAAGGAACGTAAGAGCTGGAGGATGGGGAGAAGTGCTTTGGAGCACTGTCTTCTCAACATGGCATGGCTGTTGTCGCACTCATGAACTCACACACGGTAGCTGTGGTTTTCTGCACAGGGCCTGGTCAAGAATTTCCCATCAACATTCTATTAGAGTTAGGGGTGAGGTTCCTAAGGATCCACACAGACCTCCCTGAGGAGTTACTGGTAGTTATGGTTGCTGGGACAGGGGGAGTTATTTTCTTTGGTGGTTTAGCCCCTGGTAAGTTGCCCATGGTCCACCAAATAACCCCTCGGCATGTGCATGCAGGCAATGCTGATTAAACTGTGTGAGTCACACAGGCATGAAGGTAGGAGGAGGACTGGTTGGGGAGAAGACGGAGTGCCACAGGACGGAGATAAGAGAGTATAATGGGGCTGGGCATGGTGGAACACGCCTTTAATCCCAGCATTTGGGAGGCAAAGGTAGGAGGATCGCCATGAGTTTGAGGCCACCCTGAGATTACATAGTGAATAGTCAGTCTGGGCTAGAGTGAGACCCTACCTTGAAAAACCGAAAAATGAAAAAAATTTTAAAAAAGAGTATAATGGGGATGAGCGTGATCAAAATACATCATCTACATGTATGAAATTGCCCAAAATAAATTTAAAAAATGTAAAAAGAGTTTCTGCAATCTTAAAAAAAAGAAAGAAGTCACAATGGAATTGTGATACTGTTTTCCACATTTCTTTTTATATTTTTTTATAAAAATTTATTTATTTATTTATTTGAGAAAGAGAGAGAGAGAGAGAGAGAGAGGGAAGTAGATAGAGAGAGAATGGACACACAGGGCCTCCAGCCATTGCAAACGAATTCCAGGCACATGCGCCACCTTGTGCATCTGGCTTACATGGGTTCTGGGGAGGCAAACACCTTAACCACTAAGCCATCTTCTCCAGCCCCCTGTTTTCCACATTTCTGATTGACAAACATTCTAGGTCAGTAATTTCTAGAAGAGGAAATGCTGGGTGACAATGGTGGCTTTGATAGTCCACTGCTCAGATCTGTCTCCAGAAGAACCTCTTGCCAGGAGCAGAGCTGACTGACACTGTGAAGCTAGAGCATCTTTGGATGACTGTGAAGGTAATGCTGGGCTGCGCTCCCCCTGGCTGTTCCCAGCCAGGCCATACATTGTAGACAGCCTCAGCCACAGCCAGAAGAAGCCATCAACACAGGCACAGCCATGTCTGCCTCCAGTTGAACCGCAGAGACTGGAGTGAGGCACAGCCCCTCCATAATTCCTCCTCTTGGACTGTTTGTATGGTCCTGACCTTGTGCAGAAAACAGCATGTGCAGAAAAACAGTCTGCAGCTGCCTCATTCCTACATCGTCTGACCTTGTCTCCCTGTTCCCATGCTTTTTCTATATTTGATAAAACAGCGTTGTTGTCAAAGCTTTTCCGAGTGGGTACACAATAAACCAGTGCTGGTTAGGTGCTGCTGCAGTGTCTCCATCAGAGCCTGCAGACCACCCGATCCCAGCTTTCACTCTATTCCTTGTGTCTGTCTTTCTTTCTAATCCTTGAGTCGCCCCTACAGGTCAAAGCTGCCCTGGTGTGGCAACACATGGTGGGTTCTAGAAGCAGACCATTTTGGGGACTCCACATGGACCTGGTGGAAGGTTTCCCAAAACAGCACTGTGGTCTGAAGTTCCTGCCCAGTGCTCTGGGCCTCCTCTCCCACACAGAGGTTGGGCCTGTGTATCTTGGTCTGGAGGTTCTCCCCGTCTCCTGCTGGCCCTCTGTTGGTCTCCCAGAGGCATTTCCCCTGCAGAGCTCTTTAACAAAATCCTTGTGTGTGTATGCGGGTGTGCATCTGTGTAAACATGGGCGTATGCTTGCCACGACATATGTGGAGGCCAGAGGCTAATCTCTCCCATCAGTCCGTACCTTCTACTTCATTGGAGGCAGTCTCTTGTTCGCTGCTGTGTACACAAGCTAGCTGGCCTGCAGACTTACGGGGATTCTCCTGCCTCTGCCTTCCATTTTGTTATAGGAGTGCTGGCGTGACAGACACTCACCACTGCATTCACCTTTTTGTGGTCTCTGGGGATATAAATTCAAATCATTGCACTTGTGCAGCAACACTTTTCTCACGTAACCATCTCCCGAGCCCCAGAGCTTTTGCTTACCCCATTCTCATCTTAGCACATGCTTCTCAGAGGATCTGAGCTGACCAGCCTCAATCATAATCATATGCATTGGAAGGTGATACTGTTTTCCACATTTTCAATTGACAAACATTCCAGAAAGGTCATCAATATCTTCTGGAGCAAGGAGATATAAAATGAATCTCATATTGTGCTGACGCCAAGAACATAAAGTATGCATATTCATTAACTCAATGTCTCACTTCCAGGAATCTGTTCTGTAGGATATATGCATATATACATTCAAAAATATGTTCATTGTGGCATTATTTATATTAGTAAGAAACTAGAAAATAACCTAAATGTATATTGACAAGGTACAGCTGTGTCAATTATGGAACCTCCCCATACACTATCATTTGTAGGTGTTTAAAAGAGAGAGGTCAAGATGTATGACATGAAAAGATGTTTGTTATGTCAAGTGAAAAAGTGCCCTTTATTAACTGTGCTTTATGCATACAAATTAGTAGGTAAGTGCAAACATGTGGGAAGGTAGACAACCAATTGCTAAAATGATTCATCTTCAGGGAGGAGAGTGAGATTGGGGCTGGCTATTCAAGGGAGCCCTCCTTTCCTTATTGTTTAGATGTTTCACGGTGAGCCTGGACCATTGTTTTTAATTAAAACGAACATTGCATAGAAAGAGGGAGAAAAGACCCTAGAGTGTAACCACCAAAATGAGTATTGACCCCTTGGGGGGGCAGTGTCCATGTTCCAATCAATCTGTTCACAGAGTTTGGCCCCTCTGCTGGGAAGGAGCTTCGGTGGCAGCATAAGGAAATTGCTCTCATTCTTGTCTTTAAATTTTAAATTATCCTCTAAAATTATTTTCACAACAAATGTTAGCAGGAAGTGGCATTTCCCACCTTTGGTTCTTGCGTGATTAACCATATCTGACTTTGAATTTCTTTTTGTTGTTGCTGCTGCCGTTGTTTGAGAATAGGTGCAGTGGTGTGTATGTGGAGGTCAGAGCTCAGCTTCGGTGCCGGCCCTCGCCCTGCACCTTGTTTAGAGGTTAGGGTCTCTTTTGTTGTTCACTGCTGTGGATGCCAGGCCCTTGAGCAGCTGGGATTCTCCTGTCTCCACCTTCCATCTTGCCATAGGAGGCCTGGGATTACAGACGGTCACTACTGCATCCCGTTTTTAAAAGGGCTCTGGGGGTCCACACTCTGGTGCATACTTGCACAGCAGGTGCGTTTACCTGTTGAGCCATCTCCGGACCCTTTTTTCCCCTTGATTTTGGAGACGGAATCTTTAATTCATGACAATCCTTATGTCCCAGTCTCTCCAGTGCTCTGAATGCCTTGTAACTGTTTAAAAGATTCATCCCACAACTGCCTACTCAAAAGTCACATCAGTGGTCACTGAAGATACTGTGGGACACATTAAATCATATGGCCTCAGTTTCCCCATTTGTGCTGGAAGAAGCTGAATGGTTTTAGGGTCTGCTGAATGTTTTGGGATTCTCTGAGACCACTGGTTACAGAACTGCCATCTTGGCCATCTGAGCAGCTGAGTACCACAGAAACCCATTCATCTCCTGATACGGGCCTTCAACCTATTCCCGCAATCTGCCCTCACATCCCCATGCTTCAACGGGAGCCGCATGCTTGGTGAGCATGCACCTGGCCCTATGCCCTTCCTCCTTTTCTTTTTGTGCCAAGATCTGCCACGAGTTAAGGTCCCTTACTGACGCTTTTATGACTCTCTCTGATTAACTAGTTTAAATTCTCATCACATTTTCTCTGTAGATCATATGGTGTATGGGAGCCAAAACTGTCACTTTGTCCTGCTTCCAATATGATTAAGCACTTCACATAATACATCAGGAGGAGACAAGAGACACTGAATTGATATAACTATATATTCCTAAACCCCAAGACAAGCTGAACATAGTAGGGTCCTCAAAATAATAAATTCTTGACTATTTCTCTTGAACTTAAAGACCCCAACAAAGAGATCTCTATCCTCTATTTTTGCTATGAGGGCAAGGTTCTGTTTTTATTTATTTTTTGATGTTGTTTGTTTGGTTGGTTTTGCCATGGACCGATTAGTGTAATCTCAGCCAGCCTGTGGCTTTGCAATTTCTTTACTTTCAGTGACGGTGGTTGGTATTTGGTGACCCGGTCTTCTGAAAGCCCACTTCCCTGTTCTCTTTTTCAAGTTCAGTTTTCTTCCTTTTTCTGAATTTTTCTGGGTCTGAGTCTTTCTCAGACAGATGGGATGACTTAATACATTAATTTGTCTTGTGTTCTTGTAGTGCCTGTTCTATGGTGCAGTTCTTTCTTTTCTTTTTTTTTAATTTTTAAAAATAATTTTTATTTACTTTTGGAGAGAGACACAGAGAGAGACAGAAGGAGAGGAAGAGGAAGACAGGTAGAGATGGGCGCACCAGCAGTCTCTCAGCTGCTGTGAACAAAATCCAGATGTGTGTGCCCCCTTGTGGTCAAGTGCGGCATTGCGCCCTTGCATCACTTTGCATCTGGCTAAACGTGGGACCTGGAGATTGGAACCGCTGGAGATTGGAACCAGCGTTCTTAGGCTTAGCAGGCAGGCGCCTTAACCACTAAGCCATCTCTCCATTCCCCCCCCCCCTTTTTTTGTCTTTCCTCACTGAGAGTGGATTACGATGTAAGTTTAAAGTGGAAATTGCCTTGAAAGAGGACTCTTTCCTCCACACACAGCTATTTGCTGGGATGGAGAAAGGGGAAGGATTTAGGTACAGAGGAGAGTGGGACATCCTCTGTACACAGGTGTCCTCTGGGTTGCGTTTGGCTGCCATAGGGTAAGGTACAGGGGAGAAGAGACAGGCCTTCCAGGTGGGAGGTGGGAAAGGCCATCTTGAAGACCACCAGGGACATGCTGCTAGAGTTCGGTGAAGAAGAGTGAATGTCTGGGGTGGCAGTGTGCCAGGAAGTAGGAGGCTCTGGAGAAGATGTCCCCACGCAGCAGGACTCCCAATCTGGGAAGTCGCATTGCTTTCTGCCATCAAGGTCCTAACCACTTGGACAACAGCCCTGCCAAAAGCAAATCCTGTAGAACTACAGCCACAGGCGTCCCCCACCCCAAAGTAGCCTCTTCGTAAGAGCGGTGAGGCCTTCCCAACAGCCACATGGGGCTGGGGCTGGGAAGAAAGGACCCTAAGTATAAATTTCCTGCCAGGTCAGAAATCTGACAACTGGGATAGAGTTAAAGAAAATATTGTGACAGTTCTTGCTTTTCTGAGCATATGATGTATAAACAACACCCACCAGCATTCCCCTCCCCCCCACACGCCTCTGCCCCACCTAGTATTTAACACCAAGGATCCTGTATTTTCTCTATCCTCCCCAACTTCCTGCCTTCCTTGTATCCCTCCCCATTGCACTCTTGTCTTTCCCTGTCCTGTTTCCCATGGGGTCTTCATGCCCCGTGAGTGCTTGATGGTGGAAATAAACCAAGTTACACTGAACCGTACCCACATCACCCAGTCGCCACTCTGTGCCTTGTGTCTGGTTCATATTCCGCAAATGTTTGCAGAATGGAGCAGGGTGGGTGGAGAATTCTAGGGTGACCACTTTGGCGGCTGCAAGGATGATCCAGAACATGTAAATTCGGGCGTGTGTGTGTGTGTGTGTGTGTGTGTGTGTGTGTGTGTGGCGTTCAAAAGCACAGTAGTGACCTGGTTTAATCGCAGGAGACTGGCCTGTGCGTTTGTGAAACGAAGCATTTTCGGCCGACCCGCGCACAGGAGCTAGTGCTGCGTGATCAATTAACCCCACGCCCTTGTCCTCCATCTGTGCTTGGATCAGGATGTGGCTCTGCAGCGGGCGAGCGCGGAAGGTAAAATCCATCCTGAGAATGGGCGGCGCAGGCCGGGTGCGCGGTAATTGATCTGATATCAACGGAGGCGCTCTGTGCGCTGCGCGGTGCGCTCCCAGTGGCTGCTCCTCGCTAGAGACACCAGCCAGACGCATGCAGCTTGACTAGGATTGCAAGGAGGGCTTGCCTATCCTTTCCAAGGCTTTCCCACCTGGTAGAGTAATAGGTTCTGATTGTGCCCGAGGCCACTCAGACACCTGTCGACTGGTAAAAACAAGCTGTTTTAAAAGATGATGTCTGGCGGTATGAGTACACTGGGTTCTATCTGAATTATTATTATTATTTTATTTTATTTTCAAACTAAGTGAGACTATTGGTTACCTGAGCATCCATGTAGAGCACATTATTGGACATCTGATGGTGTCATGTGCGGCATCTGGGAGTCATACTGCCTCGGGTACCCACTTACCAATTGTGAGTTCTTGGGCTTTGCGTCTCTGAGACTCAGTTTCCCCATTTGTGAGACAGGGGATGACATTAATACTTAACTGTAGACCCTGAGGGAGGCTTAAGAGATAATACAATGGGTGATGCTTGCCTTGACGCTGTTAGAAGACGTTGTCCCAGTGGAACATGGGATATGTGGAATGGATGATTCTGAACATGTTTAGTCTCTATTTACCATCTGACCATTTTGCTAGACTTAAGGCTTCCTAAGACTTGTTAGTCCTGGACCCAGACACTTGGAGTTTTTGTTTTATTTAGTTATTTATTAATATTTTATTTTTATTTATTTATCTGACAGAGAGAAAGTGAGAGGGAAGGAGGGAGGGAGGGAGGGAGGGAGAGAGAGAGGGCATGCCAGGGCCTCCAGCCATGGCAATCGAACTCCAGACACACATGTGCCCCCTTGTGTAGCTGGCTAATGTGGGGTCCTGGGGATCGAACCTGGGTCCTTTAGTTTTGCAGGCAAATGCCTTAACTGCTAAGCCATCCCTCCAGCCCTTTTGTTTTATTTTTTAAATATTCATTTTATTTTATTTTGTTCATTTATTTTAGAGAAAGAAAGGGAGAGAGAGAGAGAGAGGGGGAGGGGATGGGCATGCTAGGGCATCTTGCCACTGAAAACAAACTCCAGACACCTGAGCCACCTTGTGTATTTGGCTTATGTGGGTTCTGGGGAGTTGAACCTGGGTCCCTAGGCTCTGCAGGCAAGCAGCTTAACCACTAAGCCATCTCTCTAGCCCTTATTATTATTATTTTTGAAGTAGGTGTCTTAATCTGGCCCAGGAGGACCTGGAATTCACTATGTAGTCCCAGACTGGTCTCAAATTCACAGCGATCCCCCTACCTCTGCCTTCCAAGTGTTGGGATTAAAAGCAGGCACCACCACGCTTGGCTGTTTTCTTTCTTTCTTTCTTTCTCTCTTTCTTTCTTTCTAACAAAAACTTTTATTGACAACCTTTATACATATTATACATATAGATAATATACCATGGTTATAAGCCCCTCCCACCACCCTCCCTTTCCTTCCTCCCATAGCCCTCCTCCACTGACTCCCTTCTTGTTTCCAACTAGTCTAAAAATTTGATGTCATTATTTTCCTCTCCTATTACGCAGGTCTTGTGTAGGTAGCATCAGCTGCTGGGAAGTCATGACTATCAAGGCCACTTTGTGTCTGGAAGACAGTAATGCAAAGCACTCCTCTCCTGCATTTGGCTCTTATATTCTTTCCACCACCACCACTTCTGCAATGGTCCCTGAGCCTTGGAGGGTGTGATAGAGATGTCTCACTTAGTGCTGAACACTCCACTGCCACTTCTTAATCAGCACTTTGGTGAGTTTTGAGTCTCCCTAGTGGTCACCAACATCTGAGAAAAGAAGCTTCTGGAACTGAAAGTGAGAGTATCATTAATATATGCCCACTTAACACTTACCAAACCAGAGATCCAGAGGCTCCTGAGTACCCATCACTGAAGTAGACTTAAAATTCTCCCAGCATGGCTCAGGGAATTTTGTGGAAAACAGGGGCAGAAAGATTGTTAGAGCCACAGTTGGGACATTTTCCCCAGAAATATTGCCTCTCTCCACCATAATGCATGACCCACAATCCCATGGGGTTGACCTGCATCCCAAATGAGGAAGGCCTCATTAGAAAAGGGGCAGGGAGGAGGGAAAGGATGGTACCAACATGTGTTGTTCATGTACTGAATATGTCCATATCTAATAAAGAATGAAAAAAAGAATGGGCATAAGCATAAGTAGTTAGATGGCAGTTTGGTGGGCATAATATACCCATGTAGCCAGACAACAGCAGTAGTTTCTCCCCTAGGGCTTATGACCTCCCCAGCCATAGGCTTTTGATTAGGTTTTCAGTATCAGGAACAAATCAGAGAGCAGTTGGTTTTCCCATAACAGACATGCCACTATTGTACCAGTTGGCACATTTTGTCTGGCTGTCCAGCTGTGAAGCTTGCAGAGTCCACTGCTGGTTAAGACCATTGAGGCCTTCTCTTCCCCCAACAGGCTGCATAGCTCTTTCCAGCATCTTGACAGCTAGTCAACAGGGAAGAAGCTTCCAGATGAGCGCCAGCTTGACTTCTTAGTGTACCGTAGCACAGCATGTGGTGTCCTCATCAGTAGGATCTTAATAATACAATGGTTGATGCTTGAGTCTGCATTACTGATTCAGAACAGGCACTCAATCATTATCTGTATGAGTATGAGAGAAAAAAAGAAAGTTATGGACACAGGCCATGTCTGGAATAGCCCTAGCGACTTGGGGTGGCAGGAATTAGGTTATAGTCTCTGCCCATAGCTCACTCACTGTCAGGCCTAGTCCCAGAATAAGGGCTCTATGGGTCAATTAGATATGCTGTGGGTAAGAGGGGAGATTGGGAGGCTGGAGAGATGGCTCAGCAGCTAAGGCGCTTGCTTACAAAGCCTCATGTCTCTGGTTCGATTCCCCAGTACCCCTGACAAGCCAGATGCACAGTGATGCATGCATCTGGAGTTTGTTTGCCATAGCTAGAAGTCCTGGCATGCCCATTCTCTCTCTCTGTCTCTTTTCTATCTCTCTCTGCTTGCAAATAAATAAATAACAATATTTTTTAAAAGCGGGGAGATCTTGGCAACTTTTGTGATTCTTACACCCTGAATGGAGTGTGAAGGCAGAAGCCACAGATGAGCTCAACTTGAGACTCCAATTGGCTGTGCCAGAGAACTCACATGACTGGTCATTACTGTGAGCAGAAGGGAAGATCTGTGGCAGGCCAAATACAGCATCATTAACAGGTTATCTAACCACCATGATGACCAGTGAGGGCTTCTGGGAGCTTACGCTGGCTTTACTATTTATTTATTTTATTTGAGAGAAAGGGACAGAGAGAGATAGAAAGAGAGAGAGAGAGAGAGAGAGAAAGAGAGAGAGAGAGAATGAGCACGCCAGGTTCTCTAACCTCTGCAAACTCCAGATGCATGGGCCACCTTGTATATCTGCCTTATGTGGGTGCTGGGGAATTGAACCTGGGTTCTTAGGCTTCACAGGCAAGCATCTTAACCACTAAGCCATCTCTCCTACACTGGTTTTAGAGTTATCCGTATATGGTACACATCCCACTGTCCCCTTTGAGCCCAGGGAAAACAGTATCACTTCTGCAAAGCTCAGTCCTCTTCTGTGATGTCAACTTGCAAGCTAGTGTGTGGGTGAGATGCAGAAATATATGTAGACGTCCCTGTGCAGCAGATTCATTCTCTGCCCTCTTCCTTTTGGGGGAAACACTGGAGAAGCAACAACCCCCCCCCTTCTGTTACAGTAACAAAGTGCTTTGCAGATGTCTTTATTTGGGATCAGTGAGTGATCGACCCACAAGCTCGCTGTGGAAATTCAGTGATTATTTTTGAAAATGCAGAATTTTTAGGTTCCTGCAGTCTCCCTGACTTTAAAGGAAACCTAGCACCGGTTTCTGACAGTTCCTGTAATTACCTTTCAGGGAAGCAAGCTGAGGTTTGTCTTTGTGCCCAAGATTGGTGTGAGCTTTAGTATCCCTCACCTCCCACACTCACATTCGAAGGTAGCAGATAATTATGACTCATGGTGCTGTCTGGTTAAAGATGTCCTGCTTGCTTGGGGTAGAGTGCTACAGGCAGTCCCTTTCCCTGTCACATAGCAGCGAGGAGATGCAACGATGGCTTGGCCTCTTATGATTGAAGAGCCCCCAGCAAGTTGATTATTAAAAATAAATAAAGTCTGGGAATATGCACTAATGCGGTGCTGCTGACAACCTATAATTCTCGTGGCAGTGCAAGGATGTATTTTCCTTTAGAGTTTTGTTAAGAAGTGATTTCCAGTGGAGGAGGGAGGGGGCATGTATACAGAGGATGTGGATTAAAGCGATCGCTTCCCTCTGTGGAGGCAGAGGAAGGAGTCTGAGCAGATGCTGGTGGGGCTGGGTGAGTGTGGGTACAGAGGTTGGTAATCCTCCCAAAACCGACGGAGTGTTTAACTACTATTTACTTCCCAGTCTCAAGCGCTTCTGTCCGTCCATCATCTATTGACCCGTCCATCCAACCTTCATTCAGTCATGCGTCCATGATTCCAACCAGTGCTGATCAACCATCTTTCCCTAGATTCTAGAAATAACAAAAACACCGTCATCAGCTGACTTGTACAGAGGTGGACAGCCTGGCACAAACTAAAGGCCAGGCTCTGGGCTAAGTAGTTACATATCTTGTTTGATCTTCACAGTTCAAGATTATTATTTTCATTTTTTTTTTTGTTGTTGTTTTTAATTTTTTTTACTTTATTTTTGGAGAGAGAGAGACAGAGAGAGAGGGAGAGGGAGACAGAGATGGGTGTGCCAGCAGTCTCTCAGCTGCTGTGAACGAAATCCAGATGTGTGCGCCCCCTTGTGGGCAAGTGCAGCATTGCGCCCTTGCGTCACTGCATCTGGCTAAATGTGGGACCTGGAGATTGGAACCAGGTTCTTTGGCTTAGCAGGCAGGCACCTTAACCGCTAAGCCATCTCTCCAGCTCTGTTTTTGTTTTTTTGAGATAGGGTCTCACTCTAGCTCAGGCTGACCTGGAATTCACTATGTTGTCTCAGGATGGCCTCAAACTCATAGCGATCCTCCTACCTTTGCCTCCCGAGTGCTGGGATTAAAGGTGTGTGCCACCATGTCCCACTTTCATCCTTATTTTATAGTTGGGGAAATAGAGGCTTGTGGAAGTTAAGTGTCATCTGACATTTCCACCTAGGAAGGAGAAAAATCCAGAGCTTGTATCCAGTCAAATGACCCTGGAGTCTGGGATGAAACCATGTGTATCTCCCGTTGGCTTGGTCCACAACTCGGGAGTGAGCGTCTGGATGAGCTGTTGATGTTGTCTAGACTCTTCACTGAGGTCGTTATATTGGCTTTGGGATCCTTCTGATTAATTTGATAGGCTTGAGAGAGTGGATGGAGTTCTGTGAACATTTTCTCATCCAGTGAGAACAGTATTTGTACCAGCAACATTAATAACGCAATGTAACAGACACACATCTGGCTCGCGCATGTCGTTTCTAGCCTTCATGCTTCTATCAGTAGTAACTTCTTTAATCCTCACATCAACTCTGGGCTGCTTCTTCATCAGATCTCCATGAGTCATCATACAGATGAGGAAACTGACATGTGGGGAGGTTAAAGCAATTGTCATCTTTCTGAATGCCTCGAAACCCTTGGCTGCACAGAGCAGAGAATCTAACAATAGCTTAAATCTTTTTTTTTTTTTTTTAATTTCAGAATCTCATGTAACAAGGAACTCAGAGGTCAGGAGTCCAGGGCTGGTGAGGCAGATCAAAGATGCCATCGAGGATTCAGGCTGGTTTCCATCCTTCTATGCTCAGTGTCCTGGTGCTTGTTACCTGTGGTTGCTGGGTAACTGCCCTGCTTCCATCTCATCTTTGCATTTTCAGACAGGAAGAAGGGAGAAATGTGAAAGAAAAAGCTTCCTCCAGAAATGTTCAGTACATTTCCATTGAATTTTATTGCTAGAACTGTCATAGTCCACCTCAAACTGCAAGAGTGGCAGGGAAATTAGGTTTTTCCTACCAATCCCCCCCTTTATTTTCTTTCTTTCTTTCTTTTTTTTTTTCAAGGTAGGGTTTCACTCTAGCTCAGACTTACCTGGAATTCAATATGTATTCTCAGGGTAACCTCAAACTCAAGGTGATCCTCCTACCGCTGCCTCCCAAGTGCTGGATTAAAGGCATGGGCCACCATGCCCAAAAAAAAAAAAGAAAAGAAAAGCTACTAATCCTTCTTGTAGCCTTTACAGTAGAGGATGGTCAGGAAAAGATTGGGCATGGGTATTGGGTGAATGAATCCACTAGTGCCTGTCACATTTCTTCTCTTTATTTATTTTGTTTGTTGAATCTCTTTATTCCTTCTAGATCTACCAACACGACCCCTAGACTTTTTGATTTTTCATAACATTGATTTTTTTTTTTTTTTTGGATTTTCGAAGT
The DNA here is from genome assembly GCA_036365145.1 of Orientallactaga sibirica. NCBI lineage: Eukaryota > Metazoa > Chordata > Mammalia > Rodentia > Dipodidae > Orientallactaga > Orientallactaga sibirica. The sequence continues at coordinate 2,249,712 of JAEOAD010000011.1, forward strand.
AGGGTCTCACTATAGCCCAGGCTGACCTGGAATTCACTATGTATTCTCAGGCTGGCCTCATGGTGATTCTCCTACCTCTGCCTCCCAAGTTTTGGGATTAAAGGCATGTGCCACCACACCTGGCTTCATAACACTGATTCTTAAAAATACTTTTATTTATTTATGGGAGAGAGAGTGAGTAAGTGTGAGGGAGAGAGAGAGAGAGAGAGAGAGAGAGAGAGAGAGAGAAAGAATGGGCATGCCAGGGGCTCTAGCCACTGCAAATGAACTCCAGATGTATGTGCCACCATGTGCATCTGGTATATGTGGGTTCTGGGGAGTCGAACCTAGATCCTTAGGCTTCACAGGCAAGTGCCTTAATAACTAAGCCATCTCTCCAGTCTGACATTGATGTTTTGAAGAATCCAGGATTATTGTTTCATACAGCAGTCACATTGTTTAAGACATTGCTTAGAAATTTTTTTATTGGACTATATCACAAAAATGTGGGAAATAACCACACAATTCACCATTCAACAATTCCAACTCTGGAAAACAGTAAAAAAAAAAAAATTAGACCAAATTACCATTTAAATCTGTACCCCAAAGACTTGAAAGCAGGGATGTGGACAGGGATCTCTATGCCATATGCCCAGCAGCAGGATCCACAGTAGACAAAAGATGGAAGCTGTCTAAATGCCCATTGGAAGGTGAATGGATAAACAGAATGTTCTAGATTTGCAAAGTGGGATATTATTCACCACCCCGTAGGAATAAAATTCTGATACACACCACAACATGGACTAACCTTGCAGACTCCATATTGGGTAAAAGAATCCATATCAAACCAGATAGCTATTGTGTGATTTGAGTTTTATGCCTAGAATAGTCCCCTCATGGAGACAGAACGTAGAGGTGTGAATGCCACAGACGGGGAGGGAGGAGGCTATTGGAGTTACTGTTTAATAGGTATTTCAGTCTGAGAATGCGGTGGCTCATGTTACGTGTCAACCTGACTAGGCCTGGAAGTGCCCAGCAAGGTGGTCAAACACTGCTAAGTGTGTCTGTGATGATGAGATTAATGTTTGAGTCAGTGGACTGGGGAAAGTCGATAGCCTTCCATCATGTGGGCAGGCCTCATGCAATCAGTCAAAGGTCTGGAGAAAATAAAAGTTTGACCCTCCATCATGTGAGAGGAAACTTTTTGCCTACCTGCTTTCATGATGGAAAACTGTCTCTCTTCCCACTCCCCTGCATTTTTGTATTTAAAATTAATTATTGTTTTTTTTTCATTGATCTTGAGCCTGCTGGACTTTGAATTGAAGGTATTGTCATTGGCTTTCCTGAGGTTCCAGTTTGCCCACTGCAGATATTAAGACTTAGCTTCCATGGCCACATGAGTCAATTCCTTATAGTGAATCTCTATATTATACATCTGTCTGTGTATACACACACTGTGATGGTTTGATTCAGGTGTCCCCCATAAACATAGGTGTTCTGAATGCTAGGTCCTCAGCTGATGTAGCTTTGGGAATTAACACTTCCTGAAGGCAGTTTGTTGTTGGGGGTGGTTTTATGGGTATTATAACCAGTTTCCCTTTGTCAGTATTTGGCACACTCACCTGTTGCTATGGTCCACCTTATGTTGGCTGGGGGAGATGTCCACCCTCTGTTCATGCCATCATTTTCCCCTGCCATGATGGAGCTTCATCTCAAGTCTGTAAGCCAAAATAAACCTTTTTTCCCCCAAAAGCTGCTCTTGGTTGGGTGATTTCTGTCAACAATGCGAACCTGACTGCAACAGTAAAGTTGGTTCTGAGAAGTGGTGTCATTTGCTGCTAGATACCTGACTGTGTGGCTTTGTGCCATTTGGAGCTGATTTTCAAGAGGAATGTGGGAGGATTTGAGACCTTGGCCTAAGAGACACCTTGCAGGGCTGTAAGTACAGCTTGATGGACTATTCTGGTCAGAGCTGAAAGACCTGAATGCAGTAACAACTATGGACTGTGAGTTTCGGCTTATGAGAGTGAGAAAGAGCTTTGCTTGGACTGGGCTACAAGCAGTTTGTGTGAAAGGCTTGCTGTTATGCCCCTGTCCTGAGAACCTGTGCAGGGCTGCATTGTGTAGAAATGGACTGGGGTGAGCAGAGGGATATGACACAGAAAAACGAAATGGGCTGAAACTTCTGCCTGTTCAGCTGCAATTATATGAGAGGTTATAACCTTTGTGTTTGGGCCAGCTGACCTGCAATGGGTCATCAGGAAGAATGTAGAGTCTTTTGAAGGGGCCTGAGTGCTCAAGGAGTGTCCTGTTTTTCAAAGTCTGTTTTATCCCCACCCCTTCCGGATTAACAAATTGGCACCCTACATGGTATTCTGGAGTATAAGAAATGCAGGAAAGAATGGGTCATTTAATTTGCAATGTGGTTTTATGTTTTGGAAATGGCCATGGGCAGTGTGAAGCAGGATTGCTTGCATGGAGACCCGATGGAGCCATGTGGATGGATTGTGGGTTGCAGTGGAGACCCAGTGAGATGCTGGGACCATGAGATGACTAAGGAAAGCTGCTGGCCCTGGATGAAGTTTTCCAGGACTGTGAGTAGCCTAGCTGGAGGGGTGGAATTGGAACTCCAGAGACTTGTTGCTGGTTAGAATTATTGGACTTGGAGCTTGTCACTGGCTATAGAGTTGTTGGACTTGGAGCTACAGAGTTTGAAGTTTGCCCTGTTTGTTTAAATCTTGTATTGCCTGAGTATTTCTTTGTTATGCCCAATGCCATCTTTTGCAGTGTGAATGTTTATTCTGTGCCATTATGTTTTTTTTGGAGGGAATTTTTTGTATCATGGCTCCGTTAAAAGACCTTGGATTATGGGGATGTTTGAACATCATTGGAATTGATAAAAATTATGGGGATTTTTTTGGGGGGGTTTTTTTTCATTTTTTGATTTTTTTCAAGGTAGGGTCTCACTCTAGCCCAGGCTGACCTGGAATTCACTATGTAGTCTCAGTGTGGCCTTGAACTCATGGCGATCTTCCTACCTTTGCCTCCTGAATGCTGGGATTAAAGGCGTGTGCCACTACGCCTGGCAAATTATGGGGATTTTTAAAGTTGGATGAATGCATTGTATTTTATGTTTAGGGATTCAGGCCGAGGAAAGTTGGAGCAGCCTCAATGGTAGGTTTGTGGGATACAGTGGTATGGAGAATGGCTTGTCTAAGAAGCCACAGGCTGATGGGAACAGAGAGGGGACCAGAGCTCCAAAGCCTCTCCTTTTCCTGAGAGATGTTAGTGGTGTTAAGCCACAGCCTCAGCTCTGCCTGGTGACTTTGGGCAGCCTGTCTATGAGCTCAGTTTCCTCAATTCTAAAGCAAGAATGGAGATGCCCTTCCACTGTACGAAGCTTTAACAAGATTCTTCGCAGCACACTTCACCCATGGGAGCATCTATGAAGTACTGAACAGTATTCACTGAGCCTCATTCTACATGCTGGGGGTGCACCAGAGACACAAGCAGGTTCAAAACAATCTGAGTGCCTCAAAATTGAATGAGGTGCCAACTTAAACCAGAAGGTCGTGCTTCAGAAAATCCGAGTTTCTGATTTTTCTTGAAAAAAAGAAAAAAAAACCTGGAAGATCTAGTTTCCTTCAGTTGCTGTTTTCACAGGAAACAGTGGGCTGGAGGTGAGAAGCGACGGTCTCCTATCCTCTCCCATTTCCATAGTCCTTTGCTACTTCCTTGGTCAACCCTGCCAGCTCCACTCTACCTGTGTTGACTCTGGGCAGTTAAGTTTGTGAGCCCCTTCCTAGATCCCAGTCTTGGTCTTCAGGCAGATGGTTTGGTTTCATAGGCTGGGACACAAACACCATATTAGGATGTTGTTAAAATAGCCTGAGGCTGGGGATGGGAGGAATAGAAGGCAATGAGAGATGCGGATCATAAAACATCGTCTGGCGAGGAAATCATCCCAGGAGATGACAGGAGGAGCCTGAAGTTTCTGAGCTTTCCAGACTGGCTAGGAAGATGGATGAGAAGTGCGGTGGGTGGGGCCAGGCATAGAAGGCAGGGAAATGGGAAGGGTGGTATGGGGATCTAGTCATAATTCCCTTCTCCTATCCTAATACCCTATCCCTAATATGTCCCATAGGCTACTTTTGCTCTGCTCATTCCACAGAGCTGTGTAGACATGCTTGGCCACATTCTTTTATGCGTTCTCCAGATGTCCTGGACCAATCAATGCACCTGCAGCTTCCTGGGAGCCATGTCAGGAATCTTGGACGTTGCCAGTGCTTTGGTTATCACATTGTGATGGAGGATGAGCCAGAGCCTTTCACACTCCTCCTCTGACACGTCCTGTGGGTAGATGCCAAGGCTCAGGCACGGCCTGAGGGCTGAGCATGCACACCTGTCCATGGTACCGCTCACTGCTTGTGTTTTGCCGCCAGCACTCACTCACCATCCTAGGGAGCTAATCCACCACCTGTAATTGCAGGAATGTTCCTTCTGTTCCTTCTTCCCCTCCATCTGTCGTGTTCACTCCTTCTAGAATTCCAAATGGAGGCTTATGGAGCCTCCAGGACTCATGCTCCATTCCTTCTCCCTCTTCTCATCGTGCTCATCTTTTCCTCTGAGTTTGGGGAAATTGCTCACACTGATCATTCCAATAGCTATGTTGGGTTTGGGAAATGTCTAATCCGTTGTTTGGCCTTTACTAATTTAGATCTTTCGATTATCATACTTGATTATCATCCTCCCTTCCTTTTTCCTTCCTTCCTTCCTTATTTCCTCCTTCAAAGCCCTTCCTTCCTTCCTTCCTTCCTTCCTTCCTTCCTTCCTTCCTTCCTTCCTTCCTTCCTTCCTTCCTTCCTTCCAGATAGAGAGAAGAGAGAGAGAGAGAGAGAGAGAGAGAGAATAGGCATGCCAGGGTCTCCAGCTGCTGCAAATGAACTCCAGACACATGCGCCACCTTGACTATCTATCTTATGTGGGTCCTGGGGAATTGAACCTGGGTTCTTTGACTTTGTAGGCAAGCGTCTTAACTGCTAAACCATCTCTCCAGTGCTCTCAAAGTTTTTCTATCACAGAGGTAATGTTTATTCTGTTTAGTCTTCTAATGCTTTTGTGCTTTCTTTGGAATGATTTTAGATTTCTAGAAAAGGTAAGATGCTACAGTGAGCTCCCCATTCCCTGTTAACCCAGTCTTCCCTAATGATAGCATCTTATGCTTGTGTTTTGGATCTTACTGCACATGTTTGGAGGGAGTTCCTAAACTTAATGTTTTTACACAGAAATGTTTGCAGGGACTCTGCTGAACTGGGCTGCTGTTTTCACCACCTTTCTCTTTCTTTCTTTCTTTCTTTCTTTCTTTCTTTCTTTCTTTCTTTCTTTCTTTCTTTCTACCACCACTCTTTCCTAATCAGAGGAGATTTAAAAAAACATTCCTATTCTTTGAGGGACTTACATGTGCCCAAGACTGAAATGGGCTCTGTCTGATATTATAAGTGTGTCTGCTCTAATGTCACTCAAAGAGAGAAGAAGTGGGGTGTTGTCATGGGTGAGAGTATGTGAGTGTGAATAATGGGGTGGACATAGTTAAAGGAGTGATTTCCAAAGGGGGGATCCTTTTCTATGTTCATATTGGTTGGACATCAGCTAAGATAACAGCCCTCATCCCTAAAGGGCCCACTGCCTACTCTAGAACCCCACTGTAGCAATGGTTGGACACTACAGACTTACCAAAACTACCCCTTCAGAGGATCGAGAATTAGCACCCCACTTTGTATTTCCCCAGAAGCAGATCATGACAGTTTACCTGAGAAGAGATTTCACCTTGCTCGGGAGGGAGAAATGGGACAGGGAAGAAAAGGCAGCCCGCACAAGGCCCACGATCGAGCAAGTTCCATCATGGACAACTGGAACTCAACACCACTGGTGAACTTGGGAAGAAATGTAGAGCTTGAGCCCCAGAGGAGCTCTCCCACCTGCGAGAGGAGGGAGCGTCCATATTGGTGCACTTTTCTGCAGAGTCTTGAGAGCTCTGATTTGCCTCACATGGACAGAGCTGGCTCTGGTGGCGAAAGGCGGACCTCAGATGAAAACACAGGTCAGCTGGCACACATGGACATGACCAAGTGCTGGGAAGACGCTACTGCCACGGGCCCCTGTGCTTCCTTTGCCACTGGTGCTGTTCCCATGGTAACGACTTCTTCCTTGACAGATGCATCCCGTCTCACCTTTATGTACAGCTGCTGACCCTCCAGGCTTTTTTTCTTTTGGTGTCGCTTGGGGAAGTAGGGGCTGTGGTCTATCAGAGATCGATCTACCTTGTATACTTCCTGAATGCGGTTTTTCTTAATTTCGGGTACAAATGGCAAGATTCCTCCCCATGAGTTGTTGTTTGGAGAAGTTCCTGAGGCCCTCCACAATACAGGCTATTTATTGTCACGGCTCTTGGGTGCCTACCAGAACTGGACAGTAAGAGTCTATTGCTGAAGACATCACCTGTTTGGTTGTAGGACTGAGAAATCATGCTAGTGCTGATCTGGAAGCCTCTTCCCTACCTGCTAGGAAGTGTTGGGGCCTCCGTGGTGCCTGGAAGTGCTTTGCAATGCACGTGGGGAGAAACATCATCAACCTTCTTAATCAGTAGTGGACCTTGCAGGCTACACAACTGGACAGTGAGGCAAGATGTGCCCAGTAGTGCCATCATAGTTATGTGGATAACCAGCAGCTCTCTGATGGTACCTGAGGCCCCGCTCTCTGGGATGAAATTCCTGCCTGGTACTGAAAACCTAATCAAAAGCCTATGGCTGGAGAGTTCATAAGCCCTAGGCAAGGACAGTACTACTGTTGTTTGGCTAAGTGAATATATTATGCCCATTAAATGGACCTCTAAATATTTATGCCCACATAGTTAATGCTATTCTCACTTTTGGTCAGAGAAGCTCTCTCTCTCTCTCTCTTTTTTTTTTTTTTTTTTTTTTTGGTTTTTCGAGGTAGAGTCTCACTCTAGCTCAGGCTGACCTGGAATTCAGGGTGGCCTCGAACTCACGGCGATCCTCCTACCTCTTCCTCCTGGGTGCTGGGATTAAAGGTGTGTGCCACCACACCCAGCAAGCTTCTCTCTCTCTCTCTTTTTTTTTTTTTTTTTTTTGGTTTTTCGAGGTAGGGTTTCACTCTGGTCCAGGCTGACCTGGAATTAACTATGTATTCTCAGGGTGACCTAGAACTCATGGCAATCCTCCTACCTCTGCCTCCCAAGTGCTGGGATTAAAGGCGTGCGCCACCACGCCTGGCAAGCTTCTCTTTTTTGATGGCAGTGACTATAAAGGAGACTTAAAACTTGTCAAAGTATTAAGAAGAAATGACAGTTGGGTGTTCAGCTCTAAACGAGCCATCTCTATCACATTCTCCATGGCTCAGGGACCATTGCGGAAGAGGTAGTGGGAAGAATTGACCATCCAAAGGATGGGATGGAGTGTTCTGGAACACCATCTTCCAGACACAAAGCAGCTATAGCATTCATGACCTCGTAGCAACTATACTAATCTGCACAAAACGCACATAATGGGCTCCATCAACATGTTGCCATAGATGATGGAGGAGCATAAAAAGGGGTTTTCTTTCCTTTTCTTGAATTGCAGGAGGGCTGATATTTTTCTTAATCGAGTGTCACCTACATCATGTCCTAAGACCTGCCACAAGGATTCTGACTTGTAGCGAGCACCCTTCCTTGCTCTCTGTTCCACCTTGGAGATAAATTTTTTCTTTCTATGAGATCTTTACATTTGTTTCATTTCCATTGGCAGATTAGAGGAAAGGGATTTAAGTAAGTAGGCTCAAAGTGACGTCTCAAAATAGAAGTATGACTTATTCCCCAAAGGTATTTCCACACATTATCTCAGGGGCATTTGAACTTATGTGTGTTTAACTTAATAATGGTTACAAAAAACTAGCAGGGGGAAGCAGCGGCATTATTCACTTGGTTCAAAGACCATTTTTGTTTCCCCAACATTAACTTCCTGCACTTAAACTGACAAACCCTAGATAAATGTAATAATTTCTTCACATTTCACCGTGATCAGCTCTTTACTTCTAACAGCAACAATTGTATTTCTCATTAACTTGTCCACTGCTGATCCTTGGAGGGTTTGAATCTTAAAAAAAGAAAAAAAAAACTGTAAGAAACTGTCATAGCTACTGTAAAAGACTGAAGAAGTAAAGAAATGGAGCTATTGTGGTTTTCTCCTGGAGATAAGGTTGTTGTTTGGGATTTGAGCCAAAATTTCATCCCTTCGTCTTCATATTTATAGCTATTTGTGGTTGATGCTGCTTTGGATCAGATGGGTGGGGTGGGAAGGTTAATGGGAAATCTCCTGAGAAGGTTGGGAATATGGGAAGTCTGGAATGCCAAAAGGGAAGCTGGGATTTATTTATTTATTTATTTATTTATTTATTTATTTATTTAAGAGAGAGAGAGCACACCAGGGCCCCTAGCCACCACAAATGAACTCCAGATGCATTCACCACCTTGTACATCTGGTTTATGTGGAAACTGGGGGAATCAAACCTGGGTCCTCAGACTTTGCAGGTCAGTGCCTTAACGAGTAAGCCATCTATGCAGCCCAAGCTGGAGTTACAGGGTGATTTCACATGACTTTAACATCATAGGCTGACCTGAGCTCAGTGTACGACACCCAAGGATACTTTGGTCTCCTATCAGGGTAGAACGTTTCAGCTTTTTCTGACTGTTTTAGGCACTGGTTGGTTACATTCCTTTCCTGGCTGTCTCTAGACTTTGCTGCATCAGGTGTGATCCCATGATATGTTCTACTTAATGTAGGAAGTGAAGGCCAGGCCCATAAAGCCTCCCATTTCGGACTCGCACATGAATTCGGCCGATGCCAAACAGAGGGAGGACCATGGAGGTCTTGGAGCTGCCTGGTGAACAGGAGAGAAGAGGAGCCCGGACCCCCACGTCACCACTTGGAAGAGAGTCATCTGTGAATCCAAAGCACCTTTATGTGAAGAGAATTACACTTAGGTTGGATTTGCACCGTTACCTACCACTGCATCTGTAGCTGTCATCTTTGCTAATGTCTCCAGGGTCTTGAGGCCAAGCAAAGAACCTTGTGTAACTTGTGCTGTGATCTTCTCGAAGTCAACTTCTCAGGAAACCTGAATGGTGGCTCTCAGTGCAAGGACTGCTCTCAGAAGGCAGGTGCCAAGCTGAAATTTTGGAGGGGACTCCTAATGTCTCCTGGAGAGCAACGATGATTCTGACCTCAGGGGTGGGTGAGGCACAGATGTCTTTGGCCATAAGGGGTCAATCAGTACAAGAGAGAAAACTTTCACCAGCAGTGAGCTGGGACACTCACTAGGAAAGCACTAGGTGAGGGAGGTAATAGATATCTGAGGAATACGTGGGCAAGTGATATCTATAAACCTAGAGGAATCTGAGGGAGGTTGTTAAGCTCGGCTGACACACTGGGAAACGAAGGGAAGGCATTGAGTGACTGTTGGGCAATGAAAACAGAGGGCTTTCCTGGTAACCAGGAAAGGCATTGCCATCTCTGCCCTGCAGGCCAAAGGCAGAGAACATTGAAGCACGGAAACATGATGTTCACCTCTTAGAAGGCTCAAAGGACATAAACCAACCAAGGAAACCATAGATTCGTCCCTCCAAGCCTCGGGGCCTATGCTCATTGTCTGCATGGCGGACCGAGGCGGTTTGGTGTCGTGTTGAATTTGGTCGTGGACACAGCGATCCATACGTCCACCATGCAGCCACGATCCCATTGATCCATGTGTCCCTTATCCATGCAATCCAATATGCGCCCACCATGTGTCCATTCATTCTAAACACACTTAGTAATGAGGATGATGTGCAAAACTGAGTGATGAACAGTGGGGGCTCAGGTCTATCTGCAGTGATCACAGCCAGGAGAGGACACATCTGCATGGCTGGCACAGTGTGATAACTTAGGAAGCCCTGTGAGCCCGGAAGACATAAGGACCACACTGCCTGTATTCCTGAGAAGGGAGTGGCTGAACTTGGCCTTGAAAGGTAACTAGGATTTTAAAAGTGGGAAACAGGAAGGCAGAGGTGCTTATGTCCAAAAAAAAAAAAAAAAAAAAAAACCTGACACCTTCAGAGGCAAGAAAGACGCCCACTTTTAGATTAAGACACAGTGAGGCCCAGGGGATCATAGCAGGTTGGGAGGAGGGCAGGAGGTGTCACACCGATCTGTTCGGATGCATGGTTGAGACCAGAGTGGGATGAGTCAAGGAGTTGAACACAGCAAGAACAGACAATGAAGTTGGGAGAACTTGGGGTACCGAAGGCTGCTTCACAAGTTAGGGTAAGGTAGAGATGGGCTCAGTTCTGGTGGGGCCTGTGTGCAGTTCATCTTCTTAGACATTCATTCATGAATGTTTCCACCTGAGGGCTCTATGCTTGCCTCTGGGTCCCATCCATTTTCTACTGTCAGCACTCCCAAGTCAGGGGTGGGGTGGGGATAGATAGTCCTGACTCTCAGAAATCCCCTTGCTGTATGATGGGAACTCAGCCTCCTAGGACCCGTTAGAGTCCAGGGACAAGTTAGCTGGACTAGACTTGGGATTCTACCCCTGTCACCAACTCTCTATGTGGCTCCAATTCTTTGAGCCTCAGTTTTTCCTGCAATGAAATGAGAACTTCCTGTGGGCAGGAAGAATAAGTGTAGTACTTAAGGTTCCTATGCTAGGGAGGACCCCCCCCCCTTAGGAATATGAGGTGCCTGGAGTATAGAATGGGGCAGGAAGCAGTTTGGCCAGGCACCATCAATACTTGAGTTCTAGGAGCCCTGTACAGAAGACCTTTCTAGATCCACAAGTCTGGCTTGAGAATAGCAGAACCAGCTGGAGAGGATCCTCTGATTCCAATGCAGAATCTGTCACTGAGAGGCCCCCAGCCTCACACAGAGGCCATCGCTAAGCTCTCAGGAAAGACAGTGATCCTAAGAAAACTAGGAGACATGCCCAGTTGTGGGAGTCTGTGGCTTCTATGCCAGCTGCTCAAGGAGGGAAGAGGTGCTTAGGGTGTGCATGCCAGGCTCTTCCCGTCTCCTGATGCCCCTCAGAGCCAAGGGGTAGTGTGGATGCTCTTGGCAGCAGCAGGTGGCAGGTCTGCCACTAGCCTGGTGCTGGGAAAAGGAATCAGTGACACTGGTGGGCCTCAAAGAGCCTGCTGGGGAAACTCTGAAACAGTAGAGACAACTTCAAGATGGGCTAGAGCACCTGGGTGGTGTGTGTGTGTGTGTGTGTGTGTGTGTGTGTGTGTGTTGGGCATCGTGAATCAGGTTTACTTAGGGAGGAAATGAGAGTGTAACCTCTCTGGTAGGATTCCTGTTTGTTCCTCTTAAGATGAGGCCCCCTGGGCTGGAGAGATGGCTTAGGGGTTAAGGCGCCTGCCTCCTAAGCCTAAGAACACTGGTTCCAATCTCCAGCGGTTCCAATCTCCAGGTCCCACGTTTAGCCAGATGCAAAGTGACGTAAGGGCGCAATGCCGCACTTGACCACAAGGGGGAGCACTCATCTGAATTTCGTTCGCAGCAGCTGAGACACTGCTGGCGCGCCCATCTCTGTCTTCCTCTCCCTCTCTCTCTCTGTCTCTCTCCAAAATAATAATAATAAATTTAAAAAAAAGATGAGGTCCCCTAAGCTCCCTTCCCGTCCCTTGGATACCGTATCTATATTTATGTAGCTGGCTCGACGTAAAACTAGACCCTTAGGACAATCAAGTCATGCCACAGTTCCACTTCAGTGTCACTCACACTGCACTTGTTTGATACATGAAGAACTTTTTTTTTCTGTCCCTGGGATTGATCCTAGGGCCTCACACATGCTAGGCAAATACTTCACAACTGAGCCACATCCCATTTTTTTTATTTTATTTTTTGAAACTTTTACTTTGAAAAGAGACTTGAGTTTGGTTTTGTGACCTATTTTGCTTATTTTCTCAATCAATATATAATAAACCTTACTCACTTTGAAGTGTGCAGTTTGGTACATTCATGATATTGTATCATCATGACTGTCTGGTTCCAAGACATTTCCCTCACTCCACACAGAACCCCCATGAGCCATGACCCCGCCCCCCCTCAGCCCTGCTTCTGCTATCCCCTCATCTGCTTTCTGTCCACCTGGGTCTGTCTGTCGTGGATGTGGAGATAGGTAGAGTCATGCGACACATGGTCCCCCGTCTCTATATTAACAGGATGTTTTGGGGGTTCCCTGGGCTGCAGCATACATCTGTGCTTTCAGCCCTTAGAATCTTCCTCTGCACAACACTGGCTACACCAGCTACACAGATCAAAACTCATCCCACCCCTTGCCCCGTCACATACTGACTCCCACTGTCACAGCTCCAAGGTCTTCTTGGAGTGGGAGGAAGCATGCCTGGGCCCAGCCTAGAAATGGTGATATTTTGTTTCCTTTGGATGGTGTGTGAAATTCCAGGCTCCCAGCTGGCACTAACCCCGAGCACTGCCAGGGGGCAGCACATGCCCACAGAGCCTGCTCGCCTGCCCTGGGAGGATCCTTGTTCATGAAGTCATTGAGCCCCAGAACATTCCCCCTTCCTTCCCATCATGCATGTTTCAAATGTGCTCCAGCTCCACAAATTGTCTGAGCTTAATTTCTGAGAAATCATTGTCAAGAATTGCTGAACCAGTTTAATTCTAAAGCACATATTGATATGGGGTTTCGAAACTCGCATCCGCGCACATGATTACAAATGGAAGGAAAGTTTAATCAGGATCGAGATTAAGTTTGAGCAGGGAGGGCTGTGGAATGTGGCAGGGATGGGACTAGAAGGGAGGCACTTGATGGGCCCTGCTCAGGGCAGGCAGCTCTGAGGGAATAGGAATTAAGGAGCAGATTCTTTTTTTTTTTTCCCATAATTTATTTTTATTTATATTATTCTGATTTTACATTAATAGTGTTGGCTCCCATATCCTCCTCCCTGTCCTCCCTCTTCCACAGGGACCCTCATCAATGGGGAATGTGGGTCATGCATTGTGGGGGTAGTCAAGAGTTCTGGGGGGTAGGCCAAGTCTCTGTGCATAATGCCCCAACTTGTGGCTCTAACATTCTTTCCGTCCCCTCTTCCATGAATTAAGGAGCTGATTCTTTTTGGGTTTAAATGCTGAACAAATGCACAGTGATTTCTGGGGAGGGGGGAGTCATTCTCTTCCATGACATGGCTACTAATAAGAGATAAGAAGGAGGAGCACCATGAGACTGAGGAGGATGATGGAGGGTAATGTGGAGTGCATATGATCAAAATGCAGTAGTTGTGTATGAAAACGTCAAAATACAAAACCAAAAAAGTGGTTGTGACAATATCCTGGACTGTGACTAATGGGATGTCCTGCTCTTTGGGCGAAATGGCCTGGTTAGCTTCTTTTGCTTGTTCCCTGCCTCGGGGAGATGCCAACCTGTCCCCAGTGAGTGTTCTGTGTCCTCTGCTTCACCTGGTAGGGACAGGTAAGTTCACAGTGGCAGGGAGCCAGAATACCTACTCTAGAAGAAAGAAGCTGGGGGAGTCCTGCTGATGGATGATACCTCCTCTCTTGCCCTCTCCCCATTGGGCTGGCTGAGCCTGAACTGCCTTCCCAGGGAGGTGTTGACATACCCAACCTGCAGTGCAGCCCCGTGGGCCATCTCTAGATTCAGGAAGGAAGGGCATATGGTGAGGTGGAGGAAACCAGGGACTGAGAGGCATGGAGGCTTCTAGGCAGACTTGCTGGTGTGGCCTTGCACAGTCTCTGTCCCTCTCTGGATCTCAGTGTCTTCGTCTGTGAAGTGAATGGGTCAGACTTATTCCCATTCAGAAACATACCTCACAAGCAGCCCTCCCAGGCCTTCATGCTTAAGTAGGAAACACTCTTAACTGCTGAACCATTTCCCCAGCCCTGCTGTGGCCTTGTGAAGGTTATCTAACCTTTCTGTAACTGGGAATGAGAACAAGATACTGACATTTGGTGAGACTTTCTTTTTCTAAAAAAAATATTATTTATCTATTTGTTTATTTGAGAGATATATAGAGAAAGAGGAAAGGAGGGAAGGAGGGAGGGAAAGAGAGAGACAGTGGGCATTCCAGGGCCTCCAGCCATTGAAAACAAACTCCAGATGCATGCGTCACCTTGTGCATCCAGTTTACTTGGGTCCTAGGGAATCAAACCTAGGTCCTTAAGCTTCACAGACAAGTGCCTTAACCACTAAGCCATCTATCCAGACCAGAAACTTTGTTTTTTTTTTTTTTTTTTTTTTTTAATTTCTGAGTGAGAGAAAGAGAGAATGAGAACAGGCACACCAGGGCTTCTTGCCACTGTAAATGAACTCCAGACCTATGTAGCATATTATATATCTGTTTTACATGGATCCTGGGGAACTGACCCTCAGCTGGAAGGTTTTGCGAGCAAGTTTCTTTAACTGCTGAGCTAACTCCCTGGCCCCAGTGAGACTGTCTTAATAGATGCTGCTTCATGTACCCATGTTGATTGAATGACAAGTCTAATGTTTATAACTGATAGTCAGCGTCAAAATATAGCTACAATCCAGCTTCAGAGGGAGTTAGCTTATGAGGACAGGAGCTTATTTTGGCTCATGGTTCTGGAGGCTCCAGTCCAGAATCAGGCGAGCTCATTGCTTTCAGCCTCCAACAAGGACAGCTGTCATGGTGGGAGCAAGGAAGCATAGAAGAAGAAGAAATGGCCAAGGCCCCATAATCCTCTTTAAGAGCATGAGCACCTTCAGTGCTCTGATGGCATCCTATAAAGCCTCCCCTCCTTAAGGACCATACATCTCCAAGCCTTCAGCATACACACAGTTAATATCCCATGCCCTGTGTCAACTAAATTCCATGACACATGTTCAAAACCAAGTCACATGAAAACCCATCTTAGACAGACAAGGGCTAAAACTCCTGGGGGGTGGGTGGGTCTGGAGTTGAGGCGAATGCTGTGCATTCTGGATATCTCAAGGCCTTGGACCAAGGAATAAAGAGTGGTCTCTCTTTCTCTACTCAGCAACCTTCAACTTTATTGATTAAACCCTGCTTTCTGTTTAATCTTTCTTTTTGTGGTGACGCAGCAAAACACCATCATTTTCCAATACCAAAGAGTGCCAACATCTTGGAGGATTTCAGGACAGATCCTAATAGCCAGCGACCCCTGCATTATAACAGTCAGATGCAAGAATCCTTGAGAAGCATGCAACTCTCCAAGCTGAGCCCTGGAGCGGGTTTTTCCTCTAAACATTTATTACGAGCACAAGTATTATTTGTATTCAGCACAGACTGAAGAGAGACTAAGCAGTTGGTCCTTTTTATTGCAGCTGAAATCTGGCCCGACCTGGCAACCCTTTTTAGAATCACACTCTGAAAGTGTGGGGAGATGTGACAGTTTCTGTTTGGAGCATGGGGGTGCTTGGGTATGGGGGGGGTGCATCTTCCTGCATGGGCGCCAGGCACATGGCTCTCCAGGGGAGCCAGCAGGCTGCGGGCTCACCTCACTGGGGAGTTGATGATGAAGGTGAGATTAACAATAAGGAATGGTGTGTAAAGGTTTACTTTTCACTAAATGAGAGGTCTCCAAGGTCAAGTACAATAGTCAGACACTCACTTGCAAGCAGCTTCAATGAAAGAGAAGATGTGTGAGCTCTTAAGAGATAGAAAGTCCATGGCTCTCATTTCAGTCTTGATGGAAAAGTGTCTTAAAATGAATGCCCTAGAAGCAGAACCTCCCATGGGGGACTCTTATGTAAGTGACACATTGTGGGAATGTTCTTGGGAGGAGGCTCAGAAGTGTGGATCTGCAAGACAGACAGTAGGGTAAAAAGCTGAGGAAGAATGTGCTTTTGGCTGGACTCTAGTATTGGCCTGCTCCTGTGGGCAGCTCTGAAGCATGCTTAGTCTACTGTCAAGCAAGAGGCCTGGACTTTTATACCCCCATATTAGTCAGGCACTGGCTGTGGGCTTCCTCTGAAATAGAGATGTGGCTTCCTGGCAATGTCTTGGCCAAAGTTCTGTGGCTGAGGCAAGTCTCCAAAGAAGGGTGCAACTGTGAGCTGTCTGCAGTTCACAGTTAGAGGCGACGCTTCCAGGTTGATGTGTGGTGGTGACGATGTTGGTGTGGCACCAACACTGTCTATACCAAGGAGCTCAAGCGGCGGCTCAGGGCTTCATCCCTTGCCTCATTCCTGAGCTCTCCTTCTTGGCTCTGTTGTCAAATAGAGTAGAACAAAGATGACGGCTGAAAAAATCCCAAGAGCAAGTTTTCCACACAGCCTATGGGAAAAAAAAGAGGTTTGATTGCTCCAGCGTCTGCGTACTACATTTCCTAGGTCACTCCCCCACCCACTTTATGGTTTCCCTTCTGTGGAGAAGATGGTGGGGTCAGTTCTAATTAAACTTCATGGGTAAGGTTACCCACAATGTGGATCCTACTATGTTTCCAGAAGAGAGAGGGATTCTGTGCAGGTGAAAACTAGCAGTTAGCTCCCACTAGGCTCTGAGCTCCTTGGAAGCCAGAAAGGCATTCTGGATGCAGGAGAAACCTATACACAGGGTGTAGGGTGGGGTTGTAGGGTGCTAAGATGCACCATTTATTTGGAGGAGAAGACACCGGGCAGGGTGATGGGAGGAGGCAGGTAGAGAGGGAGCCAGTCCCTGGGAGGTGGGCAAGGTCCCTGAAACGAACACCTTGCTATGTGAAGCCTTTTCCCTGGGGAGACTCAAACACACCTCTTCTACACCCAGGCATGGTACAAATGACAGACCAGGGGACGATTACACCAAAACCAGTTTTGGTGAATCAATGAGTTTATTGGGCTTACTTCCAGAGCAGGGTGAGAGGTTGCTTCTAGGAGCATGACTCACATGCAGTCACACCACGAGAAGTCTCGTCCCACCCTGGATGACGACCTCCCCATAGCTGCTTCCACTCAAAGGCAGCCGTATCACCAGCAAGCCCACCTCAGCGCAGGTAGCAACAACTCAGGAAGCCGCATCTCTGGAGCTCACGGCACTGCTTGGGGGGCAGCTCCTTCGGAGTCTCCTATCCTCAAGCAGTTGTTTCTCCTATGTAAGCCTTAGGGTGGGGTCCTGCCACCCTTTCCCTGACTTGTTGACTTCCTGAGTCACTGCAATTTCTTTCCTCCACCATCACCCCTCCCTCTTCTCCTTTCTCTCTTCAGGAGAGAACTGTTTTTTCCAGGGGGAATATGCTACCCAACACACCTACGCTCTAAAAGGCACATATTTGATTTCAGGAGGGTCTGATTTTATATCGTGCTCTTCCTTCCCTCCAGGGACTGTTCTCTAGCCACCAGACTTGAAAGTGTGGGCTCAAACCCACTCAGTGTCCATTCCCTAGGGATCAATTCTACAGGCAGAATACTAGAGCAGGTTGCTGGGCAATGGTCACACAAATCACGGTAGTGATGAGGCATCACTTGTATTATTTGAGTCACACAGTCTCTTTAGATGGTGACCAAGCTTGGCCAGGCAGAACCAAATGGACTTGGAGTAGAGTAAACTCTTTCTTAAGAAAGTTATTCATCTATTAGGGGAAATAGAGGCAGGAACCCAGCTGTGAGGGTACTACCAGCATATAACTGGGAGTGAAAAAGATTACCTTCAAGTTGAATTCCAGCCCTTTCTGCTATTGGGGGTTAAAAGTTCTTAGAGATGGTCTGGAGAGATGGCTTAGCCGTTAAGGTGCTTGCCTATGAAGCCTAAGAACTCACGTTCGAATCTCCAGGTCCCACTAAGCCAGACTCATGGTGATTCAAGCACACAATGTCGTGCATGCACACAAAGGGGTGCACACATTTGGAGTTTTGTTCACAGTAGCTGAAAGCCTTGGTGTGCCCATTCTCTCTCTCTCATTCTCTTTCTGCCTCTTTGTCTCTCTCTCTCAAATAATAATAATAAAAAAGTTATCAGAGATCAGGAAAGGGAGCTATAGCAGGTCAAGTTATGTTTGCTGCTATAACATGTAAAACTCATTTAAAAAAATTTTTTTTTAATTTTGGAGAGAGAGAGACAGAGAGAGAGGGAGAGGGAGACAGATAGAGAATGGGTGCACCAGCAGTCTCTCAGCTGCTGTGAATGAAATCCAGATGCGTCCGCCCCCTTGTGGGCAAGTGCGGCATTGCGCCCTTGCATCACTTTGCATCTGGCTAAAGGTGGGAACGGGTTCTTAGGCTTAGCAGGCAGGCGCCTTAACTGCTAAGCCATCTCTCCAGCCCATAATACTCATTCTTTTAGTGACCTAATGCAAGGTTCCTTCTATTTGTAGCTTTCCTGTTCCGTCCCAAGGTAGCCGAACAAAGTGGAGAAAGCAGATCTGCTTCCTAACTGCCTCGCACAATGCCTATGGATTCTGTTTACATTTCACTGGGGAGCATTGGTCACATGACTTCACTTAGCTACAAGGCTAGCTGGGAAATGTAGTTCCTATCTGGGTTGCTCAGCGATAACTCTATACCTCAGAAGGGGAAGCATGCATAAAGAACTGGCTCCCCCTGCCAGAAGAGTCCTCTGATTCTCCTTGGAGAGAAGCCTCGGCGGTGAGCTCAGCTGAGGAGTGGAGTCTTGTCTTTCTGTGACTGGAGAGACCCAGGTAACTCAGCCCCTGGATTTGGTCAGAATGAATGGATTCCAGCTGTTTCCAACCCAACAGTCTGTGGAATTGGACAGAGGAGGTATTCAGTGAAACACAGAGCCGGTTAAAGTCCACAGGAAAAACGCACGAACACATGAAATGACAATTTCCTGCCAGTGAGACCTGGGTTCTGGGGACAAGCTTCCCAGTGCACAGGGTTTGAGGTGAACCCGGCTCCCTCCCGCTGTCTCTGCTTGTGCATGAGCGCTGTTTGGAACCAAGGACGTTCTCCCATGCATTTATTCCTGGCCTTCTCTGGATCTGCCATGAATTTATGTGTAAGGCTAAATTCCTAGCCTGAGGACATTCTCCACAGCAGCTCCTTGAAATGAGCTAAATATAGATGCCTCACCTCCAGTGCATTGCAAGGAGGAGGCTGCCTGCAGACACCTTGCCACAGCATCCTTCAGCCAAGGCCAGAGGGTGGAGTCTACGTCTTGGCTTTCTCCACTTCCTCCTTGTATGACCTTGATGAGGTATACAAGGGACACTTTAACACTATTCCTTCAGCTGTAAAATGGGTCCAACTGCTCTTGCTGGGGCAGAAACAAAAAGCATGCTTGCCTCTAATGTTTCATCCACCCACAAGGCCTTTCCCCCATCTCCATGGGGGTGACTCCTCCCCATCCTTGGAGGCTCCGCGGGGATCTCACTCCTCTGTGGATCCTGCCTGAGACTAGAGTGACAGGGAAGAGGAAGGGAGTCAGAGTTGCTGGCGGCCAGCTGCCTCCATGCCTCGGTTTATGTTGTTCTGACATTACTCTTACAATGGCTCAATGCTGCTGTACACGCCTATGTTGCACGTCCTTGGCTCACATGTGATTTCAGGTAGGGAGGACAGTTCCATGACAGCGCTCGCCCCAACCCACCGCTCACCACCCATCTCTCCACCTCAGCTGTAGAAGCATTTATTTCCCCTCAGATGCAGCCCTGGGTGGGTGGGGTCAATGTGCTCCAAGGCCTGTGCAGTGGGGACTGACACCTAAACACCTTGACTTTCTTCTTTGAGGAGGGGCGATTCTAAGAGGCAGCCTCCTGACAAAGAGGAGCCCCTGTAATGTCTAGCACTGCCCTGAAAGTTGCCCGTTATGGGCTTTTCTGCTCTGTATCCTGCTCACAGGCTTCCTGGGATCTGGTAGCCCCTCCTGCAAACACTGGCATCCCAGTGCTTGTCTTGGGCTCTGGATTCAAGGGAACCCTGTCACAGCAATGCACCCTCTAGGTGAGGAGTTAGATGCTGAGAGGTTACCAATCTGGGGCCACATAGCTAATGAGAGGTGGAGCCAGGATCCAAATTCAAGGGGTATCTTGTTCCAACCCAGGCTTATCTCACCATGCTGAGAGCCCACCCCACAAAAATAGTAAGACAGTGTGAAAATGTTCCTAGTCATATTTTAACACTCAAGGTAAAAGCTGAAATAGCTCTCCTGAAATTGTTTTTGTTCCCTGCCACAGATACACATGTACCAAGTGGGGTATGTGGTGGGGGGATAGAGCCGAGTAGGACAGCTGAAAGAGGCCACGCAGCATCTTGCCCATTGATAAGTCTCTGCCTATCTGCCCATTTCTCCTTGTTTTATTTTGAAGCAAATAAAATAAAAACACAAGCAAAGCCAGCAGTTTACTTCAGCCCATTTCCACCTCTCATGTGCAGGTTACTTTTGGGAGGTACTGGCTTTTTTGGGGAGGTGTCCAGTGGTGGGTGGGGGTGTGCGGAATATAAATGAGAGTTCTCTGAGTTGGGTGTGTGTATAGTGCCTCTAGAAAAGAACTTAAAAAAAATTAAAATTATTTTATTTATTTTTGGAGAGAGACACAGAGAGAGACAGACAGAGAGGGAGAGGGAGACAGATAGAGATGGGCACGCCAGCAGCCTCTCAGCTGTTGTGAACAAAATCCAGATGTGTGCGCCCCTTGTGGTCAAGTGTGGCATTGCGCCCTTGCGTCACTTTGCATCTGGCTAAACCCGGGACCTGGAGATTGGAACCAGGTTCTTAGGCTTAGTAGGCAGGCGCCTTAACTGCTAAGCCATCTCTCCAGCCCATAGAAAAGAACTTTTTTTGATGGAACAATGGATATAGTATATAAAAATAATAGTACAGTCAGTCCTCACAAACCCATCACATAACTTCACAGCTGCTGAGCAGAGACAACCTTGCGTGAAGGTTTGCTCGCAGGAATGTCCAAAGCTTTGACATTGCCACATGAGATTGTCATCTACAGATGTATTCGTAGCAATCCTGCGACACATGTGGCTTGTAGGCCTCAGGATGGTCACGCCTCAAAGTGCCATGCTCAGTGGTAGAACTCTTGCCTAGCGTGCCTGGGACCTTGGCTTCTATCCTCAGGAACACACACAGAGAACCTCAACTATTACAACAGCCTGTTTTACCCTGTTGTGCAGAGGGTTAAACTGAGTCTCAGAGAGGTGAAGCCACTTGCCTGCATGACCCCACGCAGCTAGCCTATAGCTTCCATGGTCTTGAATAGCAGCTTGCAGAGGCCAGCTCTTAGATCTGGACATGGTGTGTCGTTTGCATTTTAGCATGGCTTTGCATCATTTCAGGACACTGGGTAATATGTGAAATATTTGTGCCTTTGCTCAAAATATAACCTAGACACCAATGCTCAAAAAAACAATTATCTGCAGACTGGCAGTATGAGCATTTCCTGAACAAATACAGACAGTCCAGCCCTTGCCCAGATCTCCTGAGTCAGAATGCCTTTGGGAGTTGATGTCTAGTAATCTGTGTTTTGACCAACCTTCCAAATGATTGAGATGCACAGTGCTAGTCTCCAAGGCTTGGCTTCCTTGTTTCCAGAGTGTTCCGTGGATGTCTGTACTGCAGGCCATCCTGGGAACAGCTGCTTTGTCAGTGACATACTTCTTGGTTGCTTAGACACTCCATGCGTGGAGTCCTGGGGACCACCCGAATTCTCTGAAGCACCATCTTTATGACCTCAACAGTAGCTGTGCTGTATCCAGTAAATTGTCCCCCTGCCAGGGCCCTGAGCAGATTCTGCCAGTGTGTCTTGGTGGGATTCTTGAGGCTGTAACTAGACAGTCTTGTAAACCAGGCTTCCGGCAGGTCTTCCCGCCACCACCCCACACCATTGTAATTTACACCTGCAGGTGTGAGGGGCAGCACCTGTCTGAAGTATACACCCGATGAGTTTTACTTTTCCACCATAAAAATGGATAAATCTGCCACCCATAAAGCCTTATTTATTGCTACGAGTTCATTATATATGCATGAAAAACCAACTAATTTAACTGCTTGGCAGGAACTTCTCCTTGGAGACTAGATCCGGGATTGGAATTTAGGTATAGGTGGGGGCAGTGAGGTGAGTTTGACAGCGTTAGACTACAGCCAGGCTGTGAGGGTTCAGAGGTACAAAGCTGGGCTTGCGTGGCTCTCTGCAAGTCACCTAGTCCTTCTCTGCCTCAGTTTCTCACCTGTAAAAATGGGATGCTTATAGTCCCTGCCTAAAATTATATTGCAATTAAAAGATTCATGTGTTACACCGGACTGACCACTAAATAAGATGCATTTTTAATTTTTTTGCTTGTTTTTAAAAATATTTTATTTATTTACTTATTTTTGACATATATATATGGAGAGAGAGAGAGAATGGGTGCACCAGCGCCTCCAGCCACTGCAAACGAACTCCAGACACATGTGCCACCTTGTGCGTCTGGCTTACATGGGTATTGGGAATTTGAACCTGGGTAGTTAGGCTTCACAGGAAACTGCTTTAGCCTCTAAGCCATCTCTCAAGCCCCCCCCCCGCCAAAAAATAAAAGAACTTCATGTGCCCCCCTCCATCACATATTCATCTGTTTTTTCCTTGTGTTGGAGTCTTATTAATTGTGGAGCTTGCTGCTGTTTGTAAGCCCCAATGGCTCTCCGGTTTCCATTCTCCCACAGGACCAGGCTTACAGATGTTTGTGGCCACACCTAACTGTTTATGTTGGTTCTGGAGATTCGAACGAGGGTGCTCTCAGGCTCTCATGCTTGCACAGGAAGTGCACTTAAGTGCTGAGACATCTTTGTAGCCCCAAGATGTATGTATGTATGTATGTATGTATGTATGTATGTATGTATGTGTGTGTGTGTGTATGTATGTATTTATTTATTTATTTATTTATTTATTTAAGAAAGACAGAAAATGAATGAATGGGTGTGCTAGGGCTTCTTGCCATTGCAAATGAAATCCAGGCGTTTGTATTACTGTGAGCATCTGGCTTTACATGGGTACTGGAGAATTGACCCTAGGCTGTCAGGCATTGCAAGCAAGTGCATTTAACTGTTGAACCATCAGTCTGGTCTTTAAAGATGCACTTTTTAAAAACATATTTTATTTATTTATTTGAGAGAAAGAGAGAGAGAAAAAGAGAGAGAGTGTGAGAAAATGAATGGGCAAGCCAGGGCCTCCAGCCGCTGCAAACAAACTCCAGATGCATGTGCCCCCTTGTGCATCTGGCTTATGTGGGTCCTGGAGAGTCGAACCAGGATCCTTTGGCTTTGCAGGCAAATGCCTTAACTGCTAAGCCATCTCTCCAGCCCTAAAGATGCATTTTTATTTGATGTATCACCAAGAAAGAAAAACAAAAACGCTGCCATAGGCCCTAGACGCCAGGCTTTTTATCACTTAAAACTTTTATTTTATGCTTATTGAAAGGGTTCTCTCCATTCATTAGGTATAGATTCTATCAGCTATCCCCTATTCACCTATGTTTAAAGACACATAGAAGCAAAATAAATCAATGGGGAAGTTTCTAAACCTTTTTTTCACTTCAAGCTCTCAGTGTCTGTATTTCCACACAGTCTTGTGCTCTGTGCCAGCAAGAGAGTTCACAGTGCAGGCGCTCTTGCAAGATTCTCAACCATCACTCCGACAGTTTCACCCAGACTCCTACTGTGAACATTTTGATGCCTAGATTTTTTCCCATTCACCAAGTAGGGCATGTGCAGAAGGTTTGTAGACAACAAGAACTCACCTTGTTTCCTCAAATGGTTTGTAAGTCATTTGTTTGAAATGCGGGGGTTGCCTTTGCCCACCAGAAAGCCCAGGCAAGGTTGAGCAAGCACAGCAAATATAATAGGCCGTGGTGCCTGCTGGGCTTGGCTGATGGACAAGACCCTACTTTAGAGATGCTAAAATGGGAAAAGAAGGTATGTCTGTAGTTAATCAAATGGGATAGACAAAAAGGCATGTATTTGCCAGTGAGCCTGGGATATAAGAATGGAGAGGAATTTAACCTTGACTGTGGAGTTATGAGACAGGCCATATTGGTTTGGTTATGATGCTGTAACAAAATACCACAGGCTAGATGGCTTTGGATAACAGAAATTAATTGTCTCACATCTCTGGAGGGTGGAGGGTGGAGGTCCAAGGTCAAAGTGTCAACTGAGTGGATTTCTTCTGAGAGTTCTCTCTCTTGGCTTGTATTAAGGGCACCTTCTGTTCATGTTCTCACATGGGTCTTCCTCTGCGTGTGTTTGCATCTCAGTCTCCTTTTCCTCTAGGACACTAATCATGTTCAGTTGGGCCCCATCTCTATGACCTCATTTTCACTTAATTAATTGATTAATTTTTATTGTTTATATTTTCTTTCTTTCTTTCTTTCTTTCTTTCTTTCTTTCTTTCTTTCTTTATTTGAGAGAGTGACAAAGAGGCTTAGACAGTGCAAATGAATTCCAGATGCATACGCCCCTATGGACATCTGGCTTATGTGGGTCCTGGAGCATTGAACCGGGATCCTTTAGTTTTGCAGGCAAACACCTTAACCACTAAGCCATCTCTCCAGCCGTTATTAATTTCATTCATTTATTTATTTTTGGTTTTAGAGGTAGGGTCTCTCTCTAGTTCAGGCTGACCTGGAGTTCACGATGTTGTCTCAGGCTGGCCTTAAGCTCACAGTGATCCTCCTCCCTCTGCCTCCTGAGTACTGGGATTGAAGGCTTGTGCCACCACGCCCAGCTAATTCCTTCTTTATGTACCTCATCTACAAATATAGTCACATTGTAAAGTACTGGTGGTTAGTTCTTCATAGTAGAAACCGGGGGACTGACACAAGCCAGTGGTCTCCTTTCAGCACCTGGTGCTTGGCAGGGTCTTCATTTTACTGCTTAGGCATCCGGCTCTGTGAAGTTAGATTTCATAGCGAGTGGGAAAGAACAGAATTTCAACTCCAGGGGAAAAGAGGCCTTCCTGTAGCCATTCTGCTAATTCCGCAACCAAACTGTGCCTCATGGAGCCTCAGGGGGATGTCTCTCCTCTCAAGCCCAGAGGGATGCTGGAGTGGCCATAGGAGTCAGTTCCTGCTTATGCTTCCCTTCCCACATTACTTTCCAGTCCTTTCCAGATCTTCTTGAAGTACCTTTTATTTTATTTTTCCAAAAATATTTTATTTTTATTTATTTACTAGAGAGAGAGGCAGATATAGAGAAGTGGCATGCCAGGGCCTCTAGCCACTGCAAAACACATGGTTTTACGTGGGTACTGGGGAATTGAACCTCGGTCCTTTGGGGATGTTTCTCCAGTCTGTTGTCCCTTTTAAACATTTATAAAAGGAGTTTGAACATACTCATTTTACGTTGGTGTATTTCCAAGTACTGCTGTATCAACATCCCAAACCAGGATGGCTCAAAACCTTATTTTCTTAGGAGGCCAGAAGAGTGAACTCAACCTTCTGCAGGGCCCCTTCTCCTTTCTAAGGCTCTATAGGAGGGTCCTTTCATTGCCTCTTTCAGCTTTGTGGTGGCCTACAGCCCTTCCTGTCTGCTGGCCTGTAGATGCCTCCCTGTAGGCTCTGCCTCTGTTGTCCCATGGAGAGCTCCCCCCATAAGTACCTGTGACCTCTCTGAAGGTCAGCAGCCATATTGAATTCATATCCCATCTTAATCCAATATGACCTGAACTTGTTACCTCTGCAAAGAATCTATTTCCAACTGCAATCACATTCCCAGACACCTGCAGCCAGGACTTCTGTGTCTTTTTTTTTTTTTTTTTTTGGTGGGGTGCATTTGCGTCTAGGCACAGATAGGGGATATTCAGCAGAGCCAGGGGGTGGGGGATGATAGAGGGATGCTGGAGTGGCCATAGGAGTTGGAATAAGGTGAAAGAGCCAACTGTTTTTTTGTGTGTGTGTGTGTGTATGGGGGAGGGGGTGATGTTTATAGTCTGTTGTCTGACAGGATGAGGCCTGAGCTGCTGTTTTATCACCTGCGTGCCCCTCCCCCACATCACCTGTTCCCGCTCCCATTCCTCTGAGCCCAGCATTTGCCACGAAGAAGGTCTGTTCTGCTCCGGGACAGTCTAAACACATTCATGCTATTCTCTTTTCCTGATGAGGCAGAAGACTTTGAAGACAGCAGGGGGCTCTGCTTGGAACCTGTGACATCAGAGTTTAATTCTTTCATAATCCTTTGTGAGGGGGCTTCCAAAAATACCTTCTCCTTAAGCAGTTTTCATTATGGATGCGGTTTGCTCAAACCCTTAACTAATTCAGGTTCACTTAGATCCCAGCGGAGTTTCGCTTTTTCTCTCCTAGCATCCTCTGATGTCAAGCCAAACAAAAACCCGCACAGAAGAGATGAACCCCACATTCCACCCGGCATGATCAGAACAGCCCCGGAGTGTATTAATAGCCCACAGTCAAGGTACAAACGTTTATTTATATGTGTCCATGATGGCTAAAGTACACCCTCTGGTAATTATTCACAATTAACAAGCACTTCAGCAAATGAGCAGAATCTGTTCTTTATCCACCGAGACAGCAATTCTTTATCCAGAACTCACCTAGCTGAAACTCCGGTGAACCAGCCCTTACTCCCAACCCCCAGAACAGAGCTAATTCGAGATGATAATCCTGACCTTCAGGCTCCTTCCTGAGTCTGAAGGGTACTTGAGTCATCCATAAAATATAATGTGTTCAGTAGGGTTTCAGTTGACAAGAATAATAAGAATTGAACAACAGTCAACTCCATGTGCCTGTTAACTCTCTGCTAGCCGGAGAGGAGATGGGGATGCTCTGGCAGTGAGCTCCGGCAGTCTGCCTGGCTGGTTGGTAGTTAGATCCTTGCCTTCTTTGTGGCTGAATAGCTATCACTTCTATTGGCCGAAATCTTATGTGTAGACCATGGATGTGTCATAAAAAGGTATTGGCAGCGTCTGAATCCTCAAGAACTCCCCTGTATAGTCTCTTACATCACTCTGTCTTCTCTTGCTGCTTCATTCAATCTGTTAGCAGTCCTAACCATGATACTTATGGACTGCATCCAAAACTTCGTGGCTAACCATCCCACAGCTCTCACTTTGGTCCCAGCCACTGTTTTCTCTCACCTACTTCATGTCTACTGAAAATCCCTAGTTCTGCATATCCCATCACTTTTAGAATATAATATAACATCCTTTACCTGGGCCCCAAGACCTCACATGACTCCAACCAATTCTCTTCTCTCTTCTTGATCAAGTCTTTCAAGCATCCTGACATAGTTGTCGTGACAAACAGGCTGTTTTCTTCGCTTAGAGCTCTTCACCCACATGGCTATTCCCTCTTCCACTTTTCTTCAGCTTGGATTTCCATGCCCCCACCCCCAATTTGGAGACGCTTTCCCAGATGACATACCTAATATACCACCCTATCCTTCCATGTCTATTTCCCTATGCCTCTTGATGTACCAGAGCACGAAGCTTTGCCTTAATACTGACATTCCTGTTAGACATTTATTTTTATTTTCTTAAAATAAGTGACAGTATTTTATTTTATTTTTTAAAATATATTTTATTTATTTATTTGAGAGAGAGAGAAAGAGGGGGAGAGAGAGAGAAGGGGCACACCAGCCACTGCAAATGAGCTCCAGGTGCATGCGCCCCCTTATGTATCTGGCTTACGTGGGTCCTGGAGAATCGAACTGGTATCATTTGGCTTTGCAGGCAAACGCCTTAACCACTAAGCCATCTCTCCAGCCCTAGGAGACATTTATTTCTTTTACACTCTGTGAGCTGGAAGGGATGGCTGCTCTCTTTGAGCCCTTACAGTGTTACTAGGTTGATCTTAAGGACTACATTGTCTCAATGAATCCTCCCACACTGCTTTAGGTAGAGAGCTGAGCAATCCCAGTGTGCCCTGGGGCAACAGTGTAAACAGTTCTCTTCTGCTTGTCTCCTTTTAGTTCTTCAGGTCCTACATGTATTCCTGACCTTCTAGAAGTGGAGCTCTGTGTCAAGAACAAAGTTTGTGTGTGTGTGTGTGTGCGCGCGCGCGTGCATGTGTGCACACACACACATACATGTAGAGGCCAGAGGACTACCTCAGGTGTGTTGTTCTTCAGGAACTGTTCACGTTGTGTGAGACAGAGTCTCTCATTGGCCTGGAGCTCACCAAGTTGGCTAGATTGTCTGGTCCATGAGCCCCAGGTATCCTCCTATCTCTGTTTTGCCAGCATGAGTATTACAAGCACATGCCACCAGCCCTGTCATTGTAAAAAATGTCATCTCTGGGGATCAAACTCAAGTCCTTATGCTTGCAAGGCAGGCATTTTCTTTGTCATTTGAGCTATCTCTCCAGCTCATTCCCTCTTTTTTTTTAAAAAAAGAATTATTTTCTATTTTATTATTTATCTGTGTGCATATATCTGTATATGTGTAAGACAGCGTGTGTGCCATGGCATATGTGTGGAGATCAGAGGACAACCTCCAGGTGTTTCTCTTTCCTTCCATCTTGTTTTGAGAGTCTTTCTTGCTGCTGTTGCTTGTGAGAGCTTCCAGATTCTCCTGGCTCCACCTCCCATTACCATAGGCAGGCTGGGATCACAGATGTGTGTACCACTTTGCATCTGACTTTAAGTGGCAGCTGAGGAAGATTGAATTCAGGCAGTCAGGGTTGTTAGCACCTTTAACTGTTGAGTCATCTCTAGAAGCCCCAATTCCCACTTGTTGAAACAGAGCCCAGCTCATGGTAGGTGCTAAGTAAACCATTGATTAAATAACCAACAAATTTAGAACCAGCAAGATAGCTTCAGGAAGATGTCTGGTTATATATATAAAAAAAATGTAAAAGAAAATCACAGGGGAAAATATTCTTAGAATTTTCTGACCAGAAAGTCCATGCTGACGTGAAATAAATGGTGAAACTTCAGAGGCACGTGGAATTTGACAAATAAATGGGGAGCTGTATCATGTTTTTAGATGGGGAGATTTAATATTTTAAAGAAAACAATTTTCCCTAAGTTAGTTCGTAAATTGAATGCAATTTCAACTGAATACTCTTGGGAATTTATTGCGTAAAATTGACAAAATTATTCAAAAACTCATCTCGAAAGATAAATAGGGAGAAAACCACTGAGAAATTTTTGTAAGAATAATAATAAGAAGAGAACTTCAATGTCCAGACTCTAATATGTATTATGAAGCTGTAATGATTAAGATTGCATAACAGGACAGGAATATACAAAAATATCAATGAAATAGAAGAACATATTTAGAAAGAGGAAAAAAGAGCCATATTAGAATTTGTCGTGAGAATTGGATTATAATCATTGGAGTAAAATAAATATTCTCAAACCCACATGGACATAAATAAATAATTATGTTTGTTGGGGGAGAAGGGACTTCCTTGCAGAGGAATGCCACTGAATACACATGGAAGAATAATGAAAACAGAAAGTTGTCATCAGGCAAATCACGGTGGCAGTAACTTTTATAGCTGTCTATAAACAGGGTAAACTTAGCAGTATGATTGGAGAGGGGATGTTTGCATGGTCCCCAGGAATTTCCACCCAAAATGTTCATTAATAACAAGAGAAAAAGAATAACATTACCATGATTAAACCTTGCAGGCAGGCTGGTGAGATGGCTTATTGGTTAAAGCACTTGCCTATGAAGCCTAAGGACCCAGGTTTGATTCCCCAATACACATGTAAGCCAGATGCTCAAAATGGCACATGAGTCTGGAGTTTGTTTGCAGTGGCTAGAGGCTCTGGTGTGCCCATTCTTTCTCTCTCTCTCTCTACCTCTTTTTTATCTCCCTCTCAAATAAATAAATAAATAAATAAACTTAAAAAATAAAAATAAATAAACCTTTCAGGCAATACTCTGGCTTCGTGACCAGGGTCAATGTCACAGGAATGAGATGGACAGTCTTCATGTGCTCCAGATAGGGTACCCCACGAAGGATGTAGCATCACTTCTAGACACTCTTACCCCAAAGGCAAACTTCAATCCAATGATAGAAAACATTAAGCAAACACCAGTAAAGGAACTTTCTACCAAATAGCTGGTCAGGACTCTCTCCAGCCTTACAGCGGTGACAGACACGAAGGCCTGAGGAGTGTCAGATGGAGTCCCTGAGAAGACATGAGAAGCCAATGCAGCACAGGGCCTTGCCTGCACAACTGGACCAACAAAGGAATCCTAATGGGAAAACTGGCCAAAGTTAAACAGGTCTGCAAATTAATGAATAGTACTGTACCGCCGAGTGAAAGGCATATGGGGACTTTCAGGTTTTTTTTTTTTGCAGATTTTTCTGGCAGTCTAAAGTCAGTTCAAATTAAATGATAAAAAATAATAAGAGTAAAATGTGGGAAATAATGGGTTATTTAGGATACTAGGACAATTAGCTAGACATTTGGAGATATATATAATTTCATGATGAATTAAATTAATTTTTATTTGTAAATCAGGATTGATAGCACATGCCAGAATTCATTAGATATGGTTAAACATCCCTAAGCAACAATGAGAGTTATGCATATTCTTCATAACCAGATATGAGAAATCAAGGTTGAAGGTTATAATGTTTGATAATGAATTTTCCACTTACTCTCAATAATTAGGAATCAGTATCTATGCTATTATTTTAATTAATATTTACATATATAGTTTAATACAATATATTTATGTTAATTAATTAATTTTCTCAAACAAAAGTTATCTGCTTATCTGCCCTACTTGTCTAATGATCTTATTTAAGAATATCCTTGTGAGCTCTCAAGGGGGAGGAAGGTCAAAGAAATCTGGGTTCACATTTGGCTCTATAAGTTAGTTCCTGTATGTGAGTCTATCTTTAGACAAAATGAATTAACTTGATTAATATTTTTTGGGCTTTTTTGGTCATGGTACTAGGATTTTTATTGTTTCATGCTTTAAAAAATATTTATTTAATTGAAAGAGAAAAAGAGAGAGGATTAATGGGCATGTCAGGGCCACTGAAAATGAACTCCTGACACATGTCAGCTTGTGCTCTGGCTTTAAGTGGATACTGCAGAATTGAACCCAGGCCAGCAGGCTTTGCAAGCAAGCACCTTTAGCTGCAGAAAAATGTCCTCAGCTCCTGTTTCATGCTGCTAATCTCAGTGCAGATTACAAGGTATACCCGTTACAGTTGTCGAAAGGCAATACTATGACATGGTGAAACCTCCTGAAGAAAGCCTGGTGTGTTGTGGGTGCTCGTTCAGTGTGCTTCTCCTTGTAAGGAGCCACATAAACTCCCTGCACAATAAAGCCAATACTTATGAGTACAGTGTAGGGTTAGGAAAGCACAGATTCTGGAGCTCACAAAAGCACAAGCCTGACCACCAGAACCCATGTAAAGCTGGTGTTTACTGCAAGACAGCAGGTGGAATCATGAGAGACCTGAGGCTGCTGGACCAGCTAGTCTGGTATTAGCGGTGAGTCTGTGTTGAAAGGAGAGGGGGTAGAGCTAGGGTGGCTGGACCTCTGAAGGTAAAAAGGGCAGGAAAAAGTTATTTATTTATTTATTTATTTATTTATTTATTTATTTATTTATCTCTTGCTTAGTTTCAAAGAACCGTTTTTCCACAGTCAGGACCCCTCCTGGGACGGAGGTTTTTCATAGGATTTAAACATTGTGGTTGGTCAAGTTCAGCCCCCAGACCTCTGTGCCAGAGCTAATCTCTTCCTGAGACAGCCCCTAGTCCTAACCAACCAGCTGGCCATCTGGTTCACCTGGGCCAAAAGAGCCCACCACCTCTAAGGCGGTGCAAGGGGAGGGCAGGCTCTCTGATCACTTGGGAACTTCCAGCTCTGGGTGAGTCTTCCTTTGGCTGGGCTTGGGCTGGCTCAGCTCGGCTCAGCTCAGGCCCAGGCCCAGGCCCAGGCCCAGCTAGAGGGCCCCCTAGCCTTTACTCTCCACATGGCAGGAGCTCCTTGAACTTTCTTTTTTCTTTTCTTTCCACGCTTCTCCCCCCCCCCCCAAGATCCCAATCTGGCCACATGGACTCCTGAGCTATATATACATGGCCCACAAGGGCTTCTGAGCTCCACGTGGTGTACTTCTCTTCTTCCCACTTTATCTCTCCTTACCTCTCAGCCTTCCCCTTTCTGCACTCTTTTGTAAAATCTGAATAAAATGTGGTATTTTCAAAATCATTCTCTTGAATCTGGAATTGCCAATTCTTTGGTTAGTTTGCAGATATAAACTCAGGGCTTACGGTTCCAGGAAGCACCCCAGAACCCCAATTTCCCCGTTACAATCAGTGTCAAACAAGGTGAAGGGTGAGGACTGATACTCTGACCTCCACATGTGCTTTGGGACACACACACACACACACACACACACACACCCCTCCCTTATACCAAAAGCACAGACACTGGAACCAGGGCGGATTCAACTTCTAACCCTTTTACATTCTGTGTGACGTTGAGGCAATTACCTAAGCAGTCTGTGTCCATTTCCTTACCTGTACATTGGGGATAATGGTAGGGTCTGTCTGTCTATAAGGTATTATGAAGAGTAAATGAGTTCATATTTGAAATGCATTGGGGACAATATCTGGTACATATTAAGTGCCAGATGAAGGTTTGTGAAATAGAATACAAATTATACTGGCCTTTCAATGTAGATTATGAGAGCACAAAGTGCTTTCACTCTCTGTTCTGAGACTGGGAAGCAATGCTCTCTCTCTCTCTCTCTTTTCTTTTTCTTTAGCTCTGCAAAGGCCTGGTCAGCCCCTGGGAGTCAGCTCATGCCTTTGGCCCCAGGCCTAGAGATCAAAAGTCTCATTCACCAGAAATGCACAGCAAAGTCAGGAGCTGCTGTGGTGTGGGGGGAGGTGGGGTGGTGCAGGAGGAGAAAGGGAAGGCTCCACATACACATTAGAATTGTAGCAAATCCAAGGATAGTGATTTCAGACAGGTTTGCCAATGCATGATTAACCTTAACCCTTTGACATTACAGCTACACAAGAAATCGTGTTGGGTTAAATAACACAGACTCGCTGATAACGGTGAAGGAAACTGGAGGCTACTCCTCCGAGGGGGAAAACAATTCCCCATAGCTCATGAAGTGTTTCACAAAGATGCAAACAGATTGCTTTCCTGTGGAGAAGAGAGATTGGCCAGCAGCAGGAAGGTTCGTGGGGGAACTTTAGGGGAACATAGGATATATATGATCCAGACCCAAAGTTGGTATTCAGCTGGTGTTCCTGGGTACAGCTAACCTCCCGGAGTCTGTTCTGATTGCTTCTGCCCATGTCATATTTGCTATTTAATATTTTTAATATCGCTTCTGTTTGGGACTGTGGTGACTTTGCTATAATGAGACTATTTCCATGCAGTGGTACGTAATTAGTTGAAGAACAAGACACACCAAAAATAAAATTGGTTTGCTTTGTCAGATATCCTTTCAAAGGGATTGGTTGCCAAGTAACCACTTGATGTTTGACCTTTGACCCATGTCAGTGATCGTAACTTAACCCTTTCTTCGCTCTTTGCACAGTTCGCTCAGGTATGAATGTATGTTTCGCTTAATTCTGTGGGAAATTAGGATGGACTTGTGTCTGGTCACTGTCTTGAGCAGTGAGAATATTATAATGTCTTTGCCTTTCTGAAAATTGCAAATTAAAAAGCATCAAACTACATACAAACAAATAGTATTTCATAATTCAGAGTCTTGGGACTGTAATGAAGGCTGTGTGAAAATAGAGCTAGTTCTTTTTTGCACTGGAAGAAGGGCGAGGGATAAGCTAAGAGAACCAGATCTTAAAAGTCTAAGGTTCTGAGGTGAAGAGAAAGGATAGAAGTAGCAAAAAAAAAAAAAAAAAAAAAAATCTTTGAAGACTCTTTGCTTTATGAACAGAGTGACACTGGGAGGTATGCTAGAGATCTAAGGACTTGCCATCTCTCAATTTCCCATGAGACGTGTATGACTTAGGAGCGTTTAGGGAAGGAACCGTTCAGAAGGATGAGACAGCTTAAGAAACCCAATGAGAGACAGGGAAGCTCCTGTGGGCAGCGTGCCTTGGTGATCCTCCCCACCCCAGGCCTGACGCAGCAAGGGAAGGAAGTGATGGCTGGACTTGGACTTGGCTCAATCTTCCATTCACATGACCAATGCATGATGGGAATTGGTTCACTTTCCCTTTCCACAGCATCATTGCAAGTCACGTTCTATACCAGTTCCCATGGGAGATTTCCACCCACAGAGCAGGCGGCTTGATAATGACCTCGTCATCAGTTACCTACCACAGAAGAGGAAGCAAGGCTGAAATCCTGGGGGGGGGCGGGGGTAGGGGAGCGGGAAGTAGGGAGAAGTCTGTCAGACAGGAGCTGTGGCCAATTCACAGTTCCTCGGGAAGGAAAAAAGCTGGGGCTATAATGATACTGTTACTCTAATCACACACTCCAGTAATTGCACATCTCTTCCCGAAGGCTTTCTCCAAAGCCCTACTCCCAAGACAGGACAAAGTGCTGGGGAATTAGCATTAATCTTTGACTGGGATGTCCCCCACTGATCTCACCCTTCTAGCATAGACCCTCTTGTGTTTTCTCCTCCCCTTAAGTGGGGCTGGACTTAATCATATCTACTGAATAAGATGTGGTGGGAATAATGATTATCACTTCCAAGATCCACTTATAGACAGCCTGTGGCTTCCTTCTTGGACATCTTACTTTTGTTTTGGTTTTTCGAGGTAGGGTCTCACTCTAGCTCAGGCTGACCTGGAATTCACTCTGTAGTCTCAGGGTGGCCTCAAACTCACTGTGATCCTCCCTACCACTGCCTCCCGAGTACTGGGATTAAAGGTGTGAACCACCACGCTGGGCGACATCTTACTTTTGCTTTCTTGCTTATTTGTTCTGAGGAAAGACAGCTATTACGCTGTGGGCTGCTGTATGAAGGAGCATGGAACTGAGAGGCCACTGGTCAACATCCAGTGAGGAGCTGAGTCTGGTGACAACCACCCACATGACCTCAGACGCCCATCTTTCCCAGATGAGCTTTTCCGTGACATTGCAGCCCAGCTGACAGTTTGACTATCACCTGGTGAGACACAGCGATAGTCCCTTAGATGCCCAGCTACACAGTGCCTGGGCTTCTGTTCCACAGGAACAGCGAGATGAAGCCCATGTGTTATTTGTAAGCTGCTGAGTGCTGGGGGGGAGTTTATCACACAGCAGCAGAGAGCCGATAAACTATTTTTGCCTTCCCCACTTTCCTACTGGTGTTTTCACTTGCCAAATCAACCATTTGCACTTGAGTCTTTGAATCAAGGTCTGCTTCTTTGGGAAGCGCACAGTAAGAAAACACACTAACATGGAGGTCAGAAAGGGGCAGGAATTTCTGAGCTGGTAACAGACAGTATTCTGAGATGGACACACAGATTTCTTTTTGTGGCGTGTGTGTGTGTGTGTGTGTGTGTGTGTGTGTGTGTGTGAAGTCAGAGGACATCCTCAGAGTGCCAGTCCTCACCTTCCACCATATTTGAGACAAGGTATTCGCTTATTTTTCTCCCGCTGTGAATGCCAGCCTAGTTGGCCCATGAGCTTTGGGAATCTCCTGACTCCATGTCCTATCACCACTGGAGTGCTGGCATTACAGATGTGTGCACTACTTGTGTCTGGCTTTACGTGGCTTCTTAGGATCTGAACTCTGGTGGTTAGGTTTGTGCAGGAAGTCTTTTTAACTGCCGAGTCATCTCTCCAGACTTGAGTCTGTCTTCTGAGCATCACTTCCCGCTGGGGGAGTGCTGGGAGGGACAGGTGAGGAGCTGAGCCACTGCTTGGCTTGCCCTAAGTTTACCTGGCTCACGATGAGCCACTGCCAATTCTGGGACATCAACTAAGGTAGTTACTATTCCAGGGAGGAGGTTTTCTCATCCATAGAATGTCACACACAACTTGGCAGTAAGAAGGATTAAGTGTGTGTCACTGACCAGGGCTTTAGAAACATGTGGTGACGTCCGATAATTGTGAATGATTATCATGGGCCAACTGGTCATAGATACCCAAACCACTAATCACAGGGCCATGTAACCCTTGAGTGGCATGCCACAGTGTCACCCTCTGAACTTCCAGAGCCAAGTGGCCCAGAATGACTGATTCTCTTGGAAAGTGCACTGAGCAGGCAGCAGCAGGAGCAGCTCCAATGTGCTCTCCTACAGAATCATTGTGTCCCAGGGTCCTTTAAAAATAATCCTATTTTGAGATGTTTATATACAAACCGAGGAAAGAATGGGGGTATTATACCCAGAGTAGAAAGTGCTCATAAATAAAAAGGCACCACTTACTGTACACTTCCAAGGCTGCTCCGTGGACTGCAGCAGTCTGAGGCAGGTCTTGGTGTGGGAGGGACTAGCTGGATGGGCTTTTCTTGGGGTTTTGTTGGGCCCTGCCTGTCAATCAGGCTTGCTGAGGACGCTGTGTGCTTTGTGCTGCAGAGCCTCAGTTTGCAGAGGTTCTCTGCGGCACAGCTTATCTTCCATGTCAATGGGGTCTGGCTACCTCCAGCAGATGGAAGTCCCACTTTAGGAAAATCACTTTTTTTTTTCCTTTGTAATCAAGGCTTATGGCATGTTTCAGCAAATGCCTCAAAATTGCTTGTAATCATTGTCAAGAGCCTGTGGGGGGTGGGCTGTGTGTGCAGTCTAACACACACACACACACACACACACACACACACACACACACACATGTCACAGTTTACTGTGCATTGCTGCTGTCTCAGATCAGTCTCCACACACAATCCCAGGGCCCCACTGAGCACTGTTTCCCATGACTGTGGTAGGTATATACTGGCAACACTCATTGCGAGGGCTAAGGAATACACATACTTGTGGATGCTATGTGCCATGCATAGCATCGAGATCTCTGTCTTCATATCTTCTTCTATCCTCACCAGAGTGCTGAGAGGTAAGGACACCCACTATTCCTATTTGACACACAAGAACACCGAAGCTCAGGGCTTAGTTACCAATGTTGCAGTTTGTAAGTACTGGAAAAGGGATCCAAACCATTGTTGTTTCATGCTGTACTTATGCCTCCCAACACATCATTAGTGACAGCAAAGATTCCTGGGGAAATGTATTTTATTTTTCTTGCTTTTTTTTTTGAGGTAGTCAGAGACAGAGAGAAAGAGAGAGATAGAGAATGGGTATGCCAGCAGCCTCTCAGCTGCTATGAATGAACTCCTGATGCACACGCCCCCCCTTGTGGGAAAGTGCAGCATTGTGCCCTTGTGTCTCTTTTTGTGTCTGGCTAAATGTGGGACCTGGAGAATCAAACGGGCGTTCTTAGGCTTAGCAGGCAGTGCCTTAACCGCTAAGCCATCTCTCCAGCCCTGCATTTTCTTTTTTTAAAAATATTTTTATTTATTTATTTGTGTGCAGAGAGAAAAGAGAAAAGAGAGAAACAGAGGGGTGGGGGTCGGGGGAAATTTGGCATGTCAGGGCCTCTTTCTGCTGCAAATGAACTCCAGATTCATGTACCACTTTATGCATCTGGCTTCGGGTTTGTACTGGGAAATCCAACCCAGGTCCACCCAGGATGTCAGGCTTTGCAAGCAAGCACCTTTAACCACTTAGCCACCTTCCCAGCCTGAGAAATGCATTTTCTGGTATTTCCAGTCTGCCAATTTATGACTTTCCCCAACATGCCAAAAGTGCAGTGCAGTCCACTGAGCAGTGTGACAGCTAATGAGCAAACGCTTCCTACCTGCTCACACAGGAGGCAGGCATTTCTTGTCCCTTTGGTCCTGGTACTTTGGTGGGTGTGATGTTCCTGGGTGTGACATGAGCAGACCTGAGAGGTGCTTGCAGTTGAAGTTGCCTTCCTGGGTTCCTACCTCTCACTATGAGAAGAATAAGCTTCAGCAGCTGCTGGGCTCAGCACAACAGGGGACAACTAAAGTGGACCTGGAACCAACAACTCAAGCTGTCAACCAAGCCTGGTGAATTCCAGCTCAGGTCAGCCAGCCTGAGCAGATACTGCCAATGCGTGGATAAGAAGTATTTACAGTTGTTTACCCTAGTTCTTATGGGTATTTGTGTATTTGTTATGCAGCAAGAGCTGACTCATAAAAGAAAAAAAATACTACACAGCCTTAGCTAAGCCTTAAAAGAGTATTCTGTCCATCCAAACACTTGTTATGCAGCTAGTGCGTGCCAGACACTGTTGTCTGTGTTAGTTTTATTGCCACTGAGACAAAAATCCCACACATTTAGGACTTTACAATAACACACACATAGCACCTCACCCTTCTGAGGGACAGCATAGTTCTACTGGGTTCTGCAGAGAGCTTCACAAGGCTGAAGTCAAGGTTTCAGCAGGGCTGTGATCCTTCCTGGGGCATTTTGGGGATTGAGGCCACTTCTCAGTATAGGCAGGTTGTCACCAGAATTTAGCTCCTTTCAGTGGGGATAGGGGCTGAAGTCTCTTTCTTTTTATTTTTATTTATTTTTCGAGAGAGACACAGAGAGAGAGACAGAGAGAGAGGGAGAGGGAGACAGATAGAGATGGGCGCGCCAGCAGGCTCTCAGCTGCTGTGAACGAAATCCAGATGCGTGCACCCCCTTGTGGTCAGGTGTGGCATTGCGCCCTTGCGTCACTTTGCATCTGGCTAAACGTGGGACCTGGAGATTGGAACTGGGTTCTTAGGCTTAGCAGGCAGGCGCCTTAACTGCTAAGCCATCTCCCCAGCCCTCTGTTTCTTCACTGGCTGTCAGCGGTGAGCTGGTCTTTGCTCCCAGAGGCAGCCGTCACGACACTTGGACTCCTCTAGCAACAGTGGATTGAGTGCCGCCTCTCCAAGCTTCCCTCTTCTTCATCTCTTTGGTTGTTGGATATAGCAAGATTGACATGCAGAAGCCCCTATGGAGGAGGCTACATTCTAGAAGGGTCAGACTATTGTAATATCCCACTCAAGAGACCAAGACCTATTGGGGAAAGTTCCAGGGAGGAAACCAACAGAGTAATGTGGTAGAATTGAGGAAGGAGATGCCAGAGGTGGGAGCATCAACTCTGTTGGCCATCTCAGAGTCTAGAAAGCATGCATTCTGCTAATGGAGAAATAGAGGCTTCTCCAGCCTGACTTTAAGTGCCTAGGGCTACGTTTGACTGTGTGTGTGTGTCTGCCACTGGGCTGCCAGCCCCAATGTACCAGCCCAGTGGATACTGTGGTCATGACTGGATTTGGACCTAAAGACTATTATGCATGAGTTCTTAGTTCACTAGCTGTGTGATGTTGGAAACGGCAGCCTCAGTTTCCTTACCTAACAATGGGGGTGTGATTCCTTCCTTGCCTATTTCTGAGGCTCCCTAAGGTGCAGGGGTAAATGATGATACAATCAAGATGAAGGCAGGTGTCCATGTGACGTGGCTTCCCATCCATGACATCACACTTTCCAGAGGCATCTGATGGCTGCATGGCTGTGTGTGTCTAGGAGACAGCTGAACTTGTGACTGTGGTATTCCGGAGGGAAGGGTGCTGGGGTAACTGTTCCCTGCTGTCTGAACTGCTGGAGCCTGTCTAAGGGCCCTTTCCATCTGTTATCTGCAGGGTTTCCAGTATGTTCTTGTGCATGCTGTGCCTCCTACCCGCAAACACCTGTGATCCCCTCTGCCCAAGGGACCTGCTGGTCACAGGAGGGTGCTCAGCTCCTGTATTGCTGCAAATCCTGGGTAGTTAATGTTGTAGGGGTGACCTTTGGTCAATGAGGATGGAGTTGATAGTTAAATTCCCCCAGCTTCTTCATATTCAGTGGAGTAATTCTCAAGTATATAATATACAACGTCACAAAGGGTCTGTAGCAGACAGCTTCAGGTGCACTGAGATGAACTTCCAGACCAGGCAAAGTTATGGAGGACAGGATATTTATTGAAGCTTACAGATCCAGGGGAAGTCCCATAGCAGCAGAAGAAGCTGGCCTGCTTTCACAGGACCAAACACAGAGAGAAAAGCCACAAGCCAAAAGCCACACAGCACAGCACACTTCAGGAACTCCAGCTAGGCACACTTTGCATATCTTTAGAATGGAATCTCACACTCACCACCACACCATAGGGCTGGACCCTAAGATCCACTCAGTGACACTGCCTCCAGCCAGGTGGCTGCAGATCCAAACTACAAGCTAATAAAACACTGAATATACTGGGGGCCAAAATTCAAACTACCACATGAGTGATTTACTCTTGTTTTCATTTATTTTTTTATTTATTAATTTGCAAAGAGAGAGAGAGAAAGAGAAAGAATGGGCATGCCAGGACCTCCAGCCACTGCAAACAAACTCTAGATGGATATGCCACTTTGTGCATCTGGCTGTATGTGAGTACTAGGGAATTAAACTACTTTTGTTAGTTTTTTTTTTTTTTTTGGGTGGGGATGGTTCACTCACTCTAGCCCAGGCTGACCTATTCCCCATGTAGTCTCAGAGTGGCCTTGAACTCATGGCAATCCTTCTACCTCTGCCTCCTGAGTGCTGGGGTTAAAGGCGTGCACCACCATGCCCAACCCATTGTTAGATTTTGCTGGCAGATGCCTTAAGTGCTGAACCATCCCTCCAGCCCTTTCATTTTTTTTTTTTGTGTGTATGATGTGCATGCATGTGTGTATGTGTGTTCAAATGTGTGTGTGGGCACCTGTGGGTGCACATGTGTGTATGTGAAAGTCAGAGGTGGATGTTGTGTGTCTTCCTTAATCACTTTCTGCCTTATTCCTTTTTTTTTTTTTGTTTGATTTGTTTTTTCAGGTAGTCTCACTCTAGCTTAGGCTGACCTGGAATTCACTCTGTGAATTCTCAGGGTGGCCTCAAACTCATGGTGATCCTCCTACCTCCGCCTCCCAAGTGCTGGGCTTAAAAGCATGCACCACCACGCCTGGCTCCACCTTATTCTTAGAGAGTGGTGTAGCAGGTATCTTCTCATTGCTGGGACAAAATACCTGACCAGAAGCAGCTTATGAAAGAAAGGGTTTATTTCAGATGACAGTATTGTGGGTAAGTTTCTTCATGGAGAGGATGGCATGGCAGGAGTACATAGCTGGTGTCACAGCTTGTTACATCAGCAGGGAGGAAGTAGAGAGAGTGAGCTCACTGAGGCCAGTGGGGCTTGGTTTGAACACAGAATTGTTGAGGATTAAGTATGAAGCTTCATCACAAACAAATGAGGCTGTAGGGGAAATTTTACACTAAAACCATCATACATTTCATTGGACCTGGAGTTCACCAATGTGCTTATTCTAGTTAGCCAGTGAGGCCCTGGGATTCCTGGCTTCTGCCTCCTCAGAGCAAGGGCATGCACCACCGTGCCTGGCATTTTATGTAGGTAGTGAGGATCCAAACTCAGATGGTTATGCAAGCACAACAAGCGCTTTAACCGCTAAGCCATCTTGACAGCCCCCTTTATTGTTTTTCTTCCTTCCCCCCTACTCTCTCAAGGTGCTTCCTGGCATCACATTCCAATAAACTTCCTGCTCCCACATCTTTGTTCCAGGGTGTGGTTTGCATGAGCCCAGCTGAGACAGGGTTTAGCACAAAACCTGGCATTTATAAGTGGTCAGCAAGCAGAGTTTATGACTGAAGTTTTTGTAGGATCAGCTCTACCACCCCACCTCTGCGGCATTCTAGAGATACCCATGTCCAATATCCTCCCTTGGTCTGTGCCCGGCTTTGGAGTGCACAACTCCTGGCTGTGAGCTAGTGGGTGGCTGGCCCAGAGGGTCTCCCTTTCCTGAACTCTGGCTTCTCTACTTGTCCACCAATACTTCCAGAAACCCCAGGAGCTCAGCCAGCACTGGCAAGAGGGTGACCTCCACGCTGCATATGGCTCAAGTCTGAGAACAACAGAACCCTGAGAAGGTGTGTGAGCCTCAGTTTCCCACTCTGGGTAACTTCTCTGGAAGAGAAGGGCTGTGGAGATGACTCAACAGGGCAATGCCTATGAAATACTAAGCGCAGTTTGTGGCACAGAGAGAGGGGCCAGTGGAATGGCCAAAGATTCCCCTAGATCAACTTCCTTTCCTGTATGCCTGGGAATGCAAGGCTTAGGAAGGGACTTTCCAGCACGCACTCCATCTACCATGGGCTGGTGAGGCAGGTGGAGCGAAGAAGGTCCCGGCAGGGCCCTTTCTTTCACAGCACGCTTCCTTGAGAAGTTTCTGGCAATGGTAGCAAACTAATCAAATATTTATCAGACCATCAATGTGCCCAGAGCACTGTGTGGAGATGAAAACGACATACATCTGGCTCCCAGGAAGCTCACAGGCAATCCATGCTAAACAAGAGAAGAGGCGAGGTACGTGGGATGCTTTCAGGACCACGTGGGGTGCTGATTTGGGAAGCTTCAGGTTACAAGGCCCTGACTTCTTTTTTTGATGGCCAAAATAACCATTTTAATTATTAATATTTATCGATGTTTGCTCTGAGGCAGGACAGGTTTTTAAAAATTTATTTATTTGCACGTGCGTGTGTGTGTTGAGAGGGGAGCATACCAGAGTCCCTTGCCGTTCCAAATCAACACTAGACACTTGTGCCACTTTATGCATCCAGTGTACATGGGTGGCTTGAGGATTGAACCTGGGTTGGCAGAGTTTGCAAGCAAGTGCCTTTAACCACTTAGCCATCGTCCCAAGCCCCTGAACACGGTTTTAACAGTTTAGATGAATTCTCTCAGTAGATCCTATGCGGGTATGAACTTGAAGCATAGACCTTTGTTATCATTTCTGTTTTACAGAAAGAAACTGCATCCCACAGACATCATGCAGCTAGTGGGGGTACTGGGATTTGAAAGTGAACAGTCTTTGCCCAGAGGGTTTTTTTTTTTTTTTTTTTTGGTATTTTGAGGTAGGGTCTCACTCCAGCCCAGGATGATCCTCCTACCTCTGCCTCCCTAGTGCTGGAATTAAAGAGGTGTGCCACCACGCCCAGCTTAGAGTTGTTATTAATCAGCTCATGCTCTTCCCCACCCTCAGAGTTATACCTCAGTGGAGCTACAGTTTAACTTGAGTTAATGATGCTCAGGGTGACTTGGCCCCACGGCTCTCTACTGCCTTCCGGTACCTTACAAACTCTGGGTTTGGGTGGATTGGCAGGGAAACTTGTGACAGCATGACTGGATGGTGGGGTCCTACTGTGACTTCTAAGCGGAAGGAAGCCATCTAGCTTTGACAGGACATTATTGACAGTCTGCTGTAGATGGAAGATCTTGAATGTTTTGGGAATTGCAGATGGGTGCTTCTCTGCCCCTGAGGTCTCTCTGTCGCTGGTCCCAGCTGCTGTGAACATCGTGTGCTAATAGGTGATTCTCTTCTTAGGGTTGCCATACTTAGCAAATGAAAACATCTGATTTTGTTGGGCAACCTGACCTCTTTTTTTTTTTTAATGGGATGTGTGTGTGTGTGTGTTCCTCTATGTGAGTGGAGGGCACACATGTGCCATGGTGCATGTGTGGAGATCAGAGGACAGCTGTGGGTGTTGTTGCCTTCCACCTTGCTTGGACAGGATCTCTTATTTCACTGGCCGCTTCTGCAACTTGGCAGGAAATAATGAAAGATTCTTCAGAGTCTGCCTCCCTTCTTGGTCAGAGGTGCACTAGGATTTTGGATGCCTGCCTTTACGTGGGTTCTGGAGATCTGAACTCAGAGCTTGTGTGGCAAGTGCTTTAATCTACTGGGCTACCTCCCCAGCCCACCCCACCCCCTCTCTTCTTCAGAGAATTATCCTTGATGGATGGAAGCTGCTACCCACAACCACTTACTGATACTGAAGTGCAGAAGGCTGGCTTTGTGCCACAGGAGGAGGACAGATTCCTGTTCATGCTCAGTGTCCCCCACCCTGTAAATGAGCCAGGGAGCCTGGGAGAACACACTTCCTGGGATCTTTTCTATCTCCTTTCATGTTTCCCCTGACAATCCTTCCTCTCTAACTCACAAGATCATGAATCCATGCTTCAGGCTCTGC
The DNA here is from genome assembly GCA_036365145.1 of Orientallactaga sibirica. Taxonomy (NCBI): domain Eukaryota; kingdom Metazoa; phylum Chordata; class Mammalia; order Rodentia; family Dipodidae; genus Orientallactaga; species Orientallactaga sibirica. Next base: position 2,293,594 of record JAEOAD010000011.1, read on the forward strand.
TTCTAGGGTCCCCAGGGCCCTTGGTAATGTGGTTAAAAACTCCAGACCTTCTTTCTGGGGAGAAACAGGTGCATGTACACAGCAACAAATCAACCCATGGTTTTTGGAATTCACTGTGAGGGGGGCCCCTTACTTCATTCTGTGTTTCCCAAACCTCATGCTCCTCACCCTCTCTTCTGTAGTAGCCCCAGACTGGCAGCCACTGGGATGAGATGAAGGTTGGCATGAAGCTAGCAGTGCAAATTATGAGGTTGTTTTGCCAATACAATATCCATTATTATTAGGAAGCTTATGTAGAAATCAAAACATGTCCAGTGAGAGGGAGTTGTCAGATGAATCCCATAATAAGAAATAGTTGAAATGACATGAAAGAAATGTGTCTGATCAAGTTGCTTCCCTGGTTAAAACCTTCAAAGGCTTCCTGTTGTTTTCCCCATGAAGATCAAAGTGTTCAATGATACCTTGAGGCCCTCTGTGGATGGGCCTCATCTCATGCCAACTTCAGTATGAACCTCTCTCATTTGATCGCCATACAGCTGCCATACTGGTACCCTGTAGTACGTCTAAGGATGTAACTTCCTACCTCAGGGCCTTTGCACCTGTCGCTTTCCTTTCCCTGGTTTGCTTTCCTCGGCTTTCTTGCTTTTCTATTATGCAATCACATCCTCAGGGAAACTTCTTCACTTTCTAGACCAGATACTGCTGCATTCTACTTCACATCACATAACACCTGCCCCTTCTTCCCGGTGGTTACTGCTGTGTAACAAACCATCCAGACTTAACGACGTCAAACAACGAGCGTTTGTCATCTCACAGTTTGTGCACTCAGGCGTCTGGAAGGGGCTCAGATGGAGACGCGTCTTCCACGATCACTTGAATGGTTGTTGAAGAGCCTCAGTTCCTCCTTACCTGAGCTGCTCCTGCTGCCCCCTCCCAGGTATTCTCTTTCTGGGACAGCATCTTTCTCAGAGGCAGATGGAGAGGAAGAAGAAGGAGGGAGGGAAAAAAAGCAGGAAGAGAGGACCACACAACACACAGACTTCAAGATGGGAGCCACAGCGTTGTCATAACCTCATCTGGGAAATGTCATCCCATCACTTCTATTTCCTAGAAGTGAGTCACCCATCTGGCCCAGCCCATACTCCGAGGAAACGGAATTGAGCTTTCTCTGGAAGGGAGAACATCAAAGACTTTTCAGCTCTCTCTTTAAAAGTGTGAGCATCCCTTTTCACAGTTGCAATCTCCCCTTTACCTCCTGTGATTACTGGATTCAGATCTGCCTGGGCTGCAGTCTTTAAAGAGAAAGAGTTATTTGTTTATTTATTTATTCATTTATTCATTCATTTATTTATTTATTTTTCTTGCTTTTCTCACATTGTATTCCGGTACCCAACATACAGTTACCACTGAATAAACACTCATCAACTGAGTGAATGATCCTATTTTTTTTTCTTGTCAGTATGGTTCAAGAAAAATCTTTAGCAAAGAAGTCGTGATTGATTTTTTAGAATGCCATTGAATCTCAGTGTATACGTGAGACTCCTCACAGCTGGCCTTTCAGTTCCAGTTTGAAGGTGAGGCATGGTGTAAAGAGCCCTTGATTTCCCCCTTCACTCATTAAGCAATCATTTATTGTACACTTATTATGATGTGCTAGAAAGAGTGCCTGGTTGTGGGGATGTAGAGCTTAGCAGGATGCACCGTGGCTTTTTATAAATTAAGACATGCACACATTAGTGTATAAAGTAGCCCAGTGCCTTTTGAATAATCTTCAAACACAAATGACAATAGGCGGCTGTATTAGAAACAGACCCCTTGATATTGAGCTTACAGAAGCTGTTTTATCAGCCCAGCATGTTACCCACGTGGACTGCGGTATTTACATTTCGTTCCAAAGTGCTTCTGCCAACATCAATCCTTTGGTTTTCATACTTTTGGTCACTGTTTGCAAATGTATAAAAGGTTTTGTCAAAGGAGCTGGATAAAGATGGGAAGAGAATGATGTTATCTATGACTCGGGGAGATCTTAGAGTGGTTGATGCTGGGGAACAGTCTGCTAAGGTTGCCGGGTCATACGTGGTGAGTGAGGATAATGTGAAGAAATGGAATTGGGGGGGGAAATGAAATAGCAGCAAAAATGAGCTCTGGCTGAAATGAGCGCTCTGCGAGATGAGCCCTGGTCTGAGATTCAGCACGCATTAGTCCTCGTCACCACACTGCTATGGCGAGCTGTGCGCTCCCGTCCTGGCTTCCTGTGTCCTTGTTTGTAAAAATGAGTGTATTGGATTATCCTAGAGGTTTTATAACCTTTGAATTTTTTTGTTAGCATATCTTCTTTATATATAGCATTTAGAATCAACATCTAGATATGTAAAACAGATAAGATTTGAGCCTTACTTCTTAGAGGAGGAGTGTGGGCCACTGTTGATGCCTCCTTTGTGTTTACTGGCTCTGCAAAACTTCAGTGAATTCAGCTGATGGAATGCCAGGGTCCATCTTGCCACCACCCAGGCAAGCCAGAAGTACTGAGGGATTACACAACCCTCAATCCTGCCTTCAACCAAAGACAGAGAGGAGTCTGAACAAATACCAGACCATAAGCAACTTACGGAAGGTTTATTTTCAGCTTACAATTTTCAGGGGGAAATTTCATGGCGGGAAAGACATGGTTTTGGGAGCAGGAAGCCAGCTAGCAGGCAGGAAGGAGAGTCCTAACAGGAAGAGGAGCCAGGCTACCAAACCTTAAGGCCTGCCCCCACAATGACTCACTTCGTCCAACAAGGCTCCATTTCCTAAGCCTTCCACAACCTTTCCAAATAGCACTACCAGACAGGGCCTAAGTGTTCAAACACATGAGGCTATGAGGTGGGGGGGTGTAAGGGGGCATGGGGGCTTAGTCCCTAAGGGTGCATGAGTTCCTGTTGCCCGCTGTGGCCAGCACATTGATACACATTTTTTTTTTTTTTTGGAGAGAGACAGAGAGAGAGGGAGAGGAAGACAGATAGAGATGGGAGCGCCAGCAGCCTCTTAGCTGCTGAGAACAAAATCCAGATGCGTGTGCCCCCTTGTGGTCAAGTGCGGCATTGCGCCCTTGCGTCACTGCATCTGGCTAAACGTGGGACCTGGAGATTGGAACCAGTTCTTAGGCTTAGGAGGCAGGTGCCTTGACTGCTAAGCCATCTCTCCAGCCCGTTGATACACATCTTATTAGCTTTCTCCCTTCCAAATACATGGTGTACGCTTATGTCTTAGTTACTTCACCATCTCCTATAAGGAACCAGATGAAGACAGCGTCTCAGAACAAAGGGCCTCCCCATTTTAATATATAAAAATTATTTTATTTGAGAGAGAAAGAGAGAGAGAGGCAGATATATAGACAGGAAAGAGAGAGACAGAGAAAGAGAGAGAGAATGGGTGCACCAAGGCCTTAGCTGCTGCAAACGAAGTCCAGAAGCATATGCTACCTCGTTCATCTGGCTTACGTGGGTCCTGGGTCCTTTGGCTTCATAGGCAACTACCTTAACCACTAAGCAATCTCTCCAGCCCCCAACTTGCTTTACTGCCCCCACCATCACTGCAGTGCCCCCAGGCCTCAGAGCAGTGTGCAAGACATTGGCCTAGGAAAAACAACCTCTCCATTTCCTTTCAGTCGGGGGCCCTTGAGACTGTGCCACGTCTCTGCTCCAGTAGAACATGGGATTTTAAAAGCCACTTTCCACAGACGTTTTCTGGTGGAAGGAGCAGGAGACTCTTCATAAACCCAAAGTCAGACTAAGCTTTGACTTTGTCCAAGGGTTATTATGAGCTCGCTTTCTCTTTTGCCCACTTGCTTTATGGAGTGAGGAAATGAACTGGTGCCAACTGGCAGATACACTGTCCCCAAATAGGTTAGGGACAATGAAGCTTGAACAGCTTTTAGATGGATATAGAGCCTCCACCCCTCTCCTTTTGATGGGTGATCCACCCCCCCCCAGTCTTCATTCAACCTTCACATGGAGGAGAAAGAGGGAAAAATCAGGACTTCAAGGCTTTTCTCCATAGCTGGGAGAGCAAGAAGCACACGTGGGTGCACATGTGGGTGCTCTATTTGACCGTACTCTCTGCCTCGGGGTGGCCGTCTGACTTTCTAACTCTTTGCACCTGTGCCAAGTACCTGCTGGTGCTTTCCTGCCTTCTAGGCAATTAACACCATCTGGGAGCTGCTCTCAGCCATAGCTGTGGACTCTGTGGGATTACATCCCCTGGCTATCTGGCCTTTGGGGGAGGGGAGAGGAGAGATATAGAGAACATTCTCCACCATTCTTCTGAGTCTACCCTTCACTTGCTGAGTGACACTCCCTGTCTTGGCTATCTTTGAATCCCACCTCATGCTCCAGTACTCTGCTGGTATTTTCTTATCCCCGCCCCCCAAATTCTTGTGTCATCCTCTACTTCTGGGACAGCACACACTAAACTATTTCCTATACCACGTTGGGTACTTTCTGTTTACCCTCACATCTCTTCCCATTTGTACTGGTCACAACATCAGGGGTGAGAGCAAGTCCACTGGTGCAGTTGGGTCTGAAGGTATCCAGAGCTGCCCATAGAGGATCCTTGTGGACTGCAGGCACAAGTTAAAGGGTGTGTGTCCATCCTCCACCAGCGGCAATAGGACCAATAACTCTGGGGCCAGCTCTGCAACTCCTGCTGGGATCCTGTCCCTTCCTTCCATGGCTTGCACAGTCACCTCTGGCCTCCACTGTCCGTTCTCCACTCATGCTTCAGCTAGCTGTCCCCTCTCCCCATTTCCCACCCTCTTCATGCTGGTTGACTTTCACTTGCTGTTTTTTCTGCTTACAATATTTCTCCCTGCCTTTCCCATAGCCAAATCCTAGCCATTCTTAAGGAGCCAATCCAAGGCCCAGCCCTTGTACTGAGCATTCCCAGGCTCCCTCAAATGAAGGAAGATGCTTTGACCTTATTTTCTTGCCGTCTTGTCCCAGCATCTCACTCCTGCAGCATCATCACATACTGTATCGAAATTGTCTGTGGATGCCGTGCAGTCCACCACACCATGCGCTCGCTCTTTGGAAACCCAGGCTGTGGCTTACTCAGTATTTGCATGGCCAGAGTCATCCCAAGGTTCTGGAACACTGTGGTGCTAGCTGGAGCCTGGATTCCTCGGAAACTCAGCTTGAAATGGAGGTCTGTTTATAAATGATTCTGCTCGCAGGAGAAAACTGAAAAAGGAGAGGAAAGCACTGGAGGTTGGCGCGGGGGGGTGGGGCGGGTTGGTGGAGGGTGTGGCAAGCAAGGTGTGACCAGGACAAACTCCAACCAGAAGAGTTTGACCCTGAAACTGTAGGATATGCTGCAGCGGGAGTTCTGGCCAGCAGATGTCCTGAAAGATCCACTTTTATACACTGTGCCCACTGCCCATCAGTTCTGGTGGAGGCTGCTCCAGGGAGACGTAAGTCCTAGAACTTCTCTGTGTCTCTGTGTGGGCAGAGTGGGTATATAGATCCCAAAGCCAGTGTGGAGGTTTGATTCAGGCGTCCCCCATAAACTGAGGTGTTCTGAAGGCTAGGTTCCCAGCTGATGGAGATTTGGGAACACCTCCTGGAGGCAGTGCATTGTTGGGGGCGGGCTTATGGGCGTTATAGCCAGTTTCCCATTGCCAGTGTTTGGCACACTCTCCTGTTGCTATTGTCCACCTGATGTTGGCCAGGGGGTGATGTCCACCCTCTGCTTATGCCATTGGTTCCCCTTGCCATCTTGGAGCTTCCCTTCGAGTTTGTAAGCCAAATAAACCCTCCACCCCCCCCCAAAAAAAAGCTTCTCTTGGTCAGGTGATTTCTGCCAGCAATGTGAACCTGACTGCAACAGCCAGCCTTCCAGACTCCTGCCCCAGACACGGGACGCTCACAGGATGAGTACCAAGACCATCCACTAGAGGGCTCACCATTCACCTGATGACCCCCATTGAGAACCTCAATGCGAGGACTGACTCCTCTTCAAGGCTCTTGACCTCGCAACAGCCCAAATCTCAAAAACCTGCTCACGCTGTGCTCTAACCACAATCTCTACTGGCATCCTTCTTGCTCTCCAGCATCAGGTTCTAACATGTCCTGTGTCCCCATGTCCTCTCACTCTTCATAGATTCGCCCCAAGTACGATTTCATACTTTTCCTTTCAAATCGATGTGGAAGCCATTTCCTTTCCTCATTCTCATCCCATTGCTGCCACATTCTCAGATCCTGGTAGGACCACTTGTGCCCATCAGCTGAATGAATGAATAGATAAATGAACTATGACCCAACCTGATAAAACATGTCCACTCTCCAAGCATGGCAGACAATTTTCCATGTGTTTATCCCACCTCATTTATTAGTCCTTATCCATTTCTAAGTACTCATTTGAATCTATTTCTAAGAACTGCATATACAGGTTCACACCCATGGATTCAACCACCTATGGATGGAAAATAATTGAAAACAAAATGATGTCTTTCTGACTGAATGTGCAGACTTCCTCCTTGTCCTTAGCCTTAGACAATATAGCAAAGCAATTTTTACCAAGTATTTACATTGTAGGTTTTAAAAAATATTATTTATTTATGAGAGATGGAGAAAGAGAATTAATAGGTGCACCAGGGCTACTTGTCCCTGCAAACTAACTCCAGACTCATGTGCCACTTTGTGCATCTGGCTTTATGTGGTACTGGGGAATCGAACCCGGGCTAGCTGGATTTGCAAGCAAGTCTCTCTAACCACTGATCTACCTTCTGAGCCCTGTAGGTTTTATAAGCCATCTAGATATGATTTAAAGCATGTGGGAGAATATGTGTATGTTCTGTGTAAACACTATACCATTTTATGTAAGGACTTTTGTGCATCTGCGAATTTGGTATCCTGGGGGGTCCTGGCATAACCCTCCCCAGAGATACTGAGGAATGACCACTCATCCTTCTGCAGCATAGCTCACATGTCCCTGATCCCGCACCCTTGCTCTTCTCCTCTTCAGACCTAAAATGAGGAGCCTGTGTCATAGCCAGTGTTCAAATCCCCAGTGTTCTCATCCCTGCCTGCTAACCTCTGCCCATTTCCCAAGACTTACTTTCCTAAATGAGTCTTCCCTTCTTTGAACTTGTGACACTTATTTTGTTCCATTCCTAGGGAGCTGCCAAAATTTCATTTCATTTCATTTATTTATTTTTATTTTATTTTTGCCATTGCCATCTTCAAAAGATAACAAGCTCCTCCACGTTGAGGCAGATGTGTGACTGGCACTTGCTGGGCACCTCAGACTTCAGCTGTCTCTCTTGTGTACACACAGGACTGAGTTTCCCTACCTCACTGAACTGAGGTGACTCTGGGACTGCTTTTAGATAATGAGATGCGAGCAGAGTGACCTGCCAGTGAAAATCATGAAGGGCCAGTGTGGGACACTTCATGTCCCCTATTCCTGATTTAATGGTCACAGGAGAACAGAGATGGAGCTTCCTGTAGTTCAGGTCTTTGAGTAGTGATGGAGCAGAGGGTCCCAGTATTTTCACAAGTATGTGGCATAAGCAGGAGCTACATTTTTATGGTTCTGATCACTGTGATTTGTGGGTTGTTACACAGCACAAAAGAGACCCATTTTTGTAGGACTCTTGGTCTGGGGCCCTATGAATCTAGTTTGTTTTCTTGTAGGTGAACCCCAAGGGATATTGTTGGATGAAGTACAACGAGAAGCTCTGTGTGTTGATGGCAGTCACCACCGTTGCATGGCTGAGATGTTGGGAAGGATCAGATAGGCCTGGCCTGGAACGAAGGCATTATGCTAGAGATTACACAGAGGCACCAATTACAATTGAGTCACTGCGAGACCATCTACTGCATTCTGTAGATGACCATGAGGTGGTTACAGTTTGGGAACCACAAGAGTGTCTTCCTTATACAATTTTCCTTCCCTCCTTTTTTCCTTTCCTTTTTCCTCTAAATTTCTCCTGTTTGACTCCCTTCCTCCTTCCCTCCATACATTCTTTCAATATAGTTTTGTTTGTTGTCTACATAAGCTTGTATAAAAGGCAAGAATAACTGACTGCTGCTCCCTCAATGTATAACCCACAACCCCATAGGGAAAACCTGCAACCCCACTGAGGAGGGCCCCAAGTGGAAAGGGGGCGGGGACGAGAGAAAGGATAGTACCGACACATGATGTATCCATACTTAGTATGTCTGTAATTCATAAAAACTTTGAAAATACAAGAATAAAACAGATAAAAAGGTTTGAATAAAGAGCAGAAAATCTTGACCTACCAGGCAACATGTGCCCATTGGTGCAATTGTGGCAGGAAAGTTATGAAAGTAACCAACTGTTCAACCGGACTTGAGGTCTGCTCCACGGGAGGGAAATAATGCCTGGTACTACAGATCTGGCCTCAAACCTGTGGTTAGGGACTTGGGCCCTAGGGGAACCCAATGCTGAGGTCATGCTAAATGGACAACATGTCAGCACTTTCTTCTAAATATTTATGTTTGCTTGCATAGAATGGTATTGCTTACGGCCTCAGTCACCAGAGTTTATTTATGCAAAGGGCAGAAGTTAGTGCAGAGATGGGTAGTTGGCAAAGTTATCAAGAACAAGTGACTTGGGTGTATTTAGTTCTAAGCATGACATTTAAACCATATACTCAAAGGCTTAGGGAACTTCGAAGAAGAGGGGCAAACAGTAAGAGCAGGAAGGTGGGAAGGGGGGCCATGGAATGCTCTCTTCTGGGTAGACATGGTCACTTGACCTGCACAAGATGGAGACTGTCAGTGTCTCATCATGGATGGGGAGGGGTTCACAAGACCCAGTAACCTCCTGGGTAGCTAATAGCAACTGGGTGATTTGGTTTTTTTTTTTAGAATTTCTAAAAAATATATATTTAATTAATTTATTTATTTGAGAGAGACAGACAGAGAATGGGCACACCAGGGCCTCCAGCCACTGCAAATGAACTCCAGATGCATGTGCCCCCTTGCGCATCTGGCTTACGTGGGTCCTGGGATTTGAACTGGGGTCCGTTGGCTTTGCAAGCAAATGCCTTAACTGCTAAGCAATCTCTCCTCTAGGAGAGGAAGAGTCATGTTCTTCGATGGTGTAGCCACTGGTGGTCTGCCTATTCCCCAGCATATCACCTTCCACTCATGATTATCTAAGAAACCTTAATTTAATTCAGTAAAAAAAAAAAAAAAAAAAAAAAAAAAAAAAAAAAAAGACCAGGGGCATGAAGGTAGGATGGGGATTAAATGGGAGAAGGGTTTTAGAGGGAGTGATGAGAAAGGGCAATTGTGGGGTGGGAGTGGGATCAAAATGCTTTGTATACATGTATGAAAGTATTGAAAACAAGAACAGGAGCTGGAGAGATGGCTCAGTAGTTAAGGTGCTTGCCTACAAAGCCTAAGGACTCAGGTTCGATTCCCCAATACCCATATAAGCCAGATGTACAAGGTGGCACATGTGTCTGGAGTTCATTTGCAGCAGCTAGAGGCCCTGGCATGCTCATCTTTTTTCCCTCTCTCTCTCTTTATTTGCCTCTTTCTCTCTGTCTCAAATAAATGAAATAAAAATATTAAAAGAAAATTTAAAAATAAGAACAGAAAACCGTGCCATAATGATAGTTAAATTTGTGTTTTTGGAAATATTAATCTTTAGACCAACATAGGTGGTTTCCTCAATTTCCATCATAAATAGCTCAAATTTCACTCAAAAAATACAATGGATAAGATTTTTCTAATGACAAAGTACATGTAATATTACATCTTGCTTTTCTCACTTTGGGGGATTATTTTCTACCATCATGGTCCAAGATCTTTGAAATAGCTTTAAGAAAAAAAAAAAAAACTTTTTTTTCATCAGTGCCAGCAATAAATGAATCACACAGACAATTTGCCACAATGGCCTTTTTTCTTTCTGTGCAAAGACAAGAATGCCCAGAGAAGCTCAGCCTTCACCAACCTTGTGGTTCTGAAATTACTCATCCAGACATGAAACAAAATTGAAAAATCAGAGAGATCTAGTTTGAAAGAAAAAGAATGGTGGATGGTCAGAGGACCAAGTAAGTACTCATTCTGCTTTTGTGCTATGGGATGAAGATACTTGGATCAAAAGAGGACTTGGAAATGCCAAGGAATTGACAGCAGGGCTAAAAGACTTGGGCAAAGTGTTTATCATACCAGAAAAAAAAAAAGAAAGAAAGAAAGGAAAGGAAAGGAAAAGAAAGGGCATACATATGCTGGGTGTCAGCAGCCGCCGCCACCGAGCCCTCGCCTCTCCCCTCTTGCCATAACAAACTCATTGACAAGGACTGTCACTGACTGCGCTTTATCTTTGCTGTGCTACTCCGAGGGCGCATTCCAAGTGCATCCTCCATAAATGGGGGTTTGCTTCCTGACCCTGGAGATCAATTCTCTGTCAAAGAGAGCTGGCTGATGGATCACCTTGTGCCTGCCACTGCATCGAAAATCACATCAAATACCTGCTCAACCCACTTAGGAATTATGCACTGGAATCTCCGAAGAGGAGGTTGGAGATGAAACGAGGGGTAAAATGTGTATTCATTCACGTAGCCTGCCAACCTGTGTGTCTCACAAAGCCAGGGCAATGTGCTAGGCTCAGTGATTAGTGTGAGTCTCCCACAGGCATTGGAATAACCTCACAGATTTTTGGAGTCAGGATTTGTAGTTTCCCAGTTCTGTGACCTTGGGCAAATTTTTCCACTTTCCTCAGATTCTTTTTTTTTTTTTTTTTTTCTGTCTGAAGTAAAGGTGTTAATAATGATACCTTCTTCCCTCTCAGAGCAGTGTCTTCATCTGGTCCCCTTGGAGGAAAGATCCTGAGACATGGACTTAAGAGTAAGCAATGAGGCTAGAGAGATGGCTCAGTAGTGAAGGCGCTTGGCTGCAAAGCCTAAGGATACAGGTTCAATTCCCCAGTACCCACGAAAGCCTGCACAAGGTGGCACATGCATCTGGAATGCATTTGCGATGGCTAGAGGTCCTGGCACGTGCCCATTCTCTCATATATCTCATATATCTGCCCCCCTCTCTGTCTCTCAGATAAATAAATGAATAAATAATAAAGATTTTTTTAAAAAGCAAGTGTAGTCCTAACAATCTTTATTATTTATTTTTTAAAAACTTTGTATTTTCTATTATTTTTTTGGAGAGAGACACAGAGAGAGACAGAGAGAGAGACAGAGAGAGAGACAGAGAGAGAGGAGGAGAGGAAGACAGAGATGGGCATGCCAGCAGTCTCAGCTGCTGCGAACGAAATCCAGATGTGTGCGCCCCCTTGTGGTCAAGTGCGGCATCGCGCCCTTGCGTCACTTTGCATCTGGCTAAACACGGGACTTGGAGATTGGAACCGCTGGAGATTGGAACCAGCGTTCTTAGGCTTAGGAGGTTGGCACCTTGATGGCTAAGCCATCTCTCCAGCCCTTATTATTTATTTTTGTTTGGGGGGATGAAGGCAGACCAGGGAGACTGGTGATTGGATGGTGACCCACTGAGCAATTGGCACTGAAATTGACAGAAGCTCATTCCCGCCGAGGATGGAGGAGACTGAGTTTCTACCATAATAAAGTATGCATCTTAGCTGTGTGTGAACCCATGTATATGAACACACACAGATGCAAGCACAGAGGACATCAGGTGCTTAAGTCCTTGGCACTTCTGCCTTGCCATGCAAAGTGGACTCTGGGAGGAAGAGAAAGCCTGCAGGCAAAGTGACACAGGGGCTGGCAGGTGGCCATCAGGCAGTGAGGGTGAAGGGACATGCCCAGAGCATCTTCAGGCCGCTGCTTGGAATATTAAATGAGCTTATTATTGTGCAACGAGAAGAGTCCCTGACTTGAAACGAGCAGTCTGTTAAAAAAAAGAAAAAGAAGCAACTTAAACAGCACTGAGGTTAGAGTACTGTTTTTTTTTTTTTTTTGGGGGGGGGGACGGTTTATTCTCCTAGGCTAGAGTTTGTTTTTGCTTTTCTTTTCTCTGAGATAATGGACTGCCACTAGGATTCTGGAACCAGCCTGGTGGTGAGGCCTTATGGGGTTTCCTTGAGGTTAACTATGTAAATGTGAAGTGGATATATTGATGGATTTGTCTCCAACCAAAGGAATATCACCTGTTGTAGCTTGCCTCTTTTCTTTTCTTTTCTTTTCTTTTCTTTTCTTTTCTTTTCTTTTCTTTTCTTTTCTTTTCTTTTCTCTTCTCTTCTCTTCTCTTCTCTCCTCTTCTCTTCTCTTTTCTTTTCTTTCTTTTTGAGGTAGGGTTTCACTCTAGCCCAGACTGACCTAGAATTCACTCTGTAGTCTCAGGCTGGCCTTGAACTCACAGTGATTCTCCTATCTCTGCCTCCCAAGTGCTGGGATTAAAGGCGTGCGCCACCACGCCTGGTTTAGGCTTAATTCTTAAGCCTAAGCCAACACAAAACCAGTACCACATTCAACACTGGTGACCACAACCCAGTCATGCTATGCTGTACTGACAAATAAGCCCGGGATCTTGGCAAGTTTCTTCTCTCTTATCCAGCCTTCTGTGAGGACTCATTGAAGACAGAGGCTGGGCTGGGTACAATAGAGTCGTGACTGAATCCTTAGCACCTAGTATAGGATACCGCCCTAACAGGGACAGTGGTATGCAAATCCCGTAAGCCTCATGCTGTCAGCTGTCCTGTCATTTGAAATAACATGCTTCTTTTCCCTGGAAAATTTTCTTGTTCTCTCAAGTCTGAAATAACCCTCCTTTCCCCCTTAAGGGGTTCAAGCTTCTCCATAGTGGGCCACATTCAGCCATGCACTATGATAATTATGTCACCTCAGACTTTGTCATTCTTACCTCAAACTCCTCTCATGGCTCCCATTCACACCGGATACTCTCTAGAACCTTCCCTGCCTATGGAACTCCTGTATACTGTAGCCACAGAGTGTCCTCTTACAGCCTCACCCACTTTCCCTTCTCTCTCTCCTCCATCCACAGGGGCCTCATAATATCCTGCATATTCGTTATGCCTTAAGGCCTCTGTGCCTGCTGATTCCTGGGTAAATCTCCTTTCTGCCTCAAACCACTTCAGTTGAGTTAGATCCGGTTCAGATGCCATCACCTCAGAAAAGCCTTCCCTGGACAATGTCTCACAGATCATATACTACCATAATAATATGCTTTGAGTTTTCCCCATAGCACTCATTTGTCTAGTTGTCCTGTCCCTGTCTCCACCCACAGCCATGCCAACTCCATGAGGACACAGGCTTCGACTTATTTTACATGTTACTTTAGCTCCTACCACAGTGACTGGCGTTTACTGGGAACTCAGTAAATGGTCATTGAATAAATGCATGAGGATTACTGTGTCCTTCTAGAATTATAGAATTGAAGTGACATAGCTACTTATTTATCAGTTATTTTGGATCTCTATATAGTCAAGTCTTAATACCAAAGTACCACATACTGAGTTGGCTGATAAACAAGAGAGAGAGAGAGAGAGAAAGAGAGAGAGAGAGAGAGAGAGAGCTGAGGAGATGGTTCAGTTGGTAACGTGCTTGTTGCACAAGCATGAAGACCTGAGTTCAGATCCCCAACAGTCATGTAACAACAGCTGGATGCAGTGCACACGTGTAGTCCCAGGGCTAGGGAAGCAGAGGCAGGGGGATCCCCGGGGTTTGCTGGCTGGCTAGTCCAGCTGAACTGATGAGCTCTGGGGTCAGTGGAAGATCCTGTCCTCAGTCAATAAAGTGGGGGCTGGAGAGATTGCTTAGTGGTTAAGGCCCTTGCCTACAGAGCCAAAGGACCGAGGTTCAATGCCCCAATATCCATGTAAAGCCAGATGTACAAGGTGGTGCATGCATCTGGAGTTTTTTTGCAGTGGCTACAGGCCCTGGTGCCCCCATTCTTTCTCTCTCTATCTGCCACCCCCCCACACAAATAAATAATAAAATAATTTTAAAAAAGGTGGAAGGCTGAAGAGATGGCTTTGTGGTTAAGGCTCTGCCCACAAAGCCTCAGGACTCAGGTTTCATTCCCCAGAACCCACGTACTGCCAGGTATACAAGGTGGCACATGTGTGTGGAGTTCATTTGCAGTGACTGGAGACCCTGGTATACCCATTCTCTCTATCTCTCTCTCAAATAAATAGATGAATAAATAATTTAAAAAATAAGGTGGAGATTGAGGAATATACATTCAGAACTCCTTACATTTACACATAATTGTGTTTATATGCATTGGAACATGTATGCACAGCACACACATACAAATGTAAAAAAACTCAGAATTTTTTATTCCTCCCCCAGTGCTGGAGGCTGGAAGTCCAACATGAGGTGCCAATACCATAGTTCAGGTGAGGGTCCTCATTCGGGTTGCAGACTGCCAACTTTTCACTGTGTCCACAGGTACTTTCTGGCCTCTTCTTGCAAAGGTACTTACTGACCTTCATGACCTCACCACCTCCTGTTACAGTGTGACGCTTTAATGTCCCTCACAGGCTCATTTCTGAACACTCAATTCCAACCTGGGGTGCTATTTTGAAGGCTGAGGAGTCTTTAGGAGGTGGTGCCTGGATGGAAGAATTAGTTCACTAGAGGTGAGATCATACATATATACATATGATTTATTTATTGTGTGTGTGTAATGAGAGAGAGAGAGAGAGACAGAGAGAGAAAGAGAAACCTGGGTGTGCCAGGATCTCTTGCCACACAACAAGCAAACTCCAGATGCATGCGCCTACCACTTTGTGCATCTGGTTTTAGGGGAGTACTGGGGACTCAAACCTGGGCCATCACGCTTTGTAAGCAAGTGCCTTTAACTGCTGAGCAATCTCTTCAGCCCAGGGGGAAGGCTTTTGAATGTTATACCTGTCTCTGGTTCTGGCTTGCTCTCTCTGCTTCTTGATCCATCAAGATGTGAACAGCTCTGCCACGTATGTTCGCTGCCACACAGAGCCACTCTTATGTGTGCTGAAATCCCTCTGAAACCATGAGCCCAAATAAACCATTTATCCTTTAAGTTGTTTCAGTCAGGCATGTGATCACGGTGACGTAAAAGTAACTAAGCCACCTCCCAAAGGCCCCATCTTCCCGTAACACCATAATGGAAGTAATGTTTGCACATAAGAATCTGGGGCAGGGGAGGTACAAATACTCAGTCCATTGCAATAGAGTTCACATTAACCTTTGTGACAGAATTAAAAAATATTTTATTTATTAATTTAAGAGAGAGAGGGAAAAAGAGAGAGAGAGAGGGAGATAATGGTCACACCAGAGCCTCTAGCCACTGCAAGTGAACTCCAGGTGCATGTGCCACCTAGTGCATCCAGCTTTATGTAGGCACTGGGGAATCAAACCTGGATCCTTTGGTTTTGCCAGAAAGCTCCTTAACTACTAAGCCATCTCTGCAGCCCCTATAACAGAGCTTTCACATATAGAGAAACTGACGCAGAGGGAGAATCCATGATTTGCCCAAGGCCACAGAGTCAGGGAGTGGCACTGCAGAGCCTGGAACTGGTGTCTGCACAGGGTTCTGCTTTTCACAGCTGTATTGTGCTCTAGGAGCTGGCTGGAGAGCCAACCTGAAAGCCATCAACTGCCCCTGTGTTGATTGAGACTTTTCATATGGGAAACACACATGGAATCCTCACCACGTGAACCGGGACAAAGCCTAGGATGAATGTCAAGAAGAGCTATGCAGGGGGCAGTTCGCAGTTACTCCACGAGGCCATCGAGCCCACGCAGGGCTCACACACTCTGTGAAATGGTTTTGCCATTGGGCCAGCAGAGACGTTTCACACAGAGGCTCCAGGCTTGACTTTCTTGCTCCCTGTGAGCAAACAATGTCTTTGTCAACATTCTGACATTTTCCTCCCAATAAACCCATTTGATGGGTGTTGCAGTTAGCTTCACTTTGCTGGCACAAAGGACCCATCCAAGAGCAGCTTGTGGGGGGAAAAAAGAGTTTATTCTGACTTATAGACTTCAGGGGAAGCTTCATCATGGCAGGGGAAAATGATGGAACGAACAGAGGGTGGACATGACCTCCTAGCCAACATCTCGTGGACCGCAGCAGCAGGAGAATGTGCCAAACACTGGCAAGGGGAAGCTGGTTATAATATTCATAAGCCCACCCCCAACAATACACTGCGTCCAGGAGGCTCCAATTGACAATTTACCATCAGCTGGGGACTTAGCATTCAGAACACGTAAGTTTATGGGGGACACCTGAATCAAAACACCACCACGGACTACTGTCTGGGTAAGGTTTCCTTGTTCTGGCAAAGTCCTGGAAGGCAAGCCTGTGTCAACCCTGCAGTCCCTTCCATGGGGTCATGGGTGTATGTTAGGTGCTTGATAAATGCTCCGTGAACAGGAGTGTTTCATTCGTCCCAAAGCAGACATCCATAAGGAACACTCAATGCCACACATGTCCTGTTAGTCCCTGCCAGTCTTCCCCTCTGCTAATGTACTGTACACAGCATCCAACTCGTTTTCCTGCTCCAAATATGACCCATGCCCTTCCATGCTCATGAACTCCCTTTGGGTTCTCATTATCCTAACAAAGAGTTTCAATGAAGTGTAAACTTAAAAAAAAAAAAAAAGTCCTGACACAGTTATAGAATGTCAGTACCTGACGGCATCCTGGAGACCAGATGCTGTCTCCCCTATAACCCATCCCCCTCCCTGAATAGCATTCTAACAAGGTAGAGGGAATCAGATGAGGATGTAGGGGTCAGTGTCCAGACCGGGCCTTGGACTCAGGTCTCCTAGCACTTAGGCCACTGGTCACCTTTGGTGAGCACCACCAGGTATAGAACATACCAACAAAGTCACATAGCAGCTTTCTGCTTGAAGGCGGCTGGATTCTCCCTTCGCCCTATCATGGTAACCATTTTCATATAGTTTTATCCCCCTTTGGCCTCTGATCCATGGACTAGATAATTAATCAGGCTTTTGAATAATTAAAACTATTTAAAATGCCTTTGTAACCTGCTAAAATTGCTCCAGTAATTACTGCCTTATCAAGAAACAGATTCTGCAGACTGGAATACTTTCCCAAGGATGGGAAAGTATTTTCACTTGAGGCTTCACAAATTCAGAAGTTGAGGAGGAAGTGTTTGTTATGCAGAGAGTCCCTTTGCAGCCAAAGAGCACCAAATCAAGACTTTGAAATCTCCACAGACTCCGCTGTCTTCCTAAAGGGTAGATACCAGAAACGGCTGTAAAATGTGATCATTAATTCAAATAATAGTATGCACTTGGGCCTTTCTAGGTCCAGCTTCCCAAGTCAACATCCACTTTTCTTTCTTTTTTTCTTCTTTTGTTTGTTTGTGTTTGCCAGACAGGTTGCCAAGGGTTGGACGCTATGTAGTCCAGGCTGGCTGCCAACTTAAGATCCTCTTGCCTTAGCCACTCAAGTGCTGGGGGTCACACACGTGTTCCTGAAGTGAAGGACATAGCAACGCTTGCTTTTCTAGTTACCACCACCTGTTCCTTTTTATTTTGTATTCTTGAGACAAGGTTTCATAGAGGCCCAGGTTGACCTTGAACTCACTATGCAGCTGGGGATGACCTTGAACTTCTGGGCCTCCTGAATCCACTTCCTGAGAGTGCTGGAATGACAAGACATGTGTCAATATATCCAGTTTATATGATACTGTGAATTTGATGCTGTGTTTATGATCCCAACTCAGCTACACCTTTAGCCCTCCACCTAGTCCTCTTTTGACCTGGCCAACACCTTAGTTGAGTCTTGAGACCAAGTACCTGTCCCCAGGCCTCTGCCCTCTGGCTGCACCTTCTGATGGATGGATGCTGTGAAAGCCAGCTCTAGGTATCCAAGGCTGGATTCAGAAGAATTCTGGAATCCTGGTGGATAGTTCCAGAAAGCAAAAGGCAGTAGAAAAACCATGGGTTCTTTGGGGCAGATGGACTGAATCTAGAATGGGGAAGCCCCTCAAGTTTCTTGGCCTCAGTTTTTCTTTGGTGAGATGGGAAGTGTAACACATGCTTTCAGATCTGGCAGAAAATAGAGGGATACCCATTGTGGTAGTTTGAATATATGTCCCCCAATATATTCAGTGTTTTTTTTTTTTAGTTATAGCTTGCATCTGCAATCACACAGTCTTAAGGTGTGGTGATGGTTTGAGATTCATTGTAAAGATATGCAAATGTGCCTAGCAGGAGTTCCTGAAGTGTGCTGTGTGACCTTTTGGCTGTAGATTCTGTGTCTGTGGTGGCTGGTTGGCTTTCTCTCTCTCTGCTTGGTCCTGTGGAGAGCAGGCCACTTCTCTTGCCATTATGGAACTTCCCCTGGATCTGTAAGCTTCAATAAATATCCCTTCCTCCATAACTGTGCCTGGTCTGGAAGTTCATCTCAGCGAACCTGAAGCTGTCTGTAACAGTAAAGTGGTACCGAGGAGTGTGGGGTGAGATGAACCTGACCGTGTGGATATTCATCTTTTGGAACTTTTGTTTTGGAGGAATGGGCATGGACTTGGTGCTTGCAACTGAAGATGCCTTCTGGGTGGTAAGCCAAGTTTTATGGACTATTCTGATGAGTTTGAGAATGCTAAGTGCAGACAGTATTGAACTTAGGCTTGGCTTTGCTCTTAGGACTTTGTTGGAACTGGGCTACTGGCATAAGGGATGGCTATGCTATCCAGGCCCAGAGATCAAACTTAAATTTGTTATGCTTGGCTAAAGATATTGGACTGAGATTTTAAGATTTTAAGACAACCTCCTTTTTTAGCCTATTTTGCATTAGCAATTTAAGGAAGGTTTTTGGCCTGACTTTTTACATTAAAACAATGGAGAGGATAAAATTTTACTGGAGAAGGAAAATATTTTATTTATTTGTTTATTAAGAATATGGCTTGAGAAAGTATTGGTTTTGGAAGCATGAAAAATGCATGGAGGGATGGAGGGTCCAGGGAGACAGACAAAAGAAGGAATGCTGGAAAGCCTTTGGAAGAGAGAGAACTCTGCCCAGCTAGAAAACCACAAGTCTCTGGTTATATGGGTCAGAAGTCATGAGTCTGATGATGGCTGAGTTTGCATTTAGTCTCTCCTTGCTATTCCTTATACAGTTAAAAATGTTTACTCTGTGCCTTTACATGTTGAAAGTATTTAACTTGTTTGATTTTACAGGACTATCTTAAGTTGGTCAAGACTTGAGAACCTTTGAAATGGACTGAGTACAATTTATGTGATAGTTATAAACTAGATATTCAGTGTTTTTTTTTAGTTATAGCTTGCATCTGCAATCACCTTGCTAGAGGCAATAGAGGTCTTAAGGTGTGGTGATGGTTTGAGATTCCATTGTAAAGATATGCAAATTGCAGAGTTCCTGAAGTGTGCTGTGTGACCTTTTGGCTGTAGTTTTATTCTGTGTGCTGTGGTGGCTGGTTGGCTTTTCTCTCTCTGCTTGGTCCTGTGGAGAGCAGGCCACTTCTCTGCCATTATGGAACTTCCCTGGATCCTTCAAAAATAATATCCCTTCCTCCATTGTGCCTGGTCTGGAAGTTCATCTTAGCGAACCTGAAGCTGTCTGTAACAGTAAAGTGGCGAGAGTGTGGGGTGAGATGAACCTGACCGTGTGGATATTCATCTTTTGGAACTTTTGTTTTGGAGGAATGGGCATGGACTTGGTGCTTGCAACTGAAGATGCCTTCTGGAGTGGTAAGCCAAGTTTTATGGACTATTCTGATGAGAGTTTGAATGCTAAGTGCAGACAGTATTGAACTTCGAGGCTTGGCTTTGAGCTTTCTAGGGGAAGGAAAGACTGCAGAGGACTTTGTTGGAACTGGGCTCTGGCATAAGGGATGGCTCGTTCTGCTATCCAGGCCCAGAGTGTTTGATCAAACTTAAATTTGTAATGGACTGATGTGCTTGGCTAAAGATATTGGACCTGAACAAGTTAAAAGTAGAGGCATTGAGACTGGTTGAGCTGCTTTAGATAGCAATCTTAAGGAAGGTGGAAGGAAGGTGATTTACATTAAAACAATGGAGAGGATGCCTGAGGAAAGACTGTTAGAAATGCAAACTTTTGGAAAGAGTGTTTACTGGAGAAGGAACCTCCACTGATTTATTTTGTCCCTGTATTAAGAATATGGCTGTGTCCTGCACACCTGGTATTGGTTTTGGAAGCATGAAAAATGCATGGAGTGGTCATGAGTTGCACACGGTTCCAGGAGACGGCATGAGGCAGGGCATGAAGACCCTCAGGAATAGGCTGGAAGAGCCTTTGGAAGATGGACCGTGGTTTGCATGGAGACCTGAAGATGTTTTGGATATAAGGACTGTGCAAAAGGGCTACCATGGAGTGCAGTGTTGGCATAGGATGAAAGTTTTCCCTGGCGACTCTGCCCAGCTGGAGGGAAGGAATTGGAAAACCTGGATCAGTCTCTGGTTATATGGAACTTGAACTGCAGAAGTCTGATGAGTACTGATGATGGCTGAGTTTGCATTTAGTCTCTCCTTGCTATTCCTTATACAGTTAAAAATGTTTACTCTGTGCCTTTACATGTTGAAAGTATTTAACTTGTTTGATTTTACAGGACTATCTTAAGTTGGTCAAGACTGTGAGAACTTTGAAATTGGACTGAGTACAATTTACAATGTGTGATAGTTATAAATCTATTGGGGGCCAGGAGCTAAATATATTGGGGGCCAGGGGCGGAATGTGGTAGTTTGAATATATGTCCCCCAATATATTCAGTGTTTTTTTTTTTTTAGTTATAGCTTGCATCTGCAATCACCTTGCTAGAGGCAAGGTCATCTGGTCTTAATGTGATGGTTTGAGATTCCATTGTAAAGATGGCAGGAGTTCCTGAAGTGTGCTGTGTGACCTTTTGGCTGTAGTTTTATTCTGTGTGCTGTGGTGGCTGGTTGGCTTTCTCTCTCTCTGCTTGGTCCTGTGGAGAGCAGGCCACTTCTCTTGCCATTATGGAACTTCCCCTGGATCTGTAAGCTTCAATAAATAATATCCCTTCCTCCATAACTGTGCCTGGTCTGGAAGTTCATCTTAGCGAACCTGAAGCTGTCTGTAACACCCATATACACACAGAAGGTGATTATGTGTGTTCATGGACCTTCATAGGGATTTCCCTCCAACCTCTGCCAGTTACAAAAGGATCAAATTCTGCTGTGGGGCTTGACCATGCCCTGCAATGTGTAGCTTGTAGTTATGTTTGCTTTAGACTTTTAGCTATAAGCTTTTGTTATAACCTTGCTAAAGACAATCCTAACGATTGCCATTTAAGTAGAAGGTGGTTTATTTCTTTAAAAAAAAAAACCTAAAATTTTAGTTTTAAAAATATTTTATTTATTTATTTACATATTTGAGAAAGAGGGAGGGATGGAGGGAAGGAGGGAGGGAGACAGACAAAGAGAAAGAGAGAGAGAGAGAGAGAGAACTCTAGACACAAGTACCACCTTGTGCATCTGGATTATGTGGGTACTGGGGAACAGAACCTAGGTCCTTAGGCTTTGCAGGCAAGCGCTTTAACAGCTAAGCCATCTCTCCAGCCCCTAAAAAACAATCTTTATATGGTTGGAATATCGAATTCTTGTGGCTCACCAGCAGATGTGGGCTTCCTTAATGACTTCTGTGTCTTGCTCAGGTGGCCTTTTTCTCTCTCCCTCACACCTTGCTATTTATACCACTTAATTTCTTTTTAGATACCCTTGTTTTGGCCCCAGTATCATCTCTCCACTTATCCCTGAATGAATGACAAATTATGACAATTAAACTTGCTCTGGGGTGTGGACACAGTAAGTGTCAGGAGGCGACACATACTGGCACAATGCAAAATTGCAGCTGTCCTCTACTGGCAAACAGTAAACATTCTGGAAGGAGCAGGGTCAGGAGTCCTTAGAGCTGGGTGTGTAGGGACAAGGCAACAGAGAATCTTCTTTAATAGTATATATTATACAGTGCTGCATTCATCTGTCCGTGTGTGTGTGTGTGTGTGTGTGTGTGTGTGTGTGTGTGTTCGTTCGTTCCATTGGAAGATAAGCTCCTTAAAGCATTTAGTGTGTTGCATTTCTTCACCAAGTTATAATAGTGCCTGGTCAGAGATGGGGACATGGATGATGGATTATCAAAAAATATGTTAAAATAAGGCTGGAGAGATGGCTTAGCGGCCCAGGCGCTTGCCTTCAAAGCCTAATGACCTGGGTTCTATTCCCAAGTACCCACATAAGCCAGCTGCACAAGGTGGCACATGCATCTGGAGTTCATTTGCAGTGGCTGGAGGCCCTGCTATGCCCATTTGCTCTCTGTCCCCCCCTTTCTCTCTCATAAATAAATAAATATATTAAAATAAATATGGAGGAGCCAGCAATCAGGAGCCTATGTCAGGAAGACCATGAATTTAAAGGTAGCCTGAGTTATATAGCAAGACCTGTCTGTAAATAATTAAATAAATATAAAAGTCTCTTCTGTTGCAGGGAGGCCATCAGAGGTAAGCATGATTGGTTGGGAGAGGGGCTAAACTAGCTTCAGTGGGATCACATCAGCTGGTCTAGGGATGATCAGACAGTACCCAGGAGCCCACCACAGGATGAAGCCTAGCATTTAGTGGCACAGGGCTGAAGCAGCAGCTCAGACGTTAGGGTGTGAGACAGGATCCCATTTCTAGATCTAGGGAGCGAAGTAAGAGCTTGGTGAGAAGGACTCAGGCAATAGCATTGGCTTTAGAGAATCAAAGCCTTTGTGGGACCAACAACAGACTGAACTGACAGAAAGTCATAATAACACCTAACCAGGGTCCCTTAATTCCCTTAAAAGCACGGCTAGGGCTGATTGCAACATGTGGAGAAGGAATGCTGATCCTAGTAGTTAACACAATGGAAACGGTTTTTCTTCCCCCAGATGTTTGTATGATGATGTGGAGTCTTTTTAAAATTATTTTTTTATTTACTTGAAAGAGAGAGAAAGACGCGGATAGATACATAGATAGACAGACAGAGAGGGAGAGAGATGAAGAAAGAATGGGTGTGCCAGGGAATTCAGCTGCTGTAAACAAACTCCAGAAGCATGCGCCACCTTGTACATCTGGCTTATGTGGGTCCTGGGGAATTGAACCTGGGTCCTTTGGATTCACAGGCAAACACCTTAACTGCTAAGCTATCTCTCTAGCCCTTAGGTAATTTAAAAACATTTTTATTTTACTTATTTGAGAGTGAATGAGAAAGAAAGATATAGATAGAGGGGGAGACATTTTTTTTTAAAGTGGTTTAGAACACCTGCTCTGGAATCCGATACCTCATGGTGTTGGACGTGTTCCATTGTTGTGGTAAGTCCTGGTTTTCACATCTGAAATCTGAAGACAAGAATGCCCATTACATAGACTTGTTGTAAAGATAATATGCTTTATGCGGTTTATGACATATGACAAATGCACAATCAATGGCAGTTTTTACTACAGCTATCATTATCAAGCTGGGCAAATATGTTGTTCTGAGGAAGAGAGTGAGAGCGACATAGCGGTTGAAGACACCAAGAAAAGCAATATCCAATTTCTTCCTCTGTCCTCCACTCACACCTCTGACTGTTTGAGTTGATGATCCATGGCTGTCTTAGTTGGCAGCTGCCCTAGTACAAGGCTCAGAGGAGTCACTGCTTTGAGTCCCTTCTGCTAGAAGCAGTCAGGATAGTCCAGGCAGGTTACAGGGCTGTAACAAACAACTCCTGGATTGGCTTATTTGTTGACTCCAAGGACAGGATTGTGATGGACAGACAAGGATGGACTAAGGATTATGGAACAGTCCCTTGCCTTTCAATTTCAACTTGGCAGAAGATAGACTGGCATCTTACTGCTTTCAAAGCTTCCACATGGAAGATTCTATTGGCCTGGGGGAATTTCGTGGCTATACCTAATGTCAAGGGGACAGTGAAGTCCTATCATGTGTCTGGAAGAAAGGGGACTAGAAGTATCCATTGAGGAGGACTAATTAACACCTTAGTTTTCTTTATTTCCCAGTTTGGTCCACTGGGAAAAGAGTCCCACTGTGATTTAGGGATGTCCATTGTGAATTTCTCCCAATTTCCCCCCTGTTTTCCGAGCAAACCCAGTCTCTGTGGCCCCAGGGATGAGCACATGACTCAAGTTAGGCAGAGTGTAACATCCACGGGGATGGCCACAGGACCAGCTCGAGTCCTTCCACCTGCTTTCCCTGAAAAGGGTGTTGAGACCATTTGAACGTGTCTCCTCAGTCATACCCTCTGCTCTTTGGAAGTTTAGCATTGCTGGAAGAACAGATCTGGTGAACGGAGTGAAGGGGCGTAGAGGCCCTGGTGAAGGTTAACTGGTCTTTAAGGCTGACTGTGCCATTGCCCTTCCCCATCTGGTTTAGTCCTGAGCATGGCTGTCTTCTGACCCATGGCTTGTATTTTCCTTCCAGCAATGTGTTCAGAGAGGCTGGACCCGGCTACTGACTTTCCCCAAACGCTTATTTTAGCTGGTTTCCAGTGCTTTGGCCAACGGAGTGCTTTAGCTGGATGCTGAAGGGCAGTGAGACGGAGAAGCGCAGGCATTTCTTGCCCACTCTTCCTGTGGTGGACAATTTCCCCAGCAGCGCACGCCCAGGCGTGGATTTCCGTGCATCAGCACATTCCCTGGCTTCCATATCTTTCCCTCAGTTTCTTGCCCCCGTGCATTTCTGAGTTACCCTCAGTTGTAAGTACTTGAAGCCGCTTCTCCTTTCCATATTAGAACGTCACTTGTTTGGTGACGTAAGCCAACACATTTCCTCTTTGGAGACTTGAGCGTCACTCCCAACCCAGGCAATGCAGTAGTCAATAGGAAAGGAAAAGTCGTTCCCTGTTTCTGGACACTTACTTGATGCCAGGGACTGCGCTCATAACCCTGTGGATATTATGAAGTCCACAGTGACCTCCATGCTATAGATGAGGAGGTAGAAATACAGACAGGGTAAGGAACCTTTACCCAGTCAGGGTTTTTCTTTAAATGGAAATTCACTCAGAAACAGCTGCCTCATGACATAAGGCAAAGGATTCCCACAGGTAGGTTGTGGCTCAAGGGTGTAAGACAAGAAGAAGGTGAAGAACGACAAGAGGCCCGTTCACATGCTATCCAGTGACATGGCCTAGAACCTGGACCTGCTTCTCCCAGCCAGGAGTGCCAGGAAGGAAGAGAACTCCATGTAAATGTGCTACAGGCACCTCCACTGGATGCAATGCAAATCAAGTCCTTGCCGCTAATTGCCACACATTTCGCTAAAGGTAGTAAATAGGAATCATTCTGGTGTCCTTAGAGACCACGGCGCCATTCAGTATTCATGGCAAATATATCACCGGGCTTCATAAGAGAATCATTTTAAAACAAAGCTTGGTCAGCTGTTTAATAATTTACTGATAGTGACAGCGGGGAGAATATCTAATAACCAGTGAGATTGGCTTTCAAATAGAAAATAAATTCATGCGAGAAGAGTTAGAGGAGAGACGAGAAGGGGAAGGGGAGGGCACATTATTAGCAGTAGGGAAATATTTAACATTTGTCAATTGCTGATTCTTTGGAATCCTATTAGGGCAGAGAAACTCAATTATGAAGAGGTTACAAAATTCCATGCATTTCATTTTCAGGTGTTCATGGGGGGGCGTGGTTTCATGTGGCTCTCACAGGAAAACAAGAACGACACAGTTGTGGTCTCTAAGGCTGGAATTCAACCTACAGTCTCATACTCATTGGGGTGGAATCAGACTTTGTTAATCTGGGGACATTTTTGGTGCTAGATGCTGTTTGCAATTACGTTTCAATGGCATGTGGGATAGGTGAGGCCTGAGACATCCAGAAAGCCAAGCTCGAGGGAAATAAACCCAACCCCAACTACAACTGTACATTTCCCTGCTCTGGGGAGAAGCAAGCCCAGAACTTATTACAGGGGTTCTGACTTCTGGGCCACCCGATCCTATTTATTTTTTGCCTGGTGGTCAGGTTCTATGGAAATGCCTAAGATGAAAAGGGTTTTTGAGATGAATGGGCTCAAAGGTCCCTGCTGATTCTAACATTCTTGGTCCACGATCAGCAGACACAAGTACAGTGGCTTTAAAAGGTTCAGGAGCTGTTGAGAGGAAAATGAAACCTAAAACAAGTATCCATCCTGAATCACTGAACTGCCTTGTGCTTCAGTTTCCTCACCTGTCCACCGGGGACAACAAGAGGACTGCAGGGCTGATGATGTTTGGCTCAGAATAAGCATGCAAAACCTTTGAATCCCAACAGTCCACAGGTAGAGGCAAAATCCATGTGGAATCCCTCAAGATGATCAAGCCTTAGGTGTCCGCGGCAGTGATTCTACAGTGGGTTTTTGTTTGTTTGTTTGTTTGTTTGTTTTTGTTGTTGTTGTTTGGTAAAGGGATACCTCACAGTCCCTGTCCTACCTGTCAGCACCCTCCCCTGAGCACAGGGAGCTCTGTTCTCATACCAGTCCTTGAACACAGGCTTCCACATAAGGCAGATGATCTTTGGCTTCCTACATGGTTTTACAAGCCATGTTTGTACCTTCAGTTCTTCATGTTCATTTCAACAAACTTGTTCTCCTCCTGCCTTGAGTTATTAGCATTTTTTTTTTTAACTTGTAGAAACAATGACTTGCCAACATTTATACTTGACAGGAGAATGGCTTGACAAAATGTGTCAAGCTGGGCCTGTCACATTTTTGAGCCATCACAGTGAGCTCGGGAGTCTTTTGCCTTCAGCCCAACTCTGTTCCATAGACAGGCCGTGGAAATTCACGAGGCTGAAGTTTGCTGCCAGCATTTTCAGTGAAATGTATTTTTGCTTAGTATAATAAAGTAGTTCTTAAGTAGATGCTGTTTCCTGGAACTTGGGAACTATATTTATTCCACTGGATTAGCCGTGGAGTTTGTGGCTGGTTGAAAACATTTTAAAGACAACATCTGTGCTTTTGTATAGAGGAAAGCGAGGGTATGTTAAAAAAAAAAATCACATCACAGGGTCTTTGTGGATATGGGGGGTTGAGATGAGTGTTAAATGGAGAGGAAGGGGAGAAATCTAGAGTGCAGACCCTGGGTGGCTGGTTAGGTCTCCAGACTAGAGAGGTTTTAAGAAATCTTGATTCTTATGTGAAGTAGATAGATGGTACCAGGCCAGCCAAGCTCACTGAGAGAAAACCCTCTCCCTACTTTGTCCAGTCTCGGGATGTCAGTTACGGTGACCATACTCAACACTGAGAGCCAGACAATGACCTACACGTGCCAGTTATATATCGTCTTCCTTCCATGGGCAAGATGATAGGTTCAGGACGTGACATGTGAGTCAATTCAGCTAATCAGAATCTTTACTGGGTCTGTGTTTTGGATAGAGTTTCAGAGGGTGGCACAGAATCTCTCTCTCTCTTTGTATGGAGGGAGCCAAGCAGTGAAGACCATATCCACGGGTGCCATTGTCCGTGTTCTCCAAGTCCTCACAGAGAAAAGCAGAATTGAGACAGAGGGAGGGGAAAGGAGAGGGAGAGACCACGCGTGGAGAAGGCTCAGTATTGCAGACAAGCAGGCCACTGATGTCTCCAAGCCCTTCCTCATGGTTCCTCTTTGCAGGCCCCTATTGCTCATGTGTTGGCCTAGATGGAGTCATTCACTATTGACCAGACGTTCCCTGGGCATAGTTTCTTACATAGGACAAACATCTGGGTCCTTCCTTGAAGTCTCAGGCTCCTCCTCATGGGGTGACTGGGGACGCTGAGTTATGACCAAGGGCTGCTCTTGGTTCCCAGTGTCTGGAGCAGTTAGAAAATGTCACCCTAGAACATTTCCTCCTGTACACGCAAGAACCTTGCTCAGGTTTCTTTTTGATAAGGTGATATCAATCTGGACAAATGGGCACAATCCTTCTGTTGGGGAACAACTTGTCTTGAATGCATTTGGCCCAGGTAGATATATTTTGGCCATAGTCATAGGCAACATCTATGGAGTGCATGCTGTTTAGCATGCTGGGGCTTGGCTTTGGGGACCTGGGGGGGGTGTGAGACACAGCCCTGGCTCCCTCCAATACTGCTCCCTTTGTGTAAAAGGCATTTCTGCAAATTGCACGGAGGGAGATTTTGTCCAGCTCACGACAGTGCAGTCCATGGATGCTGCCCAAATTCAAGCCTTGAAAGGATTGGCTGCCTAGGCGAGGATGGGGAAGGATGAGGATTTGGCCTTTGGCATTCTAGAGACAAGGGGTCACACAGGCAGAGGCCCAGAGGGAGACCATGGGAAGCTGTCTTGTATGGCTTGGTATAAAAGGCATATGTGACCAGAGGACAGAGCAAATAAAACCAGAGCACAGAGAGTCCCCGGCCAGAGACCCCAGCCTTCTGAGCATGCCCTCATCTGTTTGAACGAGAAGACTCTTCTAGCTCTCTGAGTATTTGCCTGTGCTGATCCAGTACTTGGAATACCATTTCCTTCTTTCTGTACTTGGTAAACACTTCCCTGTGGAGGGTGTCTGAGTTAAGGAAGAGCCAGCTCATGAAGGAAGGATGCCCAGCCTCTGGAGGGGCCTGGTGGATGTGGTAGGAGTGGGGGGGCCCTTCATGGTGCAGACAATGGGGCATTAGTGTGGCCTCTAAAATGGTGAGTGACAGGCTGTGGAGTGACTGTCTTCCTGACCAACTACTGTGGCTTCTGGGAGCAACGAGGGGGCTGGAAGGGAAGAGACTGGAGACCGGGTGGAACTGAAGATGGAACTCAGCAGACAGAGAGGAGCAACAGGTACATCCCTCTTTGTGATGGGTCCTTCCCTTCTTGGAACCTTCTGGAATCCAGTTTTAGAGTTGGAGACCAGTAGAAAGATTCAGGTATATGTTCATACTCAATTTTCTTTGACAACTGGCTTTTTCCTCTGGCTTTATCACAAAAGCCATTTGGCTGGAAGCAAGAAGCCAAGGATGGGCCATATCTCAATCATATTTTGGGGGATGGGGAGGGAGAGACACAGAGAGAGATAGAGAGAGAGGGAGAGGGAGACAGACAGAGATGGGCACACCAGCAGCCTCTCAGCTGCTGTGAACTAAATCCACATGCATGCGTCCCCTTGTGGTCAAGTGTGGCATTGCGCCCTTGCACCACTTTGCAACTGGCTAAACGTGGGACCTGGAGATTGGAACCGGAGTTCTTAGGCTTAGAAGGCAGGTGCCTTAACTGATAAGTCATCTCTCCAGCCCCAATCATATTTTTAAAAATATTTTATTTATTTACTAAGAGAGAGAGAGGCAGATAGAGAGAATGGGCATGCCAGGGCCTTTAAGCACTGCAAGTGAACTCCAGACACACGCACCACCTTGTGCATCTGGCTTATGTGAGTTCTGGAGAATTGATCCAGGGTCCTTACACTTGACAGGCAAGTGCCTTAAGTGCTAAGCCATCTCTCCAGCCTGCTCTCAATCATATATTGAAAATTTATTTATTCATTTACACGTGTGTGTGAGTGTGTGCATGCCAGAGTTTCTTGCCACTGTATATGCCTATCTTGCTTTATGTGGGTGGCTGGAGAATTGAATCCGGCCAGCAGGCTTTGTAAGTAAGTGCCTTTAACTGCGGAGCCGTCTCCTCAGTCTCAACCCTATTTGATGACTATCTTTCCATCCTTGGCCCTAATACCACCTTCTCCCAGTGTGTTGGTGTGATCGTTCAGCATGAGCTGGGAATGCTGTCACTTGTGGATGGGGTAACTTTAACCTGACATGCCACGAAGTCCAGCACGGCCAGATGCACACAAAAGGCAAACATCTGTGGGTGCCTGCTACACACCACTCCGTTTTCTTTTTTAATTAAAAAAAAAAAACACAAAAAACAGCTGCTTGACAGGTTTTCCTCTGGCGAGAGGAGTTAATTCAGCAGCAGATTTGGGACCCCCCAGACACAGGTCTACTTGCCAATGGTCTGGACCATGCACTGGTGTTTTGGCCCAAGGAGGAAGCAGCTGGCTCTTCTCACTGTGCTGCTGTCCAGGTGTCTGGGCGAGCTGGCCAGGAGTCAAGGCTGAGGTAGAGTGGTGAATTGAAGCCTTGGAGAAGTAAAATGGACAGGAAATGATCTCTGGAGTGGGCCAGGTCCTATTCTAGGTGTGTTTATATCCATTAACTTACTTAATTCTCGCATCAGCTCAGCGAGGTGGGAATAATCACTCCAATTTCACAGATGGGGAAACAGATTTGGAGACAGAAAGTGACTGGTTTTTATTCGCTTGGGTGGTGAATGGAGGTGTGAGGAATGGGCAGAGCTGTGCCTCCCTGCAAGAGGGGTGTCTGCCTCAAGTGCAGTGGGGCTAATGAGAGAAGGCAGGTGTTTTGGTCTGTAAATCACAAAGAGGATTGGGAAGGCTGTATGGAATTTGGGAATGTTTACCTGGAGCATGCCCAACCTCCAAAGGAAGGTCACCTGGAAATGTGTCCACACTCTACCTGTGTGTCCCCAGAGGAAAAAGCCAGTTTTGAAGGGAGGAAATTACAGAGTGGCAGTGTTAGCCGGGTGTGAGGGAAATATTTCTAGCTACAAGGACCTCGAGCTAAAAATGGATTCTTTTGTAAAGTCCTGCTTTTGGACAAAGCAAGATGATAACACGAGGCCTACATTTACAGTAGCAAATGGTTGGATCATGAGGTTGCACTCGAAACATACTTACGATTCCCAAGTTGCGGTTGGGTTATTTTTATTTGCAGGTCTTGACAGTCAGCATTAATGCATATTAATATCCCTACCATCAAAACATGACTCAAGAGCTCCTGGCTCCGAAAGAGTGTGCGGTGTGTACGTGGTGACTCTGCTAATAGAAAGGTTAACTTGTATTTCTGAATTATTGATGGTTGCTTGTTACTAATTTTTTTTCCCTCAGAAAGGAGGAAATTATTAATGAAGAGATCATTGCCAATGTGTCTGACATCTATTAATGGTTTCATCTTGCAACCAGATTCAAAGAGACAGCTGGTCCATGGATTTATGCATGGAGGAAGCTCCAAAATGCGCTGACAGCTCCACAGGAGGGTGGGATCCGCAGGTGGTGGGGCCTGGGCATCCACGTGGGCATCTCTTGGTTGGCACAGCCCTGTGTTAGGGCTGTCAAGGGCTTTTCTAGTGGGAGGAGCTGGCAGCGGATGGTCGCTCATTCTCCTAACATCTTTCCAAACTCTTCTGTTACCCATGGGAACCCATCAGCACCCTAGCTGTGCCCGTCACTTGTTGGCAATTCCTTCAGAGGTGTGTAAGAATGGGGGTTTCCAACTGAAACCTGCATCAAAATTACCTGGCAGGCTGACTGCCATACACATTCCTGGGCCCTGCCTCTAGCTCTTCTGATTCTGTAGGTCTTGGTTGGGGCCTGAGAACTTACATTTTAACATGTTGCCAGGAGAGGTGAATGCTTCTGGTCTAGGGGCCACACTCTGAGAACAAGTTTGAATCAATGACCGTCAGACTATGCTGTGAGATTCTTCTCCAGAGAAAGGGTCAGTGAACTTTTTCTGTAAAAGGCAGGGCAGTTATTTATTCAGCATTGAAGGCCAGACTGTGTCTGTTATCTAGAGAGGGCTCATAGGCAATATGCCAATGAATAAATGGGTTTGTGTACCAATAAAACTTTATTCATAAAAAAGATAGTGGGCTAGATTTGATTCACAGGTTGCAGTTTGCCCACCTCTGCTTCTGCAGCAGAGTCGATAGAACTTTCTGCAGAAAAGTAGCCAAAAGCGGTATGCAGAAGACTATGTATGGTTGTGGCACAGTGCAGCTTTTATTTATAAAACACACGATGGGTCAGATTTGGCAGAAGTGTGCCAACATCTGCTCTAAAGCAGTGTTAAGAGAATCTTCTATGGCTGGGGAGATGACTCAGTGGGTAAAAGCACTTGCCGTGCAAGCTTGAGGGTCTGTCAGCACCTGTGGGGGGCCTGAGTGCAGTTCTCATTATGCACCCAGAAAGCTGGGCATGGCCTTGCATGCGTGGAACCCCAGTCATGAGGTGGATGGACACAGGAGAATTGCTGGAGCTTGCTGTTTAACCAGCAACTAACCACCTCCCCCCACCAAAAAAAAGGGCCGCTCCAGGTTCAGTGAGAGACTCACCTCCAGGAAACAACACAGAATGATAGAAGAGGTTACCTGGCATTCTCCTCTGGCCTCTGCATGTGTGCTCATGGGATGTGCACATCTGAATACACATATGCATGCATTACACACCCACCCCTCACCCCCACACACACGCACACACATATACCCCACACCACACAGACTACTCACGTGCATGCCAAAAAAAGAATTTTCTGTGATGATGGAAATGTTCTATAGCTGTGGCAGATGATAGCCACCACCCACATGTGGCCTCTGAGCCCTTGAAATATGGTTAGAGAGACTAAAACTGAAATTCTGAATTTTAATCGTAAGTGGCGAGTGGCTACCTGGATCACAGCAAGGAGAGAGAAGGCTCAAGTGGAACAGCCACCCTATGGCATATGGCATGTGAAGGGACCCTAACAACCTCTGTCTTTCATAAGATGGGGATAAAACAAGAGCCAAACTGCCAGCCTTTCCTCGCGAGTTTACCCAGCATGAACTTTCTTGTCCTTCATTGTCCCTCCCTGGTTACTGGAGGGCGGAGGGCTGACCAGCACTGGGGCAGAAGGGGAGGGGAGATTGAGCCAGCTCTCTGTATCTTACCCCTCTGCTCTTTGTCCCTCACTGCCACCCCCCGTCAGACCAGAGGCTCCAAAAGGGCAAGAGTAGCTTCTGTGGCTCAAGCTGCAGCCCTGCAGTTCCTGTCACACGGTAGGTGGCAGCACACTTGTTGAGTAGTCGCCTCAGGTTTCAGGCTTCCCCTGAAACTGTCCTCAGATAAAGAGACCTGAAGTGACAGTATCTAAATATTCTTCTCTTAGTCCATCCCTGAGCTGAAAGGGAAGCTTCTGAGCAGCTAGGGAAACTGAGGCAAAGAGGTCTCGAGAAGTGTCTCACAGGGTTAAGTGCATAATGACTGGGAGGACAAGAGGCCTGCTGGTAGAGCAGCATTGAAGCAGACAGCTGGGTGGAGGCTGGAGTAAAAGGGAAGGCTGATTCAGACTGTCCACATAGGGAATGAAGTCAGCGCTGGAGCTCCTGTGAACCCCCTTCTCTTGAGAAGCTGGTTCTGAGGTGCCTATGTGACACAGCCCATCCTCCCTCCCCCAAATCCCTTTGCCCAGCAGCCTTGGGTGAAGAGCTCAGGTGCCCTTTGGGAACTGTCTTGTAGGACAAACCAGTGAGGGGCTGGCACCTTCCTAGCAGTGAGCACAGGGGGTCTTGGTAACATGCTTTGGGTAGGAAGGGTCTACAGGCTAAATTTCAGAGAGAAACCTAAGGCTTCGAGTTTACCAGGGAAATGATACAGGCAGAGGGAATGGTTGGTGCAGAGCACATCATGAGGTCAGATGCCAGGCCTTGCCAGGCAGTAGGTGGAGCTCATGGTCAGGAGGATTAGGCAGCAGGGCAGCTCAGAGAGCCTTAGGGTCATGGCTCATGACCCTACTCTTGGGCAGGAAAAACTTGGTGCTGCTGTCAGGTTCTGTTCTGCCAATTCTGTCACCAAGCAATAGGACTTTTATTTTCCCTCGGGGCTACCTGAACCCTACTCAGACGTGAGGACCTTTCCTACAACAATGAGGCACCATTGAGCATGTGTGTGTGTGTGTGTGTGTGTGTGTGTGTGTAAGCTGTGAGAGGGTATGTGCTTTGAAGATGCTGTGAGAACTGTTGTTTTATACTTTTTCTGCAAGCTCAAGAGAGGGATTGGATTGGCAGGAACCCAAGGGAGCTGGGACAAGTGCAAGGGTGACACCAAGCTCCTTAGTGGCTTAGAAACCTCCTCTACCTTGTCTGGATAAGCTCCTGGGATCAGTCATGACGGGGTTACAAGTCATGGGCCGATCTCTTCTAAGAGCCTCCCCATAACCCATCGA
The DNA here is from genome assembly GCA_036365145.1 of Orientallactaga sibirica. Classification (NCBI taxonomy): domain Eukaryota; kingdom Metazoa; phylum Chordata; class Mammalia; order Rodentia; family Dipodidae; genus Orientallactaga; species Orientallactaga sibirica. Next base: position 2,327,543 of record JAEOAD010000011.1, read on the forward strand.
CCCAAGGCAAGAGCTGTGATAGGAGTTAGATGGAGCAAACAGCTGGTGGTTTAGCTCTCCGCTGCAGGGAGCATCTATTCCCATGGTCCCCTAGGGCCAATCATCTATCCTGTGTCCCAAGAGAACAGCACAGACTGACACAAAGTTAAGCAAGTGCCGTTAATGGCTGAGCCATCTTCCCAGCCCATCACATAGGCAGTATCTGCAAAATTATTGAGAACTGCCAAGAATGCTTGTAAAGAGCTCTAACTCCCAGGCTTCCCCTAACAGAGGGCAGGTTTCTCTCCCTGGGTAGAGGGCTGCGAAGTAGGGCTTGGGGAGAGCCCCCTCACTCCTGGGACAGTGCTCTGATCTGGTTAAGTGTGGGAGGCACTAGTCAGTGAATGGGCTTGTCCACCGGTCTTTCCTCTGAGAAGGGGTGTGTGTGTGTCTGCGCGTGCGCGCAGGTAAAAACGTTTACCTGGGATTACCACTGTGGGATGTGGGGCCTGTGCTCCAGAGAATTGTTCTCCACCTAGAGGGTCCTGGGCTACTAGCAACACCCTCTGTATGTTCCCTGCCCAAGCAACTCCAATTTAAAGCCCGGGCTTCCCCACTTTTGGAGACCCTGGCTATACTTGAATTTCACATGACTCCCCATAGTCTGTTCAATCTAATCCTTGGTACCCCCAACAAGGGGGAAGAGGGATGCTCTGTGAAAACAAGAGGGCTCTGGCCAGGTAGCGAAGTGCTCACAGAGTAGGATGCTGACAGAGCATCTCTGGTTCTCCACAGTCCAGGTTTTACATCCCAGACCTGTACTGGACTCAGGGATGGCACAGGCTCGTCATGTGATCCCTGTGTCCAGGCCTGTGGGTGGTGAGGGGCAGCATCCTCTCTGATCTAGGGTTTTAGGTTTTCAGCTCCAAACAGATCTTTGTTCAGATTAGACAGGAAAAGGAAACAGCTACAGGGTTGGTTCTGTCTTCTGAGAAAGGGAGGACCCTGGCAGGCAGAGGAGGAGGGGAGACGCCGCCCCCACACCTGTATGGGGTGAGGGAAAGAGATGAGGTGAATAAGGTGGGGGTTGTGGACTGTTGATGGCGGGGATGGGGGGGTGAAGACACAGAGACAAGATCAGGTTCAGAGACATACTCAGGCAGGCGGGTAGAGACAGACAGAGACAGAAACTCGGGTAAAATTCTCCTCTTGAGGCTGTGCCTGGGACCGTCCAGCAGCTGTCTCAGGCTTTGGTAGGGGTGGGGGGGGGGGAAGCATCCACCCGCACCCCCAACCGGCCACGCAATTCATCTGGCCACCACCTCAGCATCCAGAGTTGAGCCCGGCTGGCTTCCCTCCCTCTGTTGTCCCCCACATTCACCTGTTCCCCCACCCCGACTTCAAAGGCCGCTCCCTCTCCTCTCGCTCTTCCCCACCCCACATCGCCTCGGTACCTGCGCCCCCCGCGGGATAGACGAGGCTCCGCTGCCGCGTGGCGTGGCGTGGAGCAGGGTGAAGAGGCGAGGACCTCGCCGGTCGGTCGGTCGGTGGCGCGTGGGTGCGAGGGCCAAATCCGGACGCGCGTGACGGCGCGAGTCACCGGGAGCCGGCCCGCCCGCCCGCCCGGGAGAAGGGGCGCGGGTGGGTCCGCGTGTGCCAGCCGCGGGCGTGTGCCAGGCGCGGGAGTGTGCGCGCGAGGGTGTGTTGCGTGTGTGTGTGTGTGTGAGTGTGCGCGCGCGCGCGGCGGCCGAGGCGGAGCGCTCAGGCTGGCGGGAGGCGGGAGGCGACGGCGCGGCGGCGGCGTTAGGACTCGGGGGACACCGCCCCCCCCGCCCCCGGCCCCCGCGTCCCGCCCCCGCCCAGCCTCGCGCTTCAGTTCGCGCCGCGCCTTGGCTCGGAGCGCAGCGGCGGCGCCGGCTCCGGGAGCCCCGAGAGCGGAGCCAGCCCCCGGGGGCGCCCAGCGGCGCGCGCACAGCCCTGCACACCGCGCCGGGCGATGCGGGGCCACCCCGTGCCTGCCCGAGTCCCGGCTCCGGCTCCGGCTCCGGTCCCAGCGGCAAGGGGCTGAGCCACCCTGCCGCCGCCCGGATGGCGAGCCTCGCCGCGCTCGCCCTCGCCCTGCTCCTGCGTCTGCTCGGGCGGCTCCAGCTGACACCGCTGCCCGGCGCCCGGGCGCAGAGCGCCGCAGGTGAGTGTTCCCGCCCGTCTCCCTCTCCCGGGCACCACGCGCGCATCCCCGCCGTCCTCCCCGGAGAAAGTTGGACCTGCTCACGGGGATGAGGAGGGGAAAAGGGTGGTGGTGGTGGCACGACATCGACGACGACCACTCGGGACCCGGTGGCTCAAGTCTCCGAAGGCGGGCTGCGGCGGTGTCCAAGCGCTCGGGAGAGCCGCCGCCGCCGCCAGGTCCCTCGCGTCCCTGGGCCGTGGGCGAGTCACCAAGTTCCTCGTTTGACTTTCCTGCGGGAGTACCTCTCCTCTTCAACCCCCTCCCCCCCCACCCCAAGGCGGGAGTAACTTTCCGCGGTTGTTGCGAATATTTCCACTTGCTGCCTCCCACTTGTCGGAATCTGTCACTCGAGTGTTGAGGGCGGCGGGATGAGGCGCGGCTTCGGTGCACCCCAGGGCTCGGCGCCCGGGAACCTGCTCTCCGGGCGCAGGAGTGAGGAAGACCGGTTCCTAGCAGGCCCAGGCGGCCCGGGCGGTGGCCTTTCTTTTCTCCTCTGAGACACCGAAGCTCCAGTCTCATCCAAACACGCTGCGTCCCTCTGCCTGCGCTTAAGCCTCTGGTTGCACCCATGGTGGTGATGGTGATGGTGTGTGTGTTAGAGACCTACATAACTTCCGCCTCATCTCTTGGTGGTTTCATCTGGAGTAAGGGGGACCTTGTGAAGGCCCTTCAAGCTTTGATCAGTGAGCCTGTCCCTGGAAAGTTCCGGGGCACTCGTGTTTGGGGCTGGCCATAGGCAGGGAGTGAGTAGAGTTAATGCCTCACTCAGTGTGTGTGTTCTGGAATCTTCCTGGCGGGAAGTGGACGAAGGGAAAGAGACCCGGACTGAGGGGGTCTGATGCATCACCAAGTCCCATTGCAGAGGCTTCCATCCCCGAGTCCTCAAAAAGTACCTCCCTCCCCCCCCCCCGTGGAGGCAAGGAAAGGAGAGACAGGGATGCAGGTATACTTGTAAGTTCAAAACCACCTTGAAGTTTTTCAGTCCCCTTGGCTTCCGTGTGACCACGCTGAGCTGAGGTCGCTGGGATCAGAGAGACAGGTTGAGGGAAGCAAGTGGCACTTAGGAAAAGGGCTCTTTTTGGATTGCTAAGCGACAGCTGTGTTCGCATATTATAAGAAAGGAAAGGAAGAAAGAAAAAGAGAGCCAGCGAACCCGTGGGAAGTATTAGGTCTTTAAACGGGCTGCTTTCTGAGGTTAACAGCCACTGGAGTGACATTCCACTGGAATTGTGCTAGATTCTCCGTGGCTTGATGTTAAAATGGAAACTGAACATAGGACTTCTGGGAAGGGACCTCTTATTTCCGTGGCTGGGAAGTTGGAGGAGGAGGAGGACGACGACGACAAAAACACTCCCTTTGAGGGGTGAGTGATCTGAAAGGCTGGAATGGGAGGACAGTCGCGGCACCATTCTAAAGATGGTACACAGGGTGTTGCATTTTAGGTCTGGGTTAGCCAGGTGAGGGGAAGGATGCTGGAGCCGTCCTGTGGACTCCCGAATCATTCACAACTCGTTTTTACTATCCTTCAAGGCCTGGCTGGCCCGCCACACACTAATAGTACTCACGTTCCCGCGGCAGAAACAGGATCAAGAATATTCCACCACGGGTCTCGCTCAGACTGTTCTTGGGTAGTGAGTGAGCTGCAAAACCCACACCGAGAGAGTCCCGGAAGCTGCGCAAGGCTGAACGCAGGCGCGTTCCTCCGATGCTCCCGCCAGGTGGCGCTCGCCCACAACTGTTAAAATGCAAATCTAGCGGCTTTCATCTCAGGAAGAGAACTTCTTTTCAGTTTTTAAATGAGTAATGTGTTTGTTCAGCAGCCTTTTGTTAAAACATTTAGAGAAGTGTGAGGAGCAAGCACCTTTTCTTTGTTTGCTCTTCGGAACACATGGGGGAAGAAAAGCAATAGTGGAGTACAGCTGGGGAGAAAAATCCACTGTTATGGTGCCATATTATTTCTTCTGGTTCTACCTGAGCCTGTGGCTTCTGTAAACCCACCATGCTATAGAATCCATTTAACAAGTGGCTTGTTTGTTCCCCGGGCGCCTTAAAGAAGTGAGATTTAGCTTGTCTTGGCGACTTGGGGCTTTCTAAGCCCAACTCGTTTGCAGAAATAGGGGTTTTCTGCACGCATCCTGTCGACTTCTCTCTGGTTTAATGGTAACTAGATCATTTAAATTAGATTTTTTCCCCGGGTTCCTTGTGAACATCTGTATTTGTAGATGCAGGGATGCTGCAAATATTGACTTTTTAAAGACGGACTTATCCTCTTGTTTTATTCCCAATCGTGATATTATTGCTGGATGCCAAATGTACTACGAATACGATAGCTTTGATTTCTTTCAAAGCATCTTACTTAAAACTTTTGGCAAGTCAGAGTAAATAATGCATTTAAGGCTCAGTAGTGTGTTCTCCATATTCCTTTGATCTGAAGATTCCCGGTTTGAAAGCAATTTCAATTTGTAAGCTTACATCCAGGACAGCGTTGGGATGATGGGTTTTGCTGTAGCTGGTGGTCACGGTGTCCAGAAGTCAGAGGGGAAAGCTTGCCATCAAAGGCAGTCTCCTTCTCTCTTATTCTAACACACCACTGCAATTTTTGTGAGGGATGATAGTTTCTTTCTTTTTTAAATCCAATATTTGAAAACAGCCTGTTAGAAGTATTGCAAAAACATGATTTGGGATGAGGAAAGAGGGAGGCAATGAGACAAACAGATAAAAGGATAATTAGTCCGTTTATTAGTGGGTTTCAGAATCTGTAGATTGAGAGCAACAACAAATCTTAAAGGGGACTGGCTCAGGGTGGCAGTTGCTAGCGACAAAGTCATTTAACTCAATAATCACTGTGAGATGCCCCTAGGGAGCTGTTTGCAGTACAGTTGCATTTGTTTTCTGTCCAGGATTGCTTGATTTGTTTCCTAATAAAAGAACAATTAATGTGCAAACCTGGCTTAGCTTCTGTTCCAGCAGCAATCACAAAACAATGTAATGTACACAGACCACCTTCTTGGGTTTACAGATCTTGTCTTTCTCCTCCACTTTAATTCCTTCTTGCTTGTCCTCCGTACCTTTCCCACAGGCTCCAGACTGCCAGCCGAGATGTGTCCCTTGTAGTAGTGTAACTGTCACTTTTCAGAGCCACAATCAGAGGACATTACAGCATCTTTCTTTCAAGCACAGGATACTCCCATGACTCTCTGACAGTGTGTTGCTGTGGAAACAAGAGCATTGCTATGTAGGCAGTGGTCCTTGATAAATATTTATTGATGATGATGAAGAGATGGGAGAGTGTTGCAGCAACCAGGTTGGGGAAGGGGCATCGCGCTCTCGGGAGGCAGCGTGCTTTGAAGAAAATTCTGAGCTTTGGAGCTGAAGTCCTCGGTTTGAATCCCGCATCTTGCTTCGTAAGAGCTATGCCAACTTGGGCGAGTCATTTATCTTCTCAGATCCCTAGCTGCTCATCTATTAAGTGGAGGTAATTAGAGCAGCCTCGCTGGATTTTATGAAGACTAAATAAGAGGCTGCATGCAGAATGAGGCGAAGACTGACCAGAGCAGATGAAGTGTGTCGTCCAGAAGGGGAGCCTCATCTGTTACTTACCTTGGCATTACAGTGTCGTCACCTAGGCTGGTGTGTGCACCCAGCCTGGGGGATGGGAAATTGTCATTGTCAGGCTACATTAAAAACTGGTAGTAAGGTGTCTGGTTTTTGGTGATGTTTTACAGTCCGCTTTCTTTTCTTTCTTTCTTTCTTTCTTTCTTTCTTTCTTTCTTTCTTTCTTTTTTTTTTCTTTTTGTGTGTGGGGGTGGCTGGGTAGGGTGGGGGTTGATTCCCTGTAACTGCTTTTAGAAAAAGATTTCAAATGAAAAATTCCAAGCTGACACTAGGCAGTGTGGTTGCTCCAAGATTTATGTAGCGCACTTCAACTTTTGAATTAGCACTGATTTAAAAATACACTTGGGGGACTGGAGAGATGGCTCAATGGTTAAGGTTCTTGTCTACAAAGTCTAAGGACCCGAGTTTGATTACTCAGTTCCCATATAGGCCCAGGTGTACAAAGAGGTGCACGTGTCTGGAGTCTGTTTGCAGTGGCAGGAAGCCCTGGCACACCGATTCTCTCTCTCTCTGTCTCTCTTCTATCCCTCTCAGCTTGCAAATAAATTTTAAAAAATTTAAAAAAATACATTTGGTTATATATTACAATATGAAAGTATTTTGGAACATCCTTTCCCCCCTTCTTATCAGCTTTCTTCCTTTGGAATGAAGAACATGGTTCTCTGGGCAGCAGGGGACAGTTGATTTGTGAACTTGATAGACAAGTAAAGAATAAGAAAACGTATCATGGGCGGTGGCATTCAAATTAAATGAAATTAAAAAGCTGTGAGCTTATTGAAAACAAACTGTGTCCAACAGGTGTAATAGCATTTGCAGCCACACAACAGAATTGGGTTAGGAGACGACACCATGCAGACATTAGTGCCTCATGGTAGCTTACAAAGTGGATTCAGATCGTGTTGGAGAGGAAGAAAGATGGATTCGGAACGGACCAAGAGTAATTGGATACAGCCAGAGTCAGGGGTCATTAACAGTGTATCCAGGCAAACCATGGTGACTGGGTGGGGCATGTAGTTGTCTTCATGACTTTTCTTTACTCATTGCTGTGACCAAATACCTGACAGGAAGCAGCTTAAGGAAGGGAAGGGTTTAATCTTGTTCCAGTTACCAAGGCCTACATTCCATCATGGCAGCAAAGCCAGGGTGGCATTAGCAGGTCAGCCTTAGAGGAGAGGAGGAACAGGAAGGGAAACCAGGCTATGAAACCTCAAGGCAGCACCCCCTTTCCCAGTGGCCCTTTTCCTCCATCAACGCTCCGCCCCCAAACAGCGCCACCTGCTGGGAACAAAGCGTTCAAACACTTGCGCCTGTGGGGATGGGGGACATTTCACATTTCAAACCACAACTAGGTCCTCCAACTCAGGATTTGCTCTGGGCTCGCTGCCTGTGAGAGGGAGCAAGGAGCTTGAGACTGTCAATGAGGTGTGGGTAAGAGTTGCAGGTCCTGAAGAGATAGTGAAGGGTCAGGGGAAGCTTCTGGACGTGGGCCAGTGGGCCTACTTGGAAGTCAATCACAACAATAAAGCAGAATGCAGGAAGGGCAAAGTCCCCACAGGAAATAGTGACCATGAAGGGCCCGTTTTATTCCAAGGTTCCACATTATTTCACTCGGCTTGTCTTGTGCTCATCCACAGGGAGGTCTGCTCAGAAGTCCTACCAGACTCAAGAGTCACTAATAAATGAATGTGTGTCCAGACTGGCTGTTTCCTACACTGGCATCAGGCTGGGCAAGTGAGACTCACTCTCCAGCTCATGCGCACACATCGATTGCACATAAGTGAAATACATGCAAAAGCCTTTTCATTTCTTGAACATCAGCTTAAAATTTGTCTGGGATGCTGGAGAGAATAACAAAAGATGCTGAAGACACTTTGGTATTCAGTTTTGGCAACTTCTTTTTTTTTTTAAATTTTATTTTTTTATTTTTTTATTTATTCTTGGAGAGAGAGACAGAGACAGAGATAGAGAGGGAGAGGAAGACAGAGATGGGCGCACCAGCAGTCTCTCAGCTGCTGCAAACGAAATCCAGATGTGTGCGCCCCCTTGTGGTCAAGTGCGGCATTGCGCCCTTGCGTCACTGCATCTGGCTAAACGTGGGACCTGGAGATTGGAACCGCTGGACATTGGAACCAGCGTTCTTAGGCTTAGGAGGCAGGCGCCTTAACCGCTAAGCCATCTCTCCAGCCCTTGGCAACTTCTTTTAAACGGTTAAACCTATGTTTGCCTTCGGGTGCACCAGTTGCACTTCTAGGGATCTCTCCAACAGAAATGAAATCATGTCCATGGGAGACCGAGGTATGAATGGGTAGCCCTAAATTGAGAGTGACCTGAGTGTCCATCAACTGGTGACCTCACCCAACTGGGTCCTCCTAGTGATCAAAGGGAATGAATTACAGCTGCGTGCTGTGGCACATGTTTAAATTAGTATGCTAGGAAAAGCAGCTAGACATGAAAGACTCACTATTGCATGAAGCACTCAGAAAATTCAAATCTCTTGAGATAGAGAACAGATCATTGGTTGTCTGAGGGTGGGTATGTCCAGCAAGTGGACATGAGAGAACGTTTTCGAGTGATTGAAATAACAATACCTGGGAAGTAGCAACGGTTGTGTAACTTTATGAATTTATGGAAAATGATTGAATGATACACTTACAATGGATGAAATTTTATGGAATAAAGCTATTAAAAGTTTCATCTGGAGGGCTGGAGAGATGGCTCAGTTAAGGCCCTTGCCTGAAAAGCCTAATGACCCAGGTTCAATTCCCCAGTGCCCATGTAAAGCCAGATGCACATTGGCACATGAGTCTGGAGTTTGGTTGTAGCAGCTAAAGGCTCTGGTGTGCCCATTCTCTCTCTCTCTCTCACTCTCTCTTTCTTTGTGCTTGCTAATAAATGAATAAAAATATTTTGGGCTGGAGAGATGGTTTAGTGGTTAAGGCACTTGCCTACAAAGGACCCAGGTTTGATTCCCTAGGACCCTTGTGAGCCAGATGCACAAACAAGGTGATGCATGTGTCTGGAGTTCGTTTGCAGTGGCTAGAGGCCCTGGAGCACTCATTCTTTCCCTCCTTCCCCTCCTCAAATAAATAAATAAAAATAAAATATTTTTGCTGGGCATAGAGGTACATGCCTTTAATCCCAGCACTCAGGAGGCAGAGGGAGGAGGATTGCCATGAGTTCAAGGCCACCGGAGACTACATAGTGAATTCCAGGACAGCCTGGGCTAGAGTGAGACCCTACTTCGAAAAAAAAACAAAAACAAAAACATAAAATACTTAAAAAATTTTTAGACGTTTCTACGTGGACATGGACTTTGATGTAGACTGAAATGTCATGTGGTATGCCATCAGGGAGTCACTTCACCATACCTGCATCTGTAAAGTGGAAATGGGAATGCCAAGATCCTGGTGCTGGAAGAGCTTGGCACCCAGAGAGTGACACTGTTGGTACTTAGCTTATGTCAGTTCCCAAACTAGTTTGCTGTATTGGCTCTTTGTAGGATATTAATTGCCTGCCCTTTAAAAAGTCTATTTCGACTATGAATCAAGTGTATGAGCTAGCATTCTCCCTACTCTTCACTTTGGCAAAAATTAAGATATTTAAGACCTTCAAGGTTTGGCAAGAATCTGAGCAATGAGGTGGCTTTTTGCATTGTTGAGCAGTGGCGATTGAAGAGCCTTTTTAAAAAAGTTTTAAAATTTTTTATTTTTAGAGAGAGAGACACAGAGAGAGACAGACAGAGAGAGAGGGAGACGGAGACAGGTAAGAGAATGGGCGCGCCAGCAGTCTCTCAGCTGCTGTGAACGAAATCCAGATGTGTGCACCCCCTTGTGGGAAAGTGCAGCATTGCGCCCTTGCGTCACTTTGCATCTGGCTAAATGTGGGGCCTGGAGATTGGAACCGGGTTCTTAGGCTTAGCAGGCAGGCATCTTAACTGCTAAGCCATGTCTCCAGCCCTGAAGAGCCTTTTTGAATGCTAACCTGGCAATGCCTGTTAAAAATGAAGACACCAGCACCTGGTGCCTGTTGTGGTTTGGTATGATATGGTGAGAGAGAAAACAGATCACTCATCCACTTCCTTTCTGATCAAGCCAAAGAGGTAGAAATTGAACAGTATAGTGTAGATGCTGCTTCCCAGGTCAGGGGCGTGTGGGTTTCCAACCAAGATGAACAGCTGCCAGAGGTGAGGACACACTTATGAGCTTTATCTCAGCCCGTGCAAGGGTCTCACTAGAATAGAGTCACACTGGCAATTTTTGTGTTGCTGCTGGTGCAATATCTTTGAGCTACATCCCCAGTCCTTGGTTTCTGAAACAGAGCCTTGCTATCTAGCCCAAACTAGCCATGAACTTTTGAGATCCTCCTGCCTCTGCTTTCAGAGTGTGCAGAACCCAGATGTGCACCACACCCTGCCTGATTCCGTGTACTGTTCTTAAAAAGATGTTTAATCTGCCAGATGCCCAAGGTGGAGCATGCATCTGGGGTTCATTTGTAGTGGCTTGAAAGCCCTAGCACACCCATTCTCTCTCTCTCTTTCTCTCTCTCTCTCTCTCACACACACACACACACACACACACTCTCTCTCTCTCTCTCTCTCTCACACACACACACACACTCTGCCTCTTTCCCTCTGTCAAATAAATAAATACTCAAAAAAAGATTTTTAATCTGGTTTTCAATATGTGGGTTAATGAAATGATCAGACAGTTCACAAAAGCGAAAATACAAGTGGCCAATACACATTTGAAAACCTGTTGCACCTCACTAGACATCAGAGGCGTGTAATCAAAACTACATTGAAAGGGATGGGGGAGGGGTGGAAATGAAGGTAATGGGAGGGGGTTATGATCAAACGACACGATATTCATGTATGAAAATTGTCAACCATTTTTTTTAAAGCAGAAGGATATCTCAATTAAAAAAACGAAAAAACTGCCTTGAGGTTCCACCTCACTCCAGTGAGAAAGGCAGTCATTTTTAAAACAAACAACAAAAGCTGGTGAGAATGTGGACAAAAGAGAACTGCTGGCGGGACTGTAAACTCACCCAGCCTGCATGGCCATCAGCGTGGAGGTTTCTCTAACAACGAAATAGAGATTTGCCACCCGACTCCTGGATGTTTACCCGAAGGACTCCCAAGTCAACATGTCACAGAGATTCTTGCACATCAGTGTTTACTGCGGGACTGTTCACAATAGCTGAGCTATGGAATCGACTTAAGTGTCCAAGAACAGAGGAGAGGATAAAGAAAATGGGGCACATGTACACAATGGTAGTTTTTTTAGCTATAAAGAATGAAGTTATGCTTTTTAAAAAATGTTTTATTTATTTAATTTATTTATTAGAGACGGAGAGAGAGGGCGGACAGAGAGAGAGAGAGAGAGAGAGAGAGAGAGAGAGAATGGGGGTGCCAGGGCCTCTAGCCACTGCAAATGAATGCCAGATGCATGTGTCACCTTGTGCATCTGGCCTACGTGGGATCTAGAGAACTGAACCTGGGTCCTTTGGCTTCACAGGCAAGTGCTTTAACCACTAAGCCATCTATCTCTCCAGCTTGAAGTTATGCTTTCTGCAGGAAAATGTATACAACTGGAGATGTTCATATTAAGCAAATGAAGCCAGTGTTAACAAAACCAATACATGTCATCTCTCGTCTCTCAGTTGTGATTTCTAGATTTTATATAATCACCTAAAATCATGTATATATGATATATAATGACACATAATATATGTATGCAATGAAAGTAGATGTTAATGGGGGAACAAAGGGATGACAGGTGAGGAAGGGGCATGAACAGACAGGGTATGTGGGTATGCTCAATGTACAATACCTGTGCAAAAAGTTTTAAAAAGTAAAATTGAAAAAAGTTTACAGAACTTCCTTTTTTTTTTTTTTTTTTGTAACCAGGGACCTTGCACTTAGCCCTTGCATGATGGTGAGCTCATGTCCATGGGTCCCTGTGCATTGTCCCCAGCTCCAGCCCCACCAGAAACTTCAAAGGCTTTTCTTCTTAGGCCACCCTGACATCACTCTACTCATCTTCTGTCCCAGTGACTGTGGAACTCAGCTATGAAATCACAATCCATTTGTGGTGGACCTCCTCTAATTCACGGGCCTGGTCTTTGTCTCTGTTACCAAGCATAAATAAATTCATGAATGGGTTAATGAACTTATAGGACTTTTTTTTTTTTTTTTTAAGTGCCCTGTACTGCCTGGTCTTGACTTTCTGTGTGACTGTTAAGATCTTTTTGCTGCTCAAATGATCACAGTTTGGTCAGTGGGAGCTCCTTGAAACCACATCCCTTCCTACCACCTCCAGATATCTTTGACATCTTTAATCTTTTTCCTATTAGGATAGATCTACAAATTCACTTCTAGGCTTTCTGACCCCAATATGTAGCTAGTAACTGTGTAGAGTCCTGGGGACATCAGAAGGTGAGATGCACATTTGTGTGGCCTTGTTTGATCACTAACTTGGAACAGGATAAAACAGAGACAGCTGGTAATATTAGGGAAGGAAAGAAAGAACGTTTTAAATAGCATGCCTTTTATCATTTATCTCTTTCGTGTTTACAAAGTAGGTATGTGTGTGAGAACTTATTAATCTAATTAAAAACAAATTTGTCACATCGTCCTAGTCTGTGCTTAAATTAGCATAGCCTAGAAGTTAGCATCACCATTTCTTTTTTTCCTTAAGCATCTTCAGACTGGCCTCTGAGTTCGTGAGTCCGTGGGGATATGTGTCAGTATTCATAAGGTACCAATTTTCAGCAAAGAAAGCAAAAATCCTCACTCTTTCTCTAGTGGAACCATATGAATTACTAATGTGTACCAAGGTACTCCTTAAAACATAGTGTGGCTTTATTGTCTCACCATTTCTTTGGGTCAGGAATTTGGTGCAGCATAGCCACATCCCCGTCCACGCCTCTCACTAGCTTTAGTCAAGGTGTTGATGGGAAGTGCTGGTCAACCTACTCCTGTGGAGAAGGCTCTGCTTCCCAACTCACCCATAGACAGGGACGTTGCAGGATGCTTCACCTATTCCAGGCTTTTACTTGGAGTCCTTGGTTCCTTGTGAGCTTATGGCTAGAGGTTTCCTCTCATTTTCTTGCCATATAGGTCCCTCATAGCATGGGGCAGCTCACAGCTCAGCAGCTGGCTGCGTTAGATTGATTGAGGCACAGGGCAGCTCAGAGCATGAGCAAGGTGGAAGCTACAGTTCTTAGTAACCTCGTTTTGGAAGTGACCTCCCATTAGTTTTGCTTTGATCCATTTGTCCAGAAGCAAGTCAACTAGGTCCAGCCTATGCTCAAGAGAAGGCAATCACACAGGAAGTGGTATTAGCCAGGGTCCTCCAAAGATACAGGACTGATAACATCTACAATGAGAAACAGGATAGAATATGTATGTATTCAAATATACATATCAAATATGTATATTTATTCACATAGGCATGTTGATATCTTTCTTTCAAAGTAGAATTTTATTGTTATTGTTTTTATTGTGTGTGTGTGTGTTTGCGTGTGAATGTGGGTGCACTAATGCCACAGTGCATCTGTGGAAGTAAGAGGATAGTTTTTGCCTGTCCACCTTATTTGAGGCAAGATTTCTCATTCTACGGTTCTCTGTGCTGTGCTTGCCTTGAGCTTCAGGGACATTCTCTTGTCTCTGCCTCGCATCTCGCCATCAACACCAGGGATTATAGAAGTAGAAGCCTGACTTTTTACTTGGGGTCAGGGAATGAAACTCAGGTACCCCAGCTTGTGCAGTGTGCACTTTATCCACTGAGCCATCTCCCCAGCCTCTATGTATGTATGTATGTATGTATGTATGTATGTATGTATGTATGTATGTATGTATGTATGCATGGTATTTGTATCTGTGTATCTATCTGTTGCAATCAGTTCCATGTTGCTGGGATGAACATCCAACCCAATCCAGCCTATGGGAGGAAGGGGGGTTATTTCAGGCTTACAAAATCCAGGGAAAACCCCATCAATGGCACAAGAACCTGCTAACCTCCATATATCCAAGCAGAGAGAGAGAGAAAAAAAGAATGCAGCAAGCAAACACCAACGCTAGCAAACATGAACAGCTGGAGCTCAAATTGCTCTCGCCATACCATTGGGTGGACAAGAGGATTCACCACCTGCAGTGAGACCTTCTCCAGCCAGGTGTCTGAAGACCCAAGTGACAAGCTTCATTTTAATAAAACACCTGAGTATATGGGGGGCATACATTGGAATTATGTTCAAACTACCACACTCTCTATGGAGATTTATTATTATCATTGGTTCATACAATAATCGAGACTGTCAGGTGCCATAATGCGTTCCCTGCAAGCCACCAACCTGGGAAAGGTGATGGTATGAGTCTGAGAGTTTGGGGGAGGGGGTGCTGGTGGTGTAAGTCCATCTACACTTGAAAGCTCAAGAACCAGCAGGAGCCATGTCCCAGTGAGGGAGATGATGAAGGTCACAGCTGAAGCAGAGACAGTGAATCCCCTCTTCCTCCACCTGTCTGTCCTGTTCAGGCCCTCAGGGCATGTGGTGCCCACTCACACTGGGCCGGGCTGTCTGCTCAACTCAGTTCATCAGCTCCAAAGCTAACAATCTCTTCTGGAAGCATAGACACAGCCTAACAATAGACTTTACCAGCAGTCTAGGCATTCCTTAGCCCACTCAAGTTGAGTCATAAAATTAATGCTCATAGGAACTGCAGATCATCATGGTAAATGAAGACAGATTCAGGAAGACAGTTATCACATGCATTCTTGCATGTGTGGAATCTACAGGAAAGATACATGAAAGTAAAGGAGGAACTATTAGGAAAGAGGAAGGGTAGAACATTATATGCATATATATAAAAATACCACCGGGAAACCATTGCTTCTTTCTTTTTCTCCTCCTCCTCCTTTTCCTCCTCTTTGTCCTTCTTCTTCTTCTTCTTTACCACCACCTGCTCCTCCTCATTATTATTATTATTTGTTTTGGTTTTGTTTGTGACAGGGTCTCATTATGTGGCCCACACTACATTGACAGAGCTGGTCTCAAACCTTTGGCCATGCATACTGCCACTGCCTCTTTAGTACTGAGATTACAGGCATGCGCCACCACGTCTGACTCATAAACCCATCACTTTATACAATCAATATATGCTAATAACAAGTTACCTTCCCAAACATGGAAACCAGGCAGCAGGGGATGTGAGGAACTGCACCACAATAAGCTCAGATGACAGATACTTAGGAAACCTGGCTTCTTGGAGAAAAATGCAAATATCACTTTTTGTTTGTGGCTTTTAATTTTTTTTTTAAGGTAGGGTTTCACTCTGACCCAGGCTGACCTGGAATTCACTATGTAGTGTCAAGCTGGCCTCAAGCTCATAGAGATCCTCCTACCTCTGCCTTCCAAGTGTTGGGATTAAAGGTGTGCACAACCATGCCCGGCTGTGTTCGTCTCTTAATTATTACTATCTTGGGGTTCCCTAAGTCACATAAGTGCTCATCTTTCATTCTTTAATGGCTTTTGAACAAAGAGACTTAGTGTCTCAGATTTAGTCCAAGTTGAAAAAGTTAGTTTAAGCATGCCAGAAAGTAAAACTTTCAAACTTTGCCTGATAAGTTGAGCTTTTGGTAAGAACTGAAAGTCTCACACTAGTATCTAGGCTCCATGAAAACCAATTTGTAAAAACAACAACAAAAATCACCAATAGGTTTGGGCTCTTACATAATTAGGTGATTTTTAATATTTGATTGCATTTAGATATCCTTTTTTAAAAAAATGAATACTTACGTGAAGACCTTCCTGACCCATTTCCAGAGGGCCATTTTTATTGTCCAATGAACTAACAGAATTTAATAATGCACTCAGAAGACTTCATATAATACAGAAATTATTACGTGTGTGGATGTCGTGCCTGCTGTCACCTGTTGGCTCGATGCTGTGGCAGTCGTTCAGTCATCATGGAGCAAACGCCTTGGTCTTGATGTTTTAGGACAACTGCACTCAGAACCTCATGATGACATCCAGGGAAGGATGTGTTATCCAAATCCAAATGAGCTGACCAGATGCTGGGCTTTCTGGTTGGGATATACTCCAAGAATTCACTCATCTGTACAGATTAGCTGCCTGCATGCGTGGAGGACAGAGGTGGTTCCAGAAGTTCCCGTACTTTTGACTAGGCAGTATATGAGGGTGTCAACCCCGGGCCCTGGTAAGTCGTTTCCCCAAGATGACCTTGAGCTCACCTTTCTTCCATCTATTTGGCTGGTCTTCACTTTGGGGTGTTGGAGTTTTGGCACAGTTCCTCATTTATATCCCTCTCTCTTTCAGTCTTCTTAAATCTGGCTGTGTCAGGTTGGGTGCCTGGCACCCCTCCTAGTGTCAGGGAGGTGGGAGAGAGAAAGCTCCTCAATGGCTCAGCCAGGGCTGTTGTCCGTGGCCGTGTGGAGTTTGCACAACTCTAAATATCAGGTGTGGGTCAAGGACTTTGTCTTGCTTTTCCATACCAGCTTTGAGTTCTAATTCCATTTCTATCCTGAGCTCTGGATGTTTTATTTTTATTTTGTAAATTTTTGTTTATTTACTTGCAGGAAAAGAGGCGGGGGGGAGAGAGAGAGAGAGAGAAAACATGGGTGTGCCAGGGCCTCCAGCCTCTGCAAACTAACTCCAGATGCATTTGCCACCGTGCATATAGCTTTCCCTGGGTTCTAGAGAATCAAACCGGGTCATGAGGATTTGCAGGCAAGTGCCTTAACCTCCAGGCCATCTCTTTAGCCTCTCTGGATGTTTTATATATTGTTTGTTTATTCAGTATACCTTCCACCTGCTTAATGTCTCTTCACATTTCTTAATTTTTTTTTTTTTTACCTTTTGTGATAAACAGTGTGTATGGGTGTGAGAGAAGTGGTCTTCTACTCAGACAATAAGATACTAAGCCGAGATTCTAAACTGTGTCCAAGCAGAGGTGGGCTGGGAGGCATGATCAGTTAGTTATTTTCTCAAGGCTTCAAAGCCCTAAAGAAGCCAGGCATGTTGCCAGCTTCCTCTTTGGATCTCAGCTGGCTTCGGTTCAGGATGGTTATCTTCCCCTAAACAAAATTGTGTGGAACAAAGCAGAGGCCAGCTCTCTAGTGCTTTCACTGCATTGTCTGGAGGCCACTTTAATTAAGTTTATTAAGGATCTATGGAACCTACTGGAAGAGAGGAAACTTAGAGTTGCTCACTGTAGAGATGCTCAGCTTAACTGTGCAAACAAACACCCACTGAATCCAAGTATGGCAGTGCCCTTTGCTTCAAACAGAAGCCCAACACATGTGTTTTTGCTATACTGCCTATGTGACTTTTCCATCTTGCCTGACTCCTTCACCTTTCCATGAAGGTAGTATTTCTAGACCTAACCTTCGCAACATCACTTTTGGTGGAAGAGTGTGAGTAATTTGAGCAAATTCCAGAGTTCCAAGGTCATGATATTTTAAACCAGTTGATTAATTTAAAATGATGACCATGGTCACTTTTAAAGTACAGTGAACGAGAAGTCCGAGTCCTCATCTGTAATGTCTTTACTCCCCCTCACCCGTGTTAAGCATTTAGAGCATCTTTAAAGCCCCCTTGTGTCCTCTCCCTGCTGCCATCTCTGCTAGCGGAGAGTTGGCTCATAGCATTGAAGCATTTCTCAGTTCCATTCCTATTTTCATTCACCTTCCAAACCTCAGCAGCCATCTTTTGTCCCTGGAAAGTTGCTGACGACCTGTTTCTCCTGGGGCTCTAGGGTCCTTGTGATCTCTGTCTTCCAAGATCACCTTTTCAGATATTGATACAGAAACATCCTTTCATGACCCAGGGCTTTTTTTTTTTTTTTTTTTTTTTTTGCCTCCATTTCCTTTTAGGATTTTAACTCCTTCATCCCACGCCTCCCTTCAGCTCATAAAGAAGATTCCAGGACTTTTGCCTTGGGCTCATTGCCTTGGGCTCAGACATCCTTTTATCATGTGTCAGTCCTAGTGGTTAGTTAGAACAGTGGCTCAATTTCACTAGACTCAGTGTCTCCCACAAAAATTCTCATGTTCCAGACATGTTTAACTCATAGTTTCCTACTTTGGCATTCTGATCCTTGTCCAGCATCTGACCATTGTGGCTGTCTGCTTGTGTGCTACTTCTGGCACCCACAGCATAGTTACAGAGGGATTTTTAAGATATCCGGCCAGGTCCTTGTACCTGCTCCCAAACTTCTATAAGTCCTTGATTTATATAGCTAAATGTCACACAAGGCTGAAGCAGAGATGGTCCATTTTGGTCTGACCTTATCTGGTCTCTGAATTCACTAGTGGCAGACATAGTTGTTTGTGACATCAACACTGGCCGAACCCTGTGTTTATGAAGTTGCAGCCTAGTTTTTATTGTCCCACTGCCCTTTAAAAACAGCATCTTGTGTGATATTATGCCAATAATCTAAGCATCGATTTAAGGAATATTTACTGATATAAGGCTCTTCTGGTTCATGAACCAAACTCAGCATCTTCCGGGCCACATTCTCCCCTGTGGATAGAAAACAACTGATTTTTATGGATGTAACACTCAGATACTCATAATCCAAGCATGTATGTTTATGCCATCATTAGAAGCCGATGGATGGTTTTACCTCTTAGAGGAAGCATAGTAGGAATGAAAGTAGATTCGGGCTGCCTGGCTTTGTCTGTAACATTCTGCTTCTTTTAAAAAGGGAAATATGGGGCTAGGAAGATGGCTTAGTGGTTAAGACACTTGCCTGAGAAGCCTGAGGACCCAGGTTTGATTTCCCAGTTCCCTCGTAAGCTCGATGCATAGGGTGTTGCATTTGTCTGGAGTTACTTTGCAGTGGCTGGAGACCCTGGCATGCCCATTTTCTCTCTCTCTCTCTGCTTCTCTCTCAAATAAATAAACAAAGAAAAAAGGGAAATATATTCAAAGTATATTTGTTACAATAAGTTGATATTTTTGATAGGGAGTAACATAGGTGTTGATTACACTTTTCTTTGTAAGGCTTCCTCATGGAAATTATTCCCTTAAGAAGTCACACGCTTTGAATTTAAAATTTGTCAGTAAAGTATGATAGGTAAGGATTTAAAATGTATACGCTGTTTTTTTCAATCATCTTTTCAAAACAAATTTGAAATTTGTTTTCTATATATAAAACCTTATTTCAGAGTTTGTAATGAGGACTCGTGTGGGGTGGGTGGAAATTCCAGGACGTCTACATATGGTTAGGAGGAGGAAGTACAGAGCTGTGTTGCAGGCAAAGGAGTGTTTTGGGTCCATGAAGGGGCTTGCTAGGCACAGCAGCTGTTCTTGTATCTGCTTCTCTCCACTGGAACCTCCATGGAGCAGATGTCATTGCCTCCCAAGGCCCAAGACAGCAGCAGAGATTCTTTCATGGGGCAATTTTGGCTTGGGGTCACCCGAGTCCTTATTGAGGCACTTTGGGTGCAAAGGTGTTTGGAGGTGCTGCGAACATGAGTGGTTTTCCTGTCTGTGAACAGACACGACGACTTTCACGTTTCTTTTCTTCTTCCTTTTGACATGTTTTAGAGAAAGGGTCATACTCTGTATAGCTCAGGCTGACCTGCCACTGATTATGTACCCCAGGTTGGCCTTGAACTTTTATCATCCTTCTCCCTCCCTCTCTTGAGTGCTAAGATCACATGTGTAAAATTGCCAGGTCTGGCTCCACTTCCATGTTGTTTTTTCTTTTCTTTTCTTTCTTTTTTTTTTTTTTTTTTTAATAGTATTGGGTATTGAACCCAGGGCCTTGCATATCTCTCTAGTCATCAACATCCATGTTTCTTAAGGGTTATAGTTCCATGTCTCTGAAATTAGTATTTAAATACTTTTTTTAAATCTATGGGCACACACATAATTATTTAGAAGACAGCTTGAACAACTTGTTCATTTAGCATTGTAACAAGAGTAAGTTTCTCCAGCCCTGACCTTATGTTCCTGGACATGAGACCCGATTGATAGTACCAGGCATGGATTCCTGGAGTGAGCCTCAAAGCCAATCAGAAAGTAGATGATTGCTCCCATAACAATCATGCCGCTACTGCACTAGTAGGCACATCTTGCCTGGTAGAATATGCAGAGTCCACAGCTGGACTGTTGATGACTTTTCTCCATTTGCAACTTGTATCACACCTTCCTGAACTAAAGCTAGCCATCATGGAGGAAACTTCCAGCTCAATTCCATTCTGATTTCTCTATGGCCTGCACCTGGAGTATTTGGTGTCTCCAGCAATAGGGATTTACTGTCTAGTTTTGGTGGGCGACCAAAAGCACTGGCAGTAGCATATATTGTTTTATTGTAGCCTGTCTGACAAATAACTTTTTGGAAAGTTGGAAAGTATAACATTACTGACACTGGGATTTTCCATGATCTATGGCTTCTGGTATTAGCATTATCTGCTCTTATAAGGTACCTTTGTTCAAACCATATTTTTAAAATTATTTTATTTATTTTAAGAGAGAGAGAGAGAGAGAGAGAGTTAATGAATGAATGAATGAATGAATGAATGGGTACACCAGGACCTGTAGACCCTGGAAACAAACTCCAGATGCATGTGCCACCTTGTGTACCTTACTTTATGTGGGTACTGGGGAATCAAAGCCAGGTCCTCAGGCTTTGCAGGCAAGTGCCTTAACGACTAATCAATCTCTCCAGCTCTCAAATTATATATCTTTATTATTATTATTATTAAACAAAATGTTTTTTTTGCAAGGAGAGAGAGAGGAGAGAGAGAGAGAGAGAGAGAGAGAGAGAGAGAGGGAGAGAGAATGGGCACGCCAGGGCCTCTAGCTACTGCAAACGAACTCCAGACGTATGTGCCCCTTGTGCATCTGGTTTATGTTGGTGCTAGGGAATCAAACCTGGGCCCTTTGGCTTCACAGGCAAATGCCTTAACTGCTGAGCCATCTCTCCAGCCCAACAAGATGTTTTGTATGGCTACATTATGTGTTGGTACCTTCATTTCCCATATCCCTGCCCCCATTCCCTTGGGGACACTCCTCAGTAGGGTTGCAGGTATTGCCCATGGGGTTGTAGTCAAACTATATTTTTAATTAGCTTACAAAGTAGTAGGTTTTATACATTCTTAATTGGTGGGCATCTAGGCTGATTCCATTTCCTAGATATTATGAAAGAACAGCAATAAACATGGCTGAAAAAGTATCTCTGTAGAAGTGTAGAGCCCTTAGAGTAAAGTGCCCTGGTGGGGTCTATCTGGGTAGTGTATAATTCTATTTTTAGAGTAAGTTCCCTGGTGGGGTCTATCTGGGTAATGTATAATTCTATTTTTGGAGTAAGTGCCCTGGTGGGGTCTATCTGGGTAATGTGTAATTCTATTTTTAGAGTAAATATGCTGGCGGGGTCTATCTGGGTAATGAATAATTCTGTTTTTCGAGTAAATGCCCTGGCAGGGTCTATTTGAGTAATATATAATTCTATTTTTAGGGTAAATGCCATGGCAGGGTCTATCTGGGTATGTGTAATTCTGTTTTTATAAGTGCCCTGGTGGGGTTTATCTTGGTAATGTATAATTCTATTTTTAGAATAAGTGCCCTGAGGGGGTATATCTGGGTAATGGATAATTCTATTTTTACAGTAAATGCCCTGGAGGGGGTATATCTGGGTAATATATAATTCTATTTTTAGAGTAAATGCCCTGGCAGGGTATATCTGGGTAATGCATAATTCTATTTTTAGAGTAAGTGCCCTGGTGGGGTATATCTGGGTAATGTATAATTCTATTTTTAGAGTAAGTGCTCTGAGGGGGTCTATCTGGGTAGTGTATAATTCTATTTTTAGAGTAAGTGCCCTGGTGGGGTATATCTGGGTAATGTATAATTCTATTTTTAGAGTAAGTGCCCTGGCGGGGTATATCTGGGTAATGTATAATTCTCTTTTTGGGTAATGTATAATTCTCTTTTTAAATGCCCTGGTGGGGTATATCTGGGTAGTGTATAATCTATTTTCAGAATTCTGGTGGGGTATATTTATTTTTAGAGTAAATGCCCTGGTGGGGTATATCTGGGTAATGTATAATTCTCTTTTTAGAGTAAGTGCCCTGGCGGGGTATATCTGGGTAATGTATAATTCTATTTTTAGAGTAAGTGCCCTGGCGGGGTATATCTGGGTAATGTATAATTCTATTTTTAGAGTAAGTACCCTGGCGGGGTATATCTGGGTAATTAATAATTCTATTTTTAGCCTTTTGAGAAACCTCCACACTGATTTTCATAACAGCTGCACCAGTTTACATTCCCAGCAACACTGTTTATTATTCCTTCTCTTCCATACTCTTCCAGGATTTTTTGTCATTTGTTTTCTTTATTTCTCTCTCTCTTTTTTTTTTTTTTTTTTTGGTTTTTCAAGGTAAGGTCTCACTCTAGCCCAGGCTGACCTGGAATTCACTCTGTATTCTCAGGATGCCCTCGAACTCATGGCCATCCTCCTACCTGTGTCTCTGGAGTGCTGGGATTAAAGGTGTGCGCCACCACACCTGGCTCTTCATTTGTTTTCTTGATGATAGCCATTCCTACCAGAGTGAGGTGAAATCTCAAAGTAGTTTTAATTTGCATTTCCTTTGTGAGTAAACTATTCATTATTTTTTTAGACAGCTAATTTTAATAAATTTTATTCATTATTTGTGTTTAGATGTATACATGTGTGTATGTGTATTTGTATGTATGATGTGTGTATGGGCACATGTGTGCCATGACATGCATGTGGAGGCCAGAGGACAACCTTCAGTGTTTCTTCTTTCCTTCTATCTTCATTTGAGACAAAGTCTGAGACCTTGCTGCTCTTCTTGTGAGCTTCTGGGTTCTACCAGATCCGCCTCCCACTGCTGTAGGCTTGTTAGGATTATAGACACATGTGCCATTTTCTATCTGGCTTCACATGGGCGCTGAAGAGGATCAAACTTGGTCAACAGTCTCGATAGCAAGAGCCATTAACCGCTGAGCCATCTCCCCAGCTTCCTCCATAATTATTTCACCCAAGTGCATGTGTTGTGAAGTCCTCAGGACCAGGAGATGAAAACAGAATGTTTCCAGGACTGTTCATTTCTAATGGCATCAGAACAGTTTAGGTTAGCATGTGACAGCAGGAATTTTCATTCTCCTGGGACAAAGATTTCTAAACCCAAACAGCGTATAGAAGAGAAGAGAGCGGTTGCCTTCTGTTGGCACAGAAAGGCAAAAACACAAGATGTCAAGTCGTTTGGTGAAATGATGGATGATAGAGGGATAATAATAGGGACCGGATTCAAAAGTTATGAAAAACACAGGTGCACCAGGGTGTGTCTGCAGAGCGTGCTGCATCCAAAGTGAGCACCCCAGGAATAAACGCAGGAGAGGAAATGACTGTCAGGCAGAGAACGTTAACACCATGGCATACCTCAGGTACTTATAATGAGCCAGGCACTTGTCAAGGGCTTTACTAATTGTCACTCTCATCAAGTCCCCTTAACAGTCTCTTGGGTGCAATTATGATTCAGATGGAAGAGTGAAGTATTCATGAGCCCAAGGTCACACAGGTAGCGAGTGATAGAGGCAGAACTTGAACCCAGGCACCTTGAGACTGGAACTGGGGTCATAGCCCTCAGTGTGCACCATTTTTCTGGTTCATTCTGTTCTACCTGCCGTGCCAAGTTCATACTTGAGTGGATTTTAGTTTACTGATCTTGGTTAGGAAAACTTATAATGTAAGACTTGACCTTCCAATAATCTCCAGAGATATTTTCATCCCCACGTGGAGTGGAATCCCCAATCACCCTGATTTTTCTCTGTGTGTTCTTAGGAAAATCAGGTAACCTTTCTGAGCCCTTAATTTCTTTCTTTCTTTTTTATTGAGAACTTTTAAAAAATAAGCTTGAACTGTACTGTATGAACATATTACTTGTCAGTCATACTTGGTTTATACTCTTACTTTCCCTCTCTCCTGCCCCCTTTTCCATGGAGACCCTCCTCAGTGGTGTATCTGGTCATCACTGTGGGGTCACGAATGTACCAGTCAGTCTCTGTTAGGGTGGGTACAACTTTTCAGAGTATACCTCCTCCCCCCGTCTGTGGCTGAGCCCTTTAATGTCTTTATCAGAAAGTGGGGCATGGAGTGCTTCTCTCCTTAGGTGATTGTGAGCCTCACATGGTCATGTAACAACATGCAACATGTAAATAGCAAATGAACAGTGTGAAAATTATGACCCTGGTAGATGTGAATTTGCTCTGCGTGTCAGATACGTCCACAGTCTCCATAGTCTCATTATTGTATATTAGACACACAGGTATGTGTCTATGTCTGTAGGTAGGCGCTAGGTATGGCCTGTGCAAAATTGGTAAACAGTAACTATATAGCAGACATCATTGAATACTCCGTTCTTATATTATCCAGCATCTCACTGTTTAAAAGGTTCGCCTTCTGATGCACTGTGCAGAATCTAGAAAGAAGCAAAGAGATGCTGAGCACACTTGAGCCTCTTGTCTTTTCTCTACGGGGGAGCCCCAGACTCTCCTCCAGTGGCCCAAAGCACTTCCTCCTCTCTACAGAAGTTTTATGAAAACTTTTAATAAGTTTTTGTCTGATTCCCTGAGCTCAGAGGGTTTAGAAGGAGGGAGACCTGCTGTTCCAGAGAGACAGGCTTGCAGTGGAGGTAAATAAAAGGAGCGATGGCCTGATCGCTAGAGAAGAGGGAAGAGTACTTCAGGAATAAACCTTAGCCGGAGCGCCCGGTCTGTGGGCAGGGCTGGCTCTGTTCACTAATCCCCTGGAGCCCCACCTTTATTGCTTTACTGGAGATGTAGTGGCAGTCATGACAATTATGATGTCAGGAGGGAAAAAAAAAAAAAAAAAAAAACAGGCGTGGGCTCCTGGTACACTAGTTCATCTTTTTAACCTTGAGTTAGAAAAGAAAAGACTAAATTGTTTCTTTTTTCCATTATTCTCTCTTTTTAAAAACATTTCTGCAGACAATTTTTAATTTCTTTATAGGTTTTATATAACACAGCTTTTTTTCCCTATCATATATGGTACAAACACAAGCATGCATGTTCAAGTATACGGAGAGTGTTTCCAGCTGGATTTATATTGCTATTATCTCTTTTTATAATGCTTTATTTTCAGACATATTATTCGATGCACATTCTGTTCCTCACAGGGGCAGCCCCTTTTATGGGGGGAGGAGTGGGTCTTCGATGTAAGGACCAACTTGAGGCCACCTGGGAACAAAGGCTTTGGGGCAAAGCCTGAAATCTTCTTGTTGGACCTCATCCTGGTGCATATACCGTAGCCCTGCTTGGGTCATGGAAGACTGCAAGAAAGCCTATGGATCATTTTGTAAAAATGCTTTTTATTTTATTTTATTTATTAGAGAGACAATGGGAGGCATATAGAGAAAGAATGGACACACTAGGGCCTCTAGTCACTGCAGATGAACTCCAGACACATGCACCATCTTGTGCATTTGGCTTATGTGGGCACTGGGGAATTGAACCTGACTCCTTAGGCTTCACAGGCAAGTGCCTTAACCACTAAGCCATCTCTCTAGCCCCTGTGGATCATTTTTAAAGGCTTTGCTACATGGCTCTTGAGTATATAGTGTTTAGCAGATGCCTTTAACCTAATGACCTTGGATTTGAGTGTTTGGAGTAGTAAGTGAATTAAAGGATAAACTGTAGCTCTCTGGAAAGCTCTAGTGTGGTAAAGTCAAGTTTTCCCAGGAGTGGTTTGAATGAAGGCATAGTGGATGAGTGAGTAGGAGGGAATGCATACAAAAGAAAGCAGGTCAAGGGTGAAGTAAGGGAGCCCCAGTGCAGTGTCCAAAGCACAACTAGGAGATAGCACACACGCTCCAGGAGCATGGCTGGTCAACCAGGGTGGATTTCCTTGGAGGAGAAAGCTGTTTCGTTCCTTTCTGTGGCATTCTTTGTTTATAGCCTCTGGTCTTTGCCAAATACTACCTTTGTGTTCCATGGGAAATACATACAAGCACAGGACAGGGAGATTCCTTTGGGATAGAGGTTTAGATAGGAAATCATGAAACAGTAGCTGCCATAGGACAGCCCCTGTCTCCTAAAACCACTGTGATCCACATGGTCTGGGGGGGGGGGCGGCTCGATGCAGAAGCTTCTGACTGCACTCCTGGCTGTCAGATCAGGCCAGGCACTATAATTACCTCTTCTTCCTTAAAAAAATATTTTATTTATTTATGAGACAGAGAAAAAGAGAGAGAGAGAGACAGACATATGAACATAGAGTCAGAGAATGGGCACACCAGGACCTCCAGCCACTGCAAATGAACAGATGCATGTGCCATCATGTGCATCTGGCTTATGTGGGTACTGGGTAGAATCAAACCTGGGTCCTTAGGCTTGGAAGGCAAACACCTTAACCACTAAGCCATCCCTCCAGCCCTCTTCTTCCTCATTACCTTAGAGAGGGCTGTGCCATTGTTTGATTTTTCTCCTTGTCACTTGTGCTGAAGAGAAAGATTTAGAAACTGTTGTCTTCTAGAAGAAAGAGCTAAATATTGGCTTAATGTAGCAGTTCTTGAGATGAAACCAACCTTCAGTCTCTCCTTTCTGATGTGTGAAAGCTTATGATAATGCAGCTGGAGAGGTGCAGAAGGTTGACATCACGTGACGGCTGGCTTGGATTCCGTCCCAATGGAAGCGACAATTTTGACTCTCTATTAGTCAGCTTCTTGGTACATATCTATTGTCTATCATTGTCGGTTGGTCAGTAGTCTAAGCATAATTTTTTATAATTATTTTAATATATTTTATTTATTTATTTGAGAGAGAGAAAGAGGGAGGGAGGGAGGGAGGAGAGAGAGAGAGAGAGAGAGAGAGAGAGAGAGAGAGAATGGGCACGCCAGGGCCTTCAGCCACTATAAATGAACTCCAGACGCATGTGCCACCTTGTAAGCATCTGGCTTACGTGGGTGCTGGAGAGTTGAACTGAGATCCTTTGGCTTTGCAGGCAGACGCCTTAACTGCTAAGCCATCTCTCCAGCCCATCTGAGCATAATTTAATTGGGGTTTTTGCTTTAGGGTCTTCAGAAGGCTACAGTCAAGGTGTCAGCCAGGGTTGTGGATGTCTCTGGAGCTGTACTGGATCTGTGTCCATCCTTACGGACTTGATGGCAGCATCTAGTTTCTTGCTGGCTGTGGACTGCGGGCCTGAGCACCTTGGGGCAATAGAGTATAAGCTGCATTCACTTTCTCAGCATGTGGATCTTTCCAGCATCATGACCGGCTTCATTCCCCCACAGAAGTCACAGGCTTATGTAGCCAAGTACCAGAAATGGCATCCATCACTTTTACTATGTCCTACTTGTTAGAAGTTAGTCACTAGCCCATCCCACATGTCAGGGAAGGGGATTATATAAAGACATGAGTAATCTGGGGCAAAGATCATTAGAGGACATCTTGGAATCTTCTTGCCATAGACTCACATCTCAAAACCCTCCTTTTGCAGTCTTTCAGCCCTTGCTACTGAAGACTTCCCTCCTGTGAGCGCAGGCTTTGATAGGTGTGACTTCTTACCATCACTGTGATCCTGGCAAGTAGTCATTATTTCTTAGAACAGAGAAAATAACTGACATTCAGAAACAAGCTTGAATCTGGTCCAATCTCACAAGGGCAGGAAGCCATGTATCTCTCTCTTTCACATGTGTGTGTATGTGTGTGTGTATGTGCCCACATGTGTATGTGTGGGTCTGGACACCCATGCACATATATGCACATGTGTGTGGAGGCTAGAGGTAGAGATCAGTTGTTTTCCTCAGTCATTCTCTACCCTGTGTGTGTGTATGTATATATATGTATATATGAGAGAGAAAGAGGCAGAGAGAGAGAGAGAGGGAGAGGACCAGCCAGGGCCACCAGCCACTGCAAACAAACTCCAGACATATGCGGCCCCTTGTGCATCTGGCTTATGTGGGTCCTTAACTGCTAAGCCATCTCTCCAGCCCTCTACCCTATGTTTTTGAGACAAGGTCTCACACTGAACTGAACCTAGGGCTCATCACTTCAGCTAGATAAAGCCAGCCAGTGAGCCTCAGGAATACTCCTGTCTCTGCTTCCTCAGTGCTGAGGCTATAGGCCTGAAGCCATGCCTGGCTCTTCTGTTTACAGTGGGTGTTGGGGATCTGAACTCTGGTCCTTGTGCTTGCATAGCAGGCACTTTACCCACTGAGCCATTGTGTTTTTAAGAGGTCAGTAGGTCTCAAGAGTAAGGGTTTTGTTGGGTTGGCTAACATGTTGGTACTTCCTGTCTGCTGGGGCAGGGTCAGCTGGAGCCGGGCCACTGGCTAAAGGGAAGATCAAGAGGTCAAAGTACAAACAGACAGGAAGGTCAAACCAGGCTCTAGAGGAGATGCTGGATGTTGGGATTTAGGGGGCAGGGAAGAGTAACAAAGGGACCCCTGGAGGGGCCAAGTCCCTTCCCAGCCTCTTTTTCTCAGATCAGGTGGAACTGGGGGGAGGGGAACAAAGCTGCACCCTATCATTGTTCATTCATCTCTCTCCCAGAACTGAATTTGGACTGTACAGAACCAGTTGAAGCCATTATACTCTGATGTCTGCCAGCTCCAAGGCAAGTTTTACTCTCCTACCACCTTTGTCTCTGCACAGCTGGGATTGCACTTTTTTTTTTTTCCAGTTTTCTTTCAAAAGAAGGAGTAGAGAATGGAAATGTAGATCATGCAGGTACTCACAGTAATATGTCTGCAGCAAAGATGGACCTTTTCAGATGTACCGAAAGTGTTGACTGTTTAGCTTCAATTGGGTGCTAGTCAGATGACTTCAGTTGTGAAAGGAAATAAAATGCATGCAATGCTGGAAATGTATCCTCCGACATTGCGTCTCCAAGGCCAAATTGGGTGACAGAGGACAAATGGGAAAATCTTTCAAATCTTATGGACTGAGAATCAACATTGAAGGAGAATAAAACACTTCAGTGAGTCACACACACGGAGAAATCAACATCTCCACAGAGCTTTCGACGGGAGGATGGCTGGCTCCAACTCTTTAATCAAGGGGACACTGTTCTTCCCGTTGACACATTTTTCAGGGAAGTTGATGACACCATCAGAATTGCCACACAACTGCCAAAGTAATTTTTTAAAAGCATAAGTCAGACCACGTCCCTCCTCCCTTTCAAATTGCTCTACTTGCACTTAGGTTAAATAAAGCCCTGTGCCTAAACCATTGCTTATGGCCTGTAGGATCTGGCTCCTGACAATGTCCCTCCACCCTAATTCTACCATTCATTTATTCAACTGAGCTCAACCTAGGGGATAGGAGACTATGCCCATGGGCCCAATCTGGCCTGTTGCCTGTTTTTGTATGATGTGGAGATGGAGAATGGCATTTCCATGTTCAGCAGTTGCTCATGAAAGAGAGCACCACATGAAGTGTACATGAAAGTTGCACTTCGGTGTGTGTAAAAATGTATTATGTTGGAACTATATAACTCATTACCACTTACCTCTCCATCACCCATGGCTGTTCTCACGGTACGTGACGGAGCTGAATCATTGCACTGGAAACCGATGCTGAAGGCTAAAGAGAGCACAGTTCAATGAATACGGAAGGGTCCTCAGCTGCTGCCTTTGCCACACTGGTCCTGTCTCTCATTCCAGCAGTAGAACCGTTGTCTACCTCAGAGTCTTTGTTCTTCTGTTCTCCCTGCTTGGTTTGCTTCTTCTTTTATTATTAACTTCTTATTGACAACCTCTGTACATATAGACAATATACCATGATCATAATCCCCTCCCGCCACCTTTCCTCCCCCCCCACCAATCCCCTCTGCACCGAATTACTTTCTTCTTTCTAACTAGTCTCTTCTATTTTGATGTCATTATTTTCCTCCTCCTATTGTGCAGGCCTTTTGTAGGTCGTGCCAGCCACTAAGACATCATGAATACCATGACCGTTTTGTGTCTGGAGGACAAGTGTTGTAAGCACGCCTCCTCTTCCTTTGGCTCTTATATTCCTTCTGCCACCTCTTATGCAATGGTCCCTGAGCCTTAGAGGGTGTGATAGTGAAGTCTCACTAAGTGCTGAACACACCACTATCTTTGGGACATTTTATCTTTTTATTTTTGTATTCAAATATCTCTCCTTTATTTTTCCATCCACATTTGCTTGGGTATGTTGGTAGGTTAGTAACATGGACTGTCTCAAAAGTCTTTATCAGTTTGTTTCTCTCACTTGAAAGTAAAAGAAAATTGGATTTGATTACCACCAAAAAGCCTGGTTCATGCTGAATGCCTTTAATGTGGACAGACTGTGTGAGTGAGCAGAGGCCAGTGCTGGATCTTCAGCTCAATCCTTGTCTTTGCCTCTAACAGTGGCATCATCTTCTCCCTGGTATGCAGGGTCATTCTCATTTAGCTGAGATCATTAGAATTTAAGGTAAGACATTCCAAAGTTAAGTTTACTAGCCATCATTCACTTTGTTTTCTTAGTACTTTAAATAATGTAAAAAACATGCAAGGTACTCAGGGAGTAAGAAAGTAAAACATTTACACTGCAATTAAAATTTCAGAATTTACCTGGGCGTGGTGTCACACACCTTTAATCCCAGCTCTTAGGAGGATTGCCAAGAGTTCAAGGCCACCCTGAGACTACATAGCGAATTCCAGGTCAGCCTGAGCTAGAGTGAGACTTTACCTCGGAAAACAAAAACAAAAACAAACAAATGAAATTTCAGAATTAAAAAAAATAATTTTTTATTTGCAAGCAGAGAAAGAGAGGAGAGACAGATAGAGAGAATGGGTGTGCCAGGGCCTCCAGCCACCACAAATGAACTTCAGATGCATGGACCACTGTGCATTCGGCTTTATGTGGGTATTGGGGAATCAAACTCGGGTCATTAGCCTTCACAGGTAAGCACTTTAACTGCTAAACCTTCTTTCCAGTCCCAAGATTTCAGAATTTTTAACTCTTCTTTCTGCAGACACCTTCTTCTACTCTGTTCAGCAAGAATCTGTATATTTCAACCCGCAAACACCCCAGTTTGTAATCCATTTTTAGCAACACATTTCCTAAAACAGAAGCTGAGGAATGAATGTATTTTTCTCTCCTCTCTTCCACTTTTTCACCCTCACAAGAACACACACACACACACACACACACCCAGGGAGGCCACACTGTAGGATGGCTTTCCTCCCCATCCCAGGACACCTGTCTAGTGTGGGAGGAATATGTAACATGTAAGAACCAACGACTGCCTCACACAAAACTTGTTTTGCACTTTGCACTTGCACTGCCTGGATGCCTCAGATACTTTCATGGGGATCTGTGCCTGGGAGTGAGGGCCAGTCTGACTGTCCTCCAAGCAACATTTGTGTTGTGGAGTGTCAGAAACCATGTGCTCTGGCCCGCTCCATGTTGACCATAGATGTTTATTTTGGAGATTCAGAAGCACTGAAGAGGATGCTGACTGCTGGATGGCCAACCTTAGTGAGGATGGCGGTGTTTCCTGGCAGAGCATCCTTGCAATCTCAGATAGGTTTCTCTTGTTAGTTTCTCTGGTCCATCAGCATTTGCTTAGTTTCCTCTCTGGCTTGGCCACTGGGGTACACAGGCAGGGGACACCCAAAGGACCAAATGATCCTCAAGGAGGTTACTGTCTGGTTCTGGGACAGATGGGCACGATGGCTGTCAGGTGGCAGAGGTCAGACATTAATCAAGGATCTGTTTCTGGAGACATTTGCACTTGTCTGAAGCCAGAGATGATTCTGGCAGGCTCTCCTAGTTGGCTGTGCTTAAGGAAGGGTTTGGATTGCTGTCTCAGACAAACCAGTGCCCAGTGGGTTATCATGAAAAGCTAAGCCCTTTGGTATGGTTGAAACCATGGGGAGACTGAGCTGGAGTGCTAGCAAAAGAGGGAAGCAAGCAGCTCCAGACCAGAACTCCAAGGCTTGTCTCCTCACTGCCTCTGGAGTAAGGGACCATGGAGACAGTCCAGCATCAATCTGCAGAGAGGCAAGGTCATGTTTTCAGGGGCAGCTGAGATTTTGGGACATTGCTTGATGTGTGTTTCCAGGGGCTGCGGGCGAGACAGCACACAATAGCTTTTGCTTCTACAGCCCTCCCCATCCCTGCTGCAAACTATTCTAAAGCTCTTGCTTATAGAATGTGATGATTAATCCTGTCACCTTGACAGCCTCTAGAATCACCTAGGATGAGGGCTAGAGAGATGGCTCAGGGGTTAAGGCCCATGCCTGTAAAGCCTAACCACCCAGGTTCTATTCCCTAGTAACCACATAAAGCCAGATGTGCAAAGTGGAACATGGGTCTGGAGTTCATTTACAGAGGCTGGAGGCCCTGGTGTGCCCATTCTTTTTCTCTTTTCTCTGCCTCTGCTTGTATATAAATATATAATTAAAAATAAAATGGGGCTGGAGAGATGGCTTAGTGGTTAAGGCACCTGCCTACAAAGCCTAAGAACCCCCATTCAGTTTTCCAGGTCCCATGTTTAGCCAGACGCAAAAAGTGATGCAAGCATGCAATGTCACACATGTGCCCAAGGGGGTGCATGCATCTGGAATTTGTTCACAGTGGCCCTGGTGCATCCATTCTCTCTCTCTCTCTCTCTCTCAAATTAAAAAAGAAAAAGAAGGGATCACCTAGGAGATAAAACTCTGGGCAAACATGTGCTTGAGTATCTAGAGTGGGTTAAATGAGGTGGGAAGACCCACCCTGACTGTGTGTAGGACTGTTCCATGGGCGGGACTTTTGAGAGAGAGAAAGAGGCAGAGATAGAGAGAGAGAATGGGTCCGCCAGGACCTCCGGCCACTGCAAATGAACTCTAGATGCATGTGCCCCCTCGTGCATCTGGCTTACATGGGTCCTGGAGAGTCAAACGGGGATCCTTTTGGCTTTGTAGGCAAATGCCTTAACCACTAAGCCATCTCTCCAGCTCAACCCTTCCTTTTTAAAGTTGCTTTGGTCACAGTGATGAGTAAAGTGAATAATACATATGGTTTGGAGTCAGATGCTGACTCAGCCAGCAATAGAGATCTGACCTGTGCCTCAGTTTCCTCATGTGTCAGGTGACTTGTAAAGCTGTTTTAGGGATCAAGAGAGTTTAAACAGAAATGAAGCACAGTGTGCAGGCAGTGCCAGTGATCGGTACTATTGTTACTACCTAAGCTGGTGTCTTCCTGTCCCTCCAGCGGATGTTACGTGAAGGTTTCACCTTCTGCTGTCAAGTGTGACTTGTAGAATAAATTCAATGAAGAGTTTCAGTGTATGTTTTTGTTTTGTCTGGCTTTATCAAACAACTCCCCACAATGGGCACCATGATTGTTTAATTACATCTCCCTGCTTCCTGCCCTCCAGTTTCCAAGACAGGAATCACCATATTAGCATGTTAATGTGGCAGTAATAACCTACCACGTCTGTGTAAATAAGGAACATCTGTGTGATATTTATGACCCACAAAACACAGTTACACTCTAAAATGTTGCTCTAATCCCAAGTAGGTCATTGTGATGGAGCCGTGATCTGAGGACCCTCCCGAGGCCCTCTGCTCAGCTTGCTGGGGTCTGTGCCAGCCGCCCAGATGGGAGTGGGCAGTGCCACATGGCAGTTGGCAAAAGCAAGCTCCTGAGGGTTTTTTTTTTTTTTTTTTTTTTGTCCATCAGAGCACAAAATGAGTTGCCTTTTTTCTTTGCAGAAAAAAATGGGGTAAAGGTGCTTTTTATCAAGAGCAGCCAGCTTTTGGTTGTGTGCAGGGCTGGGGAGCTCTGGGCACTGTGCAGTGTGGAAGCTTGGCGTGACATCCTGACACATGAGCATTTGGTTTGTGTTGCCTGTGGTGCAGTTTTATGTGAGTGTCCAAGAAATGCAGAGTCCAAGTTGTAGTCCAATCTTGGTAGTCACGTAAGACGTCACAGCGGGTGATTTCTGTAATACCTGTCTTTCCCTTTAGTCTTAATTTTCTCCAGTCTCTCCCCCTCATCTCATTTTCTTGCAGGTCTTCTCATTGGATCACATGTTTTTTTTTTTTTATAAACCTACAAATTTGTTAATGAATGTGTCAAGGTAACATGAAGCCTTTTCTCCTTCATGTTGTAAGACGTGTCCTTAATGTCTTCAAACTCATTGGCATGTTTTGCTAATAGAAACAGATATAGGAAGACGGATTTAATATGTGCTCAAGTCAAGTCCTACATCCTGTGAATAGGATGTACACAGGACTCAGCAAATTTTTTTTTCTCGAAGGGTCAGATTAACAGCCACAGAAAATACATAAACAAAAGGGCATGGTCATATTCCAATAAAATTTTATAAATTGGGCAGCTGGCCAGACGGCCATCATTTTCTGATTCTTCTGTGAATATAACATATGTATAGCAGATAACCTGGTCTTGGGTGTAGAGCTACATGCCTTAATCCCAGCAGAGCTTAAAAGGCTGAGGCAGAAATGGGTTTATGTAGTGAGGACTGCAAGAGATGAAGAAAAAGAAGAGGAGGAGAAAGATGATCATTGATAAGTCACTTGGTTGAATTGCTATCATGAGGGGCATTCCCTCGAACTTACCACTAAGGCTGGGAGCAGAAGAGGACTAATGTTTTTAAGTCCCTTAAATCTTAAAACCCTACCAAGCGTTACTTCTCATTGTAGCTCAAAAGTTACCACCACCATTCTAGCTTCTAAACATAATTAATACCTTTTGGATTACATTACATCCTGCATAGGGGAACACAGTAGATTTTTAAATTTATTTAGAAAAACCTTTATTCTTGGGAGTCTGACTTAATGAGTGGGAAGTGTGGGCTTGCATGGTGACTGACTTTAGCTCATGATCCGATCATTGATGTCTTTTGAGCTTCACTTCATTTACCAGTAAGGCAGGAGTGGTTTACTTGTGTCTGCGCTTTTCAGAATCATCAACAGGATGTGGCGAGTGAGAGGCTGTGCCTCCTTCTGGACAGAACCCACCCGATTTTGTTTTTGTTACACCGCTTAAATATGACAGGGTACCTCCTCTCTGGGCCTATTGCTCACTCTTCATAGAGCAGTTATTCATCAGTGGGTCTCATTGTGTGTCCATAACCTGGCCTGGTCACCTTCTCTCAGATGCATTCTGGTTGCTGGCTATCTCCGTGAGGCCTTGACGGGCGCTTGGTTTTCCCAGGACACCAAACAAATGGCCCTTGTGGGGGTTTTCTGGCATGGGGACCTCCCTGCTTGTTGGTATTCTAGGGGCTTCTTGCTCACACATAAGCACTTGTCTCCAGGCTGAGCCTGCCACTGCTGTGTGGGTTGGCAGGTTGCACGGGGCAGGCCTGCTTCCTTCGAGAGCTTAAAAAATTATTTTTATTAGTTATCTATATAATGTGCATAGAGCCATGATGGTACCATTGTTAGCCTTCTTCCTGCCCTTCCCCCCCTGGGGATTGTGGGTCTTGCATTGTGGGGATAGCTGTCAGTTATGGAGGTGAGGCAATGTCTCTGTGCATAATGACCCAACTCATAGCTCTAACAATCTTTCCGCCCCTTCTGAGAATTTCCCTGAGCCATGTTGGGTTCATTTTAGGTCTATTTCAGTGACGAGGTCATGGGAGTCTTTGTCTCCAGATCTCTGGTTTGGTAGGTGTATGGCACAATACAGGCCTGGTCCTAGCCACACCACATGGCAGAGAAACCAGGAAGTGGCTTCTGTGAACGTGGCGTTCTGCGCAGGCCTGGCGTGACAACAGCTACAGTCCCATGCTCGCGAGAAACCTGCTACGAGATGACCTGTCCATAGACAGGCTGTCATTGGTCACAAAAAGGGGACCACCCCATACAATGATTGGCCAGTCAAGCCCCTTATAACCCCCTGCACTTCCTCAATAAACGAGTTTTGCAGCAGCTCGCTTCCCGCTTTCACGCAAATCCTGGAGTCTGTGTCGTGATTCCGTGCTGCTCACCCCTAACTCGGCAGAGACCCTGCCGTCCCTCCTGTGCTGGCCTTAGGGGGGACCACAACAGGTAGGGGTTGAGTGTTCTCCATGTTTATCTCCTTCACCCCTCTGCTTATACCAGGGCACAAGCTGAACCCATAGAATAGCTGGGGAAATGAGCAAGAGTGCTGCTTTCCCTGCGAGGGCTTTGGGATAGGGCTCTTCACGCAGGAGGGAGGGGAAGGGACAGGCTCCTCTCTGGATCCATTGCTAGTGTCTCTGTCAGTGGCTCAGCAATACATAGGCCATGCTGACTGGAACTGGGTTGGAAATGAGGCTGTCTTGCCCAAGGAGGCTTTGACTTGGTGGACACACTAAAGCAAAGTAGCCGTTAAACATACCTGGGGGGCCCGTGAAATGGCATTTTCCCTCCTAAAGCTCCTCCACTCCTCCATTCAGAATGGAATATTGTGAGGGATCATTATGGATGAAAGAAGGGCTCTGCAGCCAGAGAACAATACCATAAACTAGAAAATGCCCCGTGAAAGGAGCAGGGCAGCAATCAGCATCTCCCTTTATGTGAAAAGGCTGGAATCAGGGAGAAGAAAGGGAGAGAGGAGACAGAGGCTCTCCATGGCAGACGTCCCGCCAAGGACTTTGACAAACATTATTTTGTGAAATTCTCAAGCCAGCTCTGCGATGGCGATATTCTTGCCACGTTAGAGGTGGAAAACTGAGGCTCACAGAAAAGGGGTGCGTTGCCCTAATTTTGTGCATCAAAGACAAAGTAATGATAATAGGATAATGAATATGCCAGGGTGTCCCACTCACATCCCTGGGGCATCCCCTCTTGCAGTGGGTAAGCAGAGAGAGAGAGAGAGAGAGAGAGAGAGAGAGAGGGAGGGAGGGAGAGAGAGAGAGAAGAGACACAGAGAATATGGGCACTCCAGGGCCTCCAGCCATTGCAAATAAACTCAAGATACATGCACCACTTTGTGCATCTGGCTCTACATGGGAACTGGGGAATAGAACCTGTGTCGTTAGGCTTTGCAGGCAAGCATCTTAGCCGCTGAGCCATCTCCCCAGCCCAAGAACTGGTTTTAAAGAGCTACCTTGGAGAGATGTTGGGAACAGGAGTGACTTTTGCAGAGATGAGCCTAGTGAATGTCTTGGGTCCATCACATCGTGATGAAGGCTTGTAGTGAGGGCTTAGCCTGGTAATTTCTAAGGAGAAATCAAGGCAGGGTTTTAAAGGGAGTTAAACAGTTCCAAGGAGTAGCTCTCCTGTAGGAGTACGTGGATGGCTTTCACAGTTTGTTCTTTCCTTCTGCCAAAGACCCGAGTGTACAGAAGGAGAGCAGCCCTTCATTCTGCAGCCCCATCTCTCCAGGAAGGAGTGGAGCCATCTCTTAGTGGTAGTTTCACAAGCCACCTGATTCTGAGGGACTCGCCTGCAGTCTCCAGCCTGCAAACCTCCCCGTGCTTGGCATAATTTATTCATCTTCTGTCCTCTCTGTGCTGAACTTGTTGCTGGCCTCTCTGGCAACTGAAATCACATTGAATGAGCGCTCTAATCTTTTTATGCATCCCTTAAACAAAATGGAGCCAAATACCCATGGCATGTCGCTTTTTTTTTTTTTTATCAAGACATCCACAAGGGCCACATTGTCTGAAATTAAGCTCCATTTATTTGAGGACATAGGATGAATCTCTCCTTATTTAAACTTCTCTCCTTCTTTCCTTTTCCCCATTCATTTCTGAATGTGTTTCTTGTACTTAAGTACAGGCAGAAAGAAGGTTAAAAACTTTCCTATGTGGAGTAAGAGGCAGATGGGGAACCATTGCAGCACGTGGTAGCAGGTCAGAGTCATCACGTTAAGGATGAACAAGTATGAGTGGAGTAAAGTGGAGTGGCATGAGGACTGAGGACGGGGAGTGGCTCAGTCAGTCAAGTGCTAGCTGCACAGTCATGTGGACCTGAGTTTGGGGGTCATAAAAGCCAGACATGGAGGTGTGTATGTGCCTGTAATCCCATCACTGGGCAAGAGGAGATAGGAGGATCCTAGGGCTTGCTGGTTAGCACGTCTAAGTGAGAGACCTGTCTCATAAACAAGGTAGAGAGTGATTGAGGAAGACACCTGACATTGACCCCTTGCCTGCACACCTGCACACATGTGTACTCACACACATGAACAATGTATACCCACATGCACACACCCCCCCACACATGCAAAATAAGAACAAAAAGAATAGCTCTGTGCACGTATGTGTGGGTGCCTGAGAAGCTCATACGTTATGATGGCGGATGAGGAAGTGGGTTTGTCATTGCTTCATGGTTGAGCAGATGCTGTGAGAAAGGTGTCTAGAATATGGTAGTATCAGGATCTTTCGTGGAGGATATGAGCACGGTGGAGCCACAGTGTTCACCAGCTGTCATTCTCCTTTCTCTTCTCCCTATTGCACCCACAGTTTTCTTCTCATTCCTTAGGAAGAGATCAAAGTGATACCCACCCCGTTCTCCAATCTCTCTTAACCAGTCAGGGGTAATCTAATTTTCTGGCCACAGTGATTGGCTTGGGACTTGAACCAATCAGCTCATACATTTGTCCTGGACATAGCAGTTGGTGAAGTGGCATGTAACCCTATCTGGGCCAATGAAGAGAGGGTAGAGAGCTAAGTCTGCTTTCTTCCTATGAATAAAACGATGCACAGTGTGAGGCCTGGAACTGGAGTGCTCACTGACTCCACATGAGCAAGATAAGTGGTGTGTGTGTAAGTCTTAACATGATGCTAACCCATGCAGGCAGAAGAAACACACAGCCGCATATTGGTTTTGGGAGTTTCCATGATTTTCAGATCTGCTAGATGTGTGGCCCCACAAACCTTTTCAGTCAGTGTCGTAAGTCAGTTACACATTACAAGCTGCCAAAGGCACCCCTGTGGGGCATCAGGATGGAAGGTGTTTTCCATGGGGAGAAGTTGACCCCAGAAGGAGCTTTGACGGATGCATGCTTGGAGGCTGTCAGGAGAAGATGCAGGGGATGCAGAAGACATTGGTGAAATGGGGGGCGGGGAGTCCAGGAGCTGGGGTCTGAGGGAGACAGTGTGAGAAGTGACATGGCTCTGACAAGTAAGGACTACATGCTGAATCTCCAAGGCACAGTTTCAGGCCATTTGATTTCACTGTCGCTTCTCAGTATATATTTATTATATGTTTGTTTTTATTCTGAAGGTTAGGGTGTAAACTTTACTTACACACACACACACACACACACACACACACACACACACACACACTTTCTTCATTAAAAAAAAACTGGTAAAGCATAAAAACACAATTTATCCATAATTCTGTCACCTTATTTATCTGAATGATAGAAAATAAGAAAAGAAATTTCTATCTTTAGCACACTGGCTTTTCCATTTCTTCTCAAGCCAAGCTAATTAATCGTTTAATATCATGTGTAAGTCTTTCTGACCTTTTCCTGTGGGCATATCAGTTCAATCTGTGTTCCAAACACACAACTTGTAAACCCAATTTCAACCACACTAAACATATTGATCACAAGTGTGCATTTCACAATACTAAGTTTAATGGAGAAGGACAATTTGAGGACCGATTCTGCTGGCGACTCTCCAGCGTGCCTCTGAGCTCCCTTCGCACTTGCCATGAGGCAAACACCCCTTCTTTTTGGGACAGTGACTGTATCTCAGCTTAAACAACCGTGAGCCTGCCTCTAAATTTTGTTGTCCGATACACTTAGCATCATGAGAGAAAAACGGGAAGTAGATAAAACTTGGTTGAAAGATAAAAATGTGGAACAAGTAAGGGAAAGAAATATCAAGGAAATGTTTAAGTAATACCCTCTCCATTTCAGGTGTTGGGATTGGAAGCCAAGTGCAGAATGTTAAATGGGGCATTTTCAGAGCTTGGGAGAAGTTTGATATATAGTACGTAATTAAGAGGCTGAGGAGAGTGCCATTTTTTTCATATCCGATACTTGTCACTTGTGCAGATTTGATTTCAAATACGATTTTTGAGGTTACAAGGGTAATTAATTGTATGGTCTTTTCCAGGAACTATCACTCACCCAAGTGCCATCCCCTAAATTGACAGACCCCGAGAAAGAACAGGCGAGGGAAACAGGAGTGTTGTGGATGTTTTTACTTAACAAGTGTCTGAGAAATACAGTGGGATACAAGGCTTTGGGGGAAGCTCACTTAATCTGTAAGAGTTCAGAGAAAGCCAAAGTGTAGGCTAAGCCACACAGATAGACCTGTGGGTCCAAATCGGGATGGGATGTCCAGCTTGGTTCCCTCTCTCACATGAGACTCATTCATATATTTTAATATTCTTGCACAGTTGTAAGTTATTTTAAACAAGGTATGTAAGCTCGTTTAAGAGGGGAAAAGGGCAAACATAAAAATGTTATGTAGCAATTATCTTTTTTTTTTTTTTTGGAGAGAGACACAGAGAGAGACAGAGAGAAAGGGAGAGGAAGACAGATAGAGATGGGTGCACGAGCAGCCTCTCAGCTGCAGCGAACGAAATCCAGATGTGTGCGCCCCCTTGTGGTCAAGTGCGGCATTGCACCCTTGTGTCACTTTTCATCTGGCTAAACGTGGGACCTGGAGATTGGAACCAGTGTTCTTAGGCTTAGGAGGCAGGCGCCTTAACCGCTAAGCCA
The DNA here is from genome assembly GCA_036365145.1 of Orientallactaga sibirica. Taxonomy (NCBI): domain Eukaryota; kingdom Metazoa; phylum Chordata; class Mammalia; order Rodentia; family Dipodidae; genus Orientallactaga; species Orientallactaga sibirica. The sequence goes on from JAEOAD010000011.1 coordinate 2,367,993, forward strand.
TCTCTCCAGCCTGCAATTATCTTTTTGTTGTTGGCACAAAACACCTGACCAAAAGCAGCTGGTGGAGGGAAAGGGTTTATTTTGCCTAGGGTTTTGAGGGGATGCTTCATCTTGGAGGGGAGAGTGTGACAAGACCAGACAGCCAGGTAAGTATCACATCTCTATAACAGCAGGAAAAAAAGTGGTTAACATAGCTAACTCTAGTTAGCTATGGCAAGTGGCTTAGCTACATAAACCTCAAGGTCTACCCTCAGCAACATACCTCCTCCAGCAAGCCTCCACCTCCCAAAGGCCCTGCAAACTTCCCCAAATGCTACCAGCTAAGGACCAAGTGTTCCAAACACATGAGGCCTGGGGGGGGGGGCATTTCACATTCACATCGCCACGTTCTGTGATCCCTTACGGCATAGTGTGAGATACCTTTATATTTCCTTTCTGTCTTTTCTCTTGGACAATTCATAAAATGTCGCCAGGCATGCATTTGCATTTGATGAAACACTCATGTCTGTGATGAGGAATGGATCCTGAATGAAGAGCAATCCCCTTTCTCTGGAGATTCAAATCCTCTCTGCCATTAACCCCCTGGGTAGGCTGGCTGAGGGGACCCCTCTCTTCTGTCCTCCACTGAGTTGGGGTTGTTCTTCCAGTTCTCCCTAGTCTTCAGATTCATCGTGTTTAAAACTTTCATGTATCTGTTGGTTGAAGTAACTTAAAAAGTGAGGCTACATAGTTTGTTTATTCACACCTGGATTCAGACTTCCTTGAATCAATTCCCACTTCTCAGATGTGTGCTTAAAACTTTCTGACACTCAGTTTTCTCATCAGGAGAGATTCTTTCTTTTCTTCCCTACCTTCGTCCTCTCTCCTGCCCTGTCCTTCTCCTGCTCCCACTCCCCTTTTTTCTTCCCTTATAATTCTTCTTTTATTCTTTGACAACTTCATCCATGTATATATTATATTTTGATCATATACCCCTCCCTGTATCTTCTCTTATGCCCTCTGTCGGCTCCCACTGCACCACTGTGACCCACTCAGTTTGGTTAGGACTGACTGCATGAGCATGGATGGGGGGTTATTTACTGGATCACTGGTAGTGACCACACCACTGTAGAAGATGACTCTTTCTCCCTCCAACCAGTAACTGCCCGTGGCTCCCAGGCTGCTCCGATCCATGCTGGAATGAAGAAGGACCCGATCTTGTGCAGGTAACCAGAGCTACTATGAGCGCAACAGCCTTGTCATGTTCAGGAGATTGTGTTTTGTAGCGCTTACATTCTTTCTATGCCATCTTCAGTGTTCCCTGAACATGGCAGGAGATGACGTAGATGCCCTGAGTAGGGTTCAGCACTCAACAGTTACTTATTCTCAGCTCTTGTCCAGTTCTGAGTACTCTTGGTAATTACTGCCCACTGTGGAAAGAAGCTATTCTGAGCAAGGTTGATAGTAACTCTAGTATGTGGACACAGTGTTATTTTTTATTTATTTAATGTCTGTGTGTGTGTGTGTGTATGTTCAGTCCCATGTGTGTATGCAAATGTGCGCATACCTATGGAGGCCAGAGGTCAATGTCGACTGTCTTCACCTTCCTTGGTTGCTCTCCACTTTATTTCGCGAGACAGCATCTCTTACTTAAACTCAGAACTCACTGAACTCACCCTGAGAACTGACAGGACAGGTGTGTGCTGCAATGTCTGGCATTTGTGTGGGTGCTGGGGATGCAAACTGAGATCTTCACCCTGGCAAGCACTACACCCTCCTAGCCACTGAGCCATCTCTCAGCCCCAGCGACAGATATTTAGAAGACAGTTTTCTTTGAAATTCTTTATTTTCTTTCCTTATTAGGACAGCTTTTTATGCCAGAGCTCTGCATCTTTATTTCCTCTACTGGAGCATCCTTATGTTTTGAATATTTAGGTGTAGAGTCTTTGACAGGACAGGTGTGTGCTGCAATGTCTGGCATTTGTGTGGGTGCTGGGGATGCAAACTGAGATCTTCACCCTTGTGTGGCAAGCACTACACCCTCCTAGCCACTGAGCCATCTCCTCAGCCCCAGCGACAGATATTTAGAAGACAGTTTTCTTTGAAATTCTTTATTTTCTTTCCTTATTAGGAGCTTTCTTTTCTTATGTCACAGAGGCTCTGCCATCTTTATTTCCTCTACTAAGGCACCAAGATTAGATACATGATTTTGAATATTTAGGTGTAGAGTCTTTAGGATGTTGAGACTGATGATAGTCTATTTCTGTGTGTGTGTGTATGTGCATAGGCATGCGCATGTATAGCACCCACACATGTGCATGCCACAGCACATGTGTGGAGGTCAGAAAATCATGGTGGGATGTCACCTCACCTTTAACATTGTTTTAGATGTGCTGTGCCCTTGTTGTGTTGCCATTACAAACAAATGCCAGACTAGTTGGTCTATGAGTCTGACTTTACATAGGTTCTGGGGATCTGAACTCGCCATGGATTTCCTTCTTTTTTTAAAAAAATATTTTTTATTTCTATTTATTTATTTGAGAGAGGGAAAGAGGCAGAGTGAGGGAGAGAGAGAGAGAGAGGGAGAGAGAGAATGGGCATACCAGGGCTTCCAGCCACTGCAAACAAACTCCAGACACATGCTCTACCTTGTGCATCTGGCTTACCTGGGTCTTGGGGAATTGAACTGAGGTCCTTTGGCTTTGCAGGCAGGTGCCTTAACCGCTAAGCCGTCTTTCCAGTCCCTGGATTTCCTTCTTAAACACAAAGTCAAACATGGAGGCAGAGCATAGTGGCTCTTGTCTGGAGGGAAAATTGAGCATTCCACTTTCCACTGCTGCAATAATTTTCTTCTAGTGTTTCCTCTTCCTGGGGCTGAGTGAGGTTTAGCCACTGGAGGACTGGAGGAGTCTGCAGTTACAATCATGCTTCCTGGGGAAGGCAGTACTGGAAGGCCAGAGCTGGCAGTGGAGTGGCTGTGAATGTGGACCACAGGCTTTACTGTTCAGACTGGTCCTGTCTAGAGATCCATCTGCAAGACGCTGCATTCCAGGATGTGTTACATGATGCAGATCATGGACATGGGAGGACTGCCTTCAAGGTGTGGTCAAATGCAAGACGATGCTTCGTGGCTCCAGCCCGTTGTGGCCATGAAGGATCTGGGGGTCCAGGCTTGTCACTGCTTCTGTTTTTCAAGAGAATGTATGAAATTCCACGTTTTTGTTGGAACTATCATTTCATGTACCAACCGAGCCTTTAAATTTTTATTTTGTATGGACCCAGTGGAATATGTGGATTATTCACTAGTCGTGATTTATCTAGAATTTAGGTTTCTGCATTCCCTTCCACATCATGAGGTATTCATGCATCCTTTCCCAAATCCTCCTTCTGTGACTTGGAATGGGGTCATCTGTTGTTATTTTGTCTCCAGAAATGTGAGACTGACTAAGGGATTATATGTAGTGTTGTAGGTACCATGTGGCAGGTAAACTGTGAACTTGTGACCAAAACCGCGGTGGTAAATATGAGTAATGATTTATGTGGCTATAGAGGAAACCACCCACTGCTTGATAGGTGTGCTCACTAAGCGAGGATTAGCACATTTAATCCTCACGACTACATGCTGACCGAGGCAGTGCTTTACCTCCACGTTATGGAAGTTCTGCGAATTCGAGGAGCGACACAAGGACATGCAGTCAGTAGGGGCAGAACCAGGCTTGTCATCCAAGTCCTCCACTGCTCACCCTCCCTGGATGTTCCTCACCATACATGGAGGGGTTATTATCTCTGCCTCAGGCCTTCACACTGGGCCTTGATCATAGTAGGTCCCCTATAATTACTGTTCTTGATAATCATGCTGGTTCGTTGGCTTTTCTCCAGTGGGTAGAATTAGCCTAGTGCCAGCAGTTTTCCCAAGCATATAATGAGGCTTTTAGAACCCAAATTTTCATGACAAAGTTTATTTTGGTGAAATACAAAAGTAAGGCAAATATTTACTAATTTTTCCTTTATTAAAATGTAACGCGCAGGGGCATATTTTTAGAAATGATAAATCATTTCCTTCACAAAGGAATCTTGGGGAGAAAGAAATGCACCTCATTTAAAGATTACATATTCTATAATTGTGCAAATCAAATACGTGTATTATTTGTAATTACATCAGTAATATATGTAATTACATGAGAAAACAATTACAGCAAACTGCATTCCAGGAGAACATGAATCAAGATTTAAAAATTTTCCCCCAGTTACTCCACAGCATTAATTTGTCTAGCAGAAGTAAGAATATTACACAGACATTAAAAAAAAAAATCCCTGATCTACCTCAGGCACTTTTAGGGATTTCTTGAACAGACAATCCTGGTGTTTTGTCATCTTGCAGTTAAGAGTGAGACCCATTTTATTTCTTCATTTGCTTGTAAAGAAGGTAGCAGGCAGTCCCTTTTTGAGGCCTGTTCATGCTATACCAAGGCTTCACCCATATGTGGACATTTTAAGTCTGCTATGGATAACATAAAACAATTAAATAGTTTTTCGTCCTTCTTCATGAAGAGCAGAAATGTTTTGGGGACTAATGTCCATTACCACTGTGCCGTTATTTTTTATTTTATTTTATTTTGTGATACAGGGTCTCACTGTGTAACCTAGGCTGGGTTCCAAACTTGTGATCTTTCTTCCTCGGCCACCAGAGAGTTTGAATTACAGGTATGGACAGCCATTACCCTACAGGAGAACCCGTGCTCTGGAATTAGGTGGGGCAGGACAGCAAGAGTGATGGCTTATGATCACTTATGTCCTGCCTGGAGATCCACTTGAATTTTTGTGTTCCAAGGATGTCTTAGCTGTTGCAGATAGTGGACACAGTGGAACAGCCTCAGGGTATGGCCAGCCAGGAGGTGACATACGTTAGCCTGCATCTGCTTATTGTCACAAAGGATTTTGGACCCAGTCTTGCCAGTGTTCCTTGCTTTCAAGAAGTTGTATAACTCCACTTTTTCAAAATGTAGAATCTCTTGATTTTAAATTATGGGGAACATAATTTAAGTCAGTGATCTCGGGAGAGAGTCCTCATTAACTCATTCATTCATCAGACATGTGCAGAGCAGCTGCTGCGTGCATCTGTTGCTGTGCTGGGTTACGGAGATGATAAAATATGGCGGACTGGAGGCTCACGTGACAAGAACCAGGGGAGGCCATAGGGTAGGGATGAGTGTAGAAGGAATATGTAGAAAGGATCAAGGTGGTTATCTCTTGCCTCAGGGAAGGGACAGTGGGCGGGTGAGAGCATGGTCCAAGTTAAGGTGACAGGTATTCCAGGGCAGTGAGGTGTGTGGATGGGTGAGGCATATTTCGGGACATGTTGATGTTCATTAGGGCTGGGAGTGAAGGCCTGGTGTGAGGGTATGGAGGAGATCTGTTGTTGGGCAGTTGAGATATCAATAGTCTGCATTTTGATTGTGTTGAGGAACCTCTCTTTTACACCTGCTGTAGCCAACAAAGGAAGCCCTTTGCTAGAAGAGACCTTTCATGGTTATAAACTCTCCTCATGGGCAACAGAGTTGCTCATGGTGTCAACTTGCCAGGAGGGATTGAGCTGGTCCAAGGACGTGTGTGTTTGTGGCTAAGGGTGAGTGTTTGAAGTCCTGTGTTTTTGAAATGCCTCGGAGTACACGAAAGGGGTTCTCCTACAGCCTACCCCCCTTCTCGAAGCTCTGTCTACAAGCAGAGGCAGATGTATGGAATTGCTCTTCGGGAGACATCTTTGGTAGACATCTTGAAGCTTTGGGCTCTGCCAGCCGTCGCAATGGAGATAGTGTTTTCAATAAATATACAGAGAGGGGCTGGAGAGATGCCTTAGCGGTTAAGCACTTGCCTGTGAAGCCTAAGGACCTCGGCTTGAGGCTCGATTCCCCGGTACCCATGTAAATCAGATGCACAAGGGGACATATGCATCCAGAGTTCGTCTGCAGTGGCTGGAGACCCTGGTGTACCCATTCCCTCTCTCTCTTTCTCTTTGCCTCTTAATCTGTCTGTTGCTCTCAAATAAATAAAAAAAAATGTACAGAGAAATGTAAGAGCCAAAGGAAGGGTACTACTCCTTAAAATGCAATGCAATGTCCAGGCAGAAATTGACCCCCATATCCATGACCTCGCAGTGCCTAGCAATATCTTCGCAAGACCCTCATAATAGGAGAAAAAGATGAGGACACCAAATTAAAAGAGAGACTAATGGAGAGAGGGAGGGGATATGATGGAGAGTGAAGTCCTGAAGGTGAATGGGGAGAGGGGAGGAAAATATCATTTTTTATTGTCTGTAAGTGTAGAATTTGTCAGTACAAATAAATAAATAAATAAAAATAAAAAATATATACAGAGAAACACACTAAAGAGCTGCCTTGTGCCCTATTTTATCTCCTTCCACCTTTCATCAAATTCTCACATCCAGGCTTAAAACGTTAGCCAACAATCTGCCAGATATGTTATTGAGTCCTAACTCTGTTGGTCAGAGTATAAATAACACGTACTTTCTTTGTGTGCTCAGCAGACATTTATGGGCATTGGGCTCTGGGTGCATGCCATGAGGAAGCCCCTGGCTTCTTGGGGGAGGTATGAGTTGCTGAGGAATTTCTGACTGGGTGATGTGTGCAATGATGATATTGACAAGGCTGCCGTGTTTACACAATGGGATTTTCCCCATGTCCATTTTATGAGGAGGCTGGCCATTGTTTCCTATTTTGCTGGTGAGGAAACTGAGGGCAGGGTTTCTGCTCCATGGAGGGGCCAGAAATGAGAGCCAGGGCAGGTATCATGCCCCTGGCTGATGGGGGGTCGGGAAGGACACAGTTTTAGCTGTGGCTGAGGGTGGAACTGGGGGAGGTTTCTTTCAGCTGGTGTCCCTGAGTGTGTCCTGAAGGAGGAAGAGCACTACGTGAGGAATCTCATAAGGCAGAGGGTGAAAGATGGAGGTCCTGGCTTAAGTATGGCGCTGAAAAGACTAGCCATCATTGGTGCTTTGGGTGCAAGTCAACAGGGATGTCACTGTGGGCAGGTCTAGGATGCTGGCTGAAGATTCTGTGTTCGTCTTAAAAATTTTTTTTTTAAATTTATTTATTTGAGAGTGACAGACAAAGAGGCAGAGAGAGAGAGAGAGAGAGAGAGAGAGAGAGAGAGAGAGAGAATGGGTGCACCAAGGCCTCCAGCCACTGCAAACGAACTCCAGATGCATGCGCCACCTTGTGCATCTGGCTTATGTGGGTCCTGGGGAATAAAACCTGGGTCCTTTGGCTTTGAAGGCAAGTGCCTTAACCTCTAAGCCATCTCTCCAGCCCCTCTGTGTTCTTCTTTTATGGGACTTAGGATGGCCATAACTACAGTCTTACTCAGAGTTGAAGGCAGCTCTACAGTTCAATTTGTCATTCATAAGAAGCAGCCCCAAGAGGGTTCCTGGAAGTCAATGTAATTTAGGGACCTCTTACAGAAAAAGAATACAACATCTCAAATGCAATCTTAGCTATAGGATCTTGAAAAGGAGCCGTGCAAATGAGAGGCCCTAAAATGCTAGCTTCATTAACATTATTAGGGAAAAATATATTGTTGTTTTTTGTATGTAAATATAGAAGGTGTCAATAAAAAATCAATTAAAAAAAAATCTTCCCTGATAGTCTTTTCCATTGAAATCACATTTCATTCTGTACTGCTGCAGAAAACAATGGTCCGCATGTGATCTTTTTGACCTTTGTTGTTTTTTAAATCGGCCAGAACTGAGTCTTTAATTTCATTATCCACCATCCACCAATGTTGGGGATGGGAGAAAGCTGATCATAGCCTCTTTCCATAATGTCTCCTCAAAATGGCTGAGTGAGGTCATTTTCACAGTCACATATAGCTTCTCTGGGCACCCAGTGTTTTTCACTGTATAGGGTCTGGTGCTGGTTGGTATTCAGGACATAATTCCCAGAGTGTTCCTGCCTTGCTAAATTTCAGTTTGTATGTCTTTCGTCAAATATTTGGCTTAGCTGGGTCTGCTTGGCATATTGTGTTAGCTCAAAGTGATTTATTGTCTCTGTGTCATCCATTCAATACATAGAGGTAATATTTAGTGTGTCAGTGGGGATTATGTTGTAATCTCAGGAAAAATATAGAAAGTTGAGCACAGAAAAAAATCTCAAGGAGAAGAATCAAGTAGTTATCAAAATAGAATTTTTTAAATATATGTTCATTCATTAGAAGTTACATCCACAACTTCATTTTCAACAAAGAGTCTCAAAGAGCTAATTTCCAGTAGCTTCTAATCCCTCCTTGCAGCTGAATATTTGGGGGTTATTTTAAAGTGATATAAAATAGATTGAAAATGAAGTCCTATAAATGATCCTTAATCAACAGGCACTGTTGCTTCATGGAACAGAAAACAGGGAACAAAAGATGATGATTTTAATTCAAGGAAAGAGAGTTGTTTATTTTAGGTATTTCTCCAGAATGGCAGACGTAATTTGTTCAGTTATAATTAGACACATTGTAAGATGGACGGTTGTGAAGACAGTGATTCTTGCTGGCTTTGGAGAGTCGTAGAAGGCTCTTTTGTACCAGGCTCTTCTCTGTGGATTCTCAGGCCAGAAACTGATACACGAGCCAGGGGAAAAGCAGATCCTGATGGCAACAGGGGCTGTTTGTGTTCCCACTTGCATCCTGGAAACGGGGGTTCCTGTTTTCTGCCTTGATAAGAAACTCTTGCTGCAAGTATTTAAATTGGGAAATTGCTTGAGTAGGAGATGGAGATAACCTGGCCTAACGGCAGGGAATGGAAACCATCTTAAGGTGTTCATTCAAGGGGAAATGACATATACATCTACATGGAACTGTGGCAACTGAAATGGCCTGACATTTGGGGGTGCGTTCACAGAAGTATATGAAATAGGTCCCTGGAAGGGATTGATCACTGAAAATTCTTACTTTCTTCTTTTTTTTGCATGTGTATGTTTGGTGTGCATGCGTGTGTGTGTGTGTGTGTGTGTGTGTGTGTGTGTATGATGAATGTTTCTATGGGTATGGACACGTGTGTATGTATCCATGTATGAGTACACATGTAGGTGGAGGCCAGAGGTCAACATTTCTTAATTGTTCTCCACCTTATTTTCTGAGACAGCCTCTTCTTATAAGTGTTTATGGAGTGCTTCTAATGTGTCAGAACTAGGCAGATATTGGTGAGCACTGTAGGTGCCTTTCCTTGGTGATCAGAGGCTTTGCAAGGAGAAGGAGACAGATATCTGTGAACAGATAACCACAAAACAGTAAGAGCAATCACAAGAGAAGTGCAGAGCTTCATTTATAAGCAGAGAACAGAGGCGAAGGAGAAGTTTTTCTTTTTTCTTTTTGGGTGTGTGTGTGTGTGTGTGTGTGTTATGGTGTGTGCAGATGTACGTGCCTCTCATCACCCCATGCACTGGCCTGCAGTGGTGTGCACTTACCTGTGGTGACCAGAGCAGAAAGCTGAGTGTCCCCGTTGCATTGTTCTTATTAGAGTCTGAATCTCTTACTGATCCCCAGAACCTGCTGCTTTATTTATTTATTTATTTATTTATTTATTTATTTATTTATTTATTTATTTATTTGCATGTTCCATTGATTGTCAGGTCTCTGCTCTCCTGTGGGTGCACTAGGATTACAGGTGCATATGGCCATGTCCAGCAGCATATGTGGGTTCTGGAGATTCAAACCGCGGTGTGCTCAGGCCCTCCTGCTTAGTCGGGAAGCACGCTGAGCTTCATGTTATGAGATGGATTCAAGCATATCCTTGGAATCGTGTTTCCAGGCCCCTGTAGAAGGTGTTTATGCTTAGGTGGGATTGTAGCCACGTGCCCTTTAGTTATGATCCTAGTCTGCTCCGTTTGCTGCCGTCACTCAGAAACTGATTTGAGGGGAGGTGCCCACATCAAGGGCTTTCTGGTCAGTTTGCTGTCTGCCTGTTTCCCTACATGATTGGTTCCTTCCCAAGCTGGTTCGCATTTTTGAATGTTTGCCACCAGCTGCTGATGTGACTTGGGGAGGTTCTGAAAATTTGGGAGGTGGGACCTGGCTGCAGGAAGTAGGCCACTGGGGATGGGTTATCGGATGTATCTTATCTCCTGCCCCTTCCTGTGTCTGCTTCCTGGCTGCTAGGAGTTGACCAGCTCTGCTCCGTATGCTCTGACTGCTAGGATGTTCTGCCTTGCCATGGGCCCAGTATCAACAGAGCCAAGTAACCAGGACTGAACCTTCTGAACTTGTGAGCCAAAACAAAATCAATGCCTTACGTTGTTTCTGTTGGTTTATTTGGTCTCAGTGATGATACAACCGGCTAAGCAAAATTCCATCATAGGCTGGAGAGCTGGCTTAGCAGTTAAGGCACTTACTTGCCTGTGAAGCCTAAGGACCTAGGTTCGATTCCCCAGAACCCATGTAAGCCAGATGCACAAGGTGGTGCATGCGACTGGAGTTCGTTTGCAGTGGCTGGAGGCCCTGGCACACCCATTCTCTTTCTCGCTTAAATAAATAAATAAAATAAAAAATGCATGCGCCCCCTTGCGCATCTGGCTTACGTGGGTCCTGGAGAATAAAACCATCACTCCGGCCCCCAAACAGCCCTTTGCTCATCTCTTTTATCAGATAGCTGGCTGCTGATTAGTGAAAACCCTGGCTGCTATCCCTGAGTGGGGCCTTATCTCATCTGGGCCTGAGGCTGCCTTCGGAATTTTCCCCTGCCCCTTGATCACCCATTTCTTTCTCTCTCCTGTGGCCCACCACCTTCAGCTCCATGCTGGGCAGAGATCCTTCTCCTCTTGTACAGAGATGACTTTGGCAACCTTCTGTCATTTCCTTCCCTGGCCTCACAGGCAGGTATCCAGCCTGCTGTCTCAGGGCCATGGGCTCCTTGCTTTTGCAACCTTTAAGGGGGACGCATTCTCTGTCCCCTCCCTTTTGTGTGTTTAGTTTTCAGTTTGCAAGTTCTTTGCAGGGAAGAGTTGATGCAGCTGTCTGAAACTACTGTCCTTGTCCAGGCCTGACCTTGACTCAGCTCTGTGAACTTGCCTATTACTGTGTTCCCACCGTCACCAGAACTTAGGCTTGCTGGGACAGACCTTTTATGCTGACCACCTGTTTTGCTTGTGGGAGTCTGGACTTATGCTGTGTGCTAGGCCGAGGGTGTCTCCAGCGGAAGCTTTGCACGTCAATCTCTCATGAGTTTCGCTGGCAGACAGCTCATCCTGTGTTGTCACAACTCCATGTTGGGGGAGTCAGCCAGGCCTGTGTGACTTCCTGGAGAATTGTGGACTCCTTCACCGGTTCCTCTCCACACTGAGCTCCATGGGTCTCTTCTCTGTGCTCTTTTGGCTTGGTGTCCTTGTCTGGGTCGGGTTGTATCATATCATGAGGATGTGCATAGTCTGTGCTGAGTCCTGTGAATGCTCCCGGAAGATCGCGCAACCTAGGCTGGTCTGAATCCCTTTCCTACCAGCGTGTATATGTTCATCCCACCAACTCCATCTTAGTCCCAAACAAAGCCAGCCAGCCTGTCTCCTAACCCCAGACCTGTCTCCGCCACTGCACTACTCTGAACTATTCCACTCAGCAGTCAGATTTCTCAAAAGAATAGCCGTTCCTTCTTTCCTTCCACAACCTGTGGCTTAGCCTGTGCTAGTCTGGCTTCCGAGTCTGCCCCTCCATGAATTTGTTTAGACCTGAGCTTGCTGTCACAGAAGTCGTCAACATTCACTGATGTTCCTGTGGCCTCTGATGCTATCTATGGGCCCCAGTCTCTCCCTCATCCTCTGACCCTGTGACACAAGGGACTTGGAAGTTCCCTGCGTAGCCCTTTAGGCGAGAAGAGGGAAGCTGTACGGGAAACCTTAGCAAGTGGCAAGTACCCAGTCCTGTCCTGAGAGGGATACCAGAGCATCTGCAGAGAAGCACCTTCATAAAGCCTCCCAAGGAAGCTTGGCCAAACACCTCCCACGACTGAGAGCTGTTACCTCGCCATACCCACCCCGTGCACTTCCCTGACACAGCTCCTTCAAGAGGTGCCTCCCGTTTAAACTCTTCTGAAACCTGGAGCAAGCCAGAACAGCTCCCCCCACCCACTTGTTTCCATCCTGGTCACTGCCATGGGTGTCCAGGCTAGCACATCTCAGATTGCATCCCTTAAACCACCACCCCGTTCCCTTCACAACGTTTCTGTAACCCTGCTGAGTTAGTGTCACCACGACCCACCACGACCCCCCCCCCCGCCCCGTGAATACTCCACGGCATTTGCTCAGTGATCACAAGCCTGGCCTGGCATTTGGCAGGGCTTGTGGTAAGTTCTTGCTGAATGAATGAGTGAATGCATGAATTGTGTAAGTGTTAGATTTTCTTCAAGTGCCGAGTTAGCAGCCCTGTGAGCCCTTTAGGCAGATAAAGAGCCAGAGCTGAGGTTCAGAGGCAGTGAGCTGTTGAATTTATATTAGGTCAATCTGCTGAAGACTGAAGATGGGGTGGGGGAAGTGAAAAGGAGAGAAGGGGAGATCAACAATGGGTGCCCCTTCCCTAGTGCTAGTCTTCAGAGAAGCAATGGGGGACGTGGGGCGGGGGATTGTTGAAAGCTCCTGGGACTGGGCAGGAAGGAGTCTCCTAACCAGCAGCTGTGAGCCAGTCATTCTCATTAAGACCTTTCTGTCCTGGTCAAAGAGGAGCCCTCAAGGGCCCCGGAAGGTGCTCTGGATGGGACCCTAGCTTCAGCACCCATGCATGGGCTGTGCGCTCTGGGACAAGTGTGTTGTGCTTCCATTCACAAATTTGCTGATGATGTTTGCTTTGCGGGAGTCAGTGAGATGAGGCCCGACAGCTCAGGGATAGTGCTCGTTTAGAAGAGTGAAGTGCTTTTCCTAGTGGGTGTCCAGGCTGTGGTGGATGTTGTATTAGTGATTATGGGTGGACCTTAGAGCTCCATAAGGCAAGCACCAGACAGACCTGGCACACCCAAAAAAAAAAAAAGCTTCTCTGGCCCCTTGTGTGGTATTGAATACATAACAGCTACTCAGCACAAGTCACTGAGGACAAGATTGTGGCATGAATGTTATTTATTGTAGGTGGGTTGACTGTGGCACCATTGCTTCCATATGGTCGATATTCAACAAATTGCAGCTGCAGCTCTTGTTATTTACCTTGAATATAAAAAGTGGTGCTGGAGAGATGGCTCAGTGGCTAAGGAGCTTGCGTGCAAAGCCTGATGACCTGGGTTTGATTGCCCAGTACCCATGTACATACAGCCAGATGCACAGTGGCACATGCATCCGGATTCCATTTGCAGCAGCTGGAGGCCCTGGGGCACCATTCTCTCTCCCTCTCTCTCTTTCTCTCCTTGCAAATAAATAAATATTAAAAAGTGGTGGGCCTGGGGAAATGGCTTAGTGGTTAAGGCAGTTTGCCTGTGAAACCAAAGAACCCTGGTTCAATTCCCCAGGATCCATGTAAGCCAGATGCACAAGGGGACACACGTGTCTGGAGTTCATTTGCAGTGGCTGGAGGCCCTGGTGTGCCCATTCTCTCCTCTCTCTCTCTCTCTCTCTCTTCTCTCTCTGTCTCTAATAAATAAATAAAATCTTTAAAAAAAGAAGTGGTACATTGGGGAGGTGCCTTTTTTTAGATAGCAGGCAGCACAATTCTTTCAGCTTCATCTTTTACCCAGCAGGGCTGTTTCCATAGCAGAGACATACACAGGGGCTCACCTTTGAGGAGAGGGGACCAGCCCCAGGCATTTGCATGGGTGGGGGAAGGCTTGGAAGATGCACAGTTGCTGACCAGAATGCAATCCAGTGCTCCATGGCCTCACTTGCTGTTTTCGCTATTTGCTGGCTCATAACATTGGCCTTCCCCGCAGCCTCCTGCACACATCTGTCATTTTTATTTGAGCATTTGAGTCCTTTCAGAACTTTTGGCCAGTTTCACTGCTTCAGGGTCTTCTCATGCAACACTAGGGACTTGCAGGTGCCTGGGGCACAGGCACAAAGTCATTTTGTTTGAATCTTCCTAGCAGGTTTTGTATTACTTCCGACAACCCTGCCGGGGATGTCAGTCAGGGGACGGTGGGCAGAATTGAAGTTGCTTGCTTAGAGACCTGGCCTTTAGGCTTAAGTCTTCTGTGTTTCATGTGGAATGGCCTCTTGCGCTACTGCGACCTTCAGAAGAGTACTTCAGATGTCGTCTACTTTATTATAAAAGGGTGCCCGACCCACTGATTATTTTCTATGGGCCCTATCTCAAGACACAGATTCGGTGATTGAAAGCTTCTCCCTGCATTTTTCCAAGTCTTTTATAAATATTAGTTCAGTTTGGTGAATTAATAAACTGTTGTGGTAAATTATATATACAAAAAATGGCCATTCAGCTTTCCTTATCTATGACCCCACAGTGCCCATCCTCCTTTGACAAACTGGACTCTCTTCTTCTACTCTTTGAATCTGGGTTTGGACTTTATGACTTTTTTTTTTTTTAATGGAACAGTAATAAATAGAACACAGACTGTAGTTTGACAAGTACACGGACACCGTGTGATTCTCTCGTTCTTGGGTTGCTGCTACTGCCTCCATTGTAAAAGCTCAGATTAGCTTGTGCCAGTGACAGGCATGTGGTCCTTTTGCCCCATTCCCTCAGGCCACACCAGAGAAACCCAGCTTGAGCATCAGCTGATCAGAAATGCATGTTTGAGCATGACAGAGTTTAGCAGAAGTGCCACACAGCTGAATCTAGCTCCAGGGCTGACTCAAAGAATCATAGATAGGGCTGGGAAGATAGCTCAGAGATTAAAAGCTTGTAAAGCCTGCCTGTAAAGCCAGCATTTGATTCCCCAGTACCTGCATAAAGCCAGATGAACAAAAGTGGCGCATGTGTTTGGAGTTTTTGCAGTGGCAAGAGGCTGTGGCTGGCCCATATCTTCTCTCTCTCTTCCCCTCCCCCTTTCTCCAATAAGTAAATAAAAATATTTTAAATATATATTCATTTTATTTATTTATTTGAGAGAAAGAGATGGAAAGAAAGAGAGAATGGGCACACTAGGGCCTCTAGCCACTCCAAACAAACTCCAGATGCATGTGCCCTTTGTGTATCTGGCTAACGTGGGTCCTGGGGAATCAAACCAGGATCCTCTGGCTTTGCAGGCAAACACCTTAACCACTAAGCCATCTCTCTAGCCCAATAAAAATATTTAAAAAAGAACCATAGATAAACATTTGGTGGTTGTTTGAAGCCTTTAGATATTGGGGGTAGTTTGTTTTGCAGCAAGAGGTAACTGACATAATGGAATTGATTACCAGTGATATATTGTTTTAATGTTTTATTTTTATTTACTTATTTATTTGACAGGGAGATAGAGAGAGGGAGAGAGAGAATGGGCATGCCAGGGCCTCCAGCCATTGCAAATGAACTCTAGACACGTGTGCCCCCTTGTGCATCTGGCTAATGTGGGTCTTGAGGAATCAAACTAGGGTCCTTTGGCTTTACAGGCAACTGCCTTAAGCACTAAGCCATCCCTCCAGCCCACCAGTGATATTTTTGAATTTAACCAAAGAGACTTTTGAAATTAAGAATGGATTTGTTACAGGATTTCAAGTTAACTTTTTAAAAAAGACTTTGTGTTTTGTTTCCTAGGGCAATCTGGAACTCATTTGGTACCACAGAGTTTTTTTGTTTTTTTCAAGGAAGGAATGTTTTAATGAGTTCTACTATATACAGGTAGGAATAACATATGCCCTTCGTAGCTTTGAAGTTTTAGATTTTTATGTGATTTGGAGTAAGAGTCAGTAGCACAGGCCAGAAAGCTAGGAAGAGGCCAGAAAGGGGAGGAAATGAGGGAACAGTAAATGTGTAAGTAGAGGGACAGAATACTGGGAGTGGAAAGGTCTGAGTGGGCTCGAGATTCTTGGAATGGGGATAGGGAAAGGGTGGGGAGAGGAATATCATAAAGTAAAGATGTTATGAATAAGCCATATGGAAACCTAGGGGGTGGGGTTTAGGCACTGTGGGGATTGAGCATGCTGTGTCTAGAAGGCATAGGTTGTTACAAGAACATCCCTGTCCCAGAGATACGATCCCTTCTAGTGAGTTGTTGGTCAGGAAAGCCCTTGAGGTCCTCATAAACAATACAGGTCATAGCCTAGAACTCTTGAGCCTCCTAGCTTCATCTCTCAAGTGCTGGGGTTACAGAGTACGGCACCGTACACAACGTCAAGTTCACCGTTGGAGACTTGGAATTATCACTTGGTGCTTCACCCTGGCATTTGTTTTACATTTTCCCAGAGCTCATGTGGCTTCTTGAATATGGATTTTGCAGGAAATCTCTGACCTGAGTGTGAGTCCGAATGTGTGGACTCACCAGACACCAGGATTAGTTGTATCTGAGAATTCATGATCCAAGAAGTAAGAAATTTAACCGCAGTGTTATCCTGAGCACAGCTCTGCTGGTTGGGAGTAATTGACTGAAAACTATAAACTGCTTGAATTCAGCATTGTAAAAGATAATTTCACACATAGTGGCTCTGTAAGGGTATTAAGGCTCAAAAAAAGTAAACTGGATTAAGAAGGCCTTGTGCATATGAAACCCTGCATGGAGCATTAATAACCACATGTGTGGATGAAATCAAGGAACAACAGACTTAAAGACAAGCAGATGAATTGCATGCAGCAAGAGGAGTTTCAATTTAGTTCTAAATATTCTGCAGCGAGGAGATCTAGCCAATTGTATTAGTAGTTTAAAAACACTTTATAACCCCATCCACATATGTCTCAGAATTTTTCTAACTTTTTTTTTTTTTTTTTTTTTTTTTGAGGCAGGGCTTTACTTTGTTGTCTAGGCTGATTTGAACTCACGATATAGTCCAAGCTGGTCTCGACCTGGGAGGGTCTTCCTGCTTCAGTGTCCCAAATCATGGGATTATTAAGTATGTACTATAGGGCCCAGCAAGGTTTGGTAACTGTCTCTTTAAAATTCTTTAACTCCTTAAAAGTAGTTTTCCTTTAAAGTAGAATTCCTATCAGGTGCAGTCTGTAGGTAAAGTATGTAGTAGAATATTTATTGCAGATTTTCTCATACTTGCAAGAGACATGACACAGTGCAAGGTTCTGCACTGTACAGGGCTGTTAGTGATCTCCAAATAAGTACTTTGTTGCACTGCCCTCCAGATATGAACTGACTGGGCTGTTCATGACCTCACAGTGGATGTGAACACTTCAACAAATCCTACACAGTTTTGAACCCATCAGTATTTTGGCATAGAGGACAAAAAGAATGAAACATCAAAACAGAAGGACTTCTTGGAAAGAGAGACTTCTCAATGGATTAGGGGTGAGGAAGAAGAGACAAAAGAGGGTAATGGGAGGGGAATACAACCCAATTACTATATATTCACATGTTAAGTGTTTCAGTGAAATCATTATAAAAAGATCCCTATGTTTCAACAAAACAATGGGGTGATATCTATAGCCCATTAATTGAGACAATCTAGGCACAGAACTCTGGTGGCTTACCAGTTGCATAACAAAATGAAACACACATTGATGCACATGCAGATTTATATTCATAAGATATTGACAGACAGAAAGGCAAGAAACTGGCAGTCATGAATGGAGGCGGAGGAAAACAAGGTGGCCAGCGATCAGGAGTAGATGGAAAATTTTATTGCATACTCTTGTACTGATTTCTCTCTGTATTAATGCATTATCTTTAAAAGTGTTTTAGGGCTGGAGAAATGGCTTAGCTGTTAAAGGCGCCTGCCTGCTAAGCCTAAGAACATCAGTTCCAATCTCCAGGTCCCACGGTTAGCCAGATGCAAAGTGATGCAAGGGCGCAATGCTGCACTTGCCCACAAGGGGGCGCACACATCTGGATTTCATTCAAAGCAGCTGAGAGGCTGCTGGCACACCCATTTCTGTCTTCCTCTTCTTATCTCTCTGTGCCTCTCTCAAAAAAAATAAATAAATAAATAAAAGTGTTTTAGAAGTATATTGAAATGCCGCTTTGCTTTTGAAGTT
The DNA here is from genome assembly GCA_036365145.1 of Orientallactaga sibirica. Taxonomy (NCBI): domain Eukaryota; kingdom Metazoa; phylum Chordata; class Mammalia; order Rodentia; family Dipodidae; genus Orientallactaga; species Orientallactaga sibirica. The sequence goes on from JAEOAD010000011.1 coordinate 2,386,008, forward strand.
CTGTCCCCTCCTCCCACAGTGGCTATTGGTGGCCTGATGGCACTGTTTCAGTTCCAAATCCTCAGCAAGGAAGGAGGAAGGCCCTGGATGGCAGAGAGTTGGGACGTCATAACAAGGGAGCCCTTGGTGGGTGGTAGGTGTGGTGTGACTCGTTCCTTTCGGGGGCCACGTTGGATGTTTGCGTTTGGGAGGGGTAGAGTAGTTCCACTCTCCCTTGTGGAAAATTCAGGGTCTGACGTGACGGTACACTCTCAGCTCTGTCCTGTGGACATAGAGAGCGAGAGGGAGGCCATTGGGACATTAGCGTTTTTCAGTCCTCAGAATGGTGTGAACACAGAGTGGGCTGCCCCCTCCAAGGGGGTAAGTTCTTTAGCTTTGGGAGTGTTCACACTGACGGTGGGCATGGAGGTGTTGGGCAAGACCTGGTGTCTTGGCAGGTGCCGTGTGGGCTTCGATTCTTGAGGGAGATCAGACCGACCAAGATGCTGGGGGTGTGTGAAGAAGCAGACAAGGGCAGAGGAGCTCAACACACCCCATGGTTCCATGTAAGCAAAAGCAGTTAGATAAAGAGAGGATTGAAAAACAACTGGATGCGGGGAAGGAGATGAGAAAAAAGAGGTGGAGAGGGAGCTGCAGAGGGAGCGAGCACTACCGACAATTCGCAGCATCCAGCTGAGTCCTTTAGTGGCCTGCCTGGCAAAGCGATGCTTCTAGATTACACCAGCACATCTCCCTATTAGATTAAATGGATTTGTTTTGGTGGAAATTGACATTTTAGTTAGTGAGCTACGTGGGGTGACTTTGTTACCACTCCATAGTAGAACTTTCCCAGTGGCTCTCCAGGTGGAAGGGACTTTGGTGAATACAGGATCCAAAGCCTGTATCTAGAGAGGATGAATGGCCCTCCGAGGCCACACAGGAAGGAGCTAGGGGAACGAGGATGGGGTCTCCCGGTGCCTGTGTCCCACCTCTGCCCTTGCTGCTGTGCATGATGCTGAAACTGTGTTCATGTGGTTGAGGCAGTCTGTAGGTGATAAAACCCCAATATATGTTATCTGTGTCAGTGGCAAACTGGTTATGAGCTTGTGTGGGGCTGTGTCTGGGATCCAATGCATGCGGGGCTGGGCTAGGAAAGGTAAAAGAGGGAGGGGGGACCTGCTGACTGATCCTCCAGGTGGATCAGGAGAAGGTACTGGTGTCTGAGTCACAGGTGAGGAGCTCTACAGCTGTGGAGGTGGCTTGTTATCATGGGCGATGCCAGAAGCATTGACTTACCTGGGGAGGGGCCTCACTGGGCCCAGTAATAAGACCCTCAGGTACTTCTCCTTCAGTAATCACTGTGGCCCTATGGGGTGGATGTTACTAGCAACTTAAAATGAGGAAACTGAGGCTCAAGGAGATAGGGTAGGTGCTACCAGTCAGAATCGGAGGAGCAGTTCAGGCTTGTCTGACCCCAGTGCCTGTTGCGAGCTGCATTTTCAGTCGTTGGGGTCCAGCCAAGAAGGGTGATGTTGTGCATTTCTGGCCGAGTCAGCTAGTCTTGCTCTGGATTTCGGAATACTGCTCTTGTGATAGAGATGTCTGTTAGGGATGCCCTGTGTCAGAGGCTCTTTGAGACCCTGCACAGTGCCTTGCGTTATCCAAGAGCCACACCACACTCTCCAGGGTCTCACTGTAGCTCATCATGAGCCAAGTCTGCACTCAGATCTCCAACTCCACAACTTTTAATTTATTGATGAGAAGCCATGGGCTCAGAGAAATTAAAGAACTTCAGGTCACGGACAGGACTTGGAAGAGGCTTCTTGTCTGCATGACCTCTCGCATCCTTTCTCTGCTCTGGGTGGGCTCAAGGGATCTCATTTGTAGCAGCCCTGTTTAATATTCCATACATACTTCTGAAGGCCGTAGCATTCTTGGAACTCAAGTGTGTGTGCACATGCTCATGCGCTTGCACATGGATAGCAGGGGCAACCACAGGTACCTTCCAGTGGGTGGAACTGCAGTAGTTTCTTGCAAATCATTATGGGGGAGTGTGAAGAAGGCCAGTGACTGGCTTGGCTTCTTGGTCTTCCCAGTCCTCTTTGGAACTGGCCACCTTTTAGAAAAAGAGCCAAGTGTCTTTGGCAGCACATGCGCTGTCTGATCCTCTATCTGTTCTTTTGAATCTTTCCACAGCAGCCAGTCAACTTCCCTGTAAGCAGGAAATGGTGACTGTGTCAGGCCTGCTGCTCATGTTGTCTCTGTCACAAGTCTTCAGCTGCGTTGCTGTAGCCAGAAGCAGCCACACACACTATAGCAATAAATGGACATGGCTGTGTTTCAATAAAACTTTATTTACAAAATAGACAGAAGTTTACATGTGGCCCAGAGGGTGTAATTTGCTAACCCTTGTGTCTGAAAAAGAAAAACGAGCTCCTACAGATCAGGAGACTTCAGTTAAAGTCCCTGAACTGCCTGTCACTTGCTGCGTCACGGGCCATGCTACTTCTCCTTGCGTCCCTCTTGTCAAGAGGAGGCAGGACTAGCTCTGTAACGGATGCCCAGGAGAGGATCCAGGTTGATGTTCTAGGGACCTTGAGTGGGAACAGGCAGATTAGGAGAGAGCAATTGCAAGCAGGGGATCATTAACTGAAAGCTGGCTTTGCTGTCAGGATCTGATGCCAGGGAACTGGATGGAAATATCTGGAATGACAACAGAATGTGCTGCAGGTTCCTGAGGATCCATGGATGGATTGGGTGACATCCTTAAATATACCCAGAGCCTTTGAGGGCAGAATGGAAACATGTAACCAGGGAGGAATCTGAAGCAGCTATAGATGCAGGCATTCACACAGGTGTCTCATGCGTTCTGACTCTGGAAATGAATGAACTTTGTTAAGAGGACAATGAGAGATTGAGGCCCCACGGGCGGAAGCATGAGAGGAGAATAGCGTGGACAGTGTGGGGGTGTTGTGTGTACATATACACATGCATTTGTGTGATTTGTGGGGCGGGTGTTAACACCTTTATTAAGTCATGGGAGGTAGGGTAAACTGTCGTGGCTACACAGTCACGGAGTCTGAGGCTGCTGGAAACTCAGGGCATCTGATAGCCATAAGAACAGAAGATACAGCCTTGGGAGGGTCAGGATCAGGAACAGGGAGTGCAGCACGAGTTAAACACATATTCAGCAATTATCTATTGCATAGCTACATTGCACCAGGCCCTCCACTAGGTGCTGGGGTATGAGCTTGAAGATCATCTTGGTCTTTATGGACCCTGGAGATGATTTTACAGTAGATCCCAGTTGGGGTGAAGGTGACATTCAGGCCAGATATGCCTAAATATGTAACACCAGGAATTCTGGCTCCCTCTTGATTGCTTGGTGGGGGGGGTGGGGCAAGGCAGCTAGGTTGCAGCTGCTCACATGAGCCTGAGAAACAGGCGGTGAGGTAGCAACTCATTTCTATTTGTTTGCTTCAGAAGCTGAAAAAACCCAGCTACCTAGAATGTTTGGTGCATGAGTCTAAAACTGATAGCTGAGTTTCCCACTTGGCTATGGGTTTAAGTACCAAAATGATTATTTTTAAAAAATTATTTATATTTATATTTATTTATTTGAGAGAGAGAGAGAGAGGCAGAGAAAGGAAGATAGAGAGAGAGAGAGAGAGAGAGAGGAGAGAATGGGTGTGCCACAGCATCCAGCCACTGCAAAGGAACTCCTGACACATCTGGCTTATGTAGGTCCTGGGGAATCGAATGGAGGTCCTTTGGCTTTACAGGCAAATGCATTAACTGCCAAGCCATTTTTCTAGCCCCCAAATGATTATTTAGAAATCTTTATAACTAGAGAAATGATCATTCACAGTATAGAAAGAAGACCTGCTGAAATTTGCTCTAAGTAACTTCGCTTTCTGAAATAAAAGAGCAGTTAGAATTCAGATGCCTTGAGGTCAGAACCACACACACACACACACACACACACACACACACACACACACGACCTTGAACTGGGATGCTCTGTCATAGCATTTCCTCAGGGGCTGTGCTCTCGGTGATTATTATACTTTTTGAGATCTTGTATTTGCTTTGAAAAGTCTTTGTGTTTCCTTTCTTGCCAAGAGCAGCCTCTCTCTGGCAATGCCTTTCTTCTTTATTAGTTTTTTATTTTGTTTGTTTACATTAAGAGTTATATGTTCACACAGAAAAGCTCTGAAAGGCTACGGAGTGGAAGAAGCAGCTTATTACCTATAATTCTATCACCCAGAGGCCCTTAATGTGAATATGTGGATTCATATTTGTTCTGAGTATCTCTTGGTGCCTCTTTTATATCAAAATGGGGTCACAGTGTACACACTGCATAAACTGCTCATTTTTCCATATAATACCATGAACATCTGTTAAAAATGTGTTCCTGTACTATTCCTTTCTGCATGTCCATAAAGGAACAGTGGAGTTGTGGAGTTGGAGATCTGAGTGCAGAACTGGCTCAAGGTGAGCTAAGATGAGACCCTGGAGACTGTGGTGTGGCTCCTTGGATAATGCAAGGCAGGAGTATAGTGTTGAAATGTGTATTAAAGCATAGAGAATTGAAAAATGTCACCCATGTGCTAAATACCCAGCTTTAACAATCGCCAGTACTTTGCACCCCAGATGCATCATATCCCCACATCATTTTTATGGCATTACTTAAAATCCCAAATCCCCAGCATATTTTTTTTACTTGCAAATTCTTCAGAAGCTGCTTCTAACCCAGTAGTTCTCAACTAGGTATGGACATCCCTTTTCTAGCCTCATTGGGACATTGGCCATATCTGGGTACCTTTTGGTTGTCATAGCTGGGTGTGATGGGTGCTATTGGCATCTAAGTACTAGAGACCAGGTCTGCTGTTCAGTATCATAACTGCACAGGGTGGTCCTCCACTTTCAATGAATTTCAGCAATGCATGGGTTAAGAAACCCTGGGTCTAAGTAGGCTTTATCCCAGAGATGCAGGGATGGTTCAACATATGCAAATCGATAAATGCAATACTCTATATAAATGGACTGAAAAGCAAAATCGCATGATCATTTTAATAGATGCAGAAAAGGCATTCAACAAAATCCAACATCCTTTCATGGTAAAAGTCCTACAGAAACTGGGAATAGAAGGAACATATCTCAACACAATAAAGGCTATTTATGACAACACTACAGCCAACATCATACTAAATGGAGAAAAACTTGAAGCTTTCCCACTAAATTCAGGAACAAGACAAAGGTGTCCACTGTCCCCACTTTTATTTAATATAGTACTGGAAGTCTTAGCAGTAGCAATAAGGCAAGAGACATATATAAAATGTATATAAATTGGAAAAGAAGAGATCAAGTTATTATTATTTGCAGATGATATGATTCTATACATAAAGGACCATAAGAATTCTACCAGCAAACTGTAAGAGCTGATAAACACCTATAGCCATGTAGCAGGATACAAAATAAACACACAGAAATCAGTAGCCTTCCTATATACTAACACCAAACATGCTGAGGATGAAGTCAGGGAATCTCTCCCATTCACAATTGCCTCAAACAAAAAAAATAAAGTACCTTGGAATAAACTTAACAAAGGAAGTGAAGGATCTCTACAATGAGAACTTTAAAACATTCAAGCGAGAAATTGCAGAAGACACAAGGAAATGAAAGACATCCCATGTCCTTGGATTGGAAGAATCAGTATTGTGAAAATGTCAATCTTACCAAAAGCAATCTACACATTTAATGCAAACCCTATTAAAATTCCAATGGCATTCTTTATAGAAATAGAAAAAACAATCCTAAAATCCATTGGAAGCACAAAAAAACCCTGAATAGCCAAAACAATTTTGAGCAACAAAAATAAGGCTGGTGGTATCACCATACCCGATTTTAAGCAATACTACAAAGCCATAATAATAATAATAATAAAAAACAGCATGGTACTGGCACAAAGACAGACATGTAAATCAATGGAACAGAATAGAGGACCCAGATGTGAATCCAGGCAGCTACAGTCATTTGATTTTTGACAAAAATGCCAAAAACATTCAGTGGAGAAAAGACAGCCTCTTCAACAAGTGGTGCTGGGAAAACTGGATATCTATATTTAGAAGGATGAAAGTAGATTCTTGTCTCTCTCCGTGCACAAGAATCAAGTCCAAATGGAGCAGGGACCTTAATATTAGACCTGAAACTCTGAAATTGCTAGAGGAAAAGCTAGGGGAAACCCTTCAACATATTGGCATAGGCAATGACTTTCTGAATATAACCCCAATTGCTCAGGAAATAAAACCACTAATCAACCAGTGGGATCTGATGAAATTACAAAGCTTTTGTACAGCAAAGGACACTGTGAATAGAACAAAGAGACAACCTACAGAATGGGAGAAAATCTTTGCCAGCTATACATCTGACAGAGGATTAATATCCAGAATATACAAAGAACTCAAAAAAATCCAAAACAATAAGAAATCAAACAACCCATTTAAAAAATGGGCTATGGAACTAAATAGAGATTTCTCAATGGAAGAAATGCAGATGGCATATAAACATCTAAAAAAGTGTTCTACATCCTTAGCCATCAGGGAAAGGAAAATCTGTGAAGCCTAAGGACTCTGGTTCGAGGCTTGATTCTCCAGTTCCCACATAAGCCAGATGCGCAAGGTGGCGCATGCATCTGGAGTTTGTTTGCAGTGGCTGGAGGCCCTGGTGTGCCCATTCTCTCTCTATCTGTCTTCCTCTTTCTCTTTCTGTCACTCTCAAATAAATAAATAAACAAACAAACAAACAAAATTAAAAAAAAAGAAAATAAATGGCAATAAATGTTGATAAGGCTGTGGAAAAAGGGAAACCCTTCTACACTGTTGGGAATGTAGTCTGGTATATTCATTGTGGAATTCAGTGTGGGGGTTCTTGAGACAGCTAAAAATAGATTTACCATATGATCCAGCTATTGCACTTCTAGGCATATATCCCAATGACTTTTCTCATTACTTTAGAGATGCTTGTACAACCAAGTTTATCGCTGTTGTATTAACAATAGCTAGGAAATGGAAGTCCCTCAACAGGTGAATGGATAATAAATATGTGGTACATTTACACAATGGAGTTCTAGTCAGCGGTAAAGAAAAATGAAATTATGAAATTTTCTGGGAAATGGATGGATCTGGAAAGGATTATACCAAGTGAGGTAACCCAGGCCCAGAAAGCCAAACGTCACATGTTCTGTCTCATATGTGGATCCTGATTATAAATGTTCAGACTTGTGTGTGAGCTGGAACCAAAAAATTGGTAGCAGAGGCCAGTAAACTGGAAAAAGGCTATAAGGGAGGGAGGAGAGGGAAGGACTTAAGGGGATGGTGTGGTAGTTTGAATATATGTGCCCCAATATATTCAGTGTTTTATTAGTTATACTTTGCATCTGCAATCACCTTGCTAGAGGCAGTGTCACTGGGGGCCAGTCTTAAGCTGTGGTGATAGTTTGAGATTCCATTGTAAAGATATGCAAAGTGTGCCTAATGGGAGTTCCTGAAGTGTGCCTGGCTTGGCTGTAGTTTTGCTCTTGTGTGCTGTGTGGCTGGTTGGTTTTTCTCTCTTGCTTGGCCCTGTGAAGGCAGGCCAGCTTCTTCTGCCATCATGGAACTTCCCCTGTATCTGTAAGCTTCAATAAATAATATCCCTTCCTCCATAACTGTGCCTGGTCTGGAAGTTCATCTCAGCGAACCTGAAGCTGTCTGCTACAATAGATGGTATTGTATATATGTAAGTAGAAGAACAGATTACAGGGAGTGGGATGGCCTAAGAGAGGCCAGGGGAAGAGACTGAGTAAGAGAAGGGTGGGGTGGAGGGTCAATCAACATTCAAGATATTCTGAATATGACATATGAAAACCTAATTTTTTGGATAATGGCACATCCAGAAGCCATAGATTGCTACTAGAAAATTTTCAGTGCCAGGGATAGGATACCTTCCAGTGAGTTGTTGGCCAGGGAGGTCCCTACTGCCTCCAAAACATTACAGGCTTTTGCCAAGGCCCTTGGTTTCCCATGAGTAACAGATGGTAAGACCCTATTGCTGAAGACTTCACATGCATAGGCAGCAAGATCACTGAAAAATCAAGCTGGTGCTGAGCTGAAAACTTTCTCCCTGTAGACCAGCCAACTGAAAGCTGAAACAAGCTATACTGCATGTAGCTCTATGGGAGACAGAAGTCATCAGTGGTGAAAACAGTGGATGCTGTAAGTCTCAAGGTTGGCCAGACAGGCCCAATGACTGAACGGATGCAATAGCAGCATGTCTGCTCTGGGGGAAACCAACTGCTTCCTAATTGGACTGGAGGCCCACTCTATGGAAGGGAATCCATGCGTGGTAATGATCAAAAGCCTATGGCAGGGGTGGTCATGTGTCTTAGGGTTATAAAGCCTGCTCTTGTCTGGCTAAATGCGTTTATTATTCTCACCAAACTGCCCTGAAAGCACTACACTTAATGTTCATATTCATATATTAATGCTACTCTCACATTTGGTCAGAGAAGCTTCTCTTTTCAGATGGCAGTGACCTCTGGGATGACCCAAAGGGCAACATAGTACAGAGAAGAAGTGATGGAGGAGTGCTCAGCATTGAAACATCTCTATCACACCCTCCAAGGCTCAGAGTCCATTGTGGAAGAGGTAGTGGAAAGAATATAAGAGCCAAAGGAAGGGTACCACTCCTTACAATGCAGTTGCCCACACAGAAACTGGCCTTGATATCCATGACCTCGCAGTGCCTAGTAATACCTTCACAAGACCCTCATAATAGGAGAAAAAGATGATAACATCAAAATTAAAGAGAGACTAATGGAGAGAGGGAGGGAATATGATGAACAGTGGAGTTATGAAAGGGAAAATGGGGGAGGGAAATATCATGGTTTATTGTCTGTAAGTATAGAAGTTGTCAATAAAAGAATTTAAAAAGAAACCCTGGGCCTAACACATCAGGGCTTTCAAAGGTATAAACATAATTCTGCTATTACAGCCAATGAAATTGACAATTCTGTAACATCACCAAATTTTCTTTAACTTCTCAATATATTTATTGATGTTTATAGTTTTTGTTATTTTTTTTCTTTGCAATTGACATAATTTCACATGGTTGTGGTGCACAGTGTGATAATTTAATACATGTATACAATGCATAAAGATCAAATCACATTGATTAGCATTTCATTTCATTTCTTTGTGTTTGGAACCTTTATCCATCTCTCTTCTAGGGCTTCATAAAACATGTAATAGTTACTTTGTTGTACTGAAGAAACCCAGAACACATTCCTCTTCTCTAATTGTATTATGGCATCTGTTAGCTAACCTTGGAGTCTTCCTCTTCTCCCCCTCCTGTCCCCTAGTAATCTCTTTTTTACTTTCTTCTTTCTTTGTAACTTCTTGATTAAAAAAATAGCTAGTTTGAATCAGTACCCAGTAACATCCTTTCAATTTCCTTTGATTTGTCAAGTGCCTCCTTCCTTTTCTTGATGCCTTGATTTGTTGAAGATGAGTGATCTTTTGTCATGTGGATTTTCTCACACTGGAGTTGACACACTACAGCTCCACTGTCCTATCAAGTCCCTCTGTTCCTGAACTTCCTGTAAGTCAAAAGTCAGACTAAAAGATGGTGTGTCATAAAGTCAGGCATTTGCAGTATGGTTTACTCTTTTTTTCCCAAAAACATATATTTTTAAAAATTTGTATTTATTTGCAAGCAGAGAGAGAGAGAGAGAGAGAGAGAGAGAGAGAGAGAGAGAGCACATCAGGGCCTCTAGCCACTGTAAATGAATTCCAGATGCATGTGCCCCTTGTGCCTTTGGCTTACGTGGGCCCTGGGAAATCAAACCTGGGTCATTTGGCTTCACAGGTAATTGTCTTAACTGTTAAGCCATTTCTACAGCCCCGCCCCCAAACCTTTTTATTGAAAAGTTTTACAAAGGAATATATATTGATCATAATCCCCTCCTGTTGTCTTCTTTTGTCCCCCCTTCACTGAACACCTTCTTTCCAGCTAGTTCCTCTTCTACTCTAACGCCTTCTCTCTCTCTTCTTTCTCTCCCTCTCTGTACCCCCCTCTCTTTTTGAGGTAGGGTCTTGCTCTAGTCCAGGCTGACCTGGAATTCACTATGTAGTCTCAGGCTGGCCTCAAACTCACAGCAATCCTCCTACCTCTGCCTCCTGAGTGGTGGTATTAAAGGCGTGCGCCACCACACCCAGCTTCTCTCTCTCTCTTCCCTCCTCCACCACCCATGGTGGAGGTTGGGTCCAATGTTGTACAGGATATGATAGGTGCTGCAACAATGCAATGGCTGCTTGTTCCCAGGAGACACTATTCCAACACACCCCTCCCCATCCTCTGGCTTTCACATTCTAACCACCCTCTTTTCACAACGTTCCTGAAGATGTCTCTTTTAATACTTTTTCTCAGTACCTTGATGAGTTATGAGGCTCCCAGTAGTTACCGTCCTCTGCAGAAAGAAGCTTCACTGATGATCACTCTCTGTACATATTCCCAGCAGCCTTCTGCCTCATACAGTGCTTTTCATTGTGTGGTCCCTGGACCAGAATCTGCACCATCTCTGCTTAAGAATTTATAAGAAACGTGAAATTTTGCACTTCAACACACCCAGGTCTACCGAGTCAGAACCTCTGGAGTGGGACAGTGTTGTGGGGTCCGACGAGCTTCTAATGCCTGCTAGTGTCCGAGACCCAGTGCTCACGTGGCTTCCACAGCCATTGATGGACATTGTCTATCCTACTTATTTCGTGAGGGGCTGCAGCATGGTGAGGGTCTATTGATTTCATGCCTTGTGCACTCATTGGCTGTAACTTCTATATGGAGAAGAATTTCCCTTCAAATATATTTCCCTGAAATATAGTCTTTATGGGAAAGACAGGATAAATGCTTGATTTATTCCTCTTATTATTTTTCTTTTTTATGGAGGCATAATTTACACATGATAAAATGCACAAATTTTTATCTGTACAGCTCAATGGGTTTTACATACGTATACACCCATGCATCGCCATCCAGACCAAGATAAAAAAACATCTCCAGAATCACCCTTCGTGCCCTCTTCTGGTCGATATCCATCCTCACACCTCTCCTAGAACAAACAGTTGTGTTTAAGCTGTATTTATGCTGTCTTTTTCACAGCTTATTTCTTATGCAACCAAAATAGTCATTTGTTTTATTCATGGTTTCTAGACTTGCTTTCATGTTAAGAATTACATTATGTAATCCAAGATGATAAAATACTTTACTTTTCCATATGTATACATACATACGTACTTTTAAACATATATCTTAAATCTTAGCTCCAAATATCCCAAATGACTAGCTAGTTATCATAACTTCACTTATTGCTCGTTCTCTTATCTCCCTCATTTATTTGAAATACCTCTCTTAATTTGTATTAGGCTTCCAGGTAAACATACATCCATGTCTGAGTAGTCTCTTGTTGCATTTCTTGATCCTGTACTACAGCTATTTGTGTTTTGTGGCTTGGCAGGGCAAGTCACCCTAGATCCTCACAGTAATTGTATTTTCACATCTTTTCTCTCACTGTTCTGGCTGAGTTTATTTTTCCAGGTGATTTTTGGAGTCATGTTGTTAAGGCCCACAAATTGGGATTTTTTTTTTGAAAAGGATTGCCTCTACAATATCATAAAATTGGATATTACAGAGTCTCCGAGGACAACATATTCAGTGGATTCAGGGGTTCCATATGTTTTGTCTCCTAGAAACCTCTCCAGTGACGTGAACAGATTTTAAAATTCCTTCCAAAATCTTTTAAAATTTACTTTTGTTCTTCTGAGAAGTATCTTTTTCCATTTTTCCCCATATAATTACTTTTTAAATTTCTCTGTTTTATTTTTATTTATTTGTTTGACAACGACAGACAGAGAAAGAGGGAGGGAGGGAGGGAGGGAGGGAGAGAGAGAGAGAGAGAGAGAGAGAGAAAATGGGTGCACCAGGGCCTCCAGCCATTGCAAATGAACTCCAGATGCATGTACCACCTTGTGCATCTGGTTTACGTGGGTACTGGGGAATCGAGCCTCAGACCGGAGTTCTTAGGCTTCACAGGCAAGCACTTAACAACTAAGCCATCTCTCCAGCCCCCATATAGTTATTTTTTTAATGTAAAAAATGCTATTTTGTTTTCTTTTTAATTCAAATCTTACTAAAACATCTTATTTTCTTATTTGTGTGAGAGTGTGTGTATGTGTGGTGGGGGAGAGGGAGTTCTGGGAATGTTGATCCTGTCCTTTCACTTTATTCGAGACAGAGTCTCTTGGCTGCTATGAAGGCCAGACTCGCTGGCCTGTGAGCTTTGGGATTCTTCTGAGACCGCCTTCGATTGCCATGGGTGCAGTGGGGTTGTAAACATCTGTGTTGCTGCAAATCTGGTTTCATGTGGTCGCTGAGGATCTGGATTCTGGCCGTCACACTTGAGCTGCAAGTGCTTTTAACCACTGAGCCATCTTTCCAACACTTTCTTATTTATATTAGCTTTCTAGGTGAGGTGAGTTTTTCAAGTGTACAAGCATCTAGAAATATAGTCTTACTATCTCTTTTCAAGTATGCATTACTCACATTGTTCTTATCTAATTGCATAGACTAGCACCCAGACTAGCAAGGGTAACAGTGGGGTTAGCCCTGAGGTTTCAGTTTTGTAATAGACTTCTCACTAGGATTTTTCCTTAAGTATTATGCTATTTTGTAATGTGGTATGTGTGTGTATGTGTGTGTGTGTGTGTGTGTGTGTGAGAGAGAATGTGTGTATGTGTGTCTCTGTGTGTGTGTGTTTTCAATCAATTTAAGAAGGAGCTCTATTTTTAATTTTTTTTCTATATTCATTTATTTGAGAGAGAGAGGTAGGTAGATAGACAGATAGAGACACAGAGAGAAAATGGGCATATACCAGGGCCTCCAGCCACTGCAAATGAACTGCAGATGCATGCACCACCTTTGCATCTGGCTTACATGGGTACTGGGGAATCGAACCTGGGTCCTTAGGCTTCACAAGCAAGTGCCTTAAGTGCTAAGCCATCTCTTCAGACCCTCTATGTTTATTTATTGATTTTTCTTATTAACTGTCTACTGGATTACACATAAAATGCTCCTCTTTTTCTTCTTTAAAATAGTAATGTGGTATGCATTTTAAAGATATGTTATTTTACAGAAGGAAATTTTCTAGGCTTTCTTTGGTAAGTTCTTAATTAGGACTTCTGTTCAAGTTCATAAGTTAGATTGATTCTGAATCATTTTTTTCCTGGTCTTCACTAAATCCTGGTATCAGTGCTATGCTGATTGTGTTTTAAAAAATAAAAACTCATCTAACAAAAATTCTCGTATGAATACCATCTATGTTTGAATGTTTCTTTAGGATCATTCTTTGACAAGAGGGGTATGTTTTTATTTAAAAAATTATGTTTCATTTAAAAACTTAAATTTATCCGAGGAAAATCCTGTTTTCTGTCTTGTCAGTTTTCTAAAATTATTTTAGAAATACTAAATACTCATTACAGACAAATTTGGAGTTTTCCAAAGTGGAAAGAGTAGAGAGATAATTTTATTGATATGTCTAACACGTTGAGGAAAAGCAGTGCTGTCTGGAATTACACAGCAGGGTGAGCCTGGAAGTGTTCATCCCACTTTTGGCTCCAATGGGGCTGCTTCCTGCCCTGTGGGGGACTCCAGGACTTCCACAGCACTGTTTGTGAGGCCATGTCAGAATGCAGCACAGCACATATGGCGGGCTGGAGCCAGAACCTGATGAACCTGTGTGGTGGCGATTACATGAAACACCTCCTGAGGTTGCCTAGGAACACGTCTCAGGGCCCGGAGGTATGAAGTCAGCAATGGGAAAGAAAGCAGGGTTACTGAACACCTGCTGTGCATGATTCTCCCTGTGTGTCAGCAGGTGCAGACTGGTGAGCCAGGGAGCTTACTGTGGTAGAGAGCCCATATAGAACCTACCAGATTTGTATCTGGCCACAGTTACTGAAGACTTGACCTTATTACAGTTTGGCATATTTCTAGGCTTTCCTCTGCTCAATTGATTAAAAAAAAATACTACTTTTTAGTATATGCACCTGAGATTTGTCTGCAGTGGCAAGAGACCTGGCATGCCTAAACTGACTTTCTCTGTCTGTCACTTTTTAAAATAAATACTAAAGAAAAAACCACTTTGGGGTAGAGAGATGGCTTGGTGGTTAAGGCACCAGCCTGCCAAGCCTAAGAATGCCGGTTCCAATCTCTAGGTCCCATGTTTAGCCAGACACAAAAAGTGATGCAAGGGCGCAATGCTGCACTTGCCCACAAGGGGGCACAAGGTCTGGAGTTCGTTCACAGCGGCTGAGAGGCCCTGGCATACCCATTCTCTCTCTCTCTCAAAAAAAAAAAAAAAGTTAAAAATTACTACTTTAAAGTACCATATTTTCTGTTGTTTATTGTAAATCTTGTCTATCTACCTACTTATTACCTATCATCATTGGTGGATCTATCTGTCTGTATGTATGTCTATGTTTATGTAACTTTCTCTGGGTAAGTTTCTTCACTGAATAATGGAACCCCTGGTCTCCTTGACTCCTATAATCTTGGTGGGCAGGGTTTTACAGTGGTCTTGTGAATCCTTTCATAGGTTTTTTTCAGGGCGTTCACCTCAGAATCTCTTGATGCCATTCTCCTTTTGTTTTCCAGTGTGTGAAAACTGCCCCCCTCCTGTTTTTTTTTTTTTAATTTAAATCTTTATGCTTTAGGATATGATCTCTCATCCTAGTACTAACTGATTCTGCTTAGTGTCTGGGATCAGATGAGACCAGGCATGGTCAGGGTGGTATGGCTGTAGACAGGGCATGATCTATTCAGAAGTGAATGTGTGGAAACATGGGAGGAGTCAGGCCATTGTTCCTGTGTGTGACAGTTGAATGTCCTCTTGGGTCCTATGGATACTGAGTAGGTCCATGGGTTTGGCTTTCAGACAGTTTTACTTGCATCACTCACTAGGATTCTTTTAATTTTTTGCCTAGATCTGAGGTGCTTTATGCTGCTGGTGGGGGATGGTGAGAGGCAATAAGTTTCTTATCTTCTACTTTTCTCCAATATCAGTCTAGTTTTCTGAGATGAGCCCTTTCTGCCTTGATGTTGTAAGTATAACCCTGAAGAACCCACATGGCTGAGTTTCTGATGACTTTCTTCTTCTAGGAGCACAAGGTGACTTTGCTGTTGTAGTGGCCGCACACCTTTAATCCCAGCACTCGGGAGGCAGGGATAGGAGCATCACTGTGAGTTTGAGGCCAACTGGAGACTACATAGTGAATTCTAGGTCAGCCTGGGCTAGAGCGAGACCCTACCTCAACAACAACAACAACAAAGGCATTTACTTTCTTACTCATACCCACCCAAGAATATAAATGGGAACCCAAGCATATATTTCAGAAGTTTCTTTTTTCCTTTTCTTGCTGCCTTGTCTTACATGTACAGTCTGTGTTACATATAGCAGCAGAGGTTTTTGCCCTAAACTCATTCAGTACTCTCTTGGTTCTGGCATAGGCCAAGGTAGGGCATGTGGAGGAGAAGTTGGACTGCTGCAAGTAGCTTTTTGGGTGGTAAAAAGGGGAAGGAAGGAAGTTGATAGAGAAGTGCCTGTCAGTCATTTTTCCCCAGCAAAGCACAGAGATGATGGGATTCAGCTTGCTCCACAGGGAGAGCAAGTTGGAAAGAGGATCTTTCTTGGAGCAATGGCAGCCTCCCACACACCACGTGTGGAGATGAGGGCTGGAAACCAGACCCCATGACATCCTGGCTGGGTATCTTTCTACAGGGCATACTGGGGACAGTCACAGGAGTAGCCCTGATGCAAAGAGACTGGAACTCCATGTCCTTTCTCAGGCAGTGAGAACTGGTACCTCTCGGAAATGTTCTCCCATGCCTTTTCTTGGAATGCAGTGTGACTACCTTCCGGGCTCTCATTGCCTTCATGGGAAGATTTAAAAAAAATTTTTTTTTATTATTTTTATTATTTATTTTTGGAGAGAGACACAGAAAGAGAGACAGACAGACAGAGAGGGAGAGGGAGACAGATAGAGATGGATGCGCCAGCAGTCTCTCAGCTGCTGTGAACGAAATCCAGATGCGTGCGCCCCCTTGTGGGCAAGTGCAGCATTGCACCCTTGCATCACTTTGCATCTGGCTAAACGTGGGACCTGGATATTGGAACTGCTGGAGATTGGAACCAGCATTCTTAGGCTCAGCAGGCAAGCGCCTTAACTGCTAAGCCATCTCTCCAGTCCCCCTGGGAAGATTTTTAAAATCTGATTTTCCCAAAGCAGCTGTTAGCATGAAAGAGCTAGCAGTATCTCAGTGTGTCCACATTTGCAACCACAGGAAAGAAAACTGGGAGCATTAGTCAATGAGATGCATCAGTATGAAGGAGAAGGTGGAGGTGTGCAAAGACTGGGTCAGACCCTGGCCGTCGGGAACAAGGGAAGACCCTAGGAGCTGTCACTACAGACATTATCCTTCCAGGTGAAGCCTTCAGTCTGGCTCTTTAACCTCTCTCTGGGCCAGTGTGGCCATAGTAATGCCACTTCTTCCCTGAGACGCACCTTTGAGTAGTGGCCTGGACTTTGGCTGATGCGCGTGGCTACAGGAATATGGTGCAGTGTGATCAGGGAGCTTATGAGGAGGGATGGGTCCTCTGGCTTCCTTGGCTTTGGTTACCACAAGCAGAGCAGGTGTAGTAGTTGTGCTCTGTCCTGGAGATCATGGTGAGATATATATATATATATATATATATATATATATATATATATATTGACAGATATATATAAAGAGAAAGTAGAGAGAGAGAGAGAGAGAGAGAGAGAGAGAGAGAGAGAGAGAGAGGGAGCCAGAGAGAATAGGCACACCAGGGCCTCCAGCCACTGCAAATGAACTCCAGATGCATGTGCCCCCTTGTGCATTTGGCTAATGTGGGTCCTGGGGAATCGAACCTGGGTCTTTTGGCTTTGCAGGCAAATGCCTTAACTGCTAAGCCATCCCTCCAGCCCTATATATATGTATGTATATATATATATATTTTTTTTTTCTGATGACATTTTTCCATTGAGGGAGTAAGGAAGTATGCAAAGAGAGAAATTGAGTTCATAATCATAAGTAAGTTTTGCCTCACAAATATTTCTCCCTTGCCTCATTCCATTTTCTGTTACAACGAGACAAAGGAATAGAAAGAATAACCCTGTGTCTGTTTCTTGCTCATGCAGAACCAGTGTAGATATTCCTGGATGCATGGCTGTTCTGAGCAATTCTCTTAAGTGATGATTCTGGGAGCCAGACACACAGGAATGATGTTGTGACTGCTTCCTGTTACCAGAAAGCAGTGCCACCAAGAAGCACACCCTTCTCTCTGTCTTCATTGCTACTACCAGATGCCACTTCTGTTGAGACCCTGGGATAGTGGGTTTGGGGATAGACGAGAGAGAATGGTGTCATTCTTAACACCAACGTTATTTTTCAACATTTAAATTATATAAATTATTGGGCTGGGGAGATAGTTCAGTCAGTAAAATGCTGGCTTTTAAGTCCAAGGACCTATATTCCATCTCCAGAAACCATGTGGAAAACAAGCTGACTGTGGTAGTGCCTGCTTCCTTGGAGCTCACTGGCCACCTAGACTAGCCACCTTTGCGAGTTCTAGACCAATGAGAGATCCTATCTCACAAAAGCTGAATGGTGCCTGGGGAACAATACCCAAGGTTGTCCTCTAGCCTCTACATACACATGCATCCCCACACACCTGAACACACACACACACACACATTATGAATTATATAAAAATTTTAAGACTCCATGCTCAGATTATTGTAACATCTTTTCATGTTGATGGGAAGTCTTAGCATCTTTCCTGGGAAGGGACAGTCTATGGAATATTAAAACAAGAGCATTCAGGTGAAATCCTTTTCTTTCTCATGTGAGCTTTTCCATGGAAAATTACAGAGTGAAACAGAGGCCCCAGCAGCAGACAAGCCCACTTGACAACATAGCCAAATTTCCTTGCTGAATTTGTCAGATTCCTCATTGCTGTGGTCAAAATACCCAAGAGAACAATTTAAAGGAGGAAAGATTTATTTTGGCTCACAGCTCAGAGAGTTCAGCCCAAGGTTGTTTAGCCCCGTGTGCCGTGGCCAAGCATCATGTTTGGGGGAGGTTGCCATAGAGGAGCTTCTTAACTTCATGGCGAGCAGGCTGCAGCACGGGAAATATAGGAAGGGCTCTGGGCATGACATAGTCCCCAAGAACATGCCTCCAACTGGGCCCCACCTCCTGCCTTTAACCATCTCCCCCAAATGCCAACATATTACGAGCCATCAAGGGATGGCTCCATTGATTAGATCAGAGTCCTTGTGATCCAATATCTCCAGAAACATCTTCCCAGACACCCCCAGATGTTTGCTTCACTAATCTCCTAGGCATTTCTTATTATTTATTTATTTAGGAGAGAGGGAGAGAGAGAGGGGGAGAAAGGCACGCACGCACACACACACACATACACTGAGAGAGAGAGAGTCAGAAAGAGAGAGAGAGACTGAGAGAGAGAGAGAGAGAGAGTGAATGAGAGAGAGAATGGCCTCCAGCCACTGCAAACAAACTCCAGAGGCTTGTGCATCTGGCTTATGTGGTTCCTGGGGAATTGAATCTGGGTCCTTTGGGCTTGCAGGCAAGCACCTTAACCACAAAGCCATCTCTCCAGCCTCCTAGGCATTTCTTAATCCACTCAAGTTGGCAATCATTTGACTATCACATTTCAGACTGGTTCATATTCCATCACATTCTCAACTAATTTCTATTTCAGCTTCAAGTAACACACAGTGGTGAGGCACACAGTGCTCGGTAATTTAATTCCATTTTTGACAAACCTTCTCCCAGGTGCCTTTCACTTTTTAAATCAATTGCCTCGTCCAGAATGCCTCTCTAACCTATTTCATTAAAGTACCATCTTTATATAGCTTTCCTTTTCAACAACATAATTCGCCTTTAATAATTAATATAGAAGAATTCAAAATGTAATCACTGAGCTCACTTAAAGGCGCTTTAACCAAGACGTATGGGTTTGGGACAGAGGTCTCCCCAGGGGCTTTAGAATCCCCTCACACCACGCTTAATTCTAACAGAGGCCAAATTTATAATGTATCCTCTTGGAGTTGGCCGGTCTTGGGAAGATAAAGAATAGATTTCAAATGAACAAGGATACACACAATAGCTTGAAGGTTCTTTCACAGTGGAAATAATGCCAACATTATCACACAGAAATTAAAATGGAAATTTTGCTCAAGCCAATCCAGGTCTAATCACAGTGTATGCTGCAGACCTAAGTGTCCAGCTGAGCTACCAAGCTTTCATTTAATCTTCTCTTCTGAGTTGGCCTGTCCCTTCCATAGAGGAGCTTATCAAATGGGATTACTGTCCTGCTGTCAGTGAGAGATGAGGTCAGTATTGTCTGGGTAAGTTTCTACGTTCATCTGCCAACTCAGGGAGGGCGACAGGCAAAGGGTAGAATTTGGCACCAGGTAGGTCAGTGTTCAAATCCCAAATCCAACTTGGTTTCTGATTTTGAACAAGTTGCTTTTCTTCTTTGAGCCCTAATTTATTCATAAAGAAATCACATATATCTGCTCATATATCAGTTCACTCTTGTGGTATTTATGACCTTCAAACACCCCGGGGTAGCTCATGGATTTCAAATACTTATTTACCAAAGTCAGTTGATGGTCCGTCGCATTTTGTGTATTATCTTCATGTATTTTTCACTGTGCCTTGTCCTCACCCTTCAAGGGGTCAGACATCTTGGTTGTTAACCGAGGCAGGGTGGCTCCTGGCCCATGGCAGGGGCTCAGTAGCTATTTAGTGTGTGGTGGCTACATGGACTGTTACCCACACATGGTGCAGCATCTCTTTGAGTTGGATTATGGGGCTTTATTCCCAGGTGATTTATCTTCTGGATGATGTTTAGTGTGAACACTCATTAAGTCGAGTCTCCACACAGCCTGCCTGATGAGTGAACAGAGGTCCAAATGCACAGCCATGGAGAGCCAGCCTGGGATTAATCCCTGGCCTCTGTTACTCCTCAGAAGGGACAAAGCTGGAGTGGAGATGTTGCCAGAGTGTTGTGTGTGCAGAAACTAATTTATAGTTGACCAGGGCCTCCAGAGAAGCATGTACATTTATATCATTACTAAACAGTAATTGATTACAAAGCTCCGTTGTGAAATTTACAATTATTGAATTACTCTGTGTTAGCTCATAAATTTCAAATCTTTATTTCTAAAAGTCAATTGATATTCAGCCCAATAAATATTTAATTTAGATGTAATAATGGTGTTAGAGCAAAATTAAACTCTCATTTGGAAAATAAGAGTGACCTGGATAGAGCTGGGGGAAGTGGCTTGGCAGAGACGAAACTGTTTCCATTCTGTTTCTTCTCTTAATAAGAAGAGCCTTCTCCTGTATGGCCTTCTCTGACTTCATCTTAGCTATGAAAAACTTCTCTTGTTTTTAGAATTCTCTTATTTTTGTAGGACTTTGTATTCCATACAGTATATCTGAACTGTGTAGTATCCATGGCTCGCAAAAGCCTTCAAGGGAAATTACAACACACAGTTTTCTTTCTGTTTTATAGGTGGGGAAACTGAGGTTCAGAGAACTAAAGTGGTGCACCACAGGATATGATACAAGTGAGGAAATCCAAATCTCCTCATCCCATGGTGGTATTTCAGCAGGGTCACAGGGCCTGTTAACACCCATTCTCTAGTTAGAATTAAGGCCAGGTGCACACAGGAAGCTTCACAATGGTAGTGGCTTAAACAAGGTCAGAGTTGACAACCACTTCTTACACAAGTTGTCACAGAGGAACAATCCATCTGGTCCAGTTTGGAAGAACTGCAGGCCTCTTGCAATGCATCTCTCTATCATTCAGAGGTTGTGGCTCAGAACTTTATGGTCTAAAGTGGTTGCTTGAGTTCTCTTGCATGTGTAGTGGGAGAATGGGAGTTTCACAGAAGGCCTCATTCCTTATTTATTTATTTACGAGAGAAGGAAAGGAGCGAGAGAGCACACTAGGTTCACTAGCCATTGCAAACAAACTCCAAATGTATGCACCACCTTGTGTATCTGGCTTACATGGGTACTGGGGAAACGAACCTGGGTCCTTAGGCTTCACAGGCAAGTGCCTTAACCACTAACCCATCTCTCAAGTCTCCCACCCCCAATCCCATTTTAAAAAGACATCCTGGACTTTGCATCTCTGTTTGCATCTTATTGCTCAGAGCTTAATCATGTAGGTATATCAGAACATAAGATCCACTGCAAACGAGTCTTATGTGGGTAACGTAGCATCTGGCTGCAAAGGGAAGAATAGATTCAAGGGGACAGTTGACAGTTTCTGTCACAGCATGCATTCCCCAAAGACCGAGTATAGGAACTGTCAGAGCAAGGGCATTGGTATGCTCGCTTGAATACAGTTAGCTTAGGATGGTGTCCAGGCACCAATGTCATCTAGGGTCCTGCAGGTACTCAGTGGCTTCATTGACAGGTGAAGTGCATCCTGGGAAGTATGCTGCTCTTGCCTTTGTGTTGATTTAGCTATGGTTTGGTTAAGAGGATGTCAGAGGATGGGTAAAGTTGTTTGCTCCCTGCACATTTGTGGACAGGCATTTCTAGAAGAGATCATTTTGTTACCTCTCCCTAGGCCCTCACCAACACAGTGGTGTTGTGGAGTTCACTCATGCCAGCCTGCAGCTATCCTCCACGAGACATGGCTTTCTATGCCAACATAGATGACCAACTGGACATAGGAGTCGTTCGATCACCATTTGCACATTCTTGCAAGGCACTGGGCCAGAGCCTTCGAATGTCAAGGCAGGCAAGATATGTTGCCATCTTTAGAACGATGGTTCTCAAAGTGTGGCCTCTGGACTAGCATCCTGGGTTATCACCTGGGAACTTGTTAGAAATACAAATTCTTTAGCGCCTTCCCTGTGCACTGAACCAGACTCTCTATTTTAACAAGCCCTCTGGGGATTCTGAAACCTATTGGAGTTGTGTGTTGTAAGCTATGAGTCTTCTAATGATGAGGAATCGCATGGATGATGAGCCACAGCACACATTTTGGAGCACCTGGGATCGGTTTGAATGGTGGCTCAGGACCTTAGTAGCTGAGCAGTGTTAGGCAAGTTATTCAACCTCTCTGAACCTCAGTGTCTCCAAACCATGAGATTGATGTAAGCTGACGAATACTTGGCACCCAGCAAGTGCTTTGTAAATGAGGGCTTTTTCCATTACCTTTCTCAGCTTCACCATGGATGATATTGCTATTTAAAAAGTTTGAGGAAATTCATATTCAAATAGCAAAAAACTTGAATCCAAAGACAAATTTAAATGAGTTATTCAAAAAAGAAATCTAGCATTTTGAATTCTTTCCACTACTTCTTTCTATCATGCCATAATCAAGAATTACCTTTGGGCTGTAGAGATGGCTTAGCAGTTAAGGCACTTGCCTGAAAAGTCAAAGGACCCAGGCTTGATTCCTCAGGACCCATGTTAGCCAGATGCCAAAGGTGATGCATGTACCTGGAGTTCATTTGCAGCGGCTGGAGGTCCTGGTACCCACTTTCTTTCTGTCTCTTTCCCTCTATGTCTCTTTCCTCTTTCTCTCAAGTAAATAAATAAAATATTAAAAAAAAGAATTACCTTTGAAAAGTAAGGAGTAATATCAGGAGACTTAAAGAAGCATTTTACCTTAGAGGATATTCAAATGGACACTATGCATATGCAAATATGCTGAATCTCATTAGTCACCAGGAAATTCAAATTAGAGCTACAGTGAAACTTAGAAATCCCTGTGCACTCACCGGCTTCATTAAATGATAACGACATGATGCCAAATGTTGGTGCAGACACGGAGCACCGAAACTCCATAGGTAGCCCTTGGAAGTATAAATTTGGCGGGCCTAATAAGCTAAATGTATGCATCATTTATGAGACACTGCCTCTTTCTTTGATGTATACCTAACGGAAGTGGGCAGGCACATTTACTCACAGACTTGGGCCTGATGTTCTCAGCAACATTATTTGTAAAAAGCAATGACCAGAAACAACTCAAAAGCTCCCTGTAGAATGGATCTACTTATGTAAGAGAGTACTCTCCAACAAAGATAATGAAGGATTTTATGCAGTAGAATGGGTGATGTTTCAGTTAATGTTGGGTTTAAGAAGCCAGGCGCAGGTGACAAAATAGTGTGTGATCCCATGAATGCAATTAACGCATATTTCAAAACAAGGCAAGAAGATTGGTTGTGATAGCTGTCAACACTCTCATGACCTTGGTGTCAGGTGAGAAGAATCACGAAAAGTATTTTTGGAAAGATGGAGGTTGGTGGTATTTTATTTATGTGTTATTTCCAGCTGGAACTGATCACATGATCTTTATGAAAATTTAGTGGGCAGTCTATGATTCTTACACTTTCCTGCTATGTATATCAACAGCAATACAAAATTTCAACACAAAAACTCTCTTGAAATATCTATGTAATAACATGCAACATGTTTGTAAAAAGCAAAAGTATGGGGTGGGGGGCTGGGAAGATGGCTCAGAAGTTAAAAGCATTTGCTTACAAAGCCTGATAGCCACCCACGTAAGCGAGATTCAAAAAAAAAGTGGTGCAAGTGTTAGGTGTTTGTTTACAGTGGCAAGAGGCCCTGGTACATACATACACACACACACACACACACACACACACACACACACACACACAAGCATACAAGGGAAAATTAAAAAAAGTGACAATAAAATAAAAGTATGATCGAGAAAAGCAACAGGAACCATCTGCATGTACCTTTGACTTCCTTTTCTGAATAAGTAGCTGAATAAAATAATGGGCTGGGGACCTGGTTTTGTACATGAATCACTTGCTGCTCAAGTCTCAGAACCCAAGTTGAATCCTAAGACCTCACAGAAAAACAAACCCGGAAGCTGAGGTGGGCTTCTGTCACCCTGGCAAGCTGACAATGAAGAGAGAGGTGGAGACACAGGAGAATTTCCCAGAAGCTCTTCTGTGAGTGCAGCAAGAAAAACAGCAACAGCATGAGAACCAGAGAAACCCCGCCTTGAAGGAGGGAGAGCTGTGCGAATGGGCCTGGAAGTTGTCCTCTGATCCCCACACACATTCCATGGCGTGTGTGTGTTTACATGCACACACACACACACACTAAGAAAAACGGGCTGGAGAGATGGCTTAGTGGTTAAGACATTTGCCTGCAAAGCCAATGGATCCCCATTCGACTCTTCAGGCCCCATGTAAGGCAGCTGCACAAGGGGGCGCATGCATCTGGAGTTCGTTTGCAGTGGCTGGAGGCCCTCGTGCGCCCATTCTCTCTCTGTCTGTCTCTCTCTATATATCTCCCTCTCAAATAAATAAATAAATAAATAAATAAATAATATATTAAAAAAATAAGAAAAACAAGGATAACACACATGCATATCGCGTGTGCACGCGCACATACACACACACACACAGTGTAGAAGGAGATAACCAATCTCCAGTGTTACTGGTAGCTAACATCTAGACTTTGAAGTGACAATGAGGAAATACATTAGTGACATGGCCAGCAATCTTAACTTCAGGGAAACCCTTTGTATATTTACGTGGTTTGTGATTTTTATTTTCTCACTAGATCCTCATACATCTCTGGTGGGTACCAAAATGTTGTTACTGATCCTAGTATAAGAATTAGGATGATAAGCCAGGGTAGGTTCCTTGACTCGTCCTAGGTCCCCAACTCTGACATGGCCTCGTTGGAGTCTCAAGCCTGGGCCTTCTGGTACTTATTTCTTGACCTTGCTATTTATTCCAGGATACCATAAGTATTAGAGGGAAACCCCTCATTGATTATCTCTCAGGCACTGTGAAAACTATACAGGACTCATCAGTCATGTGGCAAATGGTTCTAGGATATTATGCATAAGAATAGAGGGAAGGCTGTTTATCTTTTCTTGGCCAATAACCATAGAAAGGACAAGTGTTAGAAGAAGAAGGGCGCCTTTTACTCAACAGGGCGCACAACACAGTGAGACTTGTGGAGGCTCTGGTTCTTAGGATACTGGTTTGAGATAGTTAAACCTTTGCTTCAGCCTTCTGCAGACTGGAGACTGTATCTGGGCCGATGTGGTCTGTTGTCAAGGATGGTACACAAGTTTCTCCCTGAATCCACAGAGTAGGATGGTTGAGTTAAAATTTGTCATTTATTTAACAACTTATGCATAAGAAGAAAATAAATAAAATAGGATGCTAGACGAGAGAATAGAAAATAATTAAGGATAAATTCTTCTAATGAATTGATCAGTTTGTAAAAGTCAAATACATATGTTGAAATAAAATTTGACAAAAATCAAAATTGTCTGCTATCCCCAGACCAGGGAGACCCTAATGTTCATAAACAATAATTTGTTCCAGAGCTTTTTATGTGTTTGATATACACAGTAAAATAGAGTTAGGCTTTCACCAACATGCTGCTTTCCGGGTTCACTATAGTGAATATTTTCAACACATATATTATATGTTCTTTTAAAAATATTTTTTATAGTTTATTTTTTTATTGACAACTTCTATACTTACAGACAAAAAAAGATATTTCCCTCCCCCCCCCATTCCCCTTCAAAACTCCATTCTCTGTCATATCCCTCCCTTTCTCCTTTAGTCTCTCTTTTAATTTGATGTCATCATCTTTTTCTCCTATTATTAGGGTCTTGTGAAGGTATTGCTAGGCACTGCAAAGTCAGGGATCTCGAGGCCAGTTTCTGTCTGGACAGTTGCATTGTAAGGAGTCTTACCCTTCCTTTGCCTCTTACATTCTTTCCGTCCCCCTCTTCCACAATTTTATTTATTTGCAAGGAGAAAGAGAGAGAGAGAGAGAGAAAGAGAGAATGGGCACTCAGGGCCTTCAGCCATTGCAAATGAACTCCAGATGCATGTGCCGCCTTATGCATCTTGCTTTACGTGGGTACTGGGGAATTGAACCTGGGTTGTTAGGCTTTGTAGGTAAGCAGCTTACTGCTGAGCCATGTCTCCAGCCCCTTATTTATTTTTTTTTTTTTTTGAAGGTAGGGTCTCACTCTAGCCCAGGCTGACCTGGAATTCACTATGTAGACTCAGGCTGGCATTGAACTCAGCAATCCTCCTACCTCTGCCTCCCAAGTGCTTGGATTAAAGGTGTGTGCTACCATGCCTGGCTATCCCCTTAAATTTGTTTTAGTGGTCTTAAAATATATTTTTTTGAGGTAGGGTCTCTCTCTAGCCCAGGCTGAGTGCTGGGCTTAAAGACATGTGCCACCATGCCTGGCTCATAATTGTATTTTCTGATGACCACTAACTTTCATAGTTGTATCTTACCTTGTTCAAACCTACCTTTAATGTTGGTCATTTAGATTGCTTGTGATATTTTATAAAAGGACTTCAATGAATATCTTATTTGAAAATTTGAATCGATCGGTCATGATTTTCTTAGATTGAACATGGCATTTTCCGGCATTTCATGAATAAAAAGTGGCATTTCATTTTTGTAACCATTGCAGGTCAGCATCACTTATAAGGCTTGAAAACCCCCAAACCAGAAGCCCACATTGGTTGGAATCCTGACTTTTATGCACTAGCTGCATGATCTTGGATGACCCACTAGGCTCAGATAGCCCTAGAATTTTGGTGTATAAAATGGGGACAGAATTTTACAGTTCCTTGATCTATTAGGAAGACTAAATGAGGAACAATGCTTAAGAAACATTGCTTAAATCTGACTTTGGCAGATAATGACCACACACATTTTTATATGTTTTCTTGTTTCTTGGAGATAGTGGTGCCAATGTTTTAGAATGTTAGCTAAATACATATTCATTCTTTCAGCATCAGGAAAATATGACCCCCGGGCTGAATCTACTTCACCTTCTGCTTGTATGAAGAAAATTTTATTGGAGTACAACCCTGCTCCTTCATTTACACACAGCCCATAGCTGTTTTGTTACAATGGCAACAAACTGAAAAATAGTTATTTTATGATCCCTTTACAGAAAAAGTTTGCTGACTCTTGCTTCAGATCAGCCACAAAATATTTATTCTGAACTCATGAGGAATATATGCATTATACTTCTTTTTCTGTGAGAGGGGATATACGCAAGCTGTGTATGGCTGAGCAGCTCTGTCACGTGAGGGTGCGACAGAGTTATAAAAGGAGAAAACAAGTTGGAATCTCATGTTTTGATTGGCACACCTATCTTCTTCAATCGCTTTCGAGAAAGATCTGACCTGAAGTGAGAGTGGAATCGACTGCTGCTTGTGCATGTGGTGGGGGTAGGGAGGAGGGGAGTGGTATGGCATGTGTGCATGTCTGTATGTGTGTGGACACATATGCACATGTGTGTAGGTAGGAAGCACCCTCTGTCACACTCCAACTTACTGTTTGAGACAGAGTTTCTCTCACTGAACCGCAGCTCACTGATTTACCTAGTTCGCCAGTGAGTCTCAGAGATTCCCTGTCGCTGCCTTCCCCATGCTAGGATCGCAGGCATGCATTCTATGTGTGTGCTGGAAATCTGAACTAAGGTTCTCATGCTTGTGTGGCTAACATTTTACCCCCAGTGCTATCTACTCAGCCCCAGTTTTTCAAGCTGTCCTTATTTTCCAGAAAATCCTTGACATTGTTCAGGTCAATGCTTCATTTGGAATGTTTTCTAAGTATTTGTCATAAGCACACAGGACTGGCTTTCTGGCTCTTGCCACTGAAATAAACCTATTTTTCTATAATTGGTGCTGGGTCAGAGTGCCTTGGACGTGGCTCACAGAATGTTCTGTCCTGCTGTGCCTTTGGGCTGGGGGGCGGGCATGGGCCTTGGGGATATGGATGGTGCTCTTGCCTCTTCTCCCCACCTGTCCCCATTTGTACATACTTCTTTAGTCTGTGTCAGGCTGACTCAAAGATGTTTCGCAATTATGTTGTGGAAAGGAAAATATGTCTAGAGCAACGCCTCAGGGATTCTGTTTTCTGTCTTGATTTGAAGGTGTTGGGGAGCAGCAGGCATGGTGGCTTTTGGTGTCAGGTAGTGCTTGGTTTGTGTACATCCCTGTGACTTCCCAGTTGAGTCCTCTTGAGATAATCCATCTCCAGCAATTCCAGGCTCGTTGCTATACATTGTAAGTGGAACACATAGCCACTGACTCCTGGTGGTGAAGATCTGGTATAAATACACTCACACCCACAGAGACTTTCAATATGCCTAAAAGCAACTGTCTGCTTGGAATGCAAGGACTTTCCTGGTATATTCTTGTTGCCAGCTCTTCATCCCTCCCCCAACCACATCACCTTGTACTTTTTCCCAGTGGCAAGAGCCAGAAAGCCAGTCCTGTGTGCTTATGACAAATACTTAGAAAACATTCCAAATGAAGCATTGACCTGAACAATGTCAGGATTTTCTGGAAAATAAGGACAGCTTGAAAAACTGGGGCTGAGTAGATAGCACTGGGGGTAAAATGTTAGCCACACATCACCTACAGGACTCAAGACAATGCTGCGTGGGTGGCAGTGTGTGCATGTGCCCAAGCCTGCGAGGTGGCATGTGTTTCTGCTCGCCTCTTTTGTGTTTTGCTTATTGCCATGAGATGATCATTTTCCTCTGTTTCCTTGTTCCAACGAGTGTCAGGGTCAGGTGGAATAGACCTGAAATCCAAACTAAGCCCAGCCAGACCACACCTGGATCAGCTGTCCCCAGACACCCCGCAGACATCTGAGCATGGACTAATGATAATTGTAGGTCACTGAATTTGGGATCAGCACTTTTTTGTGTGTGTGTGTGTGTGTGACAAGAGTTATGTGATACAGCTATGTCTTCATTCTCTTGGAGTTCACCCCTGATGCATTGTCGTGTGTTCTAGCCCAATGCCTTCACGTAGGCATGAACTAAAATAAGTTTCTACCCTAGGAACATGTAAACTTGTGCTAGAAAAATTAAACTACAATTACAACAAAGTGAGCTTTAGAGACAGTGCTAAACCCAGGAGATGTGAAAAGACAGAGGGGGAGCCAGCCCTGTATGGAGACCCATCCAGTAGGATTTCCTGGAGGTGGGGGAAGTGAACTAAGTCTTTTTTTTTTTTTTTTTTTGAGACAGACAGATAGAGAATGGGCATGCCAGTGGCCTGTCAGCTGCTGTGAACAAATTCCAGATGTGTGTGCCCCCTTTTGGGGCAAGTGCGGCATTGCGTCATTTTATGTCTGGCTAAACTTGGGACTTGGAGAATCAAACAGGCATTCTTAGGGTTGGCAGGCAAGTGCCTTAACCGCTTAGCCATCTCTCCAGCCCGTGAACTAAAGTCTTTTAAGTCCAAGTGGCATAGGCAAGACAGGAGGGAGAACATTGGTAGTGTTTTTACTCTCACAGGCAGGTTTGGTACATTACTTTGGTTCAGTCCTGTATGATACCATTAATGTCATGATATTGATCATGATAATGTTCAATGAACATTGTATAAGGCAATGCCCGAGTGTATTGTTCTCCTGATCTCATTGAATCTCCCCACCTGTGTGTTCTGGTGTGTCATCCCCATTATAACATGCTGACCTCCATCTCCAGAGGGGGCTGTGAGAGTCCAGGGCTCCATGTGCTTTGATGGGTTGTGCCCCTGCCAAGTGTTGTTAAGTGTGAGGAAGTTTGTTTGTGGAACTAATGAGGCCCAACGTTGTGAGTTCCATCCTCTTTGGAGACCAGTTTCATTCACTGTTTGGAACCCCTGACCCAGAGGCACAGCTGAAGCTGGGACCTAGAGTTGCTACCAAATGGGAAACAGACTCAGGGTGGCATTAGGGCTTGGTGGAGGACAAGCCTGTGATGACCACTGCTGCTAGTTGCTGTGTGCAGAGCCATGCTCATGTCTTCCCCGGGCTCCTCTTCTGTAGATGGGAAGAGCAAAGCTTGCTGACTCACCCACTCAGGGCTTCCCAGCTGCTTATAACAGAGCCATGGCCAGGCCTGTATGAACCCACAGGCTTGCCTGTTGGTAGTCACTCCAGGGCTGGGTTGCTCACCCTTGGCTGAAACCAGCAATGGAATTGAGATTTTGAGGTTGGGTAGTTTTTCCTCATGGGGGCCTGTCCCGTGTTGTGTAGGACACTCAGCAGCATCCCTGGCTTCTGTACACTCAATGTTTGTCATACAGGTTCTCCTGCAGGTGTGGTGGCCATAAATGTCTCTGGACATTGCCAGTAGTCCACCAACAGACAAAATTGCCCCCTGCGTGAGAACCGTGGTGAGTGGTGACAGTGGTGGGGCAATGGGAGGAAACCAGATCTCTCTGGTTGGGGGGACTTGGGCAGGCGGGGAACCCTCAGAACACTTCTTGCATGGACATTAAGTTCAAATGCCCTCGTGTTCTCTGACCTTGGCTGTACTGCACCACAAGGAAGGCCTTGCCCTCCTGTGGCAGGTTTATACCACACTCGGTAGCCTCTGTGTCCTAGGAAGCTTCTCAGCTCTTGTTTGACCCTGGAGGGCAGGGGTAATGGGATTTTCCATCTCTTTGTGTGCATCTTGTTTAGGGCAGTGGCTACATGAGATGGTAACTCAGGAGAGAGGTGTAGGGGAGAAGGACTCCAGAGAGGAGATGGCAGCCTGTATGGATGCTAGCTCCCATGTCAACATGCACAGTGACATATTGCTGTGCTCAAAACTCTCTGAGCAGAGGGCCTGGCATATGAGTAATGCTTAATAAATGCTGGCTATTATTACTGTTATTATTAATACTATTTATAACTACAACTCTTTTTTTGTAAAATAAATAAAAAACTAGATTCGGGAATACACATCCCTAAGCCTCTGCCCCATTAGTATTCAACTGATTTAAATTTAATTTTTTCAAGGTCCTATGTTTAATTTTTTAAAAACCTGGTGAGTTATTAGCATTTTAATGACTAATGATGCGTTATAAATAATAACACTGGTGAGGGCTCAAAACGGGTGCCATTTAATTTAATGCTATACCTTTGTTTACTCAAGAAAGGAACAGGTAAAAAAAATGCCTCGTGAATAAAGTTCTGCACCATGACCAAGTGGTGTCTGCAATTTGAGCTTCTGGCCTCGTGATTAGTGGGGCAATAGTCTTGTAGCATGCTCAATTCTTCTAGGGGAAAGTGCTCAGCTGCTTTTAATTTTATTTACCAATTACAGAGCATGTAATGTGCACCACATTGGTCTAAGGGTTTGTGGAAATGTTAGTTCCTTAATCCTGGCAACCTCCCTGTGCAGAAGGTATTATTATCAGTCTCATTGTTGAGGTCCGGAAACTGAGGCACAGAGAGGTTACTGATTTGCCCCGTGGCACACCGCTACGAAGTACAGAGCAGAATTCAAACTCAGATAGTTGACTTTCCCGTTTTCTAAACCATTATGGACGCTGCCTCTTCAGGTGTCAAGGAGGTGAGGTAGAGGCTAGGAAACGGTTTTCCAGTCCTTTCCTTAGATGATAGGGGACAGCAATGACACTAACTATAAAA
Source organism: Orientallactaga sibirica (assembly GCA_036365145.1). NCBI lineage: Eukaryota > Metazoa > Chordata > Mammalia > Rodentia > Dipodidae > Orientallactaga > Orientallactaga sibirica. Next base: position 2,417,619 of record JAEOAD010000011.1, read on the forward strand.
TAGATTTATTTCACATTAGATCTCAGGGAAGGAGAGAGACACTGACAGTAATCTAATCTTTTATATTACATAGGAAGAATAGAAATGCCTCTGTGCTCACATTTCATCTTATGTGAAGTTTTGTATGTGTGTGCATTTATTGAATTCATGCCTTGGAGCGCATAGCCCTTGACATTGGTGCGTACATATAAGCTTGTAATGTCTGTAAAATGCAAATCATAAAAAGTATGCATGTAAAATATGATGGGATATTTTTACATTTTCCTGTGGTGGGTCTGGCAACAATTCTATAGATAAATGAAATATGACTCAATGCATCTTTTTTCTTACACAGAAGTTTCCAGAACGTTTTATGTTCTATCAGTCATGAAAGAAATATTCTCAGGCTGGAGAGATGGCTTAGTGGTTAAGATGTATGTTTGTGAAGCCTAAGGACCCAGGTTCGATTCTCCAGGTTCCACGTAAGCCAGATGCACATAGTGGCACATGCATCTGGAGTTTGTTTGCAGTGGCTAGAGACCTGGGCGTGCCCATTCTCACACACTCTCTCTCTTTCTTTCTTCCTCTCTCTGTCCTTAATAAAATAAATAAATAAAAATAAAATGTTTTAAATACACTGAATACATGAATGTTTAAATTACACTGAAGGTGTAATGCTTGTTCTTCCCTGCCAATCTCAGCTCTAAAGTTTACTTCAAACTTCCATCATCTACCCCAGAGCTTTACATCCACTTCTGGGTCATAGTTAAGTTTTTGTTTTTTTTTTCCCTCACTGGGGAATGATGTCAGGATAGGGCTCCTCCCTGTCCTACTTCTCAGTGCTGGAGGACCTGCCAAAGACAGAAAGGAATACTGTCCAGCCATGTCGCTGACCCCTGATGCTATTTCTGGTCTTTCTGATGGTGACAGTTCTAAACCTTGTCACACAGACATGGAAGATGAGCAAAGTACCTAGGAAAAGTGTTATTGAGTTAAAACCACACAGGATCTGATGTGAGCTCATCTATAAATAACTTATGAAAAGTGAAAAGATGTTTCTGTTAGCAAATCTAAAATAATCGTTAGACTCCTTCAACAGATTGCTGCTAATTAGATTGAGAATTAAACAGCTTTATATGAGCATAGAGTTAATTAATAGCTCATTACTTTTTTAATAAGCCAAATTCATTTGGAAACAGAAGAGAGACAGCAAAGTTCATTGTGGATGAGACGTTAGATTGGGATTATTTCTCCTTCTCTTGATGAGAGAAGGAGTTTAATTAAAGCAGGGGAAACATTTGTATCATGAACAAGTTGTGAGCAACCCTTGGATATCCTGGACCGGAGAAAACAGTGGCTTCTTGTTTTTGAAAGTCCTCTCTAGGCCTGTGGAGTTAATAGAATTTGTGCTCGAATCTCCCGGTTTAGCTTGTGGGTTGTTCAGTTCAATGATGAAGCCCAACTTTTTGAAGCTGGGCAGATTCATTCAGAACTAGAACTTCACTGTGCCTCACATTAACTTTTATTTTCATCATTTCCTTTCCAGATGTCCCAGGGTCTTACTTTGAAGGCACGCCTGAGTTTCCCTGACGTACTTCCTTTCTCTTTTCCCCATCCTTTCTTTCTACATGGTCTCAAATTTCATTATTTCCTCTATCTAGTTTCCAGGCCTCATGATGCCCTTTATATGACATAACCTGGAATGAAATGAACAACTAGGAGATTTTTGAAAGCCGATGAATTCTTGATTTCCCACAGGGAACTTCCCATTCTACACTCTGCTGGTAGAAAGGCACCCTGGGTCGACAGTGTGGTCTGCCGTCAGAAGCCCTTTGGGAGGTTGGATTGATTTATGAATTTGTTTTTTTAGGGTGAATATGTTCATAGATGTGTAGGCTTTATTATTTTTTTCATCTACCCAATCAAATAAAAGTCATTTATTGATGCACTTGAAAGAGCTGTTGAATGCCACCTGGCCATAACCTACCAGGAGGCACAGTTCCTCAGACAACACCCCTTCTAACTGAGAGCCTAGCGCTTGCTAAGTCAAGCAGCAGCCATTTGGGTTCCTTTTGTATGCATAGAAGGATGTGTCCTATTCAAACACACTGGGACCTCTCACCTGCAGTGGGAAGGAGGTCATAAAGAATGTCTTTTCTAGGGACACTTTAAATGTCTTGCCTGCTGATGAGATATTCCACACGCCACTGAACCATGACATGCAAATATCTTTTAACCAATGCTGTGGTTGACTGCCAAGCATAAAAATCTGAGCGCTAGTAACTCATTTCAAAATCAGTTCAACCATCTCAGGAATCATTAGCATGATCTGTTTCCCAAAAGGCGAATGATTCTCTTGAGTGATGCATTGTACAAATTTCTTTGGAGATCTCTTATATTCTTCCATTTCCAAATGAGGACCTGGGTTGTCCAGTTCTTGGATTTTATTTTTGTGCACATACATGTGTGTATGCATGGGTGTTTGTATGTTTATATATGGGTGGCTGCACGTGTGTGTGTGTGTGTGTGTGTGTGTGTGTGTGTGTGCGTGCGCGCGCATGTAGAGGCCAGAGGTTGGCATTGGGTATCTTCCTTGAATACTTCCCACCTTGTTTATTGAGACAAGAATCTCTCACTTGTAGCCGGACGTGGTGACACATGTCTTTAATCCCAGCACTTGGGAGTCAGAGGTAGGAGGATCACCATGAGTTTGAGACCACCCTGAGATGATGTAGTGAATTCCAGGTCAGCCTGAGCTAGAGTGAGACCCTACCTTGAAAATCCCCCCCCCAAAAAAAAGAAAAAAAAAAGAAAAAAAAAAGAAAGAAAAGAATCTCTCACTTGAACTCAAAGCATGCTAATTCAACTACTCTAGCTATTCAGTTTGCTTCAGGGAATCGTGGCTCTGCCTCCCAAGAACTGCGATTATAAGCATGCTTATAATCCTGCTATCCCTGGCACTTACGTGGGTGCTGAGAGTCTAAACTCATGTCTCCACGCTTGTGTGGCAATCACTTTACTGATCGAGTTGTCTTCTTGGGCCCCTGCTCTCTGATTTTGAGGTCTCTTTACTCAGTTATTTCTCTTATTTAAGGAGTTTTATTATTTTTTAAAACAATATTTAAATTTATTCATTTGTTGACAAGCAGAGACAGAGAAAAGAGAGAGAGACAGAGAGAATGGGTGCACCAGGGCCTCTAGCCACTGCAAACAAACTCAAGATGCATGTGCCACTTTGTGCATCTGGCTTTACTTGGATACTGGGGAACTGAACTTGGGTTGTTAGACTTTGTAGGCAAACGCCTTAACTGCTAAGCCATCTCTCCAGCCCAGGAGTTCTATTTTCAAAACAGAACCCAGGCAGCTATTCAGCAGAGAATTAACATAAATAGACAGGGGCTGGAGAGATGGCTTAGAAGTTAAGGTGCTTGCCTGTCTAAGGACACAGGTTCCATTCCCCCAGTACCCGTGTTAGCCAGATGCACAAAGTGGCACATGTGTCTGGAGTTCATTTGCAGTGGCTGAAGGCCCTGGCCTGCCCATTCTATCTGTCCCTTCTTCTTTCTCTCTCTCCTCTCTCAAATAAAATGAAATAAAAAGTAGACATACAAATCCTTCTAGAACTGACTCTCTGCTCCTTCCCTGACACTTTTCCTGTCAAAAGTGACCTATCTCCTAACTTGGGTGTGGGGGAGTAGTTCTTTATGTTCCTGGGACAAAAATGAAATGTATGTCAAATCCTTATTTTGGTTTGAACTCGTCTGCCACTTCTTTCCTCCTACCTTGTGTTCAGTTTCACCGGTCCCCCTGGAAATTTCTAGAACACTCTAAATTCATTTTCAGCCCCTGGATCTTTGTACCTGGGAGGCTTTCTACCCAGAATGTTGGTTCTCCAAATTCTTCTCTTATCTTGGGTACTATTTTAAGTGTGACCTCAGAAGCGAGGGCTTCCCTGCTTATCAAATGTGAATGTGGTCTTTCTCATCTGGTTGCATTCTGGTTTTTCCTATACTGACTTACCATGGTCTATTTCTAGTCTTTTTTTCTGGGGAGGGAGTGTCTGTCTTTCGCACTAGAATGTCCACATAAATGAAGGGAGGGACGTGTTCATTACATGCCCAGTAGGAACAAAAGGATTGTATGAAGAGTGAACGCGAACTAAACAGATTGTGAATTTCAAACCTTGAGGACCCAAAACTTGGGAGCAAAATATCACATCCGGCAGCTAAGAGCTCAGAGCGAAGATCAGGCCGAGTGTGGGGCCATCTCTGGTGGAAACCCGTCATTCCTGAGCCCTGGATGCATTTGTGACCCTCATGTCTGCAGGGTTTGGGATAGCACAGGGTCCCCCTTTCCATCTGAGCCATCAACAAGGGCCCGAAATCCATACTGATTTGGGGAGGTTCTTCTAGACAGTCTGCTGATGTTTATTATCTTCGATTTGTGATAAACTGTGACCCCCCTTTCCCACCCTGTTTTGATATGATCTGTCACATGACCATACTTCCTGTGTGACTTCGCTTGTTTCAGTCAAGCAGGGTAAGATACGGTCTCTCTGGGGGGTGCGATCATCTGCGGGTGACCTGCAGTGGCTCTGGTCCTGGGATTTAAGCGAGTCTACTCTAGATCACTACCGGAGGCAGTGCATTTAGCTAATGCATTCCTTATTACTTTAAAATAAGGATTTGGAAGGAGAAGGTCATTTGCATCTTTTAAAAGGCATTTTAGATTTCAGACCTTAAAACATTCCATTTTGAGTGTCCCTGTTGCCTGGCTTGGAGCAGTGAATTTTTTTTTTTTTTTTTTTTTTTTTTTTTTTTTGGTTTTTCGAGGTAGGGTCTCACTCTGTTCCAGGCTGACCTGGAATTAACTATGTAGTCTCAGGGTGCCCTTGAACTCACAGCGATCCTCCTACCTCTGCCTCCCGAGTGCTGGGATTAAAGGCGTGCGCCACCATGCCCGGCTTCGGAGCAGTGATTTTTAACACTCCTGAAGTGGTGTCGCTGGAGAGGTGTTTACTTTGTTTCTCATGCTGTTGGGTTCAGGTACCTTCCCGGGCCTGGGTCTCTGTAGAGCGCCAAGGAACTCGGAGACTTTGATTTTTGAAGGGTCCTTTTAAGTTGAGAAGGGCAGTTTGTTTTTTAGAAGAAGTCCCTTGAGGAGACAAGACTTCTTGCCTGTCTTTAAGTCTCACCTCAACCCTGTCCTTCATGCCCCCTGTGCCTTTAGTATCTACTGTTGTGTAAGGAATTACCTGAGGTGTACTGACCATGCAGTATGGACTGCCGCTTTGCGTGGTGATGGCTCAGCTGCCCTGTTCCTTCTCTGGGTCTGTTATGAGACAGTGGTGTGCTGGGACTGGAGGCATCTGTAGACCTGATTGAGATGAAAGTCCAGGTGGCTCGTGCTTAGGGTCGCAGTGGATGTTGGGGATCAGCTTGGTGCTCAGCAGACACAGTCAGCCAGATCGGCCTCAAGGGGCTTCTCTGTGGATTCAGCTACACTCGAGTATCTCACAGTTTGGCAGCTGCTTCCTGAGAGCAGGCTTCCCCTACGTCAGGGCTCTGAGAAGATGCCTGGCCAGTGAGGTCCTGTGCCTGGACTCAGCTCAATGCTCCTTCAGCCATATTCTCCTGTTCAAGGTAATCAGAAGGGCCCTCACATTCAAGTGTCTGGAGAAACAGACCCTGCCTCCTGATGGGGGTGGGGTGTCAAGACCACGTGGCTAGGGTTGGTCCTATGATCCCAGTGCTGGGGAGGTTGCAGCAAGAGGATGGCAAATCTGAGACCAGCCTAGAGTACATAATGAAACTGTCACAAGCAAACAAAGAAACCGCTTATCCAAAGAACACATGAGATGAGAGTGTTGTAGCCATCTTTGGATAGCACAATAGGTCTGTTTCCCATTTCTTCCAGGCAGTTATTCCAAAAGATTCACTGTACAGAGGAATTGTCCAATATGAATTCATGACGACCTCTGACATTTTCAAGTTTCTGCAGAGACAAGCATATCAGATTGGGATGCTGTTGTATTCCATTTCACGTTGCTGGGATGAACTTCCAAACCAGGCACGGCTTATAGGAGGAATGTAGTTTGTTTGAAGCTTACAGATCCAGGGGAAGTTTCACAATGGCAGAAGAAGCTGGTCCCCTTTCACAGGTCCACACAGAGAGAGAAGCCACCAGCACCATAAAGCAAGCACACTCCAGGAACTGCAGGCAGAGCTCAAGCACTCTGCATGTCTTTAGACTGGAATTTCAGATCCACCCCTACACCTTAGGGCTGGACCCTAGGATCCACCCACAGTGGCACCAAGTTACAAGCTTGAATAAAACTCCTGAGTCTATTGGGGGACATCTCAACCATCACAGATGCCTTTATTTTCAAGCTACACACACACACACACACACACACACACACACACACACACACACACACTGCTATGTTGCTGTAAAAGGTTTAGATTTTGTTTTCGTGGGCTCCAGAAGCCACTGCGTAGGAGCTCCCTCCTTACTTCCTGTGCTTCAGTAGCCCGCCTGTAAACCTGCTTTAATTTCAGCTGCCATTGTGTAATTGTAGGATCGATCCTTTAGGCTGAGAACAAATGCCTGTTAATGCAGCTGGCACCATCTGCCTATTGAGATGTTAACCAGCTAGCCGAATGTCCTGTTAAATGACTGCCGTTTTTCATTTTTTCTTACACCATTTATTTCAGCGTTTCTTCAACCCACCAGAAACGGTGTCTTGTGTTTTATTTTATTCTTTTAGCCAGAGGACGTGGAATACTTTGAGTTGTAGTGCCATTTTAGTTTTCAGAGGAGATTAGTCAAGTGAATTGGTAAATGTATGTTTTTCTTCTTTCCCTAGCTGCCTTTCTCTTTCAGCAAACTTTTCTAAAGGTGATGAATAGTCGGGAAGATGAAATGTCCACCCTCTGCAGACTGGCCGTCTCCTGCACACTCCCAGCTGCATATCAATCTGAGGCTTTTCCCCCTCATCCACTCTGCTTGGAAGTTTTTGGTCTTTTGTTTGGCATTTTCATTTCTCTTGAACATTCTTTCACCTCCTCCCTACTGCAATTTCACTAGAAATAGAAAAGTTAAAAAAAAATTAAATCTATTTATTATTTGATTTAAATTATTATTATTATTATTATTCTGCACAAGTAGATCCTCTTTAGATTTGAAGAAATCTTTGTGGAGAAGCATTAACCCTTTACCTTCTTTTTGAAATTTTGGTGAACATGGGGCTGAGCATTATGGATTACCAGGGGTCTTGGGAAACCCAAGGTAGCTGGTTTGTTTACATTAACCCAGACATTTCAGTGGCTGTCAGAGGCCAGAAGAGAGAGCACTGGGCCTCTGGTGGTTGAGTTCTTTCTGCTTTCAGCTGCTGGTTTGGAGTCCACTTGCTTTATCCTCCCTGCACCCTTTGTGAGTAAAGGAAGACCCCCAGTGCACCTCACCCTGGGCACTAGAAAGTAGTTCCTGGCATGCCGAAGACTGAATCCCTCTGAGGCAGCACCTCGTCACCAAACAAGAATGAAGCTCTCTTCATCCAGCAGAAGGGAACCAGGCTCTGTGCTGTCTTAACGTTTTCAGCACATCGCCTCTTTACACTGGTCCGTGGCTGCGAACCTGGAGAACTTGCGGTGGAAGGGGATCACTAAGGAAGGGCTGACCAAGTCAAGGCAGCGTGGGGCCCCCTGCAAGGGGTCAGGGGAGCACATGAGGAGAAGCTAGAGCATTAGGTCCCATCAGTCAAGTCCAGCGGTGGTGCCAATAGCTGTGTTTCTGCATCAGCTGGCGGGTTTGTGAGAGCAGACATGGCAGCCCCCACTGTGAGGATTACCCATAAGCACACCTGCAGGGGCCTGAGAATGTGCATTCCCCACAGGCTTCCTGTGTAGCTCTAGCCTGTAACCCTGCTCCTCCCTGCAGCCCAGCTAACACTTGCCTCCCTTTATTCTGCTGCATGTGCCCGAGTTAGCTATATTTCTCTCACAATGTCTCATTTTTCCCCCCTTGGAAAGAAGGCCTTGGAAACTCCCCACTCTGTGGGTACTTTGAAATCCACGATGCCAGGTACTTGAAGACAATATTCCATGTGAGACACACTTGCAGGATGATTTGAAGTAGGGAGTAATTAAGTCCACAGCAGCCACTACACTCTTTATTGGGCATCTGCTGTGTGCATTATCTATTTAGTACTCACAACAGCCTTGCAAGGTAGATGTTGTTATGTTAGCCACGTTTGCGGATGGGGGAAATAAATTCTGCCAAGTCTGCTCGGTGAGTTATGGAGCTGGGATTAGACTCCACCAGTCTGTCTGTTATGTGCCACTTTTCTATGGTACTACACAATGGCTCAATGGTTTTAGAAGTCCAGAGAATGGAACATCCTGTGTTAATGACATGAACATTAACCTCAAGTTTCATGTACTGAGCACCTACGCTGTGTCCAATGCAGAGCTAAGAGTTTTGTATTTTACTACATTTGAACTGTCTCAGTATCTTGTAAGGAAGGGAGGTGTTATTATATCTGTTTGGCAGGGAATATGGGAGCTCGGCATGGGGTTGGAGTGCAGTTAGCCTGACATCACGGTTGGTAAGTGGCGGTGCTGGGTTTTGAACCTGGGTGTAGTGGATTCAAAGCCTAGGATTCTTGCTGCTCTGCTGTGCTCTGCTGAGGGTCTGGATCACACATGTCCCAAGACTCTTGCAGGGGACCTCAGGTGGTGATCCTGTGGATGATGGCCTGGAGGTTTGGGAAGCAGAACATTTTGGGGAAGGGCACAGTTCAACTTAAGTTAAACATGCTGCATCTGAACACATTCATCTCAATCCCCAAAGTTAAATTCAGTCACTGGATGCCAGGAACAATATTGGATGTAACAGAGAGGAAGGGGAGATTCCTAATGGTGGCATTGTTTTGGGCTTTGTCCTGTGACCCAGGATGGGCCTCCCAGTCTTAGAACTGGCTCAGACATGATTGTAATCTTCCTCCATGTCTGTGGCTGTTTAATTTGATTTAATTTAACTTGTGAGGAGTGATAATAAGTACAATAATAACAATGGTAATACTAGTAATAGTGACATAACAATGACAACAGCCACAACTAGTGTTCATGTTTGTGGCCTTGCTACACGGGATGGAAGATGCCCCAGCAACCCATTGTCTCGAACATACCATCTCCGGGCACCGTTCTGTGATGTTTGTTTTTCTCGGGATATCAGAGGAGAGATGGAACGTGAGTGATTGAAGGGCACACTTTCTCAGGAACCAGACTGGCTTTCCATCACATCCCATTCCATTCTTCTCAAGGATTTTTGGTTGTTTGTTTGTTTCCCCCCTCATTACTAACCTAAGGACACTAGTTGTGGCTGCTGTCATTATTATGTCACCATTGCTAGTATTACTACTATTATTATTGTATTTATTACCACTCCTCACAAATTAAATGGAATAAAAATTTGCCAGGTTAGGATTAGCTTTTGAAGACACAAACTATCACAACATCTAAGATTACTTTGTCTGTTCCCCCAACCATTTTCCCCCTTGGGGGTGATAGTGTCCCTGTGGAGGATTCAGGACCTACATGAAGCTTTGTGGAGTCTCCAGGTTGGGCTGCATGGAAGGGATGGAGGGAATCCTGTCCCATGGCTCTATGTAGACTTTGGTCTCATCTCAAAAGTTCTTGGGCCAGGCTGGAGGGATGGATTAGTGGTTAAGGCATTTGCCTGCAAAGCCAAAGGACCCAGGTTTGATTCCCCAGGACCCTTGTTAGCCAGATGCACAAGGAGGTGCATGCATCTGGAGTTCGTTAGCGGTGGCTGGAGGCCCTGGCACTCCCATTCTCTTTCTCTCTCTTTCTCTCTCTCTCTCTCTCCCCTGTCTCTGTCAAATAAATAAATAGATAAATAATAACATATATTTTTTAAAAAGTTCTTAGGCCAATCCTCAAAAACATTGCTCTTACTATTGCAAAGCAGCAGTACATATTCTGGAAACACTGATTTTTCTCCAAGCAGGAACTTTATCAGGAGTGTAGGTTCCTGGTTGTTCCTGTGTCTTGGATGTCTCACTGCCCAGGGCTGCCATCCGGCTCCACTGAGGTTTTGGGGAGTGGTAGGGTAGGGAGGGAGGGCATTGTGGGGGAAGCGCCTGCCCTCTGCACAGCTGGTGGACCATGTGGCAAGAGGTGAGCGTGGAATACTACCATGGGAGTGCAGAATCTACCAGCATTCACAGGATGCATGAATTTATGGGCTTGAGCAGGCTGGCATGGATGGGTGTTTGGTGGTAAAGGCCACTTAATCAAAGCAGCCATGTTTCTTTCTCTCTTTTACTTCTCCTTTTCAGTCTGCATCTGTCTCTCCAGGCTTATCTATTATGTTGTTCCTCTCATCTTCAATCTCCCTAGATGTCTATTATTTTCCTTTTTTTTCTCCCTGTATCTTAGTTCTTCTCTCCTCCAGTCATGCCACAAAACAAGACATCAGGTGTCAATAGTTGACTCTAGGGGTCCCAATGTGAGGAAAAGCTCACGAGAGTGAATTGATAAGTAGTGGGCTTCTACTATGGGCAACTGGAGCCCCGTCTTGCTATGGAGTCCAGAGAGACTGTATCCACACAGCCTGTTATTGACCATCCAAGGATGAGGACCCTGGGGTGCTTCTTCAGTCACTTCTAACCTGCTCTGTCCACCTTGGACACAGAATGCCCTCACACTGAGAAACACAAGTCACTGTTGGAGCTTTGTGATGGGAGCTTTCTGCACGGATGGGTGTTTGGGAAGTAGCCAGGGCATAAGGCTGGCTTGCTGACATTGGCTGTAGTGCCCCGTTCCCTTTTCCTCTGACTCTTACATGGGAATGTTGACATGAATAAGCATTTTGCTAGATTTATGGAAAATACACGATGTCTCCTATTCCCAGTGTAAGAATTAGGTCAGCTGAATATTTTATTTCCCAAAACTAATTATACACATTTAAAAAAATTGTCTGGAGTCTCATGGTGTATGTGTGTGTGTGTGTGTGTGTGTGTGTGTGTGTGTGTGTGTGTATCCATCCACTGATGACAAGCTGGTCTTTTTCCAAATTTAAGTACAGTAGATAAATAATCTTAGACAACTTGATTCAGTTGTTTTTTTTTTTTCCTTTCTGAAGTACCTGGTGGTCAAAGGTAGCTGTCACCCAACATCAGCTTATAGTGTAACTATATACTCTGGGTAAGGCGTGATCATCACTCTTCAAAAGCCCCAGAGCTGTATCACACCTAGGAGACCTTCACCATGTCTTATCTATTAGCATTCCCACGTAGAGAGCGGGGAGGCTCACAGGGCTCACAAGGTCCCTCCCCGAGGTTATACATGCAGCAGACTGTTTAGGGGTGGCATTCTTCAGTGGTCACTTTTCATGAGTCTGCTATGAGGAGGGGGATTTCCTGGTGGTACAGCTGCCTAGGGAGGTACCCAAGTGAGTAAGTTGTCCTGGCCGGCTCACTGAGTCGCCAAGCTGGGCTCGGAGAGAATCCTTCCTTTTGTCTGTCGATGTCCTTCCTATCTGGGACAAGATGATTCTTAACATTGCTCCAGAAAAAGCCACACACTGCTTTATGTAGGCATCCATATAAAATCTTTATTTATTTATTTACTTATTTATGAGAAAGAGAGAGAGAAAAAAAAAGAGGCAGATATATAGAGAGAGAGTGAATGGAGCTGTGATTTGAACCTGCTGTTTCAGACTCCAAGCTATGGTCTTGCCCTTGCCCTCAAGAGCTTGCTGTAAGGTTTTCACTGAATAGTGCTGTGCATGTGTTTTCTCTGGAATCTCTCCCTAGGAAGTCCTAGGAAGTCCATTTTTCAGCTTGGTTATTACTGATGAAAAACTGAAGTTCAGAGAACTTGAACTTTCTCATCTTTGTATTCTTTAGGGGTGATGGACAATTAGTTGAACCTTTCCTTTGCCTATGAATTTTAGTATTGTACCTTTTAACATTTTTCTTTTATTTAATTAATTTACTTTATTTATGAGAGAGAGAGAGAGAGAGAATATGAATGGGTGCTCCATTCTAGCCATTGCAAACAAACTCCACATGCATGTGCCACCTGCATCTATTTTATATGCATATTGGGGAATCAAACCTGGCTCTTTAGGCTTCGCAGGCAGGTGCCTTAACCACTAAGTCATCTCTCCAGCCCCTTTTAACCCTTTTAACTGCCACTAAACCCATCTTAACCCACACATGGTCACAGTCACATATATATTTTGTACTTTTGTCTGGACATACCCTGTTAGTGGGGTGTGTGTGTGTGTGTGTGTGTGTGTGTGTGTATGAGAGAGAGAGAGAGAGAGAGAGAGAGATGCATGCATGTTGTGTGTGTGCAGACCCATACATGCCATAACCGTACACATGGTGGTCAGAGGACAACTTTCAGGTGTCGGCATTCACCTTCTATCTTGTTTGAGGCAGGGTCTCTCTCTCTCTGTCTGTCTCCTTCTTGCTGTCGTTTGGATTGACTGCTGCATTCCCTGCAGCTTTCCAAGCTTTCTGGACATTCTCCTGTCTCCGCCTATCAGTCGGTGTGCTGGAATTTCAGAAGCCTGTCATGGCTTCTGGCATTTTATGTGGAGACTGGGAATAGAACTCGAGTACTCAGGCTTCAGCAGCAAATGCTTTAGCCACCGAATCATCTCCCCAGCCTCCCATAATGTTTATATTGCTTTGCCCTTGTCTGGTTGTGTGTCTTTTTCCCCAACTTGAATGTGAGCTCCATCATGTCAGAGCCTGGGGAAAGGAGCCTGTCTGTCCCTGATCCTTAACACAGAGCCAGAGCAAAAGAGGCACTTCATGACTGCTTATTAGGCTGGGACGAGAACTGTGTGTGGATGTAGCCCCAGGCTTACAGAGCCTTCAGGTTCTATTTCAAGGCCAGTAGTTTTGATGAAGCTTAAGCCCACCTCCATAATAACTCTGCTCTTTTTTAAGCCATAAATATTTTTTATTTGAAATATCATATTCTAATTATGTGCAGTACATGGAACAGCCTGTTTCAGACCAAGTTATAATTACTGCATTTATACACTACCCTGACCCCGCTCTGTAACTCTGCTCTTTTGATTTGCAGACAGATATGTCAGTTGCCAAAGTTTCAGGCAACTTCTACATTGATTAGGGTGGTGAATTTACTTCGTGTCCACGTTTGGCGATTTTCTGAAGGCAGTAGTATCTTTGTGCAGGTGAACCTTTTCCTATGTCATGCACATAGCTCTTCCTTCCAAGTCAAGACAGCTACGGCACCTGAGCCCCGATGATGAGGCATGCTTTGTGTCAGGCATGTGGGACATTGTAAGGCAAACACATGGTGGCTCATGACCTTGACGTGCCCTAAGCAAGCCAAAAAAGAAGCCTGGGGGCTGGAGAGATGGCTTAGTGGTTAAGGCGCCTGCCTGCTAAGCCTGAGAACCCAGTTCCAATCTCCAGGTCCCACGTTTAGCCAGATGCAGTGAGGCAAGGGTGCAATGCCACATTTGACCACAAGGGGGCACACACATCTGGATTTCGTTCACAGCAGCTGAGAGACTGCTGGCGCGCCCATCTCTATCTGTCTCCCTCTCCCTCTCTCTCTGTCTCTCTCTGTGTGTCTCTCCAAAAATAAATTAAAATAATTAAAAAAAAAAGCTTGGAAGTAAGGACTGTGGGAGTATCCAAGTGCTGTGGGGTGGATGGCAGCATCTTCTCTACCTGCTACTGCAGCAGGGTCCAATATGGGTGGATGGAGTACTGGAGGTATTGGGCCTGAAAGGCTGGTGAGATTGCATCCTAAAACAGGGGCCCATAGGTGCTTGGGATGGTTGGGACATAGTATTTGTTAATGCGAGAATTGGGAGGTAGGGATGCGAAATTTGTTAGCAAACTTGTGGATGTCTGGTAGTGAGGAGAGATGTCTGGGGTAGAGACAAGGAACCTTCTGGCATGACCGAATTGCAGAGCAAGGAACAAGGCTTTAAGAAAATCAGATGAGGGTAGGCTAATGTATATGTGTGGGTTCCATCCTGCCTCCCACAGAACAGCATTGCCGACCTACTGTCCACATAGGGCATTGTGACATTTAAAGCAGGTGGATCTGGAATTACTTTGTGAACAGATAAGATTCCACAGAAGGCAGTAAACCATTGACCTCTTCTTTGGACCCAGTTTCTCTGCTTGTGAGATAAAGACGTGTTATCTTCATGGATAAATGTCCAGGCCTGTAATGACTGGGGGGAACAACAAGCGTGTTGTCACACTGCCTCGACCCAAGACAATGTTACACAAAAAAGTTTGAGGTGATGCAAAGGACCTAAACAGGTCGGTATAAAACCTGCCTTTGCCAGCCCTGTGAGTGATACTGAAGGAGCGAGTGTTTCATGGGTGGCAGGAGCAACAGCCGCCAGTTCACATCCAGACAGGCCACAGGTAGGCGAGGAGAATGCAAACATGGAACCACTTCAGAGTTTCCTAGAGCCACAGATGCAGTTCCTGGGGATCCATGGCAGCCCTCAAGCAGAGTCCTGGAGTACAAGAACATCTGCTAGGCTTAGTGTTTATCCTTGGACTATGTGTGTTTTGCTTAAGATGTAATTTGTTTTGTTTTGTTTCATGATACGGGGTCAAGTTCCAGCATGACTCAGTCTATCCTTGAGATACATATTAACTCTTAGGAAATCTTTGAAGATTCTTGCTCCACCAGGGTAAGTGAGTTGTCAAACAAACACCAGCAAAACTGCCTTTATTTATTTATTTATTTATTTATTTATTTATTTATTTATTTATTTATTTTTGAGGTAGAGTCTCACTCTAGCCCAGGCTGTCCTGGAATTCACTCTGTAAACTCAGGGTTGCCTTGAACTCAGGTGATCCTCCTACCTCTGCCTCCTGAGTGCTGGGATTAGAGGCGTGCGCCACCATGCCCAGCTTCAAAAACTGCCTTTTCAAGAGTCGACTGACAACCCTGGCTTCCTCTTTAACCAATGCTTACTGCCTATCAGGGTTGGGAGATTGGGCAGTGTTATACAAACTGTGGAAATGATTACTTGGTATCTTCAAAATGACCCTCTAGGTATAATTGCCTGCCTTTTAAATATAGGGAAACTGAGTCAGAGATGGAGTGACATGGGCAAAGGCTTTCAGCCTCAGCTTGAGCCCAGGCCATATGGCTTTCAGTCATGTTTTTACACCATGTCTCCACAGCCTTTAAACCTAAAGGGTCTTAGCTGCTGATTACATATTTGATTTTGGCAACTGTGAGTCTGGTAAAATTGCACATTTTAGCATGTCCTTAGGTCCTTTAGAATGGCCGCCCATACTGGGGTGGGTGGGCTGCTGTCCCCCAGGCATCCTTGTTGGAGTCCTGGAGAGACCTAGCTGTCCATATTCCTCACGGGGGGGGGGTGGTCCTCAGAATCCATGGCTCACTGTGCATAGCCAGGCACTGTGCTGTGTTTGCTTCTTTGGTACATGGTCATGTGAGATGATTGTCCTGTAAAAAAAAAAAAAAAGCAATTTTGGGGGCTGGAAAGATTGCTTAGTGGTTAAAGCACTTTCTTGCAAATCTTAAGGACCCAGGTTCGATTCTCCAGTACCCACGTAAACCAGATGCATAAAGTGGCACATATGTCTGAAGTTTGTTTACAGTGGCTGGAGGCCCTGGTGCACCCATTCTCTCTATCCATCTGCCTCTTTCTCTCTCTGTCTCTCATAAATAAATAAAAATAAATATAATATTTTTTTAAAAAGCATTTTTTGGGACTGCCAGTACTTGTGGGACAGTTGCTCACAGTGTCTCTTGTCTATTTAGATGGCATGTCTGAGGTTGAACAGCCTGTATGACACAGACCTGGGATTTGAATGGACAGTGTTCTGACTCCATGGCTCATGCCCTTGACACTGTTCAAGGAAAGACCTCTTGGCTCAAAACCAGTGATGGCCCAGGCCCCTGGCTGTTGAATTATGCTTTTGCAGAGGGATGCAGCACCCAATAGCAATTTAAATACAAAGCCTTTGCGGCTTGGTGTTCTCTGTATTCTTCTGAAAGCAGATTTATGGCTTCTGAGACCTCCCTGTTGCTGGGAGCTTTGACTTTTTAATTTAATCTCTTCCAAACTCACCTCGGGCCTTCATTCCTGCAGTTGCTTGCCTGTGTGCTAGACCTCAGGGAGCTGGATCCACACCAGTGGACTTATGCTGTCTAAAACAGGAGCCTGGGGCCACTCCCCCTACATCCCCACAGAAGAGCTCTAATGAGCATCCTTGCCCCTTGGTGCTCTGGATAGCAACCCTTGGCAGTCTGCCCCTGGGGCTGCTGGGGACTATCTGTCCTTCTTGGTGCATCTAAAAGCCCTGTCAGTATTCTGGGCAGGTGCGCAGGACTCCTGTCTCTGTGTGGGCAGAGCTGGGAGTGGGGACGGGAGTGAAGGAAGTCCTTGTGCCCTTCTGTAGGAAGCTTCTGGGAAGGGGAAGTGGCTTCTTCCTGCATGAGCACTCAGCTCCCTGGGGCTGATGCTGGCTGGGTTTCCCATGCTGTCACCAGAGCCTACCTTGTAATATGTCTAAATGGTCTGAGAAAGCTCCCTGTCTTCAAGCAGGGGAGTGAAGGATGGGGCCATGTAAAGAGCCTAGTGGGGTTGGAGTGAGAGAGATGGAGAAGAGGAGGGAGAGCTGAGCAGCTGGGGGCATCCTGAGGGGTGGGGACGAGGAACTGTATTAAGATGACCCTTTTATCCTCCTGGCTCGAGTGCCCAGCAGCAGCCCAGCTGAGGAGGCTGAGAGTCTGAAGTCTGGCCTTGCTTGTGACTACAGGTACTGAATCCTGACCCCTGTCAGGCCCCTACCTCCAGTGAGTCACTTAAGCTCCATGCCCTTCTGTTCCAGCAGTTGCAACTGAAAAATAATCACAGTGTTTTACCTCTCAGTGTTGGTGGAAGAAATGACTAATGGCAGATGGTGGTGGAGGGAAAGTACGAGATATCACTGGGTGGGAAATGGCTTGGTAACAGGCCAACCCACAAATGGGACTGGGGAACTGGAGCCCATGGTGTGCGGGCCTGGCTGTGGGTGTGAAGTGGGCTTGTTCACCATAAGCAGTGGTGCAGGCATAAGCACCCTGCCAGGGACGCTTCATGGAGCTGTGGGGCTCAATCTCCAGAGCACAGAGGGTGTTGGGGTGGTCTGGACTTTGGCACACTTGGAGCTCCCCACTCATGGGCTCTGCTCTCTCATGAGGCCAGGCCTTCACATATGTCTTTATTTCCTTCCTTGTCATGCCTCCCTTGGAAGCCTTGGTTATCCCTCAACCCTTGCTCTAGCATCCCCTGGTAACACACTCCCATCTCCTCCATCCTGGGTGCACACTTGTGCTCGCTCACTTCACAGTGGGTTACGCATGTCTGTCTGGTTAGCCATGGGACAGTCATTGATTAAGCACTTAGTACATACCAGGCAGGAGCTAAGGGCTAGGGATGCAGCTTTGACCTAGGCAGACAAGCTGTCCGGAACTCCTATTCTAAAAGGCAATCCAGGTACAGATCAGGACAGATGAAGACACAGAAGGACTGGGACAGGACAGATGAAGTTGCAGAAGGAATAGGACCGCCACGTCTGTATAGAAAAGAAGCATGCCGGTGACAGTCATTAGGAAGGAACACAGCCTAGAGGACAGTGGGAGGAGTCTCTGGAGGAAGAGACATGTAGGCTGGATCTTGAAGGATGAGACATCTTGCAAAAACTTCCAATACTGGTATGCTAGAAAGGGGGAACAAGTATGAGGCCACAGAACAGGGAAAATAGCTGGCGGAAGGACTGGTGCATACTGTGTCAGGGGGACAGAGGGATAAGAGATAGGTATAGATTTCCAGAACCTCACTGACATGGCAAGAGGTTTTGTTGTCAGTGTGTAAGTGCCATGGGAAGACATGGAACAGGGAAATGACATGAGCTACTGTAACTTGCTGAGACTCCAATTGTGATTTGGAAAAAAGATATAAAGACAAGTGGAAGAGTTTTCCCTGAATTGGCTTTAATATGCTCATGCTTCGTGTGTGTGTGCATGTATGTATGTATGCACCTGTGCATGCACAAGGCTTCCTGTTATGTTCTGGAAATTGGGTTGTCTAAACTTTTCTGTGAATTGCATAAATGCATCTCATAGAAGGTGAACAAGTTATGGAGAGACTTGCAGGGAGAGGGTAGGAACTGTCCAGGGTACCTGAAAATTTTATTGAAAGAAGACTTTTAAGATATGCAAATGGTAACGCTAAAGTAAACGTTTGGGTATTTAGGGACCCATCTGTCCTGATAGGTGGAAAGGGATTTGCATATTTTATGAGATGGAAATGGTCCAGTATATGAGACTTCATGAGCAAAAAGAAAAAATAAATAGTTCCACCTATGTTTCTTCTTGAGTCCCTTTGCCAAGTGAGGTTCTATTTATTTATTTTTTTTTTGGAGAGAGACACAGAGAGAGGCAGAGAGAGAGGGAGAGGAAGACAGAGATGGGTGCACCAGCAGTGTCTCAGCTGCTGCGAACAAAATCCAGATGCGTGCGCCCCCTTGTGGTCAAGTGTGGCATTGCGCCCTTGCATCATTTTGCACCTGGCTAAACGTGGGACCTGGAGATAGGAACTGCTGGAGATTGGAACCAGCATTCTTAGGCTTAGGAGGCAGGCGCCTTAACCTCTAAGCCATCTCTCCAGCCCACAAGTGAGGTTTAAATGTTTAGTTTCTGAATACATAATATAAACTCGTTAGGTAAATTTTTAACAATATATTTTATTTATTTATTTGAGAGATGGAGATGGAGGTAGAGATAGATAGGTAGGTAGGTAGGTAGGTAGATAGATAGATAGATAGATAGATAGATAGATAGATAGATAGATAGATAATAGATGGTGGCAGCTAGAGAATGGGCACACCAGGGCCTCCAGCCACTGCAAATGAACTCCAGACACATGTATCACCTTGTGCATCAGGCTTTAAATGGGTACTGGAGAATCAAACTTTTGGCTTTGCCAGCAAGTTTTCTTAACCGCTAAGCCTTCTCTCCAGCCCTCATTATGTAAAATTTAACAAAACAAAATATAAGAGTGAACTTCTCTTTCAGTTCTCCCAACCAACTACACATACCGTTAGCACTCAGCCTAGGAATTTGCTTGTTTGCCCTATGCATGGATGTTTCCTCTTTTAAAAATATTCAGTGCAGCTATGGTGCATGGTGAAATTTTGCATGTGGGTTCTCACCCACAATATTATAGAGCAAACAAGTCCTCATTGAACTAGTCTAGATGAGGTAAGTGAGGTGGCAGTAACAAACAATCCACAGATCTCAGTGGCTTCAAGTAACATGTTTATGTCTCATTGCTTTCATGTAAGTTACAGTGGACTGGTGCCTCTGTTCTGGGCCTCTCTATTTGACAAGCATTAATCTGTAATGTTACTTAGAGCAAAAGAGAAGCAGACTCTGAAGTGTCTTGAGTTGATATTTAAATGTCTTACCATGGACATGAGATCACTTCCCCTTTGATTCATTGGCCAGAGTGTCACACAGTCCCATTCAAACACAGTGGGGCCAGAGAGAGTGAGATTTCCTCATATACTTGGGAAACTGAGAGCCAGGCATCCTTGATGAGCGGTGCTGGGGCTACGTTGTGTTTTAGTTTTTCCTTTACATAGTCATTACCCTGCAATACTAACTACATGCACATAGAAACATATCTGTTCTTTTTTCTTTGTTCCTTTTCATTTTGTTTCAGTATATACCTAATGAACTTTCTGTTTTAAAAGAATAGGTTATGGAATACTTTTAGTTCATTTATTTTTACTCATGAGAGAGAGAGAGAGAGAGAGAGACAGACAGACAGACAGACAGACAGACAGACAGACAGAGAGAAGGGGATGGAGAATGAGCATGCCAGGGCCTCCAGCCACTGCAAATGAACTCCAGACATGTGCACCACCTTGTGCATCTGGCTTATGTGCATCCTGGGGAGTCGAACCTGGGTCCTTTGGCTTTGCAGGCAAGCGCCTTAATGATTAAGCAATCTCTCCAACCCATAGTTGTTGTTGTTGTTGTTCTCTTCTTCTTCTCCTTCTCCTCCTCCTTCTCCTTCTTCTTCAAGATAGTCTGTGTAGCTCAGGCTGATCTTGAACTTGTGATACTCCTATCTCCACTTCCAGAGTGCTGGGATTATAGGTATCCCCAGCATATTTTTAGGTTGTAAAAAAGGTTTTTCCTCCATGTACCATGTGCATTGTATATGTGTGTGTGTATACACACACACACACACACACACACACTTGGCTAGAAACGCCAAGTTTGTACTGTTTTCTTCTTTTTCATTTCAAAATATGTCTGGTATTTAGCATTGCTAATTTGCTTGTCATTACTTCATGGGTTATGTTTCTCTACAAACATTGTCTCTTCTTACACACATACATACACTCAGGCATGACTTTAGGATGTTTCCTGTATGGTATTTTTCATTCATACAGTTTGATGTGTAATGTTCTTTTTTTTCTTTTAATTCTCTAGAATTTACTCTTTTTTTTTTTTTTTTTTTTTATTATTTTCCTTTTGTCTATCTCCCTAGGAACTCCTAGCTGATGGGTATTTCCTTCATGGACTGTCTCTCTGTGTCTTTTTCCTTGTTTTTCATTAAAATTTTATTTTAATTGGTATCCTGAAAACTTCTATTAACTTTCTCTTTCAGCTTGTAAAAATGTTTATTTATTATATAGAGAAAATAGGAGTGAATGGGAATGCCAGGGACTTTTGCCACTGCAAACAAACTTCAGATTCATGCACCACTTTGTGCATCTCGCTTTATTTGGATACTGGGGAATCAAAACTGGGTAGTCAGGCTTTGTAAGCAAGTGCCTTTAGCCTCTGAACCCTTTCTCCACTCCTCTTTCAACTTTTCTAATAGCTTTTTAAACCTTTAGTGTTTTCAGATAGTGTGTTTCTAACTTCTGTAAACTCATTTCCTTGTGTTGATGGATTTTTTTTGGGGGGTTATTATTATTTTTTTGAGGTAAGGTCCCTCTCTAGCCCAGGCTGACCCAGAATTCACTGTGTAGTCTTGGGGTGGCCTTGAAATCATAGCAACCCTCCTACTTCTGCCTCCCAAGTTCTGGGATTAAGGGGTGCTCCACCACACCTGGCTTTAAAAAAAATTTTTGAACATAAATTTTAGTTTCAACTGCTTTCAAACCAGTTATAGCTTAAGAAATATTAACTATTCCACTTATTAGATCCATGCAAATATCCCGTCACAGGTGAGATCTTTGATAAGTTTACCTTCTCTTATTACATTATTGTTATATACATAGAAGTGAAGATGTTTCTCTTCATGTAAATTTTGCTTTTTGTGCTTACATTGTTAATGTCTTTTATTTTGAGTATAAGTTTGTGAATGGACTCTTGCCAGACATGAGCACCCTCACAGATGTAAATCATGTAGTAATAAATTGGTCTACATGTCAGTAAACACACACACACATACAAAGCCAGCTACCTATTATTGTTGTATATGTTAAAGTCTTTTTTATTGTCTCAGATACTAGGAAGGGATTTTCGAAAGCTTTTCTGTTTGTCTCTTTTCCCTAAATTCGGTTCTATGGGCTCAGCTTCTTCTGCTCGCATGTTCTACCCCAGGGTTGTGTGTCCACAAATAGGTGAGTGGATTGATGGGCTTCAAATGGATAGGTATGGAACCAGTCCTTCTAGCATGTACCACCCTGGTCTCCTCTCATGTTAAGCTGAAATGGAGGATGGTATCGGGGCGGGGACAGGCTAGGGGATGATTGTCCTGACTCTTAAAACCAGGTACCTTTTTGGAAGATACTTCAGCATTCTGAGAGCTTGTATGGCCTGGGAAAGTGGCTTTGCTGCCCTTGAGGGAAGAGCTGAGGCAGAGAGCTAGCCTGTGGAGGTCAGCCCTCAGCCCTGAAGCCTTTCTGAGAGTCTGCACAGTCCTGCCCCCAGCACAGGGCAGCTTTTCTCCATCCTCATCCAGCTCATAGTCCCTTCTCCATGGGTCCTGGTTCTGTGACCAGCACTTCCTCACCTGCTGTCTGTGCCTTCAAGTTCCCAGTGGTTTTATGACATTGTCCTGCTGTGCTTATTTACTGTAATATCAATGAGTTTGGGGAGAGGCAGGGAGCTGACCACATGCTTTCAGTTGACCTTCATAAACCGCTCACTGTAATCAGGATTTAAAAGCTGCAGATTTATGTGGGCAATGCCTGGTTACTGAACGTTTATGTCTGTCTTTCTTCCCTCCTTTTCTCTCATCTTTTCTTTCCTTCCCTCTTTGCCTCCCTTCTTCCCTTACATCCCTCCTCCCACCTTCTTCTTCTGGTCACTTGCCTTCCTGCCTTTCTGCTTTGCTTCCTTATATTTTTAATTCTTTATCATCTGGGGCTTCAGTGCCAGGTGTAGAATAAGGTTAAATGGAGTGGTAAAGAGAACTGTTTGCGCCCTCACGGTAACAGTTACTGGCTGGTGGTTTTGAGCCAGTTGTTTAACATCTCTGAGTAACACATTAGTTGGGGATAATAATAATCTTGCCTCATAGAGTTAGATTAAAATCATTAAAGTGAATGTACATTTCCATAATATTTGACCCCTCAATGTGCTTACTTTAATACCAGCTGCTAGGATTGCTATCTGTTATTTAACCCACACAGCAGGGAGGGATTGTTAATTCGCCTTCTATGGATGAGAGAAACCAGTTTTAGAGAATTTGTCAGTTGATCAAGCCATTTCATTTCTTTCCTCTATTAGCAAGGAGCCAAAAGGTGGGGTATTTGAGAATGTAGATGGTTCAGAAGGCATTGTGCTTTCCCAGGAATGGAGGTCCTCTTGGATAAATTCCAGGACCCCCCAGTGGATGCCTGGAACATGAAATGTTACTGAACCCTGTATACACACACACACACACACACACACACACACACACACACACACACAATACATATCTAATTTATTATCTAGGCACTGTAACCAATTAATAAATAATGAATTTTAATGATTATAACAATATGCAGTGGTAAAAGCTTTTTAAAAATTTTCTTTTAGAGAGAGTGAAAGAGAAACAAGAGAGAGAGAATTGGCATGCCAGGGCCTTTGGCATGCCAGGGCCTCAGCCACTGCAGTCGAACTCCAAACACCTGCACCACCAAGTGGGCATGTGCAATATTGCACTTGCCTCATTTTTTTGTGTCTGGCTTAACGTGGGATCTGGAGAGTTGAACATTTGGTTCTTAGGCTTCACAGGCAAGCACCTTAACTGCTAAGCCATCTCTGAATCTCAGCTTTTTTAAAAAAGACCTATGAATTGTTTATTTTTGGAACTTTGCATTTGATGTTTTCTGCTGAAGCTGTGGAAAATGAACTTTTGATGAGGGTCTTCTGTGGTAGGGCTGAAGACTGTTTCTCAGAGGTGAAAAAATTAAAAACAGACATTTCAAAAGTCCTCTGCACCACTCTAGTGGCACAAAGCTGGATGCTGTGACTGGGGGATGGGCCCAGCGGGTATATTTGACAACTCTGCTGGGCAGGGAAATTGCCTGATTTGAAAACATGGCTCATCAGGCTGTACCAGTTGATCCTTCTGAGGAGACTTTTGTGGTGGAGAGACCAGAGATAAAGGGTCAAAGAGGAGTTTGAATTTAGCATCATCTCTACCCACAGTCTTCACTTTCTGGCTGGCACAGTCTTATTGAGGGACTTGGCATAGCCACATGGGAGAGCTAGAGAATACTTATAGAATGGGAAGGTGCTAGAGTAAAGGTCCATGATGCTAGAAAGGAGGGATTTGATATGAGGTGCATTGTGTGGGTGGTGAGATGAGCTCCCCACTGCTCCTTCTGTGGACTAAGCTCATCTTTCTGGTGACCTGCAAGAAGAGCCCCCGGGACACTGAGGAGAAATCTGAACCGTGCCTGCTGAATTAGTCACTGGATTCCATGATGCGCTTTAATTGAGTGACTGTAGGCCCTCCTGATTGCTTATATAGAACAAATTATTTTTGCTTTGGGTACTTTTGGAAATACCCCTCTCTGAAATGCTTCTAGAGCCAGGTTAAATTATGTGACACAACCCTTTTTAATATCTTTTTTTTTTTTGTGTGTGGGATTGTTTGCTTTTTTTTTTTTTTTAAAAAATGATCATGACATTATCTAAGTTGACTGCTGATCATGTTGTAGCTCAGGTGAATTTAATCGATTGGCCCATGTCCCTACTGAGTCTTGCATCACAGTCCCTGCAGCATCCCATGTACTCATATGCTCATGGATTTGAACTTTGCTCCTTGGAAGCACTGGCCATTTCTCCAAAGTCGAAGATTAAGCCTCCTTTTAATATAAAAGACAATATCAGGTGGCTTGGGGATACCCAACAAAGGAATTTTACAGGTGATGGATGAACAGTGACAAGGAGCTTAGTGTGAGGCCACCAGGACCCACCAGGATGTTCCAGTTCTGTGTTAGTTAAGCAACAGTCACTGCACCAACACGGATGACTTTAAAGCTGAGCCACGGGAGAGAAGCTGGACTCCAAAGTCCTGTGCTCTGTGATTCTGCAGCATTATGCAGAAAACAAAACACCATGGACAGAAATTAGACCCAGTTTCCAGGGACTACATGCAGGGGTGTCCGACAAGCAGCTTGTGGGCCACATGTGGCTGCATGCAGCCAAGGATAACTGTGAATGTGGCTCAGCACAAATTCCTAAGCTCATTTAAAACATTCTGAGATTTTTTTTTTTTTTTATGACTTGAATGTGAGATTCCAGAGTGTGAACTTTGCTGATGATGCCGTGTCACAATGTCAAGACATTGGACATACCTGTTAGAGGGAAGGAGAGGGATCCATTATAAAGGAATATGAATGAATTTTGAAAGAGTGGTGGAAATATATTATATCCTGATTGGTGGTGGTACCTAGTGGACTATGCACATTGGTCAAAATTCCTAGAACTGCATAACTATAATATGTGCAGTTTTCTGCATTCATTAAACCTGTAATATACTAAAGTAAAACCAGTAACATTCCTTACTGGCATATCTACTACACCCAGGCCTGGCAGCATTTGCCTCCATTTACTATTAGGAGGGCAATGCTTTTTACTTAGAACAGTAGGATTAGTAAGCTCTAAGCCTGCAAGGTTTTATTGAATAACTTTGTATAGATGTGCCATCCCAGAGTCGTGGTCCTTATTCACAAATTTAAAATGTTTCTAGGCATTTCTGAATCCTTATAGGAAGATTATGTTCAGAATGGTTTTAAGGTTGAATGTGCTTTATTAATTTTTTGGTCTTTTGAAAATTAGTAATTCACGCTTGGTGGCATGGATAACTCGCTATTGCTGAGTGCAAATTATTCATCAGGCCAAAAAAAAAAAAATACCACACACACACAGTCTTGTCTTGTTAAAGGTTTAGCTTTGGCTCTTGCC
This sequence comes from Orientallactaga sibirica, assembly GCA_036365145.1. NCBI lineage: Eukaryota > Metazoa > Chordata > Mammalia > Rodentia > Dipodidae > Orientallactaga > Orientallactaga sibirica. Next base: position 2,443,094 of record JAEOAD010000011.1, read on the forward strand.
GTGAAAGCCATTTCTGAAATAATTCAATAAGGTAAAGTCTTTATCATAAAAGGGAGGCATATGATATAGTTAAATGCCTCTTTTGTATAATGTGATGAGTCTTGAAAGAATGCAGGGTTTACCATTCATTATTACATGTAAAATACAGACAACTTGGGTTGGGACAGTTTAGGTTTTGTGTGTTTTGCATAAGTGGAGTTACAGTACTCCAGGTTGGATGGCATGCCTTCGGTCTTATGGTGGTCTGAGGCATCTGTTTAAAGCCAGTCTCTGGCCTCTGTGTGGATTCTAGAGAAAGGAAAATGTTTAGTGGTGACCTAGAAGGAAAGAGTAAAGGAGAAGAATTTGAGAGATCCTGTGGGCAGAGAAGAGATGCTCTTTCCTTAGTCTCATCCTTAGATCTTTGTCTTGGGTTAGTGTGTAATTCCTGACCTCCATGTTCTTTATTCAACTGACACCCAAAACTCTAGAGTGACTTTTTTTTTCTCTAGAAACATCTTTCTTCTCTCATTAGAAAAGAAAATCCTTTCAAATACTCCCACAATCCCTTTTGGATCATTGTGGCTTAGGATCTCCAGTTTTTTGTACCTTTGGGCATCTTGCTGCTGCTGCTGCTGCTGCTGCTGCTGCTTCTTCTTCTTCTTCTTCTTCTTCCTCCTTCTTCTTCTTCTCCTCCTCCTCCTCCTCCTCCTCCTTCTTCTTCTTCTTCTTCTTCTTCTTGTTTGGAGAGAGTCAGAGAGAGAGAGAGGGACAGATAGAGAATGGGTGCGCCGGCAGCCTCTTGGCTGCTGTGAACAAACTCCAGACACATGCACCCCCTTGTGGGCAAGTGTGGTATTGCGCCCTTGCATCACTTTGCGCCTGGCTAAACGTGAGACCTGGAGAATTGAACAAGAGTTCTTAGGAGGCAGGAGCCTTAACCCCTAAGCCATCTCTCCAGCCCCATCTTGCTTATTCTTAGATGATAAACCCAATGGGCATGATGTTGCTGTTACCCTCTTGAACCCTCAGCAGCTGTGAGTACCCAAAAGAGACCTGCATAAGATTGGTCATAAGCTTTAACTTTCTATCATGGGGGGAGGAGCTCATGAGACTCTGCCCCTCTGCAAGGATTTATGGACAGTTAATGGCTGCTAGGGCCCACCAAACTCCACCTTTCCCCAAGCACATATATATAGAAAGGAATTGCTGGGTAGTATATATTTTTCTTTTCAGTGCTGCAACCTTCCATGAATTGGCCATGCTCCTGTAAGTAATCCTAATTAAACACATTGGTTTGCCAAGCTACACTTGGGTGGAATCATTTCTTAGTTTCTGTCATCAGTACCCTGTTGGGGATGAGAAGATATTTGTTCATGAATCTTCACAAAAGAATTCACACAGCACTAACTCGTTGGATGACTGTGTTTCAGTGAGAGACTTCTAGTGTGTATGCTGAGTAGCAATTATAACTATACGTGGGGAGGCAACCTTTCCCACCATGAGCCAAACACAGAGCTAGTTGAATACCACTCATCTTGTGGAACTCAGTGTGAGAGCAGATGCGGGTAGAACGAGGCCAGACCAACATGGGAAACTTGTGAAGGGGTGGACGTCTCTGGGCAATCTGTATAGATGGTGATGACAGCTGTTCATCCAGGACCCCTACCTGCTTTTAAAAGGCTCTGGAAGCTCCCTACTTATTCCCGATAGCCTAATTATACCAATAGTTACCCTGTCTGGAGGCTGAAGGGAAGTTTTAGTATCTAATTGTCACTATTGAAAATATTAAAGTAGATAAAATAAGCTTTATATTAGCTATAAAACACCTCATGATACCTTCTTAATTTATTAAAGTTTATTTATTTTTTTCTGTAAAAGTAAATACTGCCTAAAAGAAAGACACAGAAATGGGCTGGAGAGATGGCTTACCAGTTAAGGCATTTGCCTGCAAAGCCAAAGAACCCAGGTTCAATTCCCTATGATTCACATAAGCCACATGCATAAGGTGACACATGCATCTGGAATTCATTTGCAGTGGTCAAAGACCCTGGCATACCTGGCATACCTATTCTTTCTCTCTCTCTCTCTCTCTCTGTCTCTCTCTCACACACACACACACACACACACACACACACACACACACACACACAGATATATCTGCTTCTTTATCTCTCTCTCAAATAACTAAATAAAAATATAAATAAAATTAAAAGAAATACATAAAAGTATAGAAAGAAGAAACACATATAATCTTATCATCCAAAGGCAGCCATATTTTGATATATTTTCTTCTTTTTTAAAAATCTTTTTTTCCCCTTAAGACCATAGAGAGAGAGAGAGAGAGAGAGAGAGAGAGAGAATATTTAATACACTTATCTATATGTCTGGTTTTCATTACAGATACAATAAATGTATTCACTAGATTTGATAAAATACTAACAATAAAAGACAGTTCACAGCAAGCATTGCCAGCATGTGGAGATGCTGGGATTCTCATGCATGCCTAGTGAGATGTCTGTGTACTATCACTTTGGAAGAACAGACTGATCACTTCTTACAAAAGTTAAATATAAACATTCCATAAGACTTAGCAGTATTACCCCTGGGTATCTTCCTCACAGAAACTAACACTTCTGCTCATAAAAAAACTTGTACCCCAAAGTGGACTCAATCCAAACCTGCATTGGCTGGGAACTGGGTCAACAACGTGTGACCCACCATCCAGTCCAGGGCTACTCTGAAACAAGGTGAAATGGACTGGTAATCCATGCAACTGCATGGACTATGTTAGAAAAGACAACGTGTTATATAATTCCATGTGCATGAAGCATCCAGACATTTCCAGGCAGAGACAGAAAGTAAATAACGGGTGGTCTGGGCTGGAAATGGGAACAGAGTTTAACTGCAGATGGGCTTGAGGATGACGCCTTGTGAGGGTGATGGAAATGTTCTGAAACCATGTTGTGGTGATGGCGTGATAGATGCAAACTCTACACGTATAATAACATGCACTGAACTTTACTTCCAAATAGACTAACCCCATGATAAGTCAACTATAGTTTAATAAAGCTCTTAAGAGTGCTCACAGAAACACTATTCTCAAGAAACCAAAATAGATATTACCAAAAAAAGACTCATAATGGGCAAGGGTGAGAATTCTGGCCTTAATCAGTAGGATAAACAAGGCATGTTCAGTTGGCCATTTCCTCTGCTCAGGGGCCTGGAGATGTTAGGGTGGGTCATAACTAATCTAGAACTCCATTTCCAGATATTGCTAATATGAGAATGAAAGCATGTGTATAAGATCGCAGGCTAGGGAAAGTCTCCATATGTTGTGTCTTGGTACTGGGATCTCATCATTATGAATAATCTTTAGATATTAAGAAGAAAACTTGTCCATGTGAATCTTAGTTAAGGAGGGACCACCAGGTAAATCATAAATCATAAAAATCTTCCAAATAGTAGCATGAAAAGAAATTTTAAAAATTGATCCGTCCAGTGAGAGACAGAAACGCAAAAAAGAAAAATGCATGATAAACAGGGCACACAAAATCAGGTGAATAAATCAATACAGTGTCAGTGATTGCAGGAGATGGGGTTAATCTCACTGATTAAGATTCAGGTACTCTTAGATTGGACTACAGAAAAGATCCAGTGATCTCTGGGTTGGTTATAAGAGAGCCACATACAGATAAGCAAAGAAAATAAAGGGACAAAAGTAGCATTCTAGGAAAATAACCACAGTAATATGAGGCCAGCATTTCAATATCAGATGAAGGTAAAATTAAGCTGAAGATGAAAAGCGATGATTTATTCTGAAAATGCCACAATATCACAGTTTTCCAAGAAGATACAATGGTCATGACAAAATCTAACCAACCAATACAGTACAAACTACATAAAAGATAATTGTGAGAATTACAGTTATAAATAAATAAAGTTTCCATTGTAGATAGAGGCTTCAGTATGTTCTTCTTGGAAGCTATCAAGAAGGTAGAAATAAGACAAAAAAAGACATTAATAACATGATCAAAAATCTTTTGAGCAAAAACACCAAGTGCCTGTTATTTTTGAATACAAGTAGATCTTTAAAAAGAGAGGATCATTTGCTGGGCTAGAAAGTCAGTCCGAGATTTCTAAGAACTGGCCCTATTCAGACTCTATCCCTGGGCACAAAGAAATGAGAAAGAAGAGCCAGATGTGCTGGTGTAAACCTGTCATCCTAGCACTTGGGAAGTGGAGGCAGGAGGACCAGGAGTTCAAGGTCATCCTTGGTTATATAGTGAATTTGAGGCCAGCCTAACCTACATGAAATCATGTCTCAGAAAGAAAGTAAGAAAGAGAGAAGCGAAATGAGAAAGGTTGAAATAATAAGGTAGGGAAAGCGTCATCAATAAAGAGGAGGAAAATAATAGTAATTAGAGTAACAAGTTCTTAATTCTTTTTAAAGAATTGTAGTAACAATCAAGGACTAAAAATAGATATGCATAAAGTATAGTTGTTGGAGCAATTTAAATGTCACAATGGAATTGAATGAGCAGCTATGCACAGATGTAGGGACTAGTATGAAATTAATGAAAAAAAAAACATGCAATCCCAGTGTTGGCCAACTGATAAATGGAAAGCTTGACTGGAACAATCACTATTGAATAAATCACAATAATGGTAAGAAAACTACCACCCTTTTACAAAATTCATAAAGACCAGGTGTTTTTATTTAAAAAAGGGAGGGAGGGATGCTGCCCTTGCTTTTTTCTGAAGCTTAATATCAAGTTTGTGTTACTAATATCAAAACAGGTAAGGCTATTTCCAGAGATGTTCATAGGTCAGTTTCATTTAAAAGTTAGCTAAAGGGGCTGGGTAGATAGTTCAGTGGTTAAATGTGTTTGTTTGCAAAGCCCTCCAGCCTGGTTCAAGCCCTCAGTACCCATGCAAAGCCAGACACACAGAGTGATGCATTCATCTGAAGTTCTTTTGTAGCAGCAAGACCCAGGGTACTTGCATATTCATATTCTCTCTCTCATAAATGAAAATATTAAAAAAATAAGTTAGCTAAATGTTGATTTTTTTTTCTCCCTTTAAAAAGTGTGTGTGTGTAGAAACACATGTGTCATGTTGTGCATGTAAAGTTCAGAGGACAACCTCAACAGTCAGTCTCCCCTTCCACCTTGTTTGATGCAGGATCTTTTTTTTTTTTTTTTTTTTTTTTTTTTGGTGTTGTAATTACCAGGCTAATCAGTTCATGAGCTTCCAGGGATTCCTTGTCTCTACCTCCCATCTGACATGCAGAAATTATAACTGGGGATGGGAGTTCAGCCCTTCACAGTTATGAAGCAAGTGCTTTATCCACTGAGCTATCTCCCCAATCCTAAAATGTTCACATTCTAAATCCAAGATCATATTAAAAAAATCATATTTCATTGGATTTGTTCCTGGAGTGTAAGAATGGTATATCAGGGTGACACAGCTGCTCTGAGAAGTAAGCTTCCTTGTAAGCAGAGATTGATTCCTTGCTCAGGAAAAGAGACAGAGGCTGGCAGCTAAACCATATGGTGACTCAAGGACCTGTGCTCCTTCCTTTGTGTTTCAACCACTCAATGCCCAGCATTCTGTAGTTCTGGCCAGAACACAAGACAGCAAATGGGAATCTTGACCTACTCCATAAAAGCTCTGAGACTAAAAGTGACATATGCCATTTCTTCCGGTGCCCTGTTGGTGAGAACTGGTCATATGTCCATACCTACACACAAGAAAGCCAGTACATGTAGTTCAGGAGAAGCAGCCAACTCTCAGTGGTGATGCCAGCCTGGAATGAAGCCTGGATGTGCTGTGGATATTTTAGTAAACCTATCAATAGAGATCATTGCGTTAGTAGAGGCGGACAGCCTCAAAGTACATGGAAACGACACTATTTCTTTTAAAATCCCAGAGGCCAATAAACTGATCATCAATCAATCAATCAGCCTTTGTTAAGGTCTGCTGCAGTGACAAACAATCCCCCAACTTCAGTGACCTAGTCAGCAAAGACTATTTTCTTGTTTCAGTTAGAAGTTGTAAGTTGGTTGTGTCTTTTCTTTCTGTAGTCTGCATGCTGAGGCCCAGGCTGGAGGAACAGGCTCTACCTGGGGTGTGGAGACCCAGTGGCAATGGGAAAAGTTAGTAGAAGTACCGTGTAGTGGCTTCTATGTAATTCTGGATGTGGCATACACCATCTCTTATTTTTTTTTTTATTTGAGAGAGACAGAGAGAGAGGGTGGGGGAGACTGGGCATGCTAGCGGCCTCTCAAAGAACTGCAGATGTGTGTGCCCCCTTGTGGGCAAGTGTGGCTTTGCGCCCTTGCATCACTTTTTGCGTCTGGCTAAATGTGGGACCTGGAGATTGGAACCAGTGTTCTTAGGCTTGGCAGGCAGGTGCCTTAATTGCCAAGCCATCTCTCCAGCCCATCATCTCTTTTCACAATGCATTGGCTAAGGTGTGTCACTTGTCCAGGTTGGATGTCAGCATGTGGTTCTGTACTGTGCTCAAAGGGAGAGGCCTTGTGGACATGGTTCAGGTACAGAGGAGGAAAAACAATTGAAAAGTAACACAAACTGCTATGGAAAGAAATGTTCTTAACCTAGTGAAACCTTTCCTCCACATGCCCACTGCAAAAGTTCTGTTTAGCTGATTTAAGAAGTATCCTTTTTAAGATGGGAAGAGTTGTAAGATTATCCATGATCATCACTGGTACTGTACATAAAGAGGGTTCTAAGTAATGCAATAAGACAAATAAAAAGAATGTTATAAGAATCTGAAGGTGAAGGACAAGCTATATTATTTGTGCATAATACAATTGAATAAAATAAAAATTGGTATTTAGCAATAGTGAGTTCAACAAATAAGTCAGATAATACAAACATAAAATCAGATTTTTTGGGCTGGAGGGATGGCTTAGTGGTTAAGGTGCTTGTCTGCAAAGCCAAAGGATCTGGGTTTGATTCCCCAGAACCCATGTAAGCCAGATGCATAAGGTGGCACATGCATCTGGAGTTCATTTGCAGTGCTTGGAGGCCCTAGCATGCCCATTCTCTCTCTTTCTAATAAATAAATAAAAATAAAATATTCAAAAATCAGTTTTCTTTGTATCATAATATATTAAGAAAATTTAATAGAAGATGTTATTCACAATATCAACCATTCTAATATATCTAGGAATTAATTTAACCCCTCAAATTGCATCAAATTTACCTAGAGAAATACAAAGGGCATGAAAGAAGGCCTAACCTAAGTAGAGAGTTAGACCATGTTTATGGATAGGAAAAGACAATATTGTAAAGACGTCATTCATTCCATATTAATCTCTATATTTTATATGGGTATGATAACATAATAGGAGTTCTGGATGATATTGGCCAAGCAGACTCTAACATTTGCATGCAAGAAAAAAAATACCCATGGATAGCTACTTAAAGAAACAGAACAGATAAAAGTAGAGATTTGTTCTACCACCTCTAACATGGGTGTAACATCCTGAGCATTGGCAGGAGGTGAGGCAGAAGAACAGAAATACAACTTAGCATGATTCATTCTAGATTACTGGCAGAGGAGGAGGGATAGAGACAGAGGCAGACACAGAGATTAAAGAGTGATAGGGATCTACAGAGATAGACAGAGACCGTTGGGGGGGGGCATACAGGGGAAAAGGGAAACAGAGAAGGAAGGAGGGAGAGAGATACAGAGAGGGTGAGAAAGATTGTAGGAAGGAGGGGGCAGGGAAAAGATCTGGAGAGAGAGATGGAGGCTGTAAGAAACTACAGATGGTTGGTTGTGCTTAAGAAATAACTCTTAATTTCTAGGGGCAGTCTGTGTTCAAAATGTACAAAAATGGCACAAAGTGAAAAATGGGCCTGGAACAGAACTGCAGAGCCCTCCGTGATGATAGAAATACGATGTGGGGGAAGCGAAGTGGCGTGTGTATTTATGTGTGTGGTGCGAGCAGCAGGATGGGAGCGAGCAGCCAGCCAGAAGAGCAGCTTTCCTTCCATCACTTGGAAGCAGAGTTTATCTCCTGATTGTTGGCTCTGCCTTTTCTCTGCCACTCAAACTTTATTGGGAAATAGATTCTCTTGCCAGGCGAGTGTGATTAATACCGCAACTGGCTGTGGGCTTCACAACAGATTGATAGTTATATTTTTAAAGGGGCCAGCCGGCTTACAGTTTATGCTGCCATGGTATGCGGTGTTTATCATTCCTAAGTGGAGAAGGTTTGTTTGAGTTAGATTTTTGTTCCTTTCCACATGGTATTTGTTGTTCGCCGGCTCTCCCTGCCACCTTGCGTTTGTTATTTGATTTAGGAGATTGAATGTGCCTGAAACAGGAGCTCTGAGCCAAACTTTGTGTGTTTAGCAATGCCTCCAGGTGATACAGCGACCACCACTGGGTGTACTTGGCTGAGTGTTAAAGAAAAGAGAAATTGTAGAGACTGGGCATCCAAGCTGAGCCTTGATAGGTGTGGTGGTTTGATTCAGGTGTCCCCCATAAACTTAGGTGTTCTGAACGCTAAGTTCCCAGCTGATGGAGATTTGGGAATTAATGCCTCCTGGAGGCAGTGGATTGTTGGGGGTGGGCTTATGGGTATTATAGCCAGTTTCTCCTTGCCAGTGTTTGGCACACTCTCCTGTTGCTATTGTCCATCTGATGTTGGCCAGGAAGTGCTGCCTACTCTCTGCTCATGTCATTATTTTCCCCTGCCATCATGGAGCTTCCCCTTGAGTCTGGAAGCCAAAATAAGCCCCTTTTCCCCCACAAGTTTCTTTTGGTCAAATATTTTTCTGGCAGCAACGCGAACCTGACTGCAACAGTGGGTCACCAACATCTTAGGTCCGATTCCTCATTTTCATAGGTGCCCAGACTCATTTACTCAGGGCCTCCAGAGGGTCAGTGTCAAGATCACTGGCTCCTTGACCATGTTGATAAGACAGTGGTACAAAAGCCAGATGCTGAACTTATTCATAAGGACAAGTATAACTGCTGGGACAAATAAAATTGTTCTTTATCCATTCTACTTTTCAGCCAAGATGTATTGACCATTTACTATGTGCCTGACACTCTGCGGAGCAGCAGACATAGTCCTTGTTAGTGGGAGGCTTGAGGCAAGCTTGAGACAGAGACATGAAGTCTCCATACATGAATATAAAATTACAATGGCAGGGAAAGCCACGAAGAAGAGCATGCTGGGAGCTTCCCATGCAGGAGTGTGTTCCAGAAGCAATGGTGTTTCAATCGGAGATAGGAAGGTGAAGAGGGATTCTCAGTGGCAAATGGTGGGGCCCATGGAAGGGGACGTATGTACAGGACAGGGCAGCGTGGATCAAAGTCCCAAGTCCTACTGCTTCTTCTTTGTACTTTGTGACTTTCATAGGTAACTCAGCTCCAAAGCCAATATGGGATTAGAAGCATGCCTGGTGAACATGGGCCCTTTCTAGCCCTTCGAATATGGCTAAGAAGGAATGGGAAAGATTATCAGAGCAGTGGGTTTTCAAATTCCACACGCGGGCTGGGCCTGGCCCCGGCCTCCTCTACTCGAGACCTCTACCTTTCTGACATCTGGGCTTTCTCCATGCTGAGCTCTTTAGCTTCAGTAAAGGGCTTCCTGCTACAGGTGCTGGGGGTCTAAACTGAAGTGAATATGCCTGGGTGGACATTTGCAGTGAATTTTTCATCCACACCACCATTTTCAAAGTTACCTCAGCTTACTTACGTTGACATGTGAGAAGCAGTTGAGTTTTCTTTGTCATTTCTGTATTCAGCTTCCCACTTTGTCACTTGTTGAGGCAAGCGGCCTAGTTCGTGGGTGACAGTGGGGTACATAGTGAGACCCGCCTTGCTGCTGTTGAGAAAACTGAGGTCACGTGTGTTTTTGGAGCCTCAGTATGGCTGTAGCCAAGGTGAACCTTTTACTGTACTGAGGGTTGTGACGACTGTGGTTTTGTACTCTTTTGTTCTTCATCCCTGACGTCTGTTCATTTCTCAAGTTGTACCAAATGCCACTGTGAATTGAGTATGGGTGAAATCCAAAGAGTGTCGGGGATTCTGGCTAACCCTTACAGCCGGGGGTGGCATTCTGAAGCTCCTCCTTTGGCCACGGGGAACCAGCAGGTGTGAGCTCATGTGTGGCTCACAACACCACTCTGGAGAAGGTCAGGCGGGCGGACTGGAAACCCCATTGAGAGGCTGGCTGGCAATCCAGCTGAGATGTGCAGTGAAGGCCATGTCACAGGGCGAAGAAAGCAATAGGAGAAGAGAAAAAAGAATCCTGTGCCAAAGTGCTTAAAGGCCCAGTGCTCTTGTGAGAGGTGAGGGAAAGTTTGGAATGAAGTGGCCCTGGAGGCTTAACCTTGGGTGAGCAGTGGCACCGTGATGCCACGATGCAGTGGTGAGGGGGTGGGGCAGGGATGGTGGATCGAGATTCCATGGAGTTTTGCCTCTTAGCACCCAACTAGAAAAAAGCCTGAGTTCTGGGGCTGAGAATGTATCATTTAGGATCTTTTCTTTTTTTTTTTCAGAGGAATTGTTAAGACTCTTGGGAATTTTATTTTCTTTCTCCTGAATTAACAGCCCATATAAGCACAGTAAAAGGCCAACTGAAGATCCCATAAAAGGAAAAAGCAGGCTCATTAGAGTCGCGCTTTTTTTTTTTTTTTTTTTTTTTTTTAATTCATTTGGCTTATGTTTGAAACAAAGATTAAAAGATCAAATTGCTGACCTCATCTTGCCCAAGGTTTTGCATAGGGTTTACTGACACGTGCTACCTACTGTGTCTGGAGTGGGTTCTCTAGGGCTCTGAAGTCTAGTCACATCACTGTGCTACAAGCACTTTTAACCATGGAGCCATCTCCTCTGCCTCAGCTCATTGTTTCTAGAAACTCGGGCTGTGTGGATAGAACCTTGTGAATGAGGACAGATTTCCTCCAGAATGAAGGGGGAGTAGAAGAGGGAAGAATGCCATCCTTCTGTGCCCCAGTGATTTTGACCTGATGCTTGACTTGCACATTCCAACAGCTGGCTAGTTGTGCGTAGAGAATCTGCACACTGTAAATCCCAATGAGAAATCGAGTTTAGCCCTCTCATTTTACAGATGGAGAAACTAAGTTCTAGAAAGTTGTGCTCTGTACAAATACCCCAAGTATCAATGCTATCAAATGGTAGCATTTTATTTCTGTTTTATAGACTACAAGTCACAGAATTCAATACTCCAGGAATCTTAGCGCTGGACTTTTGGAATTATGAGAAATGGGAAGGTAGAGAGTCTTGGGGGAAATGAGAAGGAAGTATGCATAGGAAACAAACACAATTCCTGCTCAGCCAATAGGAGAAAGGCTTGGGTTACTGTAGTCACTGTTCAGTTGTCAATGAAATAGAAGTAAAGAAACCAAGCAATAATTATCACCATTTACTGATGACCACAGTAGAGGCGGGTTTTAAACAGGAGATTTCAGATCACTGACAGACATGTATATTTAGTAAAAGACCAAGGTAAGCCTCCGGCTAGAGGTACTTTAAGTCTGTAATATACAGATTTAGGTGTTCTGATGAGTCAAAATGAGGTTTCAACCCTCATGACCTGGCAACTCACATTGCTTGTGTTGAAAGGAGCACAAAGCCTGTATTAACGCTTTATGCAAAGGCTTGTGGAATTCTAACTGTGTACACACCTGTTCGGTTAGCAGCTTAGGTTCTGCATATTTATTTTTCTTCCAAATTCTAAGACGTGCTTTCCATTCCAGATTTCTTTTGTTATTAGTTCTTCCCGAGGTTTTTGCAGATTCAGCCAACAATGAGGCTACATATTTAGAAAGGAGAGTGGCCCATATTGCTTGGTCAGAGTCAAGGAGGATGTATTCTCCTTATACTTTTTTTATTTTTATTTTTATTTTTTATTTTTAGAGAGAGACAGACAGAGAGACAGACACAGAGAGAGGGTAGAGGGAGACAGATAGAGAATGGGCGTGCCAGCAGTCTCTCAGCTGCTGTGAACAAAATCCAGATGCATGTGCCCCCTTGTGGTCAAGTTCAGCATTGCGCCCTTGCATCACTTTGCATCTGGCTAAACGTGGGACCTGGAGATTGGAACTGCTGGAGATTGGAACCAGCATTCTTAGGCTTAGGAGGCAGGCACCTTAACCCCTAAGCCATCTCTCCAGCCCTCTCCTTATACTTTTAATGAAAGTCTTCTTTTTAAAAATTTTTAAAAATTTTCTTTTTTATTTATTTATGGGGGGGGGATGAATGGGCAGGCACTCTAGCCACTGTAAACAAATTCCAGATGCATGTACCACCATGTGCATCTGGCTTACATGGGAACTGGGGAATCAAACCTGGGTCCTTAGGCTTTGCAGGCAAGTGCCTTAACCACTGAGCCATCTCTCCAGCCCTCCCTTATACCTTTAAATGAAGGTATCCATATTAAAGGCAGTTGGGCCAACACTTCATTGTGGAGGTGACTGGGGTGCCTAGTACAGGAGTCCCAGCTCTGCCCTCAAGAAACAACAACCTGTGGGATGGAACCAGACAAAATGCCCATCAGAGCCGAGCCTGCCTGCAGAAATGAATCACAACAGGAAATGTGGCCCGCCACCCGGCTTTGCTGGTGAATGCTGGCTGTCTGCTGCTCTCTGCTGAGCTCCCGACATCTGGGTGTACATCCCCACAGGAGGAGACCTGCCATGGTGCCAGATAGATGGAGAGAGATAGAGCAGGCCATATGCACTGTCTTTAAAACCAGCGTGCTCTGTCAGCTTAGGGAAGCTCACATGTCGGAGACAAATCCCACGAGGGCGCTGGTTCTTAAAACTTTTAATTAGACAGTGGTCTTATGATGCTGATACATCTCCATTGCTTGGTGCTAAAAAACAGGACAATGGCCTGGAGAAAAACAAAACACTGTTCATTAAAAGCTGGGTGTTTATTTTCTGCAGCCATGCATAGATCTCCCCAGAGGCCTTGAGCTGGGAATAAACTCATGTAAAAGCTCTGAGAAGAGGCACAGTGAAATGCTTTTAAAGTCAGAGTCAGCACATCATTTCACTGGGTGTGTGTGTGCGCGTGCGTATGCGCATGCACACACACATGTACTCGTGCCTACCGTGACATGTGCATGGAGTTTAAAGGACAGCCTTGGGATGTTAGTCCTGGCCTTCTACATTATTTGAGACAAACTAGCCACCAAGCTAACTCTAACCCCTGGCTACACCTCCCATCTTGCCCAAGGTTTTGCATAGGGTTTACAGACACGTGCTACCTACTGTGTCTGGAGTGGGTTCTCTAGGGCTCTGAAGTCTAGTCACATCACTGTGCTACAAGCACTTTTAACCATGGAGCCATGTCCTCTGCCTCAGCTCATTGTTTCTAGAAACTCGGGCTGTGTGGATAGACCCTTGTGAATGAGGACAGATTTCCTCCAGAATGAAGGGGGAGTAGAAGAGGGAAGAATGCCATCCTTCTGTGCCCCAGTGATTTTGACCTGATGCTTGACTTGCACATTCCAACAGCTGGCTCGTTGTGTGCAGATAATCTGCACACTGTAAATCCCAATGAGAAATCGAGTTTATTAACCCTCTCATTTTACAGATGGAGAAACTAAGTTCTAGAAAGTTCCGAGATTGATTTCCGGAGCATCTCGTAGGAGTGTAGGACGTGGACTGACATTAGGACTGAATTAAAAACTCTGCCTCTGAATAAATGTAACTTTGAGCGAGTCGTACAACTTCTTGGATAAATGCGTGGAACAAACCTTATGGTGCTCTGCCGAGGATAACATGAGTGCTTATTCAATGTGGCTTTCCTTCCCGCAGAGTGCAGTCAAATGATGGACATATGGAAGCTTGGAAGTCCAATACTGATTGCCAGCTAGTAGACTGGTCTCATTTTCCTGGCTTTAATGAGTCATATTGTTGGGGAGCCAAACCTTAGGGAAACCAATCCTTTACACTGAAAAAGGACATACGGTCATTAGCAGAGGTTGTTAAATTTTGTTTCGTTTTGCTTGTATTTAACAGTGTAATATCAAGTAATAAATGTGTTGGCAGTTTTTACTAAAAGGCTTGCTCAAGTCAATTATAGCTATCTATAGTGGAATTGCTCAACCTTTTCCTGTTATCTCCATTCTTAAAGAGCCTTTTACATAGTTTTGCCATTAATTGTGATTTGTCTGTAAAATTAGGATACATAGAGGCATTGTACATTTGTACACATGCACACTCATTTACACTTAAAAGAATAGAATATTTTTGCCACCCCCTCCCTCTTATTTTCCATCCCCAAAGGGTCTGGAAGGCAACCTCACCAACATGGTGCAGTAAGGAGCAGACACACATAAACAGTATTGAAAATACGGGAAAGCGAGGGAACCAAGAGAAATGTATACATCAATGATGATCTACATTACACCCGTTGTATATTCATCATTGACAAAGATCAAAGAAGAAAACGTGCCTTAAAAGCCATTATCTTGGGCTGGAGAGATGGCTTGGGGGTAAGGCGCATGCCTGTGAAGCCAAAAGACCCCAGTTCAGTTCTCCAGGTCCTATGTAAGCCAGATGCACGTGGTGGCGCATGCGTCTGGAGTTCCTTTGCAGTGGCTGGAGGTTCTGGCACGCCCATTCACATTCTCTCTCTCTCTCTCTTCCTCTCTTTGTCTCTACTAAATAAATACATAAAAATGAAATCTTTATAAAAAAAGCCATTATGTCTAAGTAGTTACTTTCGCTTTTCTCCTTTTTTTTCTTATTCTGCATTCCCTCCCACTACTACTTTTCTGCAATGGGTATTTGTGATATCAGTATCGTGTTATAAAGTGAGCACCTGCTGTTTGCTCCTGTTCTTGGTGTGGACTGGCTGCCTGGAAGTCTTTATGAACACACAGATGGCTCTTTTATTCCACTGGACTTCTTTCACATCAGTTTCTGCCTTGATCTTAGGGTTAGGGAACACACCTGGACCATTTTTGAGCCTGGTGGAAACTTAAAAAGGATGTGGGCTTAAGAAGTTACAAATTCCAGAATTAAGTACTAATTAAGTTCTTGGACACAAATCACTTCACACACTCCACTTAGAGGATTTGTTTAATTGACTGAGGAAATAGTTTGAAGGGGAAGAGCATTTCTTTTCATTAGTGTTCAAATGAAGTGCAAATTATAGAACTTGGGCTCCATATTTCCTAAAGATAGAAGCTTTGGAGAAAGGAAGAAAAATTAGGAACGGAACTTCGTTTTAAATCAGAAACAAATGCAGTTTGGGTAGAAAAGTTTGGGTAATTTTCTGCATGGATAATTTGAGAGCAGTCAGCTAGTGCTGGGTTGGAAATGACTTTTTTTTTTTTTTTCCAGAGCTCAGGTTTGCAGCCAGGTTTTATTTTGTATTTGTTTTATTTCACTTTCAGTTTGATTCTTTAACAACAACAACAAAAGTCCCTCTGGGCTAAAAAGACGATGGGATATTTGAACCAAGTGTCAGAGGCCTATACACCTACTTTGAGGAATTATGTTTAATGACTAAAGATGGCACCCGCAATTATATGGACTGGGATGAAATTACAAGGGTTATGAATCTGCAGGCTTCATGGTTTAGGATAACTATCAGGTGAATCAGTTACCAGTTTCTCCTGCATATTACAGCTTTGCACAATTATAGTCAGTGCATAGCTAGAATGTCTACGTGGTCATTGTATTAATTTGTTGAGGGAATTGTTTTTTCGGTTCTAAATTGCATGAATTTTGCCTCTGAATCTCAGGAATGTGGGCTGATCTCAACAGACAGGAGTGAGTCATCCCAGCTCAGCTCAGGTGTTGGTGAGTGTCGTCAGCTCTGTGCCCTGAGATGAGAATGACCAGTGTTGATCTCCAGGGGACTCACAGGACTGACATCTAGATTGCATGCCTGTCCTACTCCACACAGGCCAGGCGGGGGTTCAGAGAGAGTCTAGGGATAAAGCAATTTCCATGGACATCCGTGGTGACCATTGGTATGGGTAGGTAAATGTTTCCTTCAAGTTAACCTGGAAAACAAACTAGTTTTCAAGAGGAGTTTGTAAAAAGCACGGATTTTTTTCCCCCTAAGGTCTTTGTAAGGAAAGCGTAAGAGAAACGCAAAAGAGAACACCGGATTTGATCTCTACAGACAGACTATTTATTGAGAGAAATAAATAGTCCCAAGGGATGAAGGCTGAAGCCCTGAGCCAGGCTGGGGTGCAAGTTTGTTAGGAGAATCCTAAGAAAAACAGACTGTACCAGGTGCAGGAGATAAGGAACTCATAGTGGTTTGTGTCCTCGTTCAGAATGGGCTTCTTCAGCCAGGATTGTCTAAGGGAAGATCCTCAGAAGAAGAAGTCTGGAGAAGGGTGCAAGGCAGGCAGGGGTAGCAGCTAAGTAAGTCATGGCCTTGGCTCTATCCAGCTGTATTCCCTTCCCACAGGAGCCCTGGACCATAAACTGCACCCAATTGTCTTGCCTTTTGTCTACCTACTGCCCTTGTCATTGGCTACTGCCTTGTGGTGGAAGTGGGTGGTCCGGTTTGATGGAGGAGGATGGTTAAGGTGCTTTGGGAGAGGAAGTAGGTGTTAGCCAGTGGTTGAGAGATGGTGACCGTCCTGGGCTGTCCAGCAGCAACATGACGTGTCTCATGTATGGAGGGATTGAGGCAGGTTCAGACATCCAAGCAGACACACACCAAGAGACGCTGCCAGGCTATTGACACACATCTTTGGGCTTGATTTACTCATGGGTTTGTGTCCGCCCTTTTGGGCCAAAGGTTCTTCTAACATATTTCCTTACGAGGACATCGTCTAGGGCTGGTAGATTTCAAGTTAGCTTGAGTGTGTACCTTATAGGCATTCTCAATGAGTTTGGTTCTCTAGAACATTTTTTCCCTGGCCAATAGGATATTTATCCAGTTGATATTGTATAAATCACAGGAAGACTGTCCAAAGCCCCCTAAACCAGACCAACCATTATGCAAGCTGTCATACATGACTAACCCATTATTACGGCCTCAAGAGAAGCTGAGGGACTCCCACCTCATTTCTGGGGGAGCCCATTTCACACCTGAATAACTCTTTATTTAAAAAAAAAAAACATCAGCCTGATACTCATTACAAACTTGCCTTTGCTTAAAGACATTCCACTGCTTCTTGCTAAGCACTGGCCTCCTCCCCAGCAGAGCCCCTTCCTTGTCATAGCAGAAATAATTCTTCCTCCTCCGTCGTGCTTACCTCTTTAGTTAATATTATAAAGGATAGATCAAGGGTGAAGAAATATAATGTGTTATA
Organism: Orientallactaga sibirica; assembly: GCA_036365145.1. Classification (NCBI taxonomy): domain Eukaryota; kingdom Metazoa; phylum Chordata; class Mammalia; order Rodentia; family Dipodidae; genus Orientallactaga; species Orientallactaga sibirica. The sequence continues at coordinate 2,460,379 of JAEOAD010000011.1, forward strand.
TTATTTATTACAGCCTGTTTGAATTCCCACTTACGGTAATAATGGCAGGTAAAATTCATTCCATTTTGAAGGAATCAATTTGCTATTATATGCCAAATGTCGTCATTTTCAAATTAATGTCACCTTCTAGGGGATTTGTTGCTCCACAAATAGAAATGGTTATAGCTCTGACCAATAGGCAGTCTCGGATGGCCGAAGGCCCTGGGTGGTGGTGACATCATGCCTTGAATATGAAATGTCGTGGCTCGGTTGGTCTGTTCACTGAGGAGACCTGGCATGAAATGTGACACAGCTAGAGGTGCCATGCCCGTGCATTAGAGAATGAGCCCAGCATGGCACCCGGCGCTGTGACTGGGTCTAAGCATATATTGGGGGCTGTCTGTCCTATCCTTCTGAGTTTGGGGCTCAGGGTCATGGTAGGGCCGAGCTCACATCTTTCAAGTCTTACTTCCTTGTGCATGCTGGGTGTCATCACCCTTTCCTTCATATGCATAGCTTTGTTATTTATGGCCTCACTTGTCCTGCACCTCAGCTTCTCAGAGGAAAAGACCCGGATCAGGCAGGAGAATAACTTCAGTGACGTTTTCACAGTCTTTCTTCTCCTCCTCCTCCTCCTCCTTCTCATCTACTTCCACACTCTTCCTTTTCTACCTCTTCCACTTCCTCCTCTGTATTGTTGAGACTTTTATTTATTTTTATGTATTTATTTGAGAGCAATGGACAGAGAGAAAAAGAGGCAGAGGGAGAGACAGAGAGAGAGAGAGGGAGAGAATGGGTACACCAGGGCCTTTAGCCACTGCAAACGAACTCCAGGTGCGTGCACCATCTTGTGCATCTGGCTTATGTGGGTACTGGGGAATTGAGCCTCGAACAGGGGTCCTTAGGCTTCACAGGCAAGCGATTAACTGCTAAGCCATCTCTCCAGCCCTGTATTGTTGAGACTTTTGGTGCCCCCCTGAGTCCTTCTTCCTCCTCCCCTGCCTCCATTATCTCCTCGTTTCCTTTCTTCCCATCTGCTTCCACTGACTCTTTCTCTTTCACCTCCTCCTCTATACTGTTGAAACTTCTGGTGCCACCCTGTACTTCTTCCCTCCTCTTATCCTTCCTCCTCCTTCTCCTCATTTTGTTTTTCTTCCCCCATGTCTTGGCGCTTTTGATGTCACTCTGCACACCAGCCTTTCTGAGGCTGCCTTCTCCCCTTAGCTTCCTCCTGGTCCTTTCCCCACATCTTTGATATTCTTTCTGGCTTTACTTTACCTCACATCTAGTTATCAGGATTCTCCAAAATTATCCCCAGCTCCTCCTCTTTAAACATGCAATACCACCTCCCTAAAGAGGACCCCTGCATCTTTGCCTTGACCTTGATCTTGCTTCTAAATCCCAGTGCAACACCGACAACGTCTGTTACTATCTCCTTTGGCTGTGCCACAGGCATACAAATGCAGCCTGTCCTGAACTGGGGTTTTCTCTCCTGTTTCTAATTTCTGCTTGTGGTGCCACCCTCTTCCTGGGCATCTCGGAAGGCCTCCCTTGTGGAACGTGTTTCCAGGCTTGTCTGGAAGAACATCTCAGAGCACGTGGCTTCTCTGTTCCAAAATCTCTGGTGATAACTCATATCTAAAAGATATTATATTTTTGAGTTATAGAAATCATTGAGTTGGTATTCACATAGGGTTATAGAACCCTTTTAAAGTAAGCAACTTCACAGGATCTAGTATATTGATGATGTGTATAGTTATACCGTGATCCGCTTCTAAAGCCTTTTCATTACCCCAAAAGGGAATTGTAGACCCATTAAGCAGTCACTCCTCATTCCCTCTTCTACTCAGGCCCTGGCAGCCATTAATCTGCTTCCTGGTTCTATGGCTTTAACTATTGTGGATATTTCATACCATAGTGTTTTTGGGGTTTTTCTATGATACAGCATGCATGAGTAATCCATTCCCTTTTATACTTGAGTAATACTCCATTGCATGCATATCTCACGATTGGTTTATTCATCCATTGATTGGCTGTCTCTGCCTTTTTGATATTGTGAATAATGCTGCTGTGGTCATATGGGTACATGTATTTGTTCGAGAGGAAACCAACTCTTTGCTGCTGGAGAACATAGCTGAGCAAACATTCCTATAAAGGGTCAGAGAGGAAATAATTTAGGCTTTGTGGGCCATTGGGTCTCTAACACTATTACTGAACTTTGCCACTGGAGCCCCAGAAACAGCCATAGAAAATGTGTGAGTGATTGGGCCTGGCTATTGCTGTGTTCCAGTAAAGCAACCCGAGAGTTGATAGGTCCGAGTTGGTCCATCAGGTTTGCTGACTGCTGCTGTAAAATGATGCAGCCGCTGCCCCCTCAAACCCCAACTCCTGCCAGAGCATCTGCTTCCCTAAGCTCCATCATTCTGTCATATCCTGCAGTTCACATAGAACAGTGTGGAAGTAACCTTAGGGTTGGAGGGTGGGAAATGGGGCCGTGTGGGCGAGGAGAGGGAAAGCGCAATATGGTTGGAATGCTTCTGGTAGCCAGACATGATCTGTGGAGGCAACTCCAGCCTCTGCCTCTGAGGGTTAGAAAACAGGTTGGGAAATTCTAATGTGTTGTTTGTCTCGTGTATGGCTTCAGACAAGCTTGAGCTTCTAGAGTTTCTCAGAGTGGGAAACCAATTTAGAGACATTCCCACACCAGTGATGGAGAGTCTAAGAAGCATCCATCACTGGGAACCAGCCGTGCACCGGTCTCATCTCACTTTAAGGAACAGGAGCGAGAAGTTCATGGTCTGGAACATACTTTCTAGAAGAGTTGTAATTCACAAAGCTTGTGGAGATGTGCACCTGTAGGTGACAGAAAAGCCCTCAGGGACAAATAAAGAGGCAATTACGGATGAAAACTGAGCTGAGTCCTTCTTGCATGAACAGGAAGCCATCTGGGTGACACAGACTGTGGTGGGGATGTGAGTGCCTTTGTCCTTGTACCTTGTAGAGGCACCTGCCACACGTACAATTTATGGGATTTGCGAGGAAGAGATTGGGAGGAACAGAGTGCCAAAATAGAAGACGTGTCTTTCAGAGAGCCCCCCCCCACCCTTTTTCTGAATGAAATCTGGCTGGTAGCTGTCGTTTTTTTCAACATCCAAACTTGCTCATATAGAAGATACACGCATTTGTGACATAGGGTAATGTGAGTGACTATCAGCAAGAGGACCTCCAGCCCTGGCTTCTCTGCTTGCTAGATGTGCACCTTGAAAACTAGTTTCCCACTCTGACATCTCCGATTTCCCATCTGTAAAATGAATGGTATCCTACAGAGAGTTCTTGGGCTATGTGAGAAGCCTCGATCTGTCCCAACTAGCATGAATTCATGAGGAAACACAGCCTCCCTTCTCTGAGCCCCTTCCTGGTCTACCTCGTGCCTCTGGGTGTCTGTCCTTTCAGATGTCTTGCTCTTGTGTGTATCTACCCCTGCTCCTTGGTCCTGTGGCTGGTGGACATCATTGTGATTCATTGTGCTAGGGGAGCATCTTTGCTCTGCAGAGCACTGGGGAATTTTATTTTCCTACTAACATATGTTTGGATCAGGTCTTTACATGCTGACTATGTCCATTAGGAAAGACACGCTTCATCCCTCTGGGTCATATATGACTATGTGGCCATTAAAATCCATTTTCTCTCTCCCTTTAAGTCCCTATGAGAATTCTTTCCTAGAGACTTTTGTTGTCAGGTGAGGACCCTTAATGAATTCTGGTCAATGGAGTGTGGGTGAAAGTGAAATATGTATAACCCTCATGTCTGTCCTTTAAGTCCTTACCTCATGTCCTTTTCATTCTCTTGTCTAGTCTCTTGAGAAGCTCTGAGCCATAAGCTTTGGTGCAACTCTAGGAGCTTGTGTCTACAAGGATATGTTCGACTGTTGCATGCATGCGAAGAAAACGTTCATTGTTTTAAGCAGCTAAGAACATGAAGAACGTTTGAACCATCACTTTCCCTGTGTTCATTAGTACAGCTGCTGTGTGCTTGGGGCTGGAGATGCAGGAGGGAAGAAGGAGTTGGGATGGTCTCTTCCTTTGAGGTGCCTCCAGTCTGGGGCATGTCTGTTTGGGAACATGGTCTGGAGGAGGGGGAGTCTTAGCTATTGGAGAAAGGACCACACCAGGAAGGAAGGAAGGGGAATACATGAATGCAGAAAAGCTCAGGATAATGGCAGTTAGCTTCCAGAGCCATGGTGAAGTCTAGAAATAGCTTCTGCTTTCTCAGCCAAGGGCTGGGATTTTCCTGCCAATTGGGACCTGACACTTCCCATTGGTCTTTTTGTTGGGAGACAGTGGAAAAACTGTGCTGAGAACCTCATGATAAGCAGTGGTGGGTAATTGAAGTGTTCCCAGAGGCTGCTGGGGACATGCGGGCTTACTGTTTGACACCAGGAAGCTCTTGTCAGCTCTCTCAACTTGAAGAAGACTTAACTTGAACTTGATGTGTTAGGAGGAGGGGCTGAGGACACTCCCAGACTGTTCTGAGCTTGACAAGGTACTTCTTAGGCTGGTTCATGGTAATGATAAACCAAAAAAAAATTGTCCTTCATAAATAACTAGATATGATTCTTTTATCTTTGCTTTTGACATGAAACCATCCCATGGAGGTTTTTTTCCTTAATTTTTTTTTAATTAATTTATTTTTGGAGAGACAGACAGAGAGAGACAGACAGAGAGGGAGAGGGAGACAGATAGAGAATGGGTGCGCCAGCCATCTCTCAGCTGCTGTGAACGAAATCCAGATGTGTGTGCCCCCTTGTGGGCAAGTGTGTCATTGCGCCCTTGTGTCACTTTGCATCTGGCTAAACGTGGGACCTGGAGATTGGAACCGGGTTCTTTGGCTTAGGAGGAGGCAAGCGCCTTAACCGCTAAGTCATCTCTCCAGCCCCCCCTTTTTTTTTTTTTTGAGGGAGTAGCTATGATGACGGGGCTATTGACCAGGATAGGTTTTCTTGTAACAAAGAACTTCAAAGTTTTATTGTCTTCACAAAATAGAGATTTGTTTCATTCATCTTATCCAGTGTGGATTGGCAGAACTGTGCTTTTCAGCTATTCAGGGGTAAAGCTTCTCCATCTTGGGAATTTAATGGGTGGGTGGCACAAGAGAGAGTGGATGAGGATGGAAGTTTTTATGAACTAGGCGTGATTAACATTTTGATGTTTTCCTATTTTCCACTGACCATTATTCATTTATAGCTGCTGCTAGGAATGATGGGAAACATGGCCTACTGTCCCACATGCCCTGAAAAGGGGAATGAGGGTTGAGTAGGTTAGCAATCTGTCATTGAAGAGAAGTCATCTCTAAAGAAGTGTTTAGGTCTCATGAAAAGCTACTGTTTATATGGGTAAATTAGCAAGAACCCCACACCATAAAATAAAATGAGTGTGCTATTGGCAACATTGATTTCCAAACTAGCTTATTCCCCCAAGACTTCTGAACTCAGGATGAGTTCTTGAGTTTTGTCTGGACTCAGGCTCATGGCGAGCAGCTAGAAACTTGGAGAACTTCCTGTTGGGTGGAGGAACTACTGTACTTAAATGGTGACTTGCTAGGTAATAACCACTTTCCGTTTTCTTCGGAGCCTTCTATATGTCTTTAGAAGGCTGTCGATTACCCAGCACTCATTATGGGATAATAGCACCGAGAGATTTCTGCCAAAAGGGAGATAGTTCATGACATTGAACTGATCTGTCCTAAGGCTTAGAATGCACTGGGATGAAATCAGCATGGCACTTAGCAGGAGAAGCTGGCTTACTGCATGACTGAATGTAGGACAAGGATGTTCGTCAGATGAAGGGTGGTTTCAGGCAATTACTGAAAGGTGGGCTGATGGGTGCCTGTGCAACTTTTTTTCTATTTTCTACATGGATCTATTTGTTCATTTCATATCCCAAGTACTATGATTGTTCAGACTTCTGCAGCCTCACACAAAGTCTCAATTCAAGCAAGAACCCCAAAACTTTCTAATTCACCTTTGCTCCAGCTCTAGAAAAATTGTCTGTAAGCCTAAATAGATGCGAATGGTTTTCTGCAAAGCTATTTTCCGAATGTGCAAAGAAGTGACTGAAAACAAGAAGAGCTCAGTGATTTTAGCTTTAGAATCACCTAACCAGATTGCTACGTCTTTGAAATTTGCCCTGCTGACCAATGTCTTATCCTCAGAGAAAGACACTCCTAGGAAAAACTAATACAGGAGGATTAGAGAGTCCACACTTCTTCCCACCCCCCTTAATGACCTTATTAGAGAAATTGAACCCTGGGTAACAATATAGTAGAAAACTCCCCGTGGAGTTACTTAGACTGAAAATCTGATCCTTTGGAAAAAATAGTAACTGTCAGCAGTGTTCAGATTTGAATTAAATCTAAGATTGCATGGCCCATATTCATATATAAACATGAATTCTTTAATCTACATACATTTGGTATTCATTTTTGATTATCTCTTCTAGCATAGCATTAAAATGATTGCATACCACAAAAGAGCACATGTCCGTTTTCCGTGAGAGCTAGTGGCAAGGCACATTGAGCCGTTCCAGATCTCCCCAGCCAAGTGAAGGCGAGAATTGAAGCTGTTATTCAAATGATTATTTCTCATTATTATCAATTAGCGGCAAAATAATAGAAGCCGCTGTTTATTGAAGGTCTGCTCCTTTCCCAGGTGCTTGGCATGCATATTCTCTCCAACTGTGACAACAGCCTGAGACCAAGGCTCACATGTGTTTAGGGGCCTGCCTGAGGTCACCCAGCCAGGAAGAGACAAGGTGGCATTGCGAACTAGGGCTGTCGGCTCAAAGACTTTTCTTTGTTTTTGTATAAATATACCAGCTGTAGTCACATTCAATGAACTGTGTATTTTGTAAGTAGGCTGTTTGAATTGTGGCAAATGGGGGGCACATCCATGTAACCGTGTGTCTATTCAACGTGTACAACTTCCCATCACGTATAGCCTCACCCTGGTCTCCTCAGTAGTCCTTCCTCCTTTTGCCATACTCCCAGGCAACCAGTGACCTGATTTTGGTCACTACAGATTAGCCATACCTTTTCAGCACCTCATAGAAATAGACATGTGATAATATTTTTGAGTTTCACCGTGTTGCTGTGTGTATTAGTTGTTCCTCCATAACTTCAGGGTCAAGTTTAAATTTCATTTTCAGTGCTGTCAGTGTTAGACAAGAGTTGTCGTAGCTGGAATGACAGCCGTTCCTTTGTAATAATGATGGTGGGGTGATGTGGAGATCAGATCTGCAGATTGGCTTTTGTGGAATCTGCAAAGACTAGCCTTAAGGTTCAGCTCACCTATCTTGCAAAATGGGAATGAAGACAGACGTCTTTGTGGGTTGTTTTGTGAAGACTGAAGGAGTGCGAACATGGCCGCGTGGAGAATGATGCTGGGCCTGGAGTGAGTGCTCAGTAGGTACTAGCAGCAACTATGCTCCGGACCAAAGTCACATGCTCAAGAAGACAGACACTTCATCATAGCAGCAGAAATGTTAGTGCAGAGAAGCATCCAGGCCACAAGCATAAGATCAGAGACTCATCCAGGCTCAGCGTCCAAAGAGACTTTAGAGTGAGAGTGACTCACAGAGTGAAATACAGAAAGACACTTTACCAAAGGCAGAGCAGGTTGGATGGTCGAGACCTCAGAGGCTTGTCATAGGGAGGACTGAACAATGCCACCTGCCTGGACCCTTCGATGGGAGTGTGAAGGACCAACCAAGGTTCAGAAACAGAAAAAAAAAGGACATTTTCAGGGCTTTCTTGTGCCATCCTTTAGTTGAGTGGAAAATCTTTGGAGGATGAAGGGTATGGATAAAAAGAAATTAACAGGTATTTATTTTGATTAGATCATTTTATATACTTACTTGGAGTGTTTATTATTAACCACATACTTATTAGACACTCTATCATCTGTCTATCTATCTATCTACTTATCTATCATCTATCCATCTTTATATATCAATCAATTTATCCATCTCCCTTTCATCTATTTATTTTCTAGCAATTTATCTACCCACTTGCCCAGTTAACTACACGTTACTTAACTATGTACTTATTGAAATTTCCTATTTATATGATTTTTATACTATGAAGTATACATATCTTAAGTATATGGTTTAACAACGATATATATATAAATATATACAAATAAATTATATGTATATATATAATTTATTTGAGAGAGAGAGAGAGAGGGAGAGAATGGGCATACCAGGGCCTCCAGCCACTGTAAATGAATTTCAGATCCATGCACCACCTTGTGCATCTGGCTTATGTGGATAATGAGGAATCCAACCTGGATCCTTAGGCTTTGCTGGCAAGTGCCTTAACCACTAAGCAATCTCTTTAGCCTTAAACAAATTTTGATAAATGCATGGAATCCTGTAAAGCTTATACTCTTATATTTCAAAAACTATATGGTGGGAACTGTTTTTGTTTAATTTCTAGAGGATATTATGGTTTTGCTGACTGCTGAATGCATGCTGGACCATGTTCCAGCCACCTTTGTGTTAGACATTTCATTCAATTTAATGATAACCTTGAAATGTTAATGTCCCATATTGCAGACAAGGAAGGAAAGGTTCAAAGGAATGAGATAACTTGCTGATAGTCTTCTCCATGAAACATGGATGAAGTAGACTGAACTATAAAAGTTATATATGGGCTGGAGAGATGGCTTAGCGGCTAAGGCGCCTGCCTGCTAAGCCTAAGAGTGCTGGTTCCAATGTCCAGCGGTTCCAATCTTCAGGTCCCACGTTTAGCCAGATGCAAAGTGACGCAAGGGCGCAATGCCGCACTTGACCACAAGGGGGCACACATCTGGATTTCATTCACAGCAGCTGAGAGACTGCTGGCGCGCCCATTGTCTATCTGTCTCCCTCTCCCTCTCTGTCTATCTCTCTCTGTCTCTCCAAAAATAAATAAAAATAATAATAATAAAAATTAAAAAAAAGAAGTTATATATTAAAATGTATTTCCCAACATGTGGCCTTTGGAGTTGGGGCCTTTTGGAGGTAACTAAGTCACCTCAATTCATATCCTTATGAAAGGAAGCCATGAAAGCTCTCATCCCTTCCTTCTGTGTGAGGACACAGGAAAAAAATGCCAGTTTATGCAACAGGAACAATAAGTTCTCCAGATGTGGACTGTGCCTTGATTTTGAAATATCTAAACTTTAGAACTATGAAAAATATATACATTTCTGTTATCTGTGAGGAAAATTCTGGTGAAGACTCAAAAAAAGGAGAGGAGGTGGCAGAGAAAGCCTCAGGCAACTCAGATAGCACCTCCGTCCCTGTAGAGTGTCTGGAGAAATAAGATGTGGGAAACCACCCTGAGGTCTCAGGCTGAAGTAGGAACTATTATTGGACGCTGGAGAAAAGTTTCTTTTTTTTTGCTTCTCCTCCGCTTCTTCCTTCTTCTCTTCCTCCTCCTCCTCCCTGTCTTCTTCTCCTCTTCCTCCACCCCTTTCTTTCCCCCTTGTCCTCCTTCTCCTTTTTTTTTTTGGAGAGAGACACAGAAAGAGACAGAGAGAGAGAGAGAGAGAGAGAGAGAGAGAGGGAGAGAAAGAGATGGGCGCGCCAGCAGCCTCTCAGCTGCTGTGAACGAAATCCAGATGCGTGCACCCCCTTGTGGTCAAGAATGGCATTGTGCCCTTGCGTCACTTTGCATCTGGCTAAACGTGGGACCTGGAGATTGGAACTGGCGCTCTTAGGCTTAGGTAGCAGGTGCCTTAACTGCTAAGCCATCTCCAGCCCTCCTTTCTTTTTTTTTGAAACAGTGTCTTGATAACACAGGCAGGCCTTGAACTCACTATATACCTGAAGATGACCTTATGATTCTCCCCCCTCACCTCCTGAGTGCTGGGTTTCCATGCCTGGTTGATCTTTCTTATGTTTGGAAAGCACTTGGCTGAATGGACATCATTCTTGAGTGTTTTGTGGAAGGTAGAACTTGCAAGTGACAAACTGGCTTTTCTGGCTGATGCCAGTTCTAAGCAAAGTGCCAGAGGTGTGTATTTACTCCTGATTTATAGTGACATATAAGAGAGGAATGACTTAAAGATGTGTTTTTTTTTTTTTAAACAGAAGGGATGAAGAAGTTAAGATCTGAGAAATAATTCTCAGCCTATCCAAAGTACAAAAATGATAGTAAGTGTATGACCACATAAGTTTGATGAACAGAATACAAGAAATTATCCACCTTAACCACAGTCAGAAGCTATTCTCTGTGATAGTAATGAACTGATCATAAGGTCAATTTACCGGTCATCTAAGCTGCTGCTGCTGTCAGACTCAGAGTTCAAGGGTTGGGATAGAATACCAAACAATTTCAAATGAAATCCCATTGGCACCTGTATTAATTACCTTCCTGCTGCTGGTACAAAATGTCGGACTTGAAGCAACTTAAGGAAGGAAGGATTTATTGCAGCTTAGTTCAAGGTTACAGTCTGTCATGGCAGGGGAAGGCATCTGCTCACACTGCACCATATTTGGGACGTAGAGTGATAATGCTTGTGCTCAGCTCTCTTTCTCCTTTTTATTCAGTTCAGGACAACCGCCCATGAAATGATGCTGCGCACAGTTAAGATGGGTTTTCCCACCTCAGTTGACTTCATTAAGATAATGCCTCACAGGTAGGCCCAGAGGCTTGTTTCCTAGGTGATTCTAAGTCCCGTCAAGCTCGTGCCTAGAAATTAACTCTCAAAGCACCCACAGGACTGCATATCTTATTTGTTGTCACTTAATACTGTGAGGTCAGCTCCCTGCAACCTATATGCCCACGCTCCTTGGTTCCCTGGTCATCCCAGTGGGCTCCAATGAAATCAGTACAGGTCAGACTTCAAGACAGCTGTGAAAACTGAGTTTGAATTTCTCTTTAGCTAGACACACTTTACTGTCTCTGTAATGCCGTGTAGGTTTTCCTTCATCTGGGTGGATTGTGTTTTACTATGCATTCTGCTCTGCTGAAAATGGTATCACCTCCTCAACTGATGAAGAGAGAGCTACTGATCACAGTCTGATAATTGGAGTGTAGTGAAATGTGCAACAAAATTTCCCTTGGTTATTTCTGGTTTATGTCTCACTGATGGCCATTTTGTTGTTTTGCATGAAGTGTTTATTACTTAATGACCGATTTTTCCACATTATGATGCCATTTTGAGGCAATTAAGGAAGTTACAAAGGCCTGGGTCTATGAAGTGTGGCCGGGTTGAAATTTGGAATCCATTTGTTCAATGTCATTCTCTTTGTTGGGGCAGAATTTTTCTTGTCCTTTATTCCTTCATTCTCCTCTATCCTTTTCTCTTTCTTCATCATTCTTCCTCTCACTCCCACTCTCATTTCTATTTTATTTCTTCCTTGCTACCCCTACCTCCCGCCCCTTTTCATGCCCTCTCTCCCTCTCTGTTTCTTGCTCCCCTCTCTCCTCTGTAATGTTCCCTCTTATGTCCCTGCTTTTCTTTCAACCTATCTTACTTTGCCCACTATGTAAAGATAAAGCGAGTACCAAAACTCTATGTTACGGACACACGTGTGATGCTATGAAGGCCATTGGGCCTCCCCCAGGTGCCTCGATGGTTTTGCATTTTCCTTGCTGGTCTCTGTTGTGTGTGCAAGGGCAGGGTGTGGAAGTTTTTGAAGTCTTTGCTTCTCTGAAAAGATAATGGTAATGATTTTTTCCTTGCCCTTTTCTTATGCATTTGCTTCTTCAACACATGCTTTCTAAGAGATTTCTCTGTACCAGGCACTGGATTGGGCATTGAATAGCAGGTAGAACAGACTGAGTCTCTGTCTTAAATTAAATTAAATTCAGAAAGGCAGACAGAGAATCAACATATAAACATGTGGTTGATTGTGAGACTTCCTGGTATCACATAGTTTGCTCAATCTGTGGGAACCACGCATATTTCCGACTTCAGTATTTGATAATCTAGGACTTTTTCCATCACCATCAGAAAAAGTAACCCTTTCCTTTTTTTCTTTTTTAAAAAATTATTTATTACATGGGGTGGAGAAGAATGCTAGGGCTTCCAGCCACTGGTAATGAACTCCAGATGCATGCACCACCATGTGCATCTGCCTTATGTGGGTACTGGGGAATGAACCTAGGTCCTTAGGCTTTGTAGGCAAACAGCTTAATATCTAAGCCATCTCTCCAGCCCCAAAATAATAACTTTTAATTTTGAAATAGTCTTAGGATGCATGAGTTGCAAAATTCATGTAGAGTTTCCTGTACTCTTCCTCTAAATAGTTTCCCCTAAAGAATATCTTGCACAAGGTTCATCGTCAAAACCTGGAAAATGATTCTTATATCAGAGACTGATGTTATCACTGGTTCTGACATGTATTTATCTTTCCTTTACCCTCTCTCTCTTTTCATCTCTCCCTGTAGCTCTGTGAAATTTTATCATGCATGTATCTTTAAATAATGGTCCCACTGTCATGAGAGGCAGAGCTGACCTCGCCCATCAAGATACTCTCCTGAGTTACTGTTTAACAGTCACACTCGCCCCTGTCCCTAACCCTCGGGCAACTACTGATCTGTTCTCGTTCACTATAATTTTGTCATTTCAGGGACGTTATGTAAATGAAATCAGACAGTCTGCAGCCCTTTGAGATTGGCCTTTTTTCACTCAGCATAATGCCCTAGAGGCCCTTCAAAGTTGTCGCATGCATCAATAGTTCATTTTGCCATCACTTTTAAGATAAAAGGACCCCAGAATAGACTTAAGGAAGAAATTCTTTATGAACATATTTATTTTGTTTTCAAAGTTAACCTTTGTAAAGTTTTGTTTTCCTCCCTAGAGACCTACAATGATTACCCGAGATTGATTAACATGTTGGCAAATTGGTAGATGATTATTATTTTTATTTGATTTGTAAATGTTTCCTCACTGTGTAACAAAGTTTCCTCTTTTGGGACACAGGGGACCCTCAGCTTTGCTTTGGGCTCATAGTATAGGAGAATCTCCCTTCAGCTGAAAGTGGTTCCTGGTATTAGGTTAATGCTAGGCGCTTTAACATCTTCCAAGTTCTGGTAGCTTTGCACAAAGTCTGTTATCTTGTTTTAGCAACAGACTTTGTGTGACCATGCTTCATCTTTGGAAGGCTTTGTACTCACATCTGAATCTTAGGAACATGAATTTCCTTCCATCCAGCCAGTGCGTGGGGCAGAGCATGGAGTAGCTGTGGGTTTGCAAGATGAATTGCTCATGATTGAGAAGGCCACCACTGCCTCTCTTCCATTCCCATTTATTGGGCAAAATATACTTCTATGGCTGGTCTCAGTGAGGTGGTGGGATAGGAGCGGGTGAAAAAATGGGGAGATATGGTTCCTCATGGGTGACCACATCCCTGAGCCTTCTACACTATGGAAGAGTGAAACCACAGTTCTTTGGTAAATGACTGACCACCCCCATTTTCATCAGTTTCCATTTTAGCTTAACAACTTCATTGGCAATTATGAGTGTTGTGATGGTTAATATCTGGTTATCAACTTGACAGGACTTAGAATCACTGTGAAAACAAATCTCTGGGAATGTCTTGAGAGAGATTTTCTAGATTAGGTTAATTGAGTTGGAAGAACCCACCCCAAGTGTGGGTGGCAGTAGTCCATGGACTGGAGTCACAGACTGAATAAAAAGGAGAAAGAGCTGAGCACCAGCATTCATCCCTCTGCTTCCCGAATGTGGATGCAGTGTGACAGCTCTGCTTCCTGCTCCCGCTGCCATTCCTATCCCACCACGATGGACTGAAACTATAAATTGAAATAACCCCTTTCCTTCTTTAAGCTTCATCTGGTCAGATATTTGGTCACAGCAATAAGAAAGTAACTAATAAATCCAGGTGCCATTCAAGAGTTCAAGTTCTGGATTTGACTCTCCTAGAAAACCCAGGCAAATTACTACTCCTCTTTGAGTCTTGATTATTTTCCTATAATTACTGGGCAAAATTAGACTTTATTTTGTGCATTTATATTGTGCTATGTTTACTGACCTTTGGAGAATGGAAGAATCTCTCTGAGATCTTGGCTGAAAGTGTATTCTGTAAATCTGGGCTAGCCTGTTAATCTTACCCCACATTTACTATACCCATTCATTTTGAACCTAGAAACTAATGAAAACATAAGCAGCCCTGGGACCACACAGCACAACTGCTCCTGGAAATGGGAGGGTTTTGACGGGTTAGTTCTGAGAGCAGTAAATTCAGCTCCTGATAAATAATTTACGTAGAGGTCTGGGAAGCTAATCTCCCTGTCGTGCCTAGCTTGCTATTTGAGGAATGCAGACAATTCTGGTCATGCTAGAAAGGAAAGTAAAATACAATTTCCCTTCCTTTCTCCCTGATGGTTTATCCTTCATGCTTCCACCACTCTTTCAAGAAAGCCACGGGTTTCTGTTTGCTAGAGCAGTGAGTACCTCATTTCCAGCTTGCGTTGCCTCTGCTCCATCCATGATCACTTGTAGCTTGAGACCTGTCAGAGCCACAGAAACGACTTCATGTTGGTTCATGAGGTGCAGCTGGTTGATGCTGAGTTTACATCTAGGGTGAAAGGGGCGGGGGAGGTAAAGCTCAGATATCTTCTTACGAGTTACGAGTTTTCCTTCCCCTTAACTGACAGGACCTGAAGGAGGCTAACCTTGTGTCTTTGCAAGTCAGACTTCATTTTAGGTTGTACACGTATCATTTCTTTCATGTTTCTGAAGTTGCTTTTCTACATGCCTGGGGAACAGAAGAGCTCAGCACTGATTTCAGTTCTCTGTTGTTGGGGTTTTCAGGGGTCGGTGCAACGTGGATGCTCATTAAGATTACTGAGCCTCATCATTTTTAATGTTAGGCCCAAGGTAATAGTTAATGAGGCTGAAAAGTATATTAATAAAATTGCTTGTAGTAATTAGCAGGAAATTATAATGGTAGGGTGATGGGGAGCCTTTAGAAATCAGTTAGGAGTGATCAAGACCAATCTAACATGTCACTACTTATTACTTTTTGCTTTCAATCATCTTGAGCTACACCTTTGCATTTTTATCTTGGGAAAGAAAGCCCTTGATTGGGCTCATGCATATTGCTCTTATTTCATTCTGTTCTGTTCCCAACCAAGCATCATAGAGACTTGGCCTAAATGATTCGTAAGCCATGATGCTACCCCTTGGAGGCAAATGGGTTGTCTGCTATTTCACCTTTGTGGAAGTAGAGTTTATCAGAGACAAGAGTCTTCATAAGCTTCTGGTCACATAAGATCAGAAGAAAAGATATCAATGGGGCTCATCAACTCACAAACTAGAAATGAAGGTAAGCTCGCTGATTTGCAAGGTAAGACACCAGAGGCCAGGGTCTTAAGATCAAGGTCCTAAACCTTTGTAACATTTCACTTTAAGGTTTCTATTAACCCTTTTCTACCAGCCCTTATTTGTTTCACAAGTAGGTTTGGAGGTAAAAACTTATAAAGTGAACAAGACTGTAGGAAGGCAGGACTTCTTGTCATTGCTGTGACTGGGGCTTAAGGTACCTGGGGCTCCTTATTTTCCTTGGTTTTGCTGTTGTTGTTATCAACTCAGATCTTTTATTAGTATTGTGTTTCATTCTCTCGGATTGGAGGATTACCTAGGAAAAAAAAAAAACCCTAAAAACCTCAGACTCTGAGGAGCTGGGATTATAGGTGTTTGATTCCACACCTATGTAGATTGGACCCTTTAAACTGGTGAACTACATTAAATACCCCCAAACATCTATGGAGTCAGTGTCACTGTTTTGTTTCTCAGGGAACTCATTTATTATGCACACAACATGATACTTTGTTTTACAGAATAGCCAGGTGCTCTTAGCTTTAAATTCAGTTCATGTTCTTTGTTCATTTACACTGCACTTGGAATCATTACCCTTGTGTGGCTGTGCTTCCTTCCAAGCCCATTGCCATAAATCCAATTGCTTTGACTTCCTACCAGCAAGGGAGGTTAAGATGCTAGAGAATGGGTTATCTTCAGGGACATTGGGGAACCGAGGATGGGGGTGGGACAAACTTCTCTATATCTGTAATGAGTTCAACCTATCATTTATTATTTTGTTTCCATTAGTCCATTAGTGCAAAGATCAAAAGTAAGTTTCCAGAAAATTTCCATTCATTCATATTTATTCTTTGAAATATCAAAGTTACCTTGAAATATTTAGCTTTTAACAAAAATTTTTTTGCTACATTTTCAAATCAATTTTTACTTGGTAATTATTTTTCATTCCTTTGCAAAAATACAGTTTGAAGTGGTAAAGATCAAAAAAATTGTTAGTGTAATGGGAATCTTGTCTGTATGTCTTTCTGCCTGCCTGTCCATCTTTCCATGCTTCCATCCATCCATCCATCCGTCCGTCCGTCCGTCCGTCCGTCCATGTCTGTCTGCCTGCCTGCCTGTCTGCATGTCTATCATCTATCTGTCTGTTTCCCTGACACATGGTCAGGCTGAATGAATTAGCCTCTGGTGAATGAACCTCCTCTATGTTCACCTTTTTGGAGCTCGGTCTGTTCAAGACTTCTTGGGCTCAGTGGCTCAGCTTTTCCATTTAGTCAGCTGCTGTAGCCTGGATCTTGAGTGTTCTCCAAAGAGTCATGTGCTGAAAGTCCCCAGCCTATGATGCTATTGGAAGGTGGTGGCATCTTTAGGAGATAGAGCCTAATGAAAGGAAGGTGAGTCATTTGAGATGTGACCTCTACGGGAATACTGAGATCCCCAGATCCTTTCTTCCCTTTCTTCTTCTCTCCATCTCTCCCTCCCTTCATCACTTTTGCCTACCATAAGATGGACAGTTTCTCCCAACATTATTACCTTACCACAGGGCCAAACCATCCTGGACTAAAGATTCTAAAGCTATGAGCCAAACAATCATAAACCTTTCCTCTTTAAGTTAATTAAATCTGGAATTTATTATAATAAAGGAAAGTTGATGAACACATTAGATGTGATTCCTCATCTGTAAAGTGACAATCATAAAAGATTTGGATTACTGGCTAAAGTAAGCCATGCACATCGCTTACTATAAAGCTGGTGGCCTAGCAATCACTCAGTAAACAGGAAAACATATTCTGGCATGCAGCCACTGGTCCCATAATATTCCATGGCTGGTCTGAGATTCTCTAGTAGGACAGGGTCAAAGCAGAGCTTCCTGCTCCCATTTAGTCCTTATACCCCCAAGAGAGGGGAACTTACTTGTCAGAGACTTCCTCAGACTACAAAAGGGGGAGACAATCAAGAGCTTCCTGCCAATGGCATCCTTTGGGGCTTGAGCTCAGAGCCAGTGTGCTGCTACCTCTGTGGCTGGCCCTGTGAGCTAGCATGGGGATAGCTGTGGGTACCAAAGGAATTCATTTTCTGTGCCTTAGGTTGACCTGTATCTTAGATGTTAGGATGCAAGATGAGAATCAGGTTGCAAACTTGATACTGTAATTTACACTCTATTAGCAACTTCCCACTATTTGGAATATATTGAAAAGGATCTTTTTGATACCAAAGTAGAGTGATGGGCTTGGGTTTTGAATATTCAAGGTATTGCTGTCTATATGTGTGTGTCTTATTTTTGTGTGGCCCTCCACCAATTTCAAAACCATACAGTAGAGCTAGAACAAAGGCTATTGTTTTTATTTTTTTCCTCAGTTAAAGACTGAAAGGATGTAGTGAACTCTTGGGAATTTAGATGTTAATCTGTGGGAATCTGCTATACTACTGTCACTGTGGTGGTGGATAAGTGAGAGATGACTGGTCGTCTTTCTCCATGTTCCTGGGACGGGAAGAGAGGGAGATGGAATGAGAGCAGGGTGGTGTCCTCGGAGGCTAGTCATGCCTTGCTGCACCATCAGTTGTCAGCGTTGATGGCTTTGCCGGGGAACTGGAGAAAGGATGTGTGACCTGGGAGGGAGAGTGGCTGGTCGGTGGTAAGCAGGTACCTTAGCAAGAGTCGCTTTCAGAAAGGCAATACTTCTCCCTTGACTGTGGGAATAAAGATGGGACCGAAATTATCTGTATATCACAAACTTTGTCCCTTGGTCAACCGTAGTTTTCCTTCAGTTGTGGAGCAGGTGGCGAACACAAGTTAGACTTTCACCATTGCTAGCAAACTGTAAGTAGAAGCTTGTTTCTCAGAAAACTTGGAAATCAATTGCTTTTATTCCTAGACCTTTCAGTGGGAACCCCTAGCGCTTATCCTTCCTTCCCCATTAACATCTCCCAAACATCTCCTGTTTCCTTTCCTGGCCCCTGCCTAGATGAAGTGTTTATCCTCTCATACTACTCTGATATTAAACAAGCCACCTTCTAGATGGTTCTCTGCATCTTCTCTTGGCAACACTAAGTAACAGACATGCAGCTGCCACAGGACTGTGTCTAAGATTGTGCATCTGGCTGGGTCATGTGATAGTCACACCTCTTTCTGATTCACTATGTCGTGTGTTGTGCCCTTAGCCTGCTTTAAGGGATCTCCTTGATGAATTAGCTCCACCAGCTTCTCCAGCCAGGGCACCATCTGCATAACATTTGACACTGGTCTCTTCTGCATGTTTGTCTGCAAGACATGGACAGTTCTTTCAAGCTACCCCTACCCTACCTTCTTTCATCTGTCTGGAACCTCCTTACCCCACTATGCAGCCATGGCCCACTCATATGGGAACCTGACTTCCTGCTGGTGGGCTGAACCTGTGCCTTTCCTTTATACTCCCAGGTTCTCTTTTTTACTGTTTTTTTAAAAAAATATTTTATTTATTTATTTATTTATTTATTTATTTATTTATTTATTTATTTTAGAGTGTGAGAGAGAGAAATGCACACACACACACACACACGGAGAGAGGAGAGAGAGGGAGCGAGAGAGGACATGTCAGTCACTACAAATGAACTCCAGATACATGTGCCACTTTGTGCATCTTTCTTTACATGGGTACTGGGGAATTGAACCCAGGTCCTTTAGGCTTCGCAGGTGAGCACCTTAACCGCTGAGCTATTCCTCTAGCCATTTCTTACTGTTTCTGTGAAGGATTCCTGCAGTTGAGTATTTGCCTGCTTTACTCTGGATACTCATGAGCTGTTTGTGGGCAGGACTCCACCTCATTCTTATTTGTTCAGTTGAGACATGGAGGAAGTGTGCTGGAGGAAGCTGGCTGTGAATTTGGATTCCACTTGGGTCTCTGTGCCTTCAGGGGATTGTTTAGCTCTTCTCAGATTCAGTCCTGATTTACTATCTATGTTATGGGGTCAATGTGGTAATTACTTGAAATAATTTTTGTAGAACTACACAAAGCATAGAGTGAGATAGATAAATATCTACTGTCATCATTATCATCATCTTCACTAGGTTCTGGACAATGTTATACACTCAATACATTCTTTTCAAAAAGAATGGCTGGAGGCCCTGGCACGCCCGTTCTCTCTCTGTCACTTTCTCTCTCTCTCTGCCTCTTTCACTGTCTCAAATAAATAAATAAATAAAATATATTTTTAAAGAATGGCTAACTGGATATGCAATATAAGTCATCTTGTTGAATTCTTTTCTCTGAAATGGAGTTAGTAAAACAACATTAATTTTCTCATGTCTCTTTCTCCCCTGAACTCTATTTTCCCCACCCCTCAAGAGTGAATGTCTCTCAGCTTCTTTAAGTGACCCAAGAACATTTGTAAGGAGCCACTTTGCCCAGTAAGCTAATAGCTAAATTCAGGATTCACCTCCCTGCTGGTTGACTGACACCCCATTTTCCCCTCTTAAAAGACTAAATGGCCTATATTTCTTTTTTAAATTAAAGTGAATGAAAATGAATTTCACAAACTCCCCTGGAGATGACTGGAAACACACTGGGATGTCAAATAAAAAAGTTGGGAATTGCTGAGCTCAAGCTTCCCTCTGTGGGTTCCCAAGAAAGATGAAACAGGAGGAGCATCCAGCGTGGAGGAGGAAAGTGGAGGGAGAATCGGGGAAGAAAGATTGTGCAGCATAAAGATGGAGAAAGAAAGGGGGAGGGAAGACTGTATGGAAAAGCCACTATAGAACAAACATCTTTAACTTCCATGAAAAGAAACAAAGACATCCCAATACATGTTGAATAATTGCCCAAGAATTATTTCTGCCCACCCTAGGAATGATTCCTCACTATGCAAAAATATTGAAAGCAGAAGGGAAATGATTGTTTTGAGCTTGGAGATTTCTCAGTTCTCTGACTTTGCTAACGAGATTTCAGCCCATTATCCTTGTCTCACTGTGAGCCTTCGTCAATAGCAGAACTTGTATTTCCTGAGGGATTGTGTACTGAGTTCATTTCAGTTTAACAAGTGTTTATTGAAACCCAGGATGTGTCTAGGGCTGGGATCAGAACTGTGCTGGATGCGGATGACTAGTTCTCTGGGCTCAAGGGGATTCCTGGTGAGGTGAGGGGAAAGGCTGGAGAACTGTACATTGATGTATCTGTATTCATCATTCCTTCAGCTCAGAGTCTGAATCATGGGAGACCAGGGAAAAAAACTGTTCACTGGCCTTCTTGGGTCTTGGGACTTGGGTGGCATAGCAGCTGCGTTCTTCTGGGGCTCTAGGTGATTCTTGCCAACCCTGGTTTTCCTTCTTGCCAACTGCAGCGATTATCCCTTAGTATCTAACAGATCACATTGCCCTTGTGGCTCTGGTGTACATGGCTTCCTTTTGCATCTGGAATAACGTGGATATAATCTAAATTCATTGTCATGGCCATGCCTCATCCCGCTCTTCTCAAACCCCATGTCTATGCCTTTATGGTTGGAATGCCCCTTCCCTCAATTTTGCACCTTCCTAAGATGACATTGCTAGCCACAACCTCTTCTGTCTTTGTTGTCTCATTGCTTTGTGTAATTTACTACTTGTTTTCTTCTCTTTGTTTTATTTTCCAACTCAGTTGTGAGCTTATAAGTGAGAGTCACGGTCTGTCTTGCTCACTGCCTTGTGCCCAGCACCCAGAAACAGCTCAGCAAACAGCTGAAGTGAGTTACAGCACCTGATCTGCCTACAGTTGCTGAACCCCTTTCAGTAGCTCCAAGGAAACAAGCACAAGAGGTGTTGGATTTACAATGGAAACTGTTCTTGGGAGGCTCACAAGTGAAAGGTTTGGTCCCCAGCTTGGAGGTGTTAAGTTAGAGGTGGTGGAAACTTTAAGAAGTAGAGTCGGGCTGGAGGAAGTGAATCACTGGTGGGAATGTGTCCTTGAATGCTTGCTCCTTCCTCTGTCTCTCTCCCTACCTCTCATCACCATGAGGTGGGCAACTTCACTCTTCCCATCCCTCCTGCCTCAGTGAAGTTCTGCCCCATCCTAGGCCCATAGCGGTGGAGCAAATCCGTCATAGACTGAGACACTCTGAAACCATGAGCCAAAATGAACCTTGCCTCCCTTAAGATGCTTTTGCAGTGATGAGACGTCTTCATTAACCTGACAATGTGCAGAGGAATGTTACTAACTCAGGGGACTGGACCAGATCTGCTGGCCTCTTGCATCTGGATTGCTCTCTTTGCAAAAGAAATGATTCTCAAGAATTCTTCCTTCTGGTTCTCAATATTCTTTGGGTGTAAGAGCTCAGAGACATAAGTCTGGTGATTGACAACTCTTTGGCCCAAGCCTGCCCCAGAAATGTTTTCCTGAAGAGACATTGCCTGCCTGCCTGCCTGCCTGCCTGTCTGGAGGTGATGTTTTTAGGCTTAATTAGTGGCTGTTACCCCCTTCTTAAGTACTCACATGCCAGGCATGCCAAATAACCTTAACACAGAGTGCTGGGACAGGAGACTGGAATAACAATTTGACTTTAAGTACTTAAAAGCCAGAGACCTCTACATCACAATTGCTCGCTTCCTTGCTTTAACAAGTTAAATGAGTTCTGTATGAAATTTTAAATTTGTTCAATAAGGTTTTATTGAGTGGTCTACACTATGCACTATGCTGCTGGCTTAGAAGCTGAGGGAGGGACTGTGGAAAACGGACTTCCTGCTTCCCTCCCTCCCTTGCATTATGTCATGTAACCCAGGCTGGCTTCAAAGGCATAATCCTTCTGACTTTGCCTTCCCAGTGCTGTGATTATAAGTGTGCACTCCACCCTCTGCTCTGAATTTGCTTCCTAGGCAGTTCTCCTTGTGTGGCCCTCCTTGCACTTGACTGAAGTTCTACAGCAGCGGAGGGATATAAAACTTCTGCTTGTGAAAGATTCTAAGATCACCGAGGGGAACTCGTCCTGTGGCAGAGATTTGTGGGATCTGAGCATTTTGCAGTTCGGCCCTTCTCCTCTGGCTCTCTCGTAGCCAGGATCTGTTGTTCCCGGGAGCCCATTTTTCATTTCCAGGGCAGAGCCGACGGTTGGCTTTGGGCAGGACAAGTTTGGCTTTGGGACATGATATATAGTATCCAAGTATGCTGCCTGGTTAGTAAATTATCCCTGGATCACTGGATGATGAGATGTTTTAAATTGCAGCCTGTGGGCTCTGCAGAGCTTCTGCAATTCTGAATTTGCAAAGGGAATCAGTCATGAATACAAAGAAAATGGACTACTGTGTGCTAGAGGCATGGCATTGGATCTCGAGGGACGTCTGTACCTATAGAGTCAGGGAGGCAACTAGTTTTTCCTGAGCACCTACTATGTGTCAGGCCTTCAACATATTCTGTTCCATTCAATCATTACCATAATCCCCTGGAAAATCTGTTATACAATTGGAAAAATTGAGGTTCGGGGAGGTAAAGGGACTTACTGCAGGACAAACTCTGGTATATAACAACTTAGAATTTGACCCAGGCATGACTGACTGAATAAATCTGTTCTCTTTCCATAAGTGACAAACATTTAGACTGAGGGTCAGCAAATATTTTATGCAAAGGGCCAGTTCACACACATTTTAGTCTTTGAGGAGCATAAAGTTTTTGTCACATGTATTCAGCTTTGCCACTGTAGTTCAAGAGCAGCCATTGTTAATACATAAACCAGTACGCTTATCAAATGCTCCAATAAAACTTGGGTGTTTTAAAACATACAGTGGGTCAGAATGGGTCTGTAGGTTACAGTTTGCCATTCCTTGTTTTAGAGTAGCTGGCCTGACAGAAAACATGGTATTGGCCCAGGTAACTGTGGGCAGCTGGTTTACTTTCCTGTTGAAAATGGTTCTCAGAAGAGGTGGGTCTGTGGGACTGTGTGGTGATCTAACAGTCCAGAGGTCAGCAGCCCGTGACTGCCATCCTTCCAGGCTGTTAAGATGCTTCCAGGCACTTTTCTACAAGCAGACGCTGCTGTCTCTGGGGACATAGGGCAGACTTCTTTCGATTGTCCACACATGAGATTTATGATGTAGGTGGAGATAAATGAAAAAGGGCAACACTTCCTGCCCTGTTGTCCCTTTCATGAAATTTCAAAAGCCAGTTCGAAAGCTGATCACAACAACACTTAAGAACATTATTTCTTTGCTTAAAAGAAAGCACTGAATATTGCACAGCAACATGCAAGGAAGCAGTCTAGCATGCTGTAGAAGATTATGGCTTGATAATGAGAGTGAAACACAGATCCAGGTAATCACAAGTACCTGGGTTTACCCTTCTGCTGAAAATGCTTCTCAGAACGGGGTGGAGGATGGGGGGGAGGAGGTCTTTGCCCCGATCTAATAGTCTAGAGTCCATAGCCTGTGACTATCATCCCCCCAGGCTGTTAATACTCTTTCAGGTGCTTTTCACACACATGTCCCTGAGAAAGTTCTTTAAGCTGTCTGAGTCTTGATTCCTTTACCCCTTGAGTGATTAGAGAGTGATTCTCGAACTTTCACTGCATTGGGATCACCTGGAGAGCCGGCTCAAGCACAGATGGCTGGGCTTCGTGCCCAGAGTTTCTGATTCAGTGCATTTAGGGTGGAGGAACCAGGAATTTGCATTTCTAACAAGTTCCTAGGTGAGATTGTTGCTGTTGGCCTGGGAACCCCACTTTGAGAACCACTGGGCCAGAGGATGCTAGGCGTTTCCAGGCTCTGACTTTCTAGGCAGATACAACTCTTGAGTAGTCGGGAAGCTGGGCATTTCCAACTGCATCCTCAGGAAGACCTTGGGTGGGGGAGGGTCTTGGAGTCCCACAGCTACTCGAAGGCAGCCCTACGAAATTCTAGTTCTGCACAGTTTCACTAGAGGAGATGTAAGAGGGTTAGGCAAAGCTAGGGGAGAGGGACAGGGCCTCCCCCTGGACTCTCTCCTGAGAGAAGTGTGAGTGTTCAGTGGTTTCTTTCAGGACCAAGGACAGCAAGGAACCCCCCTCCCCCCATAATGCAACTCTGTGCTTTAACATCACTGCAGGGCAGATTGTAAGCGGCCCTCTGAGTATTAACTGTTATGATTTTGTATGTTATTTTAGAAAAGTGTGTAGGGTGGATAATTCTTCCTCTTTTCTCCCCAGTTCTGCTCTCTGTGCTTGACCACCATTGGCTGTGCTAGGTGTATCTTTTCTTGATTGATAAACCATAATTAATAATTCTAACTAATGACAAACAGCTACCACCAGGAGCTTAAGCTTATGCTCCATTCCCAGAACTGATTGTCATCAGGCTTTTTGATCTTTTCACTCATTGCACAGATGAAAAACCCTGATTAACACTAATTCATTTATTGGTGAGGTAGAAAAATAGCTTCAAATGTTCATTGATTTTTTTTGAATCTTTTCCTTTTTGTGACTTTGCATTTCTTAAAATGTTGCTATTTTTCTTTTTATAGTTGTATATTCTCTTTGGTTATTAGAAATATTAGTTCTTTAGTATATTTTTGCTTTTTTGTCAAGTGGTTGTTGTCTTTTTTACTTGGTTGTATGCTATTTATTTATTTATTTTTGGTTTTCTCAGGTAGGGTCTCACTGTCTCAGGCTGACCTGGAATTCACTATGTAGTCTCAGTCTGGCCTTGAAATCATGGTGATCCTCCTACCTCTGCCTCCCAGTGCTGGGATTAAAGACGTGCGTCATCACGTCCAGCTTTGTTTTTGTTTTTCTTTCTGTCACATTGAACTTTAGTGGTTGTCATTGTTTGTTCTAAACTGTTAGGTGCTGAAATATGTATTTTGCTGCACATTAATTTTATCATCCAAAAAGCGTTCCTCACTCTTTTGAAACGGAGTTTACTTCTTCTGGTACGTTATAGTTCCTCTTTTCTCTTTTTTAAACTTAGATCTTTAAAACACTGGGCACGAAGCTAGATAGATGCCTCAGTGGTTAAAGGTACTTGTTTGCAAAGCCTGCTGGTCTGGGTTAGATTTCTTAGTACCTGTGGAAAGCACAAAGTAGCACATATGTCTGGAGTTTGTTTGTAGTGGCAAGAGGACCTGGCGTACCCTTTCTCTTCTCTCTGTCTGTCTGTCTCTGTCTCTCTCATAAACAAAACATAAGGGTTTGGATCTTCAACGTCCTCCGAAGACTCATGTGTTGAAGGGTTGTTCACTAGCCTGCAGCACTGTTGGGAGTTGCTTGAACCTTTCGGAGGTAGGACCTAGCGTGAGGAGTTAGGTCATCGGGGCATGTCCCTGGATGAGTTAATGACATCCCAAGCCAACACCCTCTTTTTCTGCTTCCTGGCTGCCACAAGGTAAACAGCCTCCTCTGCCATGTTCTATCACCATGATATACTGTGTTGCCACTGTCCAAAGTGATGTGACTAAGTGACTATGGTGTGAAACCTCTGGAACCACGAGTCTAAAGAACCCTTCCCTTCTTTATGTTGGCTTCTCAGGTGTCTTGTCACACTGATGGAAACCTGACTGATGTGGGGAAGGAGTGAGAGATGTGGCCTTACTGTTACTTTACTCCCAAGTGACAGCTGGTCGTCCCCATGTCGCTTTGTGAATAGCCCGTATTCTTCTAATAATATATTTCCATGCCCTTTGGAGTCTTGCATCATCTAAAATGGTACTGTCTTGGCTTACTGCTGTAGCTATGACACGTTTTCACAATGGGAAGGATTGTTTTTCATTATTCTCAGGCTCTTTTGCATGCTTATTTTTTTCCCAGAAAATTGTTTAGAACAATTCATCCCAATATGAGCACTCCTCTAGAACCTTGTCTGCACTGATCAGCTCTGCCTTGGTGTTCTAGCTTAAGTTAAGAGACCATAGGCATTTCTTTTGGAATTTTGAGTCCTCTTATCTAAGTACAACATAACTTTCCTCTTCGTTCATATCTCTTCTGTTTTTCAGTGAAGTTAAAGCGTTCTCCTTGTTTAGGTTTGTACATTTAAAATTTTATTTTAATCATTATTTCTTTTGTATATGGGATAACATTCTCTACTATGTTTTCTGATTGGCTATCCCTGGTATAAAAAGCTGGGTTTTAGGAGTGTAGTTTATATCTGGCTCCAGAACTGAAATTTTTGATCAGTTTTTGCCCTTGGGTTTGATGGTAGGGGTAATGACATGTACAAATAATAATAACCTGCCTTTCCTTTTTAAGTATGTAAAATACTCTTTTATTTTCATTTAAATATGTAAAATACTCTTTTATTTTCATTTTTTTTTTGCTGTTGGAGTGCTAGAAACTCCAAAATGAGGTTAAAGAATAGTAATCATAGACATCCTTTTTCTTTTTGTTAATCCATGCTAATAAATGCTTCTTGAATTAGATTAATTCTAATGTTTCTTTCCAAAGATATGTATTTTGTCCCATGTTAAGGAACTAGCTTTCCAGTTATTTTTTATTGTGTTATTTTTTTATGTCAGAAAGAACTATTGACATTGTAATGTAGTTCCCCCACTGACCTATTTTAACAAATTGTATAACAAATTCTCTAAATATGAAACTGTTGTTTTAATTAACATTAATTGTTAATTGTTTTTTATTACTTGAGTATAGCACTAGATTTGGTGTGCTAGTAGTTTACATAGCTCCTTCGTCCACTGATCTCAACCCTTGGGTGAATTGTGTTTGTGATTCATGTTCCATTAGCTCTTTAGAAAGGTGACATGATGAGTATATATTGGAGATGCCATGTAATAATCCCCCTGGAGAATTCCCCCTTCATCAATCATATCAATATTTATGCAGCCAAACATAGAAATTCAAAACTAGATCAAGTAAATGGATATCCTAAATAGTCTCAGGTTTAGGGTTAGCCATGAAGACGCATTAAGTCAGATGTTCCAGTGTCCGGGGTGAGTCCCACCGCAGCAACCTTGAGACAAGAGTTCACATGAGGTTGAATGACTGGAAAGTGTTTGCAGGAGAAGTAGGTGCAAGTGTGGACCAGTGATCCAGAAGGAGACCAACAAAGCTGTAATTTCAAGTTAAGACCCCATAGAGAGTGACCAGCTTTGCTGCACAGGGGAGTTCTGGAAACAGCATATGATGGCCCTTTAGAACTGTCCCCTTTGGACAAGGGAGCCAGAATATGTATGCCCCTGCCCCTGTCAACAGTGGGTGTGCCAAAACGGTAGGTGAAGGTTCTGTGGGAGGGAGGAGAGGACTGGAGACACAGAACCTTGCCACCAAATCGGTTGTGAAGAAGGCAGGACTCAGAGTCTTTTGCTTTCAGAATTTGGGGTAAGAGATTGGGATGATGGGTTTGATTTCATCCTGGACATTCCAAAGTGAAGCATTTGCCTGTTTCCAGCGTCACCCTCTAGCTGGGTAGGGTTAGGGTTTTATGAGCAGCTTGACAGACGTCAGGAACCCTGTCCGTTGCTCTTTTGGCTGGGGAGGTCATGAATGTCAGAATCATCACTTCTCTACGGCTTTCCGGAACAAGGCTGCAAAGCGGACCATTATGGCATGGTTTTGGAGGAAATTTGGTGAAACATTTAGGTATCAAAGTGATGGTTATTGATTTAATCAAACGTTCTTGACTTTACATTTTTTAGAAAAAAAAATGTGCGTTTCATCTTTTACTTAATTTGTGGTTGTATTAGCAAGTCCTGGCTCAGAACTAGATACTTAAACATCATTTGCTGAATGAAAGAACGAATGAATGAATGTGGCCCATTCACTCGGTCAGTTCCCAACTTTATATACCTATCTTTCTTTCCTTCTTGTCAAATGTTTTGTTTTTCTAAAGGTATAGTCTGTTTAAAAAAGAACTAATGGTTACATTTAACTATCCTATCTTTTAATAAAATTTTCTCATTCATTAAACAATTCTTTAATTTTAAAATCAGTTTTTCCTGCTGTATGTATATTTTCTAAAAATAACAAGTTGATTAGCCAGTTTTTAAATTTTCACTTTAACTTAAGAAAAACTCAAGATATGAATTTTTGTCTGAATAGAGCTTTGGCTACACCCTTAAAGTTTGAAAAGATAGTTATTTTTCCATTTTTAATTAGTCTGTTATTATATTTTACTTTCTTCCCCTCAGTGTAGCAGCTTAGCATATTGTTTTTTAGTTTCTGAATGGTTGAGTGGTAAAACGTTAACCTTTCATAACTAACTTCAAATTTTATTCTGTCGTGATCATAGACTATGAACTGTATGATTTAATCTTTGAAATGTATTTTTGTTTAGTCCCTATAAATTCTGTTAAAAAAACAAAATAAATTTTTCTTCTTTCTTTAATTTTCTCCCTACATTCATTCTACAGAACTCAATGAGAAATTTGAGAATTTGTCCCTCTCACCAATATTGAATAACGAGGCCTAGATTGGATCTATTTAATCATGTGACAGGTCATTTTTCTTCTTCCCTTTTTTAAAAAATTAATTTGAAATAGGTTCTTACTCTAGCCCAGGCAGACCTGGAATTCACTATGTGATCTCAGGCTACCTCGGCCTCCCAGTGCTGGGATTAAAGATGTGTGTCACCAAGCCTGACTCTTCTTCCCTTTCTTCTCTTCTTTAAGGGGCTGGCCATGTTAAAAAAACAAACAAACAAAGCCGGGCGTGGTGGCGCACGCCTTTAATCCCAGCACTCTAGGGAGGCAGAGGTAGGAGGATCGCAGTGAGTTCAAGGCCACTTTGAGACTACATAGTTACATAGTTAATTCCAAAGTGAAGCATTTGCCTGTTTCCAGTGTCACCCTCTAGCTGGGTAGGGTTAGGGTTTTCTGAGCAGCTTGACAGGCGTCAGGAACCCTCTCCTTTGCTCTTTTGGCTGGGGCGGTCATGAATGTCAGAATCATCACTTCTCTACGGCTTTCCGTAGGGTTAGGGTTAGCCATGAAGACACATTAAGTCAGATGTTCCAGTGTCCCACCACAGCAGCCAAAAAAAACAAAAACAAAAACAAAAACAAAACAAAAACTATGTGATTGACTTGACCGACTCATGCAGTTTTATGATAATAGGTTAAAATATAAAACATGATAATGTCATGTTTCTTCTGCTGACTCAAAACGAATTTTCCTCCTACTCCCACTTGCTCCTGTTGTTAGGTTTCTGCCCTCATGCCTGACAAAGAGACAGAGCCACTGGCTCTTAGAGCGTAATCATTGCTGGTGTGGACTGCTGGTTTGGAGGTAGAGCAACTATACATTTACCGTCCAGGCAGGCACATCCCTTTCCGTCTGTCCTCAACTTCCAAACGTGAGCATACGTATCAGTTCTTGACATCATGGTGAGGCCATGAAGGTTTTCAGCAAAGGTGCCACATCTGGAATTCTCCTCAACTGGGCATTGGCCTGCTGTGAGTGTGGAAAGAGGCTGACTCTGGCAAATAGTTAATTGTATAGTTTTGGACTCTTGATTCAGTTTTGTGTTTTTTGTGTTATTATTATTATTATTATTATTATCTTTTGAGGTAGGGTCTTCACCCTGGCCCAGGCTGACCTGGAATTCACTTGTCTCAGGCTGGCCTTGAACTCACAGCCATCCTCCTACCTCTGCCTCCCAAGTGCTGGGATTAAAGGCGTGTGCCACCACGCTTTTGGTTTGGTTTGTTTTTTGAGGTAGGGTCTCACCCAGGCCCAGGCTGACCTGGAATTCACTATGTAGTCTCAGCCTGGCATTGAACTCACAGAGATCCTCCTATCCACCAAGCCCAGCTCACTTCAGTGTTATTACACTGCTGTCAGCTTGCTTGCACCTGATCATTGGACTTCAACATCCAGGCACACCTAAAATTGCATCAGGCCTCAGCACTTACCTTCGATCATCTGATATTTCAATATCAATTTCCTCCCTCCTTTCCACGGAGAATCATGGATCAACTATAACACTGAGTGGCCAAAAATGAGACTGGATTGTACAAAAATCACTGTCCTCTAGAACAGAGGCCTGAAAAAAAAATTTGCATCCTGCTAGGTCAATACAGCCCTGACCAGCTTACCAATTGTTTTTCTAAATAAAGTTTTATTGGAACAAAGCCACACCTCATCCCTTTGTTTTTTGTCAATCTTTTGTGTCATACTGGAAGCATTAAGTACTTGCTGCAGAGAGCACAGGGCCCACAGGGTTTGCTCTTGGCTCCTCTATGGAAACAGCTTGCTGACACCTGCTGTACAAAGTGAAGATCCAGGCAGAGGAACAGCACAAACCCCACTCTTCTGTAGGCCTTGGAGCTCCAAGTGCTTTGGGTCAAGTTAGGTCCACTTCCTGGGTAGTTCTGAGGCAGAGATGTTCTCGCTGTGCCTTGACACTTGCCAACTGCTGGGGTCTGCACCACTTGCAGGGCTGGGGCACAAGGAGGGGTCTGGGAGTGCAGTCGGGCAACCAGACGTAGCAAGTCAGAGTGGACACTTGCTCTCCTTCACTGCTGGTCATATGCAACGATCTCCACTAGGCCTGTGTAGGACTTGTTCGCTTCTAGACCCCTAACCCCAGTACTGTCCCTAACAAGTCTTCTTTTTTTTTTTTTTTATTGACAACTTCTATACTTACATACAAAAAACGCATGAAATTTCCCTCCCCTCCCCCCATTCCCCTTTAGAACTCCAATCTCCATCATATCCCCTCCCTCTCTCCATTAGTGTCTCTCTTAATTTGATGTCATCATCTTTTTCTTCTATTTTGAGGGTCTTGTGAAGGTATTGCTAGGCACTGCAAGGTCATGGATATCAAGGCCAATTTCTGTCTGGGCAGTTGCATTGTAAGGAGCGGCACCCTTCCTTTGGCTCTTCCATTCTATCTGCCCCCTCTTCCACAATGGGCCCTGAGCCTTGGAGGGTGTGACAGAGGTGTTTCAGTGCTGGGCACTCCTCCATCCCTTGTTCTCAGCACTATATTGCCTTTTGGGTCATCCCAGTGGTCATTGCCAGCTGAAAAGAGACGCTTCTTTAACCAGAAGTGAGAGTAGCGTTCATATGTGAATATGAACATTAAGTGTAGTACTTTCAGGGCAGCTTGGCCTAACAAGTCTTGAGAAGGTTGGGTGGACATGCTGAGCAGATGCTGGGGTTGGGCTAAGTACTAAGAGGACAGGGAGAGTGGAATGACAGGGTATTCCAGATCAGCACAGACATGCGCAGGCTGTAGAGAGTTGAAGTTGGGAACCTGTTGAGTTGGATCAACATAACGGGTGGAATATTCATGCTTCTGAACCATTCACAGTCGGCTGTACATTTATGTGCATATAAAATCTTCATTCAGGGGCTGGGAGATGGCTCAGTGGTTTAAAGCACTCACTTGAAAAGCCGATTGGCCCAGGCTCAATTTCCAAGCCACCCATGTAAGCTGGGTTCAAAAAGTGGTGCAGTGGCAAAAGACCGTGGCACTCCTGTGTGTGTGTGCGTGTGCACACATGCGTACACACACACAAATAAATATTTTTAAAAATACAACATCTTCCTTCATGTTTTTGAGATTTTTAACCTTAGGGATTCTGTCTCCTTTTGGTTTCTGAACCCTGAGGCAGTTTCTAAGGTCTTAATTTAATTATTAAGGCTATTTTATTAATTAGTGAAGATACTGCCTTTAACTTTGTGTAATTCCACCTCCTAAAAATGAATTTCCCTCAGCAGCTACTCCTGGCTTTTATGTGCCCTGCAGTCTGCTTTGGGACCTCAGGGACACACTCAGCAGTGGTACAGCAACCCTGAACAGGGCTCAGCTCCTACTCTTCCATCATCCCCATCTGTACAAAGAGCATCCAGTAGGGGCTCACTCCCCATTTCGTCCTTAGGTCCTGGGCTTCTGCATTGAAAGGCTGCTGTTAGTTATGTTGATGCTTATGGGACATACTTTCTTTTGTCACCTCTGCCTAACTGCAAGCAGGGGCTTCTGTTAACATGGAGGACACAGCCAAGCAAAAACGAGGACTCCAGGGTGGAGGTCCCATTCTCCAGGTCCTCTTTCTCTTGCTGTATGGCTGGAGAAAATGAGGTATGTCTCTTTGCCTCAGCCTCCCCAGCCCCTCTGTTAAAGGAGGTGTTGTGCGCTTCCCAGTATCGTGGTCATGGATATGAAGATGGAGATGTAGGGTGCAAGAGACTGCAGGGCAGTCAGTAGCAAAGGCTCCAGGGTCACATGGTCCAGATTTCAACCCTGGCTGCATCACTTGGGACACAACCTTGAGATTACCTGAGTCTCTGTGCCTAGTGATATTTTGGGAGATTGGATGTCCTTACTCCTTCATGACTATATTAGCATCTAACTCCATCTTTTTTTCTTCTGGACCCTTCCTTGTTGGAGTCCTTGTAGATTTGGGGGCAAAATTACCTTATTAATCATTCCTTTGTAAATACTACTGTGAAAGAATGGAATATTACAACCACTCATCTTTTCATTATTATGGTAATAGCTTTCAATTTATAACTAATTAACGTTGTTCTTTTCTAACCTGGCCTTCATTATGAGCAACCAGAGAGGGACCCAGGAGTGGAGGCATAGTGGTTGAGAGCCTGTGTGTGCTCTGTGGAGCAGCTTCCCGCACCAGCTTCTTAGGGGAAATCTCTATAATGTCTTTATTTATGGGTCCTGATGGTGTAGAGACCTGTCAGCTGAGGCTCAGGTGTGGCTCTTCATCTTTCAGCCGAGTACATGGGCAGAGGAGGCAGCCAGCTGAAAGCATCCCAGAAACCACACCTTAAGAAGATTGAGAGACACTGAGGGGACATTCCAAAGATGAATGTCCAAGGGAGCAAAGCTCTTCACAATGACCTGGGTCTGTTTGCTGGGTCCTCAGACAGCTATAAAAAATGCTAAAGAAACAAGCAGTTGGTCAGGAGGCAGATTTGAATACAGCATAAGAGACGTGTGCATAGCTGTGCTATTCACAGGTATCAGAATGGAGTGGTCTTCCCTAGGAGGTCTCAGGTTCCCCCTCCCCACTTCTAGAGACATTCAGGTTAGTTCAAGTTTAAAGACACGTGGCTTGGCATAAAGATTATTGACGTAAAGTCCCACGCTAGAAGCTCCTGATCACCTGCAATTCTGTATTGCACATCTAGCGTTTCTGTCGCAGAGAAGGCGACTAGAAAAAGTGAGACATCTAGCTGAAGGTTCCTTGCTTTGTTTAGTAATGTTCAGAAGAAAAGCGTCTCTGCAGTGGCAGGGCAGGCTGATGTAGGCCAGTCCTGTGAATGTAGAAGACTTGCCAAGCAGAGGAGGGGCGAGATGCAGTAATGACATGCATGGATCCTCTTTGATCTCTGGAGTGATTCCAAGAGCAGAGGCCCTCCTGCTCCACAGGGGCTGAGATAAGAGATCCCAATTCCCTGTGCACTTCCACGGAAGGGGAGTCATTAGCTTCCCCCTGTTTATCAAGTGAATGTAAACATGTACAAAAGTGATTTCCCTTCTCCCTTCTGGATTAATTACATATGTTTCCTCTTCTTAGATTAATTAAGTTTATGTGCCACTTTTTTTCCATGGTAAGATTTGGGACAGTGGGTCACAGGCACTGAGGAAGTCTGTATCACCAATGCCAGGATATTCTCCAAAGATGTCAAGTTCTACAAGGCCAGCAATACGATACCTCTGACTTGCTCAGTATGGTAGTCACTGTAACCACCAGCCGTGCTGGGCACTTGAAACCTGGATCGTGCACATAATCCATACAGATGGGATCCAGGAGGAGAGAACCACATTCTGCACGGGCCACATACAGGTTGTATGATCTCAGCGAGGGAGTCACCTTCCTCAGCTTTTCCCAGGTATCAAATGGGAGTGAATTCTGGATCGTGGTGCATCTGAGAGGGGCCGGCACGAGATCATTGCTCAAGCGTGGTACCTAGGATTATTCTGGATCATTTTGCCCCATCTCTCAGGTCACCTCTCGTCCATTCATCACTGAGCTTCCACCCAAGCTAAGCCCACCTTTGGGCAGTGGGTGGAATGCGGAGTTGCCTGAGCAGGACTTCAAAGCCCTGATGTGTGATTATCTGAGAACCTGGGAAAGGCCATTGGAGGATTTCTTCTCCAGCGAGAGATGCCTGATTTTGATTGGTCGGCCCTGAACTGCGGCCTCTAGACTGAGATATCCAGGCCTTTTGAAGATGAGCACCAATACGCGAGGCAGAGAATTTGCTGAGAGACAGTGCATTAGTTATGTTCTCATCGCTGTGAACTACAAGAGGCAACTGAAGGGAGAGAGGATTTACTTGGGCTCACAGTCTCGGGAAAGTTCCGCCAATTACGACAGGGAAGGCATTAGTATCATTAGAGGCATGAGATGGCTGGGCCACATTGTCACAGCTGCCCAAGAAGCAGAGAGAGCTAGACCAGAACCAGAGTTGGGCTCTACCTTCCAAAGGCCCACTTCTAGTGACCCACCTCTGTCGCCGATACGCTTCCTGCTCACATACCTCCCAGGATGGAACATGTATACACGCTTTCCCTTCCTCCAAACGCTGTAATCACACTCTCCCCCATGTGAACCTCATTCTTTCAGCCACTTCTCTGACAAGAGAGCAACCTCATTCCCCTGCTTAAAAGACCCCATTTGTTCTTCCATTATGCCCAAGGCTAAGTCAAACGTTCTGGGCATGGTTCTTTCTAGCTGACCTCTATGGACCCCATCTCTGGACCTAGAATCATTATATCATTTTACCTATCAGTCCATCCTAAGTTTCATCCTCACTGAGAAGTGTTATGCTCATATCATTGCTTATGCCTTCTCTCTCTCTCTCTCTCTGTGTGTGTGTGTGTGTGTGGGTGTGTGTATGTGTTTGAGACAGGGTCATACTTTGTAGCCAAGGCTAGCCTCAAACTTGTAGCAACGATTCCATCTTAGTGCCCCCACACGCTGGGATTGTAAGCATGCAACACCACATCTGTATGATAGTTTATTTTTATTTTCCTTTTTTTTGTTCACCTGAAATACACTTTCCTCATTTCTACCTACTAGCATGCCGACTCTACTTTGTTGCCAGACAATCCGCCCTGTCTTCCTCTCAAATTCAGCTCCCATGTCAAAGTCATTCTGTCAGCCTTATTTATTTATGGAACTTTGTACATGACAGGCATCCCTGTAAAATCCTGCCTTTCTCCTGGTGGGGGAGGTAGGGAGAACAACGGCTTCCCCCAAAGCTCCTGATCCCTCTTTACAAAACTTGCCACAGTGTATGAAAATGTAACCCTGCCACTCTGTCTTTCCATTGCCCCCATCTCTGATTTACATTCCTCACCCACCACCTGATACCTGCCACATAGCGGGCAGTCAATTCATAAAAGATTTTCAATTTTCATTGGAGGTTCTTGATCATTATTGGTGGGAAAACAGAGAAAAGGGACAAATTAATTTTAGCTGAGGCACATACTAGGTTATATGACAATAAAAAAAATGATCTCCAAGGAGAAATGATCCCCTGCATATCAGGAAAGTGCCACAAAACTCATGTTTCATCCATGTCACATATGCATCACAGGGTGCTGTGACTGTGTTGTTCATGCCTTTGGTCTGGTATTCAGACCTCACTGTGGGGGGTGGGTGGTCTGTGGCACAGAGCAAGGACAGATGTGGTACCATGCAGTAGATCCTAAGCTTTCTCCTGGAAATGGCAAAAGCCACTTAGTGGGCCAAAGCAAGTCACATAGCCACTCTCAAGCTCCGTAAGATTCTCTTAGGAAGAGTGCCAGAAATTGTGAGGCAAAACCTTCTACTTCTTAGACAAGGGCTCCTGGTAGCTCTCCAAATCACATGACCAAGCATAGCATCAATAGAGCGAGGGTGGGTAAATGCTCACCAGCTAAGGAACTTGGAGCAATAACACATGGTACTCCAGATTTAAAAATTGTGCACTAGGGCCGGAGAGATGGCTTAGCAGTTAAGGCACCTACTTCCTAAGCCTAAGAACGCTGGTTCCAATCTCCAGGTCCCATGTTTAGCCAGATGCAAAGTGACGCAAGGGCGCAATGGCCGCACTTGACCACAAGGGAGCGCACGCATCTGGATTTTGTTCGCAGCATCTGAGAGGCTGCTGGCGCGCCCATCTCTATCTGTCTTCCTCTCCCTCTCTCTCTGTGTCTCTCTCAAAAAAAAAAAAAAAAGAAAGAAAGAAAAAAAAATTGTGCACTAATGATTTCCAGTCTAACTGCCCAGAGGTCTTCTGGGAGCCAGTTTACAGGATATGTGGCCATTGAAGGTAGAAGAACACAGGGTCACATCTGACTGGTTTCTGGAAGCTGTCATACTTAGGTGTGATGCAAATTCTCTCATCACTCTAGTGATGAAAACCAAAGCACTTCCAATCGCGACAGCCCAGTGGTAGCCTGTACGCATGACTTAACTGTATCTCACAGGCAGTCGGTGGACCATGGAGATAGTTGATGGACGGCTGCTCCATGTAATTTCTGTGCCTGTAACTTGTTTGGAGCTGTCAGGGCTAGACAGCATGACTATTGTACCATCATGGCTTTGAAAAATGCCTTTTGAAAGACTTGTTCTGATCAGTCACTAGATGGAATAAATCGTGGAAGGAACAGAGAATCCTGGAGACAAGATAGATCTTATGGTTTGGAGAAGTGATGCAAGGCTTCATGTCTGTGCCTGCAGCTGGGCAGGTGTAGATGGATGCCTGTTTCACCCTTCTTTCCGGCTTGACCTGAAGCCTGCAAACACTCCTTCTTGGTGGGGGAATGAAAGGGGTGATACGTGAAGAAATGTCTAAGAAATCTGACCCCGCGTCTTTCTGATCCCAAGCATCTAGCGTCTCTCGTTCCACCTCCCTCTTGTTCCTTTTCACTTATTCCCATTAGCCTCACCCTTGACAGTACCCATTAGCCTAGCCCTGATAGCACTTCTCTTCTTCTCAGGCATAGCTCTGGCTGCTCCTGAGGCATTTCGATTATATTCTCCCTAGGATCTTTCCCTTGTTGCATGCTACTGGATCCTCAGGAACAAGGACGGAACCCTGTGTCTCCTTTCCTGCTGAAGCCCCTCACTGACACCTCATCCCTTGGGGTGCTTTATAACCCCACTTGCTTCTCCTAAAATAGTGGTCTAAGGTGCTAATGGCATTTCAATGGTATAGCAATCAATATACTTTTTAAAAATATATTTTATTTATTTATTTGAGAGTGAGAGAGAAAGGAGAGAGAGAGGATGAACCAGGGACTTTAGCCTCTCCCAACGAACTTCAGATGCATGCACCACCTTGTGCATTTGGCTTTATGTGGATACTAGGGAATCAAACCTGAGTCCCTTGCCTTTGATGGCAAGCACCTTAACCACTGAGCAATCTCTCCAGCCCCTCAATTACTTCTTTTAAGAGAAAGGCAAACCAGGTCAAGGACAGGGCAACACAGTGGAGGTTTCTAGAACTATGTTGAATGAAAGGAGGCATTTTACCTATGCCTCTTCAGGGAAGTTGGGTGCCAGTTACCGTAGCAGAATTGCTATGTACCCAGTTCAAAGGGTAAAACAAAGGCAAAGGGAAATTCCAAGAAGATATGACTCTGTCCTTCAGAGCTTGGAGCAGTTGATATCCACTGTGGGTGGAGGGCAGCAGCTTATAACTGAGTCCATATGTAGGGATGATGGGGTGAGAACTCCGTTTTCCATGAAGGTTAATAGATGGTTTGCAGAAAACAGGCTGGATGGCTTAAAGGACTTACTCATGGTCTGGGGATTAGCACACAGGTAGAGTATTTGCCTAGCATGGACAGGGGTCCTGGGCTCCATCTCTAACACACACACACACACACACACACACACACACACACACACACACTTGCCAATGACTCTCACTGCCTTAGGATTTGATCATCTGCTATCCGTTTAGTTTTTAATAAAAACAAAGATCTTAATTAGTAGAATTCTGGATGGTATCCTATTGCTCCCTTTTTAAAATATTTTATTTTTATTTATTTATTTATTTGACAGAGAGAGAGGGGGAGAGAGGGAGAGAGAGAGAGAGAGAGAGAGAGAGAGAGAGTGAGAGAATGGGCATGCCAGGGCATCCA
This sequence comes from Orientallactaga sibirica, assembly GCA_036365145.1. NCBI lineage: Eukaryota > Metazoa > Chordata > Mammalia > Rodentia > Dipodidae > Orientallactaga > Orientallactaga sibirica. The sequence continues at coordinate 2,498,648 of JAEOAD010000011.1, forward strand.
GCCACTGCAAACTAACTTCAGACGTGTGTGCCACTTTGTGCATCTGGCTAACGTGGGTCCTGGGGAATCAAACTTGGTTCCTTTGGCTTTGCAGGCAAATGCCTTAACCACTAAGCCATCCCTCCAACCACTATCACTCCCTTTTAACAACACGATGGGTTACTTAAAGAGGTGGACAGTGTGAGGGTAAATGATGTTGAGGCTATACACTATTCTTTGGATGCTCAAAAGGGGAACAGATATGGCCTTAAGGATTATGTTAGAAATTTGTTTATTTCTTCACCAGGCATCAATAGCATAAATGCTTCTGGGGCTACATAGATAATAAGTGTGCAATATATATGTAGTCAGCATGCTAGTTTTGCACTGTTAAACTGACAGTCCAAAGTCTGAAACCTGATGGGCACTAACTGACATGATGCCACAAGTGGCAAGTTCCACATCACAAAATCTTGTTTCATGCACAAATTCTTTTCTGATCCGATATAAGATACCCGTGGAAATGTGTATAGAGTGTATATGAAACATAAATGAATTTTGTGTTTAAATGTGAGGTTCCATCCCAAGATATCTCATTATTTGGAATATTAAGCTATTCCAAAACTAAAAAATAATTAAAACACCTAAATGTTAAGCATTTCTGGCCTTAAGCATTTCAGATAAGGACTCTGAAACCTGGTTTATTTCTTTGAGCTTTCAAAACAAAATACCACTAACTGGTGGTTTAAATGACAGGCATGTATTATCCCACAATTTTGGGGTCTGGAAGTTTTAAGACCAAGGTGTCATTGGGTTCACCTCTCTCCCCAGCTTATAAATGACCCCTCCTCACATCGTCTTTTGTGCCATGCAAACCTGACACAGTCTAAACTTCCTCTTCTCATAGAAACACCAGTTAGACTGTAATAAGTTCCATTCTCATTGTAATTTAGTCACTGTGTTAAAGTCTTTCTCTCCAAATACACTCATAGTCTAAGGCATGGAGGTATAGGGTGTCAACATAGGAATTTGGGAGACATACAACTTAGCCTTAAACTTTCAGTGAGTATAGAGCTGTATCTTGAAAGAATGAACCCTCACATGATTCATTCTTGTTTATCCAGGGTATCACCTTATTGGTTTTGGTCACTGTCCTGGATGGGCAGCATAGATCTTCCTAAGAAAGTGGTTAGTAGCAAAACAAGTGTGAGAATCAAGTCGATAGAGGGGACACTGACGTGCTGGGGATGCATCCCCCCAAGGATGGAAGGCTTCTGAAGGCAAGGTAGAGGTCAAAAATTTGCATGGGTTGTTTTAGAGAAGCTTTGTGTTCCTGGGAGATAGTCTAGAACTGCCACATGAATGTCCCGGGCAACACATCTTAACTCAGTGTAAGACATGAAACCTGAAATGGTCTGAGATTTCTATAAAGGTTATAGATTGTTTCAGAAGGTAGGAGGCTCCTGGATAATCAGATATGCTGAAGCAAGATGTTGTTGGATCCTCTAGAGATGCTTTTGCTCGGGAGATTCCTGTTTTACACAAGGAATTAGGCCAGCTGCTGGAAAGGGGGTCACTTTCTGCGGGGGGGGGTGAGGAGGAAGTAAATAAGCAGATGCTTCTGAGGCATGGAGAAGCAATGGGTGTGTGGGTATGTTTGAGGTAGCCAGGGACAGAACTGGAGAAATGGTGTTTGTTTTATTGAGAACTTAAAAAAAATATTTTATTTATTTATTTATTTAAGAGAGAGAGAGGGAGAGAGAGAGAGAGAAGGATAAATAAAGAAGCAGATAGAGAATGGGCACCTTCAGTAGCCTGGAGTATGTCTTGTCATTTTTAAGGTTGGTGTTGGAATGGATATGAGTTATGCATCACAACAGACATGGTTGGGGGGGGGTTGCCTAATATCCTTCAGTAAAATAGACACCTGACTGTGATAGTGGGCAGTATAGATGCTAAGAAGCACAAAACAGGAAAGAGATGCAGCCTATATAAATGGGTGTGTCATGGGTTCCCAAAGAATATTGAAATATAATTAAGCTTAATTAAAAAATTTTTTTTTGAGGGAGGATTTCGCTCTAGTTTAGGCTGACCTGAAATTCATTGCGTAGTCTCAGGGTGGCCTTAAACTTATGGCATTCCTCCTACTTCTGCCACTTGAGTGCTACGACTAAAGGTGTGCACCACCATGCCTGGCTCCTTAATTTTTTTTATTATTACTTTATTTTTGAGAGAGAAAGAGGCAGACAGAGAGAAAGAGAGAGAGAGAGAGAGAGAGAGAATAGGCATGCCAGGGCCTTTCAGCTGCTGTGAACGAACTCCAGACATATGTGCCCTCTTGTGCACATGTGCGACATTGCACGCTTGCTTCAGTATGATGCAACTGGCTACTTGGGACCTGGAGATTCGAACATGCATTCTTAGGCTTCACAGGCAAGCACCTTAACCACTAAGCCATCTGTCCAGCCCATTAAGCTTCATTTAGTTATAAGCAGGTGTATGCCATATGACTCATTATGGGGGCACAGAGTCTCAGATTCCCAGGACTGACAGAACAGGTCCCTGTCATTGACCAGAGGGATGGAGAAACCATGTGGAGAGAAAAGTGCTTTCCATTTACAAAACTGCTCTATTGTAAGCCATTTTTATTGACATTTTTATTATGAAGGTATCTGTTTATTCAGAAGGAACAGATGCTCCTGTGCATATGTAAAGAGGAGGACAACATGTGAAGAAAAAGCAAGTCTTCCATTGTCCGTCCCTCTCTGATGTATCTTTGTTTCTGCATTTTCAGGTGTTTCTATACATACACTTTCTATGTCATCCTCACAGGAACATATGCATTCTTAAAAGGGCTCATAACACCTGTATCATTAATTTTTTTTTCAGTTTCTGTTATTTAGGGTGGCAGGCGGCGTCCGGGGCCGCACCATCCACATTGAAGATGGCGGCTGGCACCTTGCCAAAGGGCGTTGAGCTCGAGTCTTGTCAGTAAACAGGAAGTTATGGTGATTGGCTAGGAGGCATATCCTCATTGCATCAACGTATCGGCTTCAGCCAAGTTAGCTTTCTCCCCTAGCAACTATGTTATGATTGGTCTTCATAGGATATATAAGCTGTGCTATTTCCTGTAATAAAGGTGTGTGTGGGTGTGGTCTCCCGTCCAAGCAAGCAACAAGAGTGGTGCGTGTGTCATTAGTGTCCCGAATGGTCGGCGACATTTGGTGGCCCATACGGGGACCCTCTATCAGCACCAACTTAAGGTAAAAAGGAGGCAAATATCTATGTATAAGACAAGGGTATGAAAAAAGAAAATATAAGAAGGCTGTTAACAGATATTAGCGGAAGGTTTCCTTCGAGGAAATGCAGCGAGAAGGTTTCCTTAGAGGAAACGCAGTGAGAAGATTCCTTAAGAGGGAATGATAGCCGGCCAATTAATGTATATTTGTTCGTGTGTTTTATTAGTGTATAAAAGTTGGTTAACCTCATGCGGTGTATTTGTGTTGTCAGTGTGTCTAGTCATATTACATAGGGAAAATGAGAATGAGCCTCTCCCCTTGGGGACCCTACCCATATGGGCCCTAATTCGTTCTTGTTTAAAGTCTCCAAAACCTAGGATTCAGAAGCAGTTAAAAGAAGGGAAAAAAAAATTAGAGGAAGTGAGAGAAGAGCGCTCGAGTAAAACATTTAAAAGAAAAAGTAAAAATTCAGACTCAAAACAAAACAATGAGGAGGAGCTGGAGCTTTCAGGGAAAAAAAAGAAAAAAAAAAGTTTAGCCAATTGCATTTAACCCCTAATGCCCCACGCCCTCCGGCGTATAATCCTACTGAAGGTGTTCTTTGGAGCTGTCAGGCTGTTTGTGCTTGCGGTTCACGCCCACAATTTGAACAGTGGAAGGAAGGAGTCAGTGATGACTTACGGGGTACACGCAGCCTTCACCTTTTCATTATTAGATAGTATGACTACCCAGAATCTTACCCCCGATGATTGGGCTAATCTAGCAAGGGCATGCTTGTCTGGGGGACAATATCTGATGTGGAAAGTAGCCAACCAAGAGTTATGCGCTGACACTGCCTGGCGCAATGCAGCTGCCGATAATCCTCAATCTAGATATGTTAACAGGTGACTCCAGTATGGACTGGATGTCAAGCCACAACACAATCAGTGTTTCTTGACAAAGGGCATTACCTCACCTTTTCTCCAAACTTTCTTACTTATAAGAATGAGTCCTTTGGTAGATATAATTTCACTAAACAAAATCCCACCCAAATGATCACTCCAGATCCTTTTGATATTTGGTTGGTATGCAACCCTATGGGCGCATGCACAGATATATCTTCAATGTCTATGTTATCTGGAGGGTCGTGGAAAAACTGCTCTTACCAACAGAACTTTTCTGCCACGTTTGAAGAGAATGTGAAGGTAAATTGTATTAAGACCATCGACTTTAGATCCACACCTATATGTGTAAGACCTTCTTTTATGTTTCTAGTGAGCAATCAAACTGTTATTAATAACACTCTTGCTTGTCAAGCGAGTTCTTGTTTTCTTTCAGAATGCTGGAATGCCACTCAATTTCCATTGGGCATGCTGATGCGTATCCCCACCTACCTGCCTGTTCCTGTGGTCATTCAAGAGTAAGAACTGTCGGTGTTGCTACGGCCTAAGAAAGACTTTAGAATTACTGCAGCTATCGTGGCTGCTGTTGCAGCTTCTGCTGCCACTGCTGCGGTAGCTGCTGCAGCCCTAGTTACGGCCATCCCAGTGGCCCAAGCAATAAACAGCTTATCTGAGAGGACTGCTTTGGCCCTGATACCCAGACAGAAATCAACCAACAGTTGCATGCAGACATTCTGCTAGTAAACCAATGATTTGATCTCTTACAAGAACAAATGGACATTGTTGTATCTCAATGGGACTTGGGACCACAAATTTGATAATCTTACTAGGACGTTAAGGGGTCAAATAATTGCTATTAATAGTACCCGTGTAGAGGTTGCTTCTGTAATGCAAATTGCCTCTTTCTTTCAATCTGTGATTAATTGGGGAAAAAATTGTTTTGGTTTTCTTGCTTTAGGTGACTTGCTATGTGTTGTATCAGCCTGTTGTATCTGGTGCCTATGCAAGGCACGCCAACGCCAAATTCAAGAACGCTTATTGCCATCAACATGGGTTCTTCTTCTCAAGTGTGGATTAATTTGCTGGACCCTTAACGGATCCATGCAGCTCCTCTCCTTCGGGAACCGCATGAGGTGTCAGACCTGTGCGTCTCAGTTGTCACTGGGAATGGGTACCAAGCTGGGTGCGAGGCAAGCACTGCAAAGGAAAGTCATTTTAGACTGCTTCTGACTTCCTTGAGGAACATGTCTGATTAGCGTGGAGGTTGGCATCCTTGCTAATTTTTCCTCCCCTCTACAAAAGATGTCAAAACTTTAGAGGAATCAGACCACTGTTCCCCCCAGTTGGTTAATGCTCTCTGTCTATTTAGACACTGCACTTGGGAGCTAATTGCTGTTTATAAACAAAAAGGGGGAGATGTGGCGGGCGGCGTCCGGGGCCACACCATCCACATTGAAGATGGCGGCTGGCACCTTGCCAAAGGGCGTTGAGCTCGAGTCTTGTCAGTAAACAGGAAGTTATGGTGATTGGCTAGGAGGCATATCCTCATTGCATCAACGTATCGGCTTCAGTCAAGTTAGCTTTCTCGCCTAGCAACTATGTTATGATTGGTCTTCATAGGATATATAAGCTGTGCTATTTCCTGTAATAAAGGTGTGTGTGGGTGTGGTCTCCCGTCCAAGCAAGCAACAAGAGTGGTGCGTGTGTCATTAGTGTCCCGAATGGTCGGCGACAATTTAGTTGTGTGTGGACGTGCATGTGCATGTTGTGTGTGTATATGTGTGTGTATGGGTGCACATGTGCCATAGTGCATATGTGGAGGTCAAAGGACAACCCCAGAGTGATTTTCCATCCCTCTCACCTTCTTTTGAGACTGAGTCTCTCCTGCTGCTTTTCAGCTTCTGGATTATTCTGGCTCCGCCTCCCATTGCTGTAGACTTGTTTTGATTATAAGCACACTACACTCTGCTCCTAGCTTCAAGTGGGTGCTGAGGAAGGTTGAATTCAGGTAGGCCCTCTTGTAAGCGTGCAGCATTAACTGCAGAATTAGCTCCCCAGATCCTCATTTGTATCTTTTTTTTTAATTTTTAGAGACATACAGAGAGGGAAACAGAGAGAGAGTCAAAGAGAGAGAGTTGGCATGTTAGGGCCTCGGCCACTGAAATCGAACTCCAGATGCTTGCGTCACTTAGTGGGCATGTGTGACCTTGTGCTTGTCTCACCTTTGTGCATCTGGCTAATGTGGGAGAGTCAAACATGGGTCTTTTGGCCTTGCAGGCAAGCGTCTTAACTGCTAAGCCATCTCCTCAGCCCCTCATTTGTATCTTTTAAAAAACATTTTATTTATTTGCAAAGAGACAGAGAGAAAATGGGCATGCCAGGACCTCCAGCCACTGCAAGCAAACTCCAGATGCATGTTCCAGTTTGTGCATCTTGCTTTACATGGGTACTGGGGAATTGAACTTGGGTTGTTAGGTTTTGCAGCAAGTGTCTTAACCGTTGAGGCCTCTCTCCAGCCCTCATTTGTATCTTTTGAAAGTGTCTTGAATCAGGTTTCTACAGAGAAGAAGAGGGAATGAAAAGGAGGGGAGAAGAAAGAGGGAAGAAGGGGGAGGGGTTCCCTTAGGGTCCCCAGCCGATTGGATAGTGCCCTGTCCTATCATTGAGGGTGATCTTCCCCACGAGATTCCCTGGTTCAAATTTCAACTCCTCCAGAGACCTCTTCCCTCATATACCCAGGGCAGTCCAGTCATTCTAACCAAGGCCGAGCCACTAAGCTCTGCTTCCAGCAGAAGAGGTGGGCTTGTCGTCAGTTGAACTGATGCCTTATCAGCTATGTGTGTTTAACTTCTGCTCGAACTGACATTTCAAAGCCAGTGCAAGTATTTTCCTGCAGTTAATTTTTATATAAGCCTACCTCACTCTTTTTACTGATGGTCTTGGATTCTGTTACCAAATATACTGACATTTGCTCAGTACCAACTATTGGCGATTCAAGATATTCCTAATATTTTACCCTGTCAAGCAAGGCTGTGATGAATCACCTTATGACTATGTGTGCCTATGTGCATGTATTTGGGCAGGATAAACTCCTAAAAGGAGAATGGATGGATCAATGGGAATGAGTATTTCGAATTTTAATCAATATTGGCAGATTCATTAGTTGTGGGCTGCAGCTACTTCCTGTCTAATTTTCAGCCCCTAACACTTGACAACAGGAAGTATTTAAGCTTTGGAAACCTAAGTCTTGGGAAAACAATGTCTTTTTTTTATTTCAATTTGAAATTTCAAATGCTCAAGCTTTGCTTGTTCTTTTCTCATTTATTTGATTTCTATAGGAACTTTTCCATAAATGTCCTGTTTAAGTTCTTGGTACATATTTTCTCTTGGGTTACTTTATTTTTTGTTGAGTGATAGACATATTCTTCATATTTTAAGAATCTTTTTCATGATTTGTCATAAAGATAGCAGATTCCCTCCCCCATTTTCCATCTGTCTTTTCATCTCATTGATGGTGTTTCGTATAAGAACTCAGTTCCATTTTGTGAAATCAACTTTTCCCTGTGTGTGTCATGTCGTACTCAGAATGGTCCCTCATGTTTCAGATAATGAGACCTGTTTCTTTATTTTCACTGAAAAGGGTAAATTTTTTTTGCATTTAATTACTTGGTCCTTTTGTAGTTGATTCTGAGTATGGTGTGATTTGTAGACCTTACTTTATTTTTTTAAAGAACTAAATTAATTAATTAATTTACTAGAGAGAGAAAGAGAGATAGGAAGAGGGAGAGAGAGGCATAGGGAGAGAATGGGCATGCATGGACCTCCATGGCTTTATGTAGGTACTATAGAATCAAACATGGGTGCTTAGGCTTCTCAGACAAGTGTCTTAACTGCTAAGCCATGTCTCCAGCCCCCTTACTTTATTTTTTAGAATCATTTACCCAGTGTGCATGTTTTCCTTTGGAAGAGGCATGAATGTTTAATCACTGGCTTGCCTTACATTTATTTCTTACTCCCCAAAGTAATCGAGAAGAACTTGGGTCTTTAAATGGATGGATTGGTCGAAGGAAAGAACACTGCTTGTTTATTTACATACATAGATATTCTAAGTTTGTATTGGGCTGTGAGGCTTTGGACAAATCATTCAGTCCTTCTGTTCCTTTATTTGCAAAGTGCAGATAAACATGCTCAGCATGCACTATGGGAGGCAGGATCAAGGTAAGAGGGAGCATTGGTCTCTGGCACATGCAGAGATGTTAGAGAAACCCTTTCTGCTCCACTCTTCTGATTCTGTCCCAAAAAGGACAGAAGGGAATGACTGGGGGAGGGCGGTTCCTGGGTTCCTTCCAGCCTCAGTCTATAAATCCTGTCAGCAGACTTCCTCATCTGGGATCTGCCCAGCCTCTGGGTTCACTGTTCTATCCATGGTGTGTGACTCCAGCATTGACAGAAGCCTTTATTGCTGGAGGTAGGTTTTGCAGAGTGCTGGCACATGGCAGGGACCAGAGGTCTGAGGCTGGGCTGCATTGGCAGTTCTTTGCTGTGCGTCCAGCTCTCGGCCAGGAAGAAGCTCATCTGTCCTTCCTTGTGTTCTTGGCGAAGCTTGGGCTTAGCGGGACGGCCGCAGGTGCCGGTGAGACAAGAGGCGGAGAGGTGGCAAGGGAGAGTCAGAGCCAGGTGAAGAGGTGGCAGGGCCCAGAGACACAGGGAGGAATGGCAAAAAGAGAGAGAGCAGGGGATGGGGAAATAGACGAGACAGAACAAGGCTGAGATGGGCAGAGAGAGAGCACAGAGAGACCTAGTTGGATAGAAATAAAGGAAGACAGGCATAGAGAGGGATAAAGATGGGGAAGAAAAGAGAGAGAAACAAGAAGGAAAATTCATGGATAGGAAAAAAGGCAAAGCCCATGGAAGAAGGCCACTCCAAGAAAAATTAAAGGAAGTGGCCAAAACTCAGTAACTGAAATCAGTAACATTTGAATGCAATATTTTAAAAATGTCAAATTATTCTTAAAAATATTTTATTGACAACTTCCCTAATTATAGACAATAAACCATGATAATTCCCTCTCACCCCTCACTTTCCCCTTTGCAACTCTGCTCTCTATCATATCCCCGCCCTCTCCCAATTAGTCTTTCTTTTATTTTGATGTCATCTTTTTCTCCTGTTATGAAGGTCTTGTGTAGGTAGTGTCAGACACTGCGAGGTCATGGATAGCGAGGCCATTTTTTGTCTATAGGAGCACATTGTAAGCAGTCCTACCCTTCCTTTTGCTCTTACATTCTTTCTGCCACCTCTTCTGTAGTGTACCCTGAGATTTGGAAGGTGTGATAGAGATGTTTCAGTGTTGAGCACTCCTCTATCACTTCTTCTTAGCCCTATGGTGACTTTTGAGTCATCCCTGAGGTCACCACCATCTGAAAAGAGAAGCTTCTCTAACCAAAACTGAGAAAAGCATTAACATATGAGTATAAACATTAAGAGAAGTGCTTACTGGGAAGTTTGGTGAGCATAATGTATACATTTAGCCAGACACGAGTGGGCATTAAATCTCTAGGGCTCATGGCCTCCCCTGTTATAGATTTTTCAGTACCAGGCATGTATTCCCTGCCTTAGGGTGGGCCTCCAGTACAAGTACAGAGTGGTTGGTTTCTCTCATGACAGGCATGCCACTATTGCACCCTTTGGCTCATGTGGCCCTGCTGGCCAAACTTAAGGCTTGCAGTGAAAAATGACAGATTATTAAGAAGCCAGTGGCCTGTTTTTGTAAACATCTCCAAGCCGGGGTGGGTTGGAGTGTGGATAGGGGGATGAAATACCAATTTTTTGTCTTCACTTAAACTTTTTAATTGTTTGTTCATTATCATTTCTTCTGCCACCAAATTTTCTTACAAAAGATTATATTTAGTTAGCACATATTTAGGTTATTATTTTGTTGCCTTGCCTGGGGCAAGTGTCTTGCTGACCTCACCCTAATCTCAGTCCCAAAAGAGGAAAATAGGGGAAAACTGGATATCCAGAGAAAAATAAGAAAGAGGAAAAGAGAGAAAGAGGGTAAGATAGGCAGTAAGAGAACTCAGAGAGAAAGAGAAAAAGAGGAAAGAATAAGAGATGGGGGGAGAAATGGGAGAGAGGGGGAAAAGAACGAGAGAAGAGGGAGGGATGTAGAAGAGAATGCGAAAGGACAGAAGGAGGGAGACAACCTTCGAACAGTCATAGCAAGGAGCTGACAGAGCAGGGACAGGTAGGTACAGAGAGAGCCATGGTAGGGGAAAGGAGTGAGGAGGGATCCTAGCAGAGGGAAAGGAGGGAGGATGGTTCTGGATGAGATATGGTGAGACAGGATGATGGAAAAAGGCAAGAGGGAAGGAGAGGGTGAGAGCGCCCTGAGCTGAAGAGTGGAGACTGGCACTCAGAGGCCTGGGAAGAAAGGGCACAGGGCTCTCAGCTCCAGTCCTCCTCAGTTTGGGAATGACCAGAACATTCAGGTCAGATTCTGGGAGAGGAGACATGTCTCCATCTAATGTCAGATAATTTGATTCTGTTTTATTTTTAACTCTTCAGCATGTATTTGTTTATTTGGCACACTTTTCTGAGATGTGTCCCATTCTCCAGGAATGATCTTTGAATCTTAATTTATGTCTTGGAAGGAATTTGCTGACAGGTATAACACGTAAGTTGCGTACCTAGGGAAGTTGGTGCAATAATTGTCCTCTTTAGGCGAGAAAACCAAGCTCTGGGACATGACATCACTTGTATAAAGCAGAGCCTGGAGTCCAGCCCAGGGAAGTCTGATTCCATAACTCATACTCAACTCTTCTTCAGGGCTGGAGGTGTGCCAGCCTGAATGTCTCCTTTGGGATCTTTTTGGTTTGTTTATTCCCTTCTCCCCACAAGTCTGGACCATAGGAAATTGGGTGTTAGTTTTTCACTTAACTCCAATACTCATAAAATACTATTTGGCCACTCCTTCTTTTCTTATCCTCCTGGACAAGCAGAGAGAATGGAGATAATACTGCTCAACATATATGTTCCATCAGCAAAGTTTGACCTATGAAATTGGAATTGCTACTTTGTTTTACAGATATATAAATTGAGACAAGAAGACTGTTAGTTTAACTTGTAGCCAGTGAGAAGCTGGGCTGGGATTTGACCTTGGGTGTATGTGACTTTACATCCTTCTACCCACCCACCATCTAAGAAGCGAGTACTCCTGGGCATTGGTGGACAAAGTTGTAAGAACTTGCCGTGTGCAATAAATACCTGGTACTTTTCAAGAGCATCATCACAGGGCACGCCCCAAGAAAGGTGATGGAGACTTGAAGAGGATTCTGTGGCCACAGTGGAGGCCTTCATTGCTGTCTCAGTGAAGTGGACACAGTTAGGCACGTGCACCACTAAAGTCTCAGATAAACATGGAAGTGGTCCTTTTCCTTTAAAAGAGCAGATGCCCCCAAATTTACACTAAAATGTTTCAGAAATGCTCAGGAAGCCCCCCAGTCACATCCCTTATACTATTTGACATGCAAAGTACCATATTCAAAAGCAAATTAGTCTGAAATGAATCCTCTTTTACCCTTTTTAGTTCTTAAAAATCCAGATTTAGAATTGAGGATCATTAATATTCTCAAACACTGTTCGATTAAGCCTGTTTTAATTTCTCTGTGTGCTTTGTAAACAGAGATTACAAAAATGTTTGAAGTTTCATGGCAGATTTTGGTGTAGTGTATACATTTGGGCCATTATCACATAATAAATAACCCCCTGAAACTGGGTGCTGGTAATGTCTTCCCTGGAATGTTGATTCCCCCCTCCCCCCCTTATCTGGTCCCTGTATGGATGGCTTTGGTTTCAGAAATCACTGCATCTGAATGTGGCTGAAAAATAATGCCCTGTCCTCGTGTGCCCATTTGGTGGGCATGCGCCAGCATTAGCACTGAGGGACTGAAACCTCCGCTTGGCTTGTGGAGTTGGACTTGGAAAAAGACCCCGCTTATTCAATCTCTCCCTAAATGGTGACAGTCGTAGGCATTAGTTCCTCATAGTGTCTGCCAAGTGAGCTGGAAGAGCAGGCTTATCTTGTTATATGCAGATCACAGAGTGACAGACTTGTAGGGGAAGGTTCCAGCCATCAGAGTGAGCAGCCAGGAATCTTGTCAGGAAAGTGCTGTGTGGAAACTGGGTTCTCCAGGGGAGCTGTATTTTCAAAAAACAAGAGACAAGATGCACTTTTCCCATGATGCTCTGTGGCACCATGTTTGTGTTTTAATCATTATCTCTGCACCAGGTACTTGATGGAAAGAGGTGTATCCGGCCCTTAACAAGAGAAACAATATCTGAAGTGTTTGGAGCATTGTCTGTGTGTTAGACAATGAGCCAGGTTACCTTCTGTTTTTTTATCTTTTTTTCTTAGTCCTCACAAAAGCCCCTTGCGAGATTTGTTATTATCTTCACTTCATAGAGAAGGAAAAGTAGTCTTTACACACTTATCCAAGGTTGTGACGCCGTGGAGAACCTCAACCTAGTTCTGTCTGCCTTGAGCCTGTTCTTCTGGTCACATCACTTCCCGCCCCTGTATTGTATCCTCAGGGATAAGACAGAACAGAGTTTGAAAAGGGTTGCTCAGAAATGTTTGCTGAGTGAATGAATGAATAAATAAATGAACCATGAGCCAAAGCAGTAGATTGCCCTTCCTTCTTCATATCATGTGTGCCCCATGATGTTGTTGCCTGGTTGGCTCCCTACAGGGACAACAGGCTCCTAAAAGGTCTACTACACATGTGTACACCTCCCTGGTTTCTGCCTTATCTTAGCTATTATACCATCTTTTTATTTAAAAAAATTAAAAATAAATCCTTCTTATTTATTATTATTTGCAAGCCGGGAGAGAGAGAGAGAAAGAGAAAGAGAATGGACACACCTGGGTTTTATCTTGGGTACATCTGACTTAGCCGCTCTCCAGGTGCATGTGCACCATTCTATGCCCCTGGCTTTACATGGTTACTGGGGATTACCATCTGCGCTGTCAGGTTCTTTAAGCAAGCGCCTTAACTGCCAAGCCCACTCTCCAGCCCCTTTTTGTTTGCTACCCCCCCTTTTTTAGTAAGCAGACTGGATGTTAAAGATTCTTCATTGTTCTATCTATCTCTTGGGTCTAGCATAGCCTCTGGGTTCAAAGAAGGTGGCAAGTGTTATATTTTGTTGAACTAAATGGTTTTCAGGATGGTTGTTGTGAATAAAATATATTCGTGAAAGCAGAAACCATGCTTAAAGCACTCTCTACTTTGAGGGGAGAATTCAGGCCCCACATATCAGTCATACAGATGTTTGTAATGGGCGGGCCCTCCTTAGTATGGGCAGTGTCACCTCTGAGTGAGTGACAGTGGGTTCCTGGATTCCCAAACAGATTTGTGCTCTTCTTATATATAAAACAGATACCCTTAAGGCATATGGGACCATATATAGTGTGTGTGTGTGTGTGTGTGTGTATATATATATATATATATATATATATATATATATTCATATAGATATGATTAGGAAAAATATTACAGCATGATGGAAGGACAGTAATGGAAGAAAGGCCAAGTAGCACTTCCTGATGCTGATCCTAAGACAGGAATTCATGTGAAAAAGGCTTACCACAGGAGGGCAAGGAGGGGAGAAGTGATGCCCAAAGGGAGATAATGACCTTCAGCTTGACCTTGGGAGAGCGTGAATACTATTACAGAACTGCTTTCACCAGAAGATAAGCATTTTTTTTGGTTGTTTTTTCGAAGTAGAGTCTTATTCTAGTCCAGGCTGACCTGAATTCACTATGTAGTCTCAGGGTGGCCTTGAACTCACGGTGATCCTCCTATCTCTGCTTCCCGAGTGCTGGGATTAAAGGCATGTGCCACCACGCCCAGTGGTAAGAAGCCTTTTTATAGCATTGGGTCATTCAGCCATGAGCCCTTGGCTCATGGACTTGGGTTTATGAGGAATTAGCTTCCCAGGTAGCTGCTCGCATGGGCTGGCTGAGGACAAGTCCCAGAGCTGGTGTCAGTTCTCAGCCTCAGAAGCCCATACTGCAGGCTGGCGTGGAAGGCAGCAGCCAGAATGGAGATGAGGACAGATTCCCCTGGTGTCTTCTGCAGCATCGTGACCACTTGTGTTGCTTTGTAGGGGTCCTTTTAGTGCTGTTTCCAGTTTCACAGATTTTGGCCAAAACAAATAAACAAGCAAACAAACAAACAAACAAAAACACGTACAATAAAGTGGTGTTTTTACTTTGTGGTTTAAGTATCTCTGATATCTATTTCCAGAACTTTTCCCGGAAAATTTCCTCTTTCTAAAACTAAAACTCGGTCCCCAACAAACACCAACTCACAATTTTCTTCTCCACCAATCCTGGCAAACACCATTCTTTTATTTTTTCTCTATGAGTTTGACTAGTCTAGGGACCTCCTAAAAATACATCCATATACCATTTTTTTTGTCACTGGCTTATTTCATTTTTTTTTTTATTTGAAAGAGACAGAGAGAGAGAGAGAATGGGCACTCTAAGGCCTTTTCAGGCACTGTGAATGAACTCCAGATGCATGTGCCCCCTTGAGCGTATGTGTGACATTGCGTGCTTGCATCATTTTTGCATCTGGCTAACTGTGGGACCTGGAGATTTGAACAAGCGTTCTTGGGCTTTGCAGGCAGGTGCCTTAACTACTAAGCCACCTCTCCAGCTCAGCTTTTTTTATTTTTATATGATATGTTCAGGTTCATTCATGTTGTAACATGTGTGAGAATTTCCTACTTTTAAAAGGATCAATAATATTCCATTATGTGCATCATACATGCCCTATTTCATTTATTCAGCCATCTGCCAATGGACGTTTGGATAGCTTTCAACTTTGGCTATTGTGAATAAACCTGTAGTCTAGGGATCTGCAAGTATTTGTAGATTCCTCTTCTTTTATGCTGTGCTGCATGGGAATCTTAAGGAGAGGGGTCACCACGGGAGGTTCTGAGTCCTCCTGACACGAACCTTAACTTGACTGGTATCTCCATGGCATAAAATGACTTTAGTGGAGGTGGGAGATGCTTTGCACCTAGTCAAGAAAGACTTCTGGTTGGGGAATAAGCATCTTTTGGATGGTTGATTGGATGTTTCAAATTTCATTTAAAGAAAACCACAAGAGAAAGACAGAGTTAGATCTGTGAGCTTTCAGGAGTGTTATTCCTTGTTCTTGCTCAGCAGACAGGGTGTACATCCTCTGGTCACCTGTTGCTTGGGGCACCTCTCTGGCCTGTTTCATTCTCTGTGGCTTGCCTGAAACTTAGGAGAAACCATGCGGCTGTAGCTGGGCTCATCAACTGATTTTTTTAAAAAATATTTTTATTTATTTAAGACAAGAGAGAGAATGGGCATGCCAGGGCCTCCAGCTACTGCAAATGAACTCCAGACACATGTGTCACCTTGTGCATCTGGCTTACGTGGGTCCTGGAGAATCGAACTGAGGTCCTTTGGCTTTGCAGGCAAACACCTTAACCGCTAAGTCATCTCTCCAGCCCTCATCAACTGATTTTGAATAAAGGAATGAAGAAGTGAGGAATGCACTTAAGAGTATATAGACTGTATTGGACTTTAGCCAACAGTCTGCAGCATACTCATTTGCTTTCAGAGTAAGCAAAGGACATCTCCCCAAGGAATAAGCAGGAGCGGGGTGTCCATGTCCTCTTTATTCCTCAGGCCTACAGAAGCAGGGCACCTCAAGCTCTCAGGACAGCAAACTCTCTTCTTGCCTGTGCCTTGACACATGTGAGGACATTGAAAAAGCAATGCTTACCTGTTGCCTCTCTCAGGGGACTTGTGAAGCTGAGTGGAATGGAATATTCTGAGCCCTTTAATCTTGTAGCAAGAAAGGAATTTTATGAGCATAATAATAGGCCGTCCTTGGTACATGAAGGACCTGCTCAGTACCCATAGTTAGTGGGGGCATTAATTTTGAAGGGTGTTCTTTCTTTCACCCTAACAAATGGTGAATTTATGCAACTCTGCGTTCCTCGCTGATACAAGGTATTTAACAACAAAGGTCGATGATAATGGTAACAATCATGATGCTTGTTGGCAATAATGATACTATCAGCCAATGTGCATTGTTACTTAGTCTGAGATTCCACATTGAATACTCTACTTGAATGCTCTTGAAGTGGGGTCTGTGGGGAGTCCAGGAAAATCCTTGGACCCCAAACTCTAAGTTTGTGTTTGTATTGAACCAAATAATTGACCAAACAAAACTGAGAAGGATAATTATTAAATTACTATATTTATTTAAGGATGTACAAAACCAAGGGAAGGAAAGTGAATACACCCAGGTGGTCTGAGAGCCCATGTGGTGGGCCTGGAAGAAACATGAAAAGAGATTTAGAGAGAAAAGGAGAGAAAGTACAGAAAACTCCTGCCATGTGGAGGTCAGGAGGAGGTAGAGAGGGGTCAGGGGACAGGTACCAGAGCCTGGAGATTCGGGAGCAATGAACAGGCCACCAAGAAAGGCTTGTCCCCTGGCACACATCTACTTATAACCTTATTGTGGTGGCTTCACCTTCCAGCTCAGGTGAGCCAGAGTGAGGGCTGATTGGTCTGGGCTAGGGACTGGCTCAGAAAGAAGAAAGCCATGACACCAAGTTCTGGGGTCTGAACTTGACCAACCACAAAGTCAGGACTAGGTTTAAATTCTAGGAAAGGAGACCTCTCTCCCAGGAGGAGTTCAGGTTGTTTGTGGAGAAACAGGTCTAAGGAGTTCCTTTAGGCAAGAGATAAGAAGTCAGATCATCCTTTGCTCTCTAACGCTAAGGGCAGATTCCCACCTTTACATTCAGGGGCCCAGTCACCCTAACAGCCTAACAACGCTGCCTGACTCCCTGTCATTCTCCTCCATCCCTTATGACATGGTTAACGCTGTAGTTGCACCAACTCTAAAGATGGGGAACTTGAGCTCCAAAGGGATCACATGGTAGAGTCAAGGGCATACCATTGGGAAGGGACAGAGTATTATAGAAGTGATGGCTATGGGTGCATTAGAAGAAAATCCTTCCTAATCAAAGTGTTGGCTGAATCTTAACCATAAAGGGAAGGGATGGATTTCCGGTGGCTTGTGTTCTGGTGTGTGTGTGTGTGTGTGTGTGTGTAGTGTATGCACTTGTCTGTGCAAATGCACGTGTTCTATGTGCACATGTGTATAGGCAAGAGGAGGTCCAGCATCCTTCTCCATAATTCCGCTTGAGACGGAGCCTCTCACTGAGGCTGGAACTGCTGTTTTCAGTTACACTAGCTGACCAGGAAGTCCCGGTGATTCTCTAGTGATTCTAGGTGATTCTCTGCCCCCCCCCCAAGGTCTCTTATCAGCCTAAAGCTCCCAATTTGGCTCAGCTGGCTGGCCAGTGAGCCTCAGGGATCTTTCTATCTCCACCTCCCAAGCACTTAGGATTATTGGCACACACCATCATCTCCAGCAGTTCTACATGGGTACTGGTGACCAAAGTCACGTCCTCATGCTTGAAAGACAAGACAAGCACGTTACCACCCGAGAGATCTTTCCAGCCCCCAGAAAGATCTTTTGTAAAGGGAAGCGTTTATTTGCTCTGGAGGGTCTAAAAGGTTACGGAGGATGGGGAAATAGGGCATTCCGTGCAGATGTTGGGGTGTGATATACATTGTCTATTTAGAATTGTGACTGGGCGTTCAGGGATGTTGGATGGAGGAGGCATAGTAGGTAAATGGAGAAAAGAAAATTGGGGCAAATAATGGAAGTTTGAGCGCTATTTTATTTTTATATTATATTTATAAATGGCCAGAGAGACATTTGGGAAATGGTGTCCTCAAGTAAAGAGTAGTGAAGGGTGAGCGAGTCCCCACTGTCTGAGAAGACCAGATGACCATAATTTATGTAAGTGTAGCCACACTCACAGTTCCTCAGCGAATGGAATATGTCGTTGGTACCAGAAATAAAGGTGGCCAGAGACTTTCTGCAACTCAACCCTAAGCACGTCCCAGAATTCTCTTCCTGTGGTGTACCCTCCAAGAGAGTAGTCCCCCACTGTCCTCAGGGTAGAGTCCAGATCGTTGGCTTGCTGACCAGCTCCCTCAAGGACTAGGGCCCATCTTATCCCATTCTCTCCTCAACCTCTCTGAGCCTTGTGCAATGTGCAGAACACACACTGTGGCTTCTGTCACTTGTACCTGCCCCTCCCCTTTCCTCCTGTGTCTTCAGGCTTTCAGCACCATGGCTCAATACTGCACAGCCTATAACATGGGTTTATTGACCGTTCCCCAAAGCTTGCAGCCTCCTCAAGGGCTGGGGCATTTCTATCTCTCCAGCTTTTTGCAAAGAGCTGGCCATGGGAGACTTATGGGCAAATAAGTGATTTAATCTCCACGCTGTCACTCCCCTCCCCTCCCCTCAAAAAGAAGGGAGTGTGTGGATAGGTGGAGAGATCAAATGTCATCTGTGTTCAGTCCTTTTGAAAGGTACTTTTTCTCCTGTCTTGCTTCACCCCCTGACTCTCTATCCCCCTTCCTCTCCCCTGTTCTTTCATTCTCCTTTCTTTTACTTGATGAAACATTGGGACCACTGGGAAAGAACACCCAGTGACAGAGACCTTGATTAACTTTCTTCTCTCTCCTGGTCTCTTGCCCTCCTTGCCATTGCTGCCAAGCCCTCTTAATCTTTTTCAGTGAGGAAGTGGGATTTTTAGTGGACCAGGGAGATGCTTATGGTCTACCACATTGTGATGAAGCAATGGAGGAACTGAACGTTTTCAGAAGGACTTGTGAATCAAATGGAGGATTCTGGGCTGTCTCAGGAGAGGGGCCTATGTGAACAGAGAGCCTTTGAGGTCACTTTAACCATCACAGAGCCCACGACATGGGCAAAGGAGAGGCAACACATGTAGTCAAGAGAGATCTGAGACTTTGTTCTGTCATTTGAATATAAGCACAGGTTGATTTTTCTGACCTCATCAAGAGCCTGGGCCTCAGTCCATTTGTGCTGTTAGAACAAAAAGACTATAGGTTGACTAGTTTATAAGCAACATAAATACATTTCTCACTAACCTGGAGGCGAAGAAGTCAAAGATCGAGGTGCAGGTAGATTCCATATCTGGGGAGCCTTGCTTCCTGCATGGGTGTTGTCTCACTTGGTGCTTGTGTGATGCCAAGGGTCAGGGATCCCTCTAGGGTCCATTTGTAAAGGTACTAACCCATTTATGACAGGTCTACCCTCATGGCCTGACCACCTCCCAAAGGCCTCCCAATACCAATAGCATCACCCCGGAGGTTGGGATTTCAGCACGCAGTGTTTGGAGCATACAAACCTCTAGTCTCCACTCAGACTGAATGGAGAGCTCTGAGTCTTTATGAAGAGTGATTCTTTACATTTGTGGCAAATCCATTACTACAGCACTCTGCCCGGGGAACTGTCATTTACTGATGTGTATTGAGTGCTTAACTTGTGGCAGACCCTAGGCTAAGTCAGCAGTTTTACACGGATTATTTTCCTCCATTCCTGTGGCCAATTCTGTGACCGCGTTCATTTTACAGTTGCATGTCTTTTCCTGGGGAGATAATAAAAGTCTACTGACTCCAGATAGGACACCAATGACAGACCAAAGAAGAGTTTTTACCCAAGTCTAGCTTGGTGAACCAAAGGACTTATTGGGGTTACTTACGGGAGCATGGGAGAGGGGTACGGGAGCATGGGCTGCATCACCCAGCATAGATGACAAGTGACCCACTTGCAGGCAGTTCCACGGGAGAGTCTCACCTCTCTCCCAGCAATTGTTTCCTGCTTATGTGACCTTGGGGGAGGGGGAGGCTTGAGGATCTTGTAACTTTAAAAAAACCTTTTAATTGACAACTTCTATACTTACAGACAATAAAGTATGATAATTCCCTCCTCTCACCCACTTTCCCCTTCATAATTCTGCTCTCCATCATATCCCCCGTTAGTCTCTCTCTTAATTTGATGTCATCGTCTTTTTCTTCTATTATGAGGGTCTTGTGAAAGCTAGGCTCTGCAAGGTCATGGATGTCGAGGCCAATTTCTGTCTGGGCAGTTGCATTGTAAGGAGCGGCACCCTTCCTTTGGCTCTTCCATTCTATCCGCCCCCTCTTCCGCAATGGGCCCTGAGCCTTGGAGGGTGTGGTGGTTTGATTCAGGTGTCCCCCATAAACTTCAAGTGTTCTGAATGCTAGGTTCCCAGCTGATGGCAACTTGGGAATTAACACCTCCTGGAGGCAGAGTATTGTGGGGGCGGGCCAATTTCTGTTAGAGCCAGCTTCTCCTTGCCAGTGTTTGGCACACTCTCCTGTTGCTGTTGTCTACCTTATGTTGACCAGAGAGTGATGTCCACCCTCTGCTCATGCCATCATTTTTCCTGCCATCATGGAGCTTCCCCCTCGAGCCTGTAAGCCAAAATAAACCTCTTTTTTCCCACAAGCTGCTTTTAGTCGGGTGATTTCTGCCAGCAATGTGAACCTGACTGCAGCAGAGGGTGTGACAGAGATGTTTCAGTGCTGGACACTCCTCCATCACTTCTTCTCAGCACTATGTTGCTTTTTGGGTCCTGACACCCCCTCCCTCTTTTGAGCTTCACTCTATCCCAAAGTAACTTGGAACTCACTCTGTAGCCCAGGCTGGCCTGGAACTCATGGCAACACTCCTTATCTTTGCCTTCCAAGTGCTGGAATTACAGACATCAGCTGCTGCCATGCCTGGCTTCCTGAGACATGTAAGTTTCCTAATAAGCCTCTCTCCTCCCTCAGGGAGTGTATGTTTCAATTCGAAGACATGGCTGTACCTCAGCATTAAGGAGACCTAGGCAAAGGTGATTCTATCTTGGCCAAATTCACAGAGCTGGTGGCCAAAGATGATGTCTGAAATACCAACCTCTTCTCTAAATACTTTTCTAAGCATGAACACTCAGAACCTTTAAGATTGGGGTTATGGCATGATTCTGCCTATATTTGAAATAGAAATTTGGTTGTCAACATAGGGTTAATTGAAAATATGTCATGGCATGATGGTAACATAGGCAGGAAAATCTTTGGTTGGTTGGTGTTTGGGTTTCAAAGTACTAAGTTCTGTCCAGAGATTTTTCCCTTCATGATTTAAACATGGCTTTCCATTGGATAAGCAAAATCTATGATGAGAAATATTAGTGTTTCTAGATCTTTATCTAAATCATAACATTTGGTACACTATCTTGAATTTACATATCAAAGTTATTGAAAGTGAAATGATAAATAACTCATGAAGGCAAAAATGGCTAAAGATAGTGGGATAATAA
Organism: Orientallactaga sibirica; assembly: GCA_036365145.1. Taxonomy (NCBI): domain Eukaryota; kingdom Metazoa; phylum Chordata; class Mammalia; order Rodentia; family Dipodidae; genus Orientallactaga; species Orientallactaga sibirica. Next base: position 2,520,070 of record JAEOAD010000011.1, read on the forward strand.
GATCTGATGCTGCATGTGTTTAAATTCAGAAACCAATATTTTCTCTCTGAGAACCATCAAATCAAATATGTGTTTGTTTCCAGGTAAAACATCGGAATCAAAACTACTGTTCTCTCTGAGATGTTGGTATTCCCTTCAAATCCTCGAACTTGTCAAGGGGAAGACCAGAATGACTTAGTTAACAGACAGCTTTCACATCTTCTCTACTGAGAACTTATTCTCTACTTAAGTGATGATGGTGTTTCAAATCTTGTTCACCCTTCTGACTGTCTTGGTGGTCTTGGGAGCTACAGCCTGCTCTCTTGCTAGATTCTCTTTCCCCTACATTTGATAGCAGATTGCTCAGGATGTTTCGATTGTTCTTGAAAGATTCATCTTGGGTTCAATTCTTGCCAGTGGTACCTATGAATTAGAATGATATACTATCTTTTTAATTCTTTTTTTTTTTTTTTTAATTTGAAAGAGACAGAGAGAGAGAGAGAGAAGAGAAAGAGAGAATGGGTGCACCAGGGCCTTTTCAACCACTGTGAACGAACTCCAGACACGTGTACCCCCTTGTGCACATGTGTGACATTGCGTGCTTGCATCACTTTTGCATCTGGCTAAGTGTGGGACCTGGAGATTCGAACAAGCGTTCTTAGGGCGGGCAGGCACCTTAACTGCTAAGCTATCTCTCCAGCCTTGAGATACTATTTTTGTGACCTTGTGGATGCTTCATACTTGCTGTGGTCTAGAGATTTCTGTGCAGAATCCAAAAGACATCAACATGCCTTCACTCACAGCCTTTTTTCAGGAGATAAGTTTTAATCAGCTTATCAACTGTGTCCACTGATGTGCGTAAGTGGCAGACTTCTCAGCAAGCACACGTCTGTCTTCCTGGGGAACTATGGGCTACCATGGTTTACTGACCTATAGAAACAAAAATAACCTCAGATTTTTCTTAATGAAATATCAACACATGATTTTACTCATGAGATGTTACATTGATGGGGAGAAACAAAGAGTGGTTCAAGGAATGCTTCTCATAAAAATTTCATACTATGGCTTACAACAAAAGAAAAGGCAGCCATGGGGAATGTAAGGGTGACAATATTGTCAAGTTGAAGGGGAAGTTGAAGGAAACTGAGTGTGAAACATACAGGCAAAGGGATAGAAGATAGGAAGACCAGAGCAGACAGACACAGGACTGAATACTGGAAAATGGACTAAGTCTCCACAGATTTTGAGGTGATAATGCATATTTCTGATTTTTTCCTTGAGTTTTGGGAACCAGAATACTAAGTTAGCATATGCTGTTACTACACTTTCAGGTGCTGTTACAATCTCATAGACTTTTGATTAGATGGATCTTCCTTGATGAGGTGTGGCCACCCTGCTTTCTTTTTATGAAAATAAAATTTTCCTTTCTTGTGAGACTTAAAGATTGTACTTATGGAAAAGAGTGACCTCTTCTTTTTTTAATTTTTAAAGGTGATATTTATTTTGCATTTCTGTTTTTAAAATGTATCCTCTTGCTCAGTGTCAAAAATTAGAAAAAATATATAATTGGAAAATGTAGGAAATATATGGAAAAAACGAAACCATGACTCATGTTCTTAGCATATTTCTCCATTTTGCATCTAGAATAATATGCTGTTTGAATAAATTTAGGGTCCAACTGTGCATTAAGTTTCTTACTCCCCTTTGAAAACTGATCACATAATCATATATATTTTAATTGACTTTTCCATTCTAAGGCTTGGTTTGTATAGATAGTTTCTTCTTAGAGTGAATGAAGGTCACTTGGAGGTTTTGTTATTTGAGGAATGTTGTAAGAAACATTTTAGAAAATAATTTTCTTAAATAAATTTTATTTATTTATTTGCAAGCAGAGAGAGATAGAAGACAGATAGAGAGAGAATGGGCACGCCAGAGCCTCCAGCCACTACAAACAAACTCCAGAAGCATGTGCCCCTTATGCTTCTGGCTTACATGGGTCCTGGGGGAATTGAACCTGGGTCCTTTGGCTTCGCAGGCAAATGCCTTAACCACTAAGCAATCTGTGTAGCCCTAGACACTAATTTTTGGATAGTTGAGGTTTTTTTTTTAAAGCCCAAGTCCTACAAATAGGTAATGATGACGAAGAGTATGTCTTTTAATCATGTTTTGAGGTTCTTTTATCATTTTTCTTGAAGCAAACCCAACAGACTCCTCTTCTGTTTATGCAAGAGAGTGAAAGAGAGTGTGTGTCTGTTTGAATTGGTGCACCAGGGACTCCAGCCACTGCAGTCAAACTGCAGACGCATGTGCCACCTTGTGTGCATGTACGATCTTGTGCGCTTGTGTCATGGTGCATCTGGCTTACGTGGGACCTGGATAGTCAAACGTAGGTCCTGGGGCTTTGCAGGCAAGTGCCTTAGCCACTAAACCATCTCTCCAGCCCTATTAAATTTTTGAATTGATAGCATCCATCCATATATACAATATACCATGATCATAATCTCTCCTTTGCCCCCTCCTCTATCAACTCTTCAATGGAATGCCTTCTTCTTTCTAACTAGTGTCTGGTCTATTTTGATGTCATCATTTTTCCTCCCTGTTATTATGTAGGTCTTGTGTAGGGAGTGTCAGCCCCTGTGAGGTCATGAATACCTCGACCACTGTGTGTTTGAAAGACAGTATTGCAAAACGCTCATCCCCATCCCAGCACCTCTTATGCAGTGGTCTCTGGGCCTTGGAGGGTGTGATAGAGACGTCTCACTTTGTGCTGAACACTCCACTGTCTCATCTGCACTTTTTGATGAGTTTTGAGTCTCCTCAGTGGCCACCTCTATCTGAAAAGAGAAGCCTCTCTAACCCAAAGTGAAAGTAATCTTAATATCTAGGGATAAAAATAAGTATTTAGAGGGCAGTTTGATGGGCATTAAAAATAGGCACTATATACATGTATATATTTCATATTCAAACAAGAGTAATAATTTCTCCCATAGGGCTTATGACCTCCCTAGCCATGGCATTTTGATTAGATTTTTTAGTACCAGACATGAATTTCTTCCTGTGGAGCAGGTCTCAAGTCCAATCAGAGAGCAGATTATTTCCCCCATAACAGACATGGCATCATTGTACCAGTTTGCACATTTGGCCTGGCTGGCTGGGCATAACACTTTCAGGGTTCACTGCTGTTTAAGTCTATCGAAGACTTTTCTCCTGCAACAGGCTTCATAGCTCTTTCTAACACCATGACAGCTGTCAACAGGGAGGAGGCTACCAGCTCAGTTCCAGCTTGATTTCTCAGTGTGCTGCAGCCCAAGCATGTGAAATCTTCCACAAGAGTTTCTTACCATCTGATTACCGATAGCCTTGGCAATAGCCTGTAATATTTTGTTGGTATTAGTGTCTTCTCTGACCAACCAACTCTTTGGAAGGTATCCCAGCCTTGGCCCTGAAATTTTCTTGTAACATTCTATGGCTAATGAACCCAGCATTATCCACCCTACCAGGTACTTCTGCCTAAGCTCTCTCTTTTATAACATATATATATAGCAAAGAAGTAGGTTTCTATATGGCTTATTCATAATCTTATTTATAACATCTTTAATTTTGATTACGCCTTCTCCATCCCCTCCCTCGACCCCACACAGACAATTCCACCTCCATTATTCTGCCCCAATACTTAATCATGTTTTGGTTTATCAGTTCTTGATGCACCGGTTCAGAATTTTGTCTGTATTCATTGATTCATTGAGTAGCATTTGAATGTTTGGCAAGGATCAGAGCTAGATGGCTGGGGTGGGGGGAGCAGTGAAGAGTAAAGGACATAGTTCTTGTTTCCTGGAGCAGTATGCATTCCAATGGAAGACACACAGAGTGAATAATTAAACAAATAATACAAAAGATGTGGGCCAACACTCCCTCCCAGTTGTGATGTCTTATAAACAAGAAATTATAGTATTTTTAAAGAGGGCCAGTTGGTGGACAGGCTCTGAGGAGGGGATATTAAAACTAAAACTGGAAGGCTTTTCAAAAGGTTTATTGTGTACAGAATGGGAAGGCGAACATTGAGGGCAAAGGCTGTGGGAGCAGGACAGGGCTTAGAATGCCCTGGGGATTAGGAGAGGGCTTGTGCATAGGGAGTCAAAGCAAAGAAGGAGTGATTTGGGATGGATGCATGGGCCTTGGTAGACCATTGTAACTGGGAACTTGTCTTTCTGAGGTACAAGTCTCCAGCAGCCAATGGGAGGAGAGCCAGGGTTTAAGCCCAGGTTTGAAAGGAGAACGCAGGTGCGGCGTGGTGAGGATCGATTATTCCAAGAGGCTGATGACGATGGGTTTTGAACAACCATGCGTGGATTCGACTGTGCTGGGGCTGCTGACATCAGCTACCTAAGGCAATGAAGCACTGTGAAGCTCATGCACAGAAAGCTTAGAGAAATGTGCACACCTTTAAATATGTCTATTTTATGTGCATGTCCAACTTCCCTTATAGGTTATTTCATTACCATAATTTAAAGCCCATTAGTTTCTGTTGCCTTAAAAATATCTTAGCCTTACATTTGAAATACTGCAAAATAAGTCCTCTAAAATAGCATTTTATGCCGCTATGGAGAACGCCAATAATAGGAACGCCAATAATAGTCCGTGCCTAATATGTATGTGAACAAGTACTAAGATATCCAGAAACGAGGGTTGAGGATCTTCGGCTGTTCTGTCCGTGGACATTCAGGTTGCTTACACTATTTATTGTGACCAATGCAGTGAGGAGATCATGTTTCCTATGGATATGTTCAGTTAGAAAGCATGCCTTTGAAAGAATTATTTTACCAAATGAAACTCCAGCACGGTTGTGTACCAATTTGCAGAGTAGACTCTCATCACAGACGGTAGTCGGGTGTCTGCTGTCATTGTTAATTCAGAACATTACTCTGCCTCTTCCACCTTTGCCAGTCTGTTGCTGGAAGATGTGTTCATGGGCATCTCTTCGGTCACTTAGGAGTGGGTCATCTTTCCTCAGAGGAAGTTCCTTGGTTTTCTTTGCCGCACGATTGAGGAATTTCTCAGTGGAGGAGGAGTGGATTCTGGTGGGCTAGGTGAAAACATGTACATGTTATTAACCCCTTTCCCCTTTGTTTATGAATTGGTTAATATCCTCCATCCATGGGTTGTTAGGGTGGTTGACTTTGCCTTGGTATTAGTAGCTTTTTTTTTTTTTACGTGATAGGTAATCACTCTTTGACACCTCAAGTTATAATTTCTTTCTTAAACATTTTTTTATTTGTTTGTGGGGGAGGATGAGCACCAGGGCCTCTTGTCACTGCAAATGAACCCCAGATGCATGCACCACTTTGTGCATCTGGCTTTATGTGGGTATCGGGGAAATGAACTCCAGCCATCAGACTTTGTAAGTAAATGCCTTTAACCACTGTGCCATCTTTCAGTCCTCCAAAATTATATGTTCTTAGTCAATTTTCATTACCTTACGATTAAAAATTTCTTTGGGGGGGCGGTTGGAGATTTAGCTCAGTGGATGAGCACTTGCCTAGCAAGCGCAAGGCCCTGGGTTTGGTCCTCAGCACCAAAAAAAAAAAAAAAAATTATTTGGCAATACAAATGTTTTTAAGCTTAGATAAAATATTTTTACCCATTGATTTTACGATTTCTGGCTTGAGATCATATTCATAAAAGGCTTTCTCAGCTAAATAAACTCATCCAGCTTTGTTTTCTCTCAATAAATTTAAGTGTAAACTTGTCACACACCCAAAATGCATTCTGCTTCTTCTTTGTGTGGCATTTGATGAACAGAGTGTTGGGTTCTTATTTTAAATTTTTATTAGTTATGGACATGCCTAGTATGTAAACACCACATTTTGGTACCATCCTTTCCCTCATCCCTGTCCCTTTTCTGAAGGGGCTCTCCTCGTCGGGGATGCATGTCATCCCCATGGGGATTGTGGGTTGTACATTCTGGGTGCAGCAGTCCGTTATTGGGGAGAGGCAATGTCTCTGTGCATAATGTCCCAACTTGTGGCTCTAACAATCTTTCTGTCCCCTCTTCTGCAAAATTCTCTGAGCCTTGTTGGGTTTGTTTTAAGTCTACTTCACTGATGGGCTCTTAGGAGCCTCTGGCTCTCTGCTTTGGTAGGTGTTGAGTGTCCTCAGTGTCTATCTCCTTCACCCTTGTGTTGATATCAGGCTCACCAAGAAAGCAGCACACTTGCTCATTTCCCCAGTTCCTCTGTGGTTTCAACTGGGGCCGGGGTGAAGTGCGCTGTCGTTTATCTCCTCAGGCTCTGTTCCCGTCTGAAAAAGAGAAGCGGATTCTCCAATGGAGAGGGATTCTTTTTATCAGAAGTTCATTTTGGAAATTTGACTCTGTATAAGAAGAATGCTCTGTATCTTTGGCATCTTTCTTTTTGAAATTAAAAAAGTGTGTGGTATGTGCATATGTGTGTGTGCATTTTCATGTGACTGCATGCACGCGTGTGTGTGTGCATGAGTGTACGTGCATGTGCGTGTGTGCACGTGGAGGCCAGATATTGTGTCAGCTGTCTCCTCTGCCTTTCTACATCTCTCTCTTTCTCTCTCTCTCATTTTTTTAGACAGGGTCCCTTACTGATTCCACAGCTTACAGAGTGAGCTAATTCTAACTAGCCCATAAGTCCCAAGGATCGCCCTCTCTTTTCCTCCTCAGTGCTGAGGATTACACGTGCACGCCTCTTCCCCCACACCTGACAATGCCCCGTATCCTGGAGATGGGATCTCAGGCCCTTATGCTTGCACAGTGAGCCCTTTATCCACTGAGCCATATTCCCGGCCCTTGGTATAATATCTTTGAGGACTTCATAGCTTTATGCATTCCTCTGGATCTACAGCATACTTTCCAAAAAGCTTGCCTGTTAATTCCTGGGAAGTGTCTTCAATGTACAGATGCTGGTTGAATGGGGCCAGCTGGGGCTCGAGAGTTACTTAGTTGTTGCATGTTTTCTCCTGGTGCTGGAACTCCAACCCCGAGCCTTGTGCGTACTGGGCAAGTGCTCTACCATTGAACTACAACCCCATCCTTATAGCCAGTCTTTCTGGATGCCATTTCTTTTGAGAACTGTGCTTATGTATAATAAATGTGTACTGTATATATGTATATGTATAATTTTATTCAAGTTTTTAGATTTGTTGGTAGATGAATTATTTTCTAATGGTTGCATCCTTGCATATTTTTAGTAGCTCATTTCTTCTTTTGCTTATGTCTTTGATTTTTCTCTTTGATTGGATTAATTCATGGTTTATCTACTTTATTGTCTTTTCTCAAACAGCCAGCACTTAGCTTTATGTTTTTATTGTGATGTTTCTGTGTTTTTAATGACTTGATTTCTGCTTTGATCTTTCTTATGCCCTTCTTCCTGCTTCTTCACTTTCTTGCTTCTTAAAACGATTTCTTGTCGCTTATTTTCTTTCTTGTTTAGTTACTACAGTATTTAAGACTCTGAAATTTACTTTGAGTCTACTTTGGCCAGTCTCCATGTATTTTGATATGTGCTGGTTTTATTGTTGCAATTTTGTAAAATTCTGTAATTGCTATTTTGCTTTCATTTTTGACCCAAAACCTATTTCCAAGCAGTTTGAATAATTATTTTGTTCTACTTTTGAAATTAATTTATGGTTTGTTGTAATGTGTGAGGAGCCTATAATGTATATTATTAATTTCCTTTCTTGGAAATTTAATGATTTTTTTTGGTTGTGTCATATTGGTTGATTGTATAACTATTTTGTGGGCATTAGAAAAGGAACTGAATTCTTTGCAGAAACATGAACAAAGCTTTCTTAGTGATTTTAATACTATCAATCAAGTCCTCTGCTTTAACGCTTATTATTATCATGAGTAGCATATGCTATTATTTTCTTTGGTTCTCATATCTTGAATTTACAATAGTCTCAGTGAGCACTCGCCTTTTGTTTTCTTGAGACAGGGTCTTGCTGCATTACCCAGACTGGCCTCCAGTTTCTAGATCCTTCTGCCTTAGCCTCTTGGGTGCTGGAATTACAGACACACGACCCCCTATACTCAGTTTGCAACAGATATTTTCTTTGTAATGTTTGATGCTATGTAATTCAGACTACTAACATTTTGGCATTGATATTATTGTGGTTTTGTGCTGTCTGTCAATTTAAAAGTAATATTCTTCAAAAGATAGTGTAATGTTCCTTCTTTTACTGAGTCCAATTTAATAATCTACGAATAATTTCTGCTTTCATTATCTTTGATTTATTTTTTTCTGGTGCATTTTTCCATCATTGAGTTGGAGCTTTTCTGATAAACAACAAGCACTCACTTTCATTGTTTTGGGCTTCATGTCGAAAATCTTTCACTGCTGAGTTCATCCTGTCTCTGCGCGGTGTTTAATCTCCATTGTTAACTTTGCTGGATTTAGAATCACCTAGAAGACACAATTCTGGGCATGCGGGTGAGGGTATTTCTAGAATGGAAAGACCTATTCTGAATGTGAATGATATCATCTCATAGATTGGGGTCCCAGACTGAATGAAATGGAAAAAAAGATGGAAAGAAAGCTGAGCTCCAGCATTCATCTTTGCTTCCTGACTGTGCGGTATGACCAATACCTCCTGCCTCCACAATTATGCTTCCTCAGCAATGATGGACTGTACCCATGGACTATAAGCCAAAATGATCCCTTCTTTGCCTAAGTTGTTTTTATCAGGTATTTTGTCACAACAATGAGAAAGAAATTAAAATATTACACTTTAGTTTTCATTGATATCTATGCCTTTATATCTGTTATTACTATGTTATTAGTACTCCTGGTTGGTACTGGAAAGGCTAGACTCCGCTTTTCTTTTTTTAAAAAAAAAATGTTTAAATTGGGCCGGAGAGTTTAGCAGTTGAAGGTGTTTGCTTACAAAGCCTGATGTGTTGGGTTTGATTCACCAGTACCTACATAAAGCCAGATAAACCAAGTGGCACATGTATCTGGAGTTTGTTTTCAGTGGTTGGAGGTCTTGGCATGTCCATACTTAACTCACTCTGTCTTCCCTCTCAAATAAATAAGTAAATAAATAAATATCTTTATAAAAGTTGTTGAAATTTTAAAAGCTTAATTTAAAATTTTAAACATTTTTATAGTGGCATTTACACAATTTTAAAGATTCAATTTTATTTTTTTAAACTTCATCTATAATTTCAAATAATTTCATCTCATACTTTCTCATTTTTGACACTGAAGCTTTTGGTTAATCGGATTGGATCCAAGCAGTATCTACAATGTCTCATTAGCTTCAGCCCTCCTGAGACCTGGTGTGTTGGGGAATGCCACGACCTTCATCCTTGTCTTCTTGTTTCTTCTTTCTTCTTCCTCTTTCTTCGTGACAGTTTCTTCACCTTATTTTTCTCCTTTTATGTTGGGGTCCCCCCTAGGGCCGGCCCAGGAGGGACGGCAGGGTCTCTGCCGAGTTGGGGGAGAGAGGTACAGAGTCACGACACAGACTCTGGGAGTTGGGTTGAAGCAGCAGAGGGCGAGCTGCTTGCTGTAAATTCGTTTATTGAGGAAGTACACGGAGTTTAAAGGGGCTTGACTGGCCAATCATTTTATGGAGTGGTCCCTTTTTGTGACCAATGACAGCCTGTCTCCAGACAGATCATCTCGTAGCAGGTTTCTCGCGAGCATAGGACTGTAGCTATTGTCATGCCAGGCCTGCGCAGAACGCCATGTTCACAGAAGCCACTTCCTGGTTTGTCTGCCATGCGGTCTGGCTAGGGCCAGGCCTGCATTGTGCCATATATATCCTCCTTTTTGTTTTTATTATTGGCAACCCTGGGAGGCATGGTTCTTTGCTAAGCCATTGTTGAACCCAGGCCCCAAGGGATCATCACATGTGACGGTGCCTGTCTTAGGTTGCCCCATCTCCTGGGGTCTTACCCGTCATTGACTAACCCGCTGTGGTAGTTTGAATATATGTCCCCCAATATATTCAGTATTTTATTAGTTATAGTTTGCATCTGCAATCACCTTGCTAGAGGCAATGCCACTGGGGGCTGGTCTTAAGGTGTGGTGATGGTTTGAGATTCCATTGTAAAGATATGCAAATGTGCCTAGCAGGAGTTCCTGAAGTGTGCTGGGCTTTTGGCTGTAGTTTTGCTCTGTGTGTTGTGGTGGCTGGCTTGGCTTTTGCTCTCTCTTGCCTGGTCCTGTGAAGAGCAGGCCGCTTCTCCTGCCTTTATGGAACTTCCCCTGGATCTGTAAGCTTCAATAAATAATATCCCTTCCTCCATAACTGTGCCTGGTCTGGAAGTTCATCTCAGCGAACCTGAAGCTGTCTGCTACACCCGCCAATCTGGTGAGAAAACCCAAGGGGTGTGGCTGTCGCCTAGGAGGCATGGGAGGGCCAAGTGGTGGTGGCTCTGTGGCATGTGAACGGTCCCAGCAAGCTAGAATCAACTATAGAACCTGAAAAATACTGGAGTAGGACAGGTGGCTAGGTGACTGTTGTGAACTCACCCTAGTGTCATAATTAGTAGCATTGAGTGTCCTTAATGGTAGCAGATCAATGTAATCAAAGAAGTTGCAAAGGAATTTATGGCTGGTTGGAGGGTAGCATTACCATAAGAGGCATTAATAAACAAAAAAAGCAAAGGTTTGGCTAAGGAGAAGTACTTGCTTGAAGGGAGAGGAATACAGTGAAATGGAGTGGCTAAAATAAAGCCTAAGAAAAGCGTGGGAATCTAGGCCCACTGCAACAAACAAGTATGGCCTAAGAATTGTCCAAAATGGTTTCTTGGAAGTGGCAGTAGGAGAAAAGGAGATAAAAGGAGGAAAGGGGGAGTAAGTTTAAAGTCCCGTATCCGACTTGAGGGGTTTGGCATCATCCTCTTCATCAAGGTTGATCCCTGAGTCAGTGGCTGGACGGATGTTTCTGGCAGGGATCTGTGAAGTTTCTGGAAAGACACAAGCATACCCTCGGCCCTGCGTTAAAACTTTTATTTTATAATTAGTTCCTTTCGGGTCCAGTTAGTTTTCTCCACAATGGCTTGTCCTTGTGGGTTATAGGGGATCCCAAGGGAGTGTTTTATTCCCCAAGATTCCATGAAGGATGTGAATTGGGCAGATGTGTATGCAGAGCCATTATCAGTTTTAATTGACCAGGGCACGCCCATGACCAACACTTTTACACATGATTTCTGACTTAGGTGGATGTAATAGATGGTCTCCTTCAACCTTCTTGAGTGGTGGTCTCTTGTCAGGGAATCTAGTGATCTCAGGAATGCTCTCTCCTTTCATGTTTCAACTGTGTGGCCTTCATAACCGCACAATCCTGTCTGTGTCGTCCCATTCTGAGATGTCACTGGGGTGCTTCTCAATGTTGGTTGTGTTTTAGTTACTCGTGTCTGGTTGTGTCATAATTGTCACACTCAGACTTGACGACCGTGAAGATTTTCTTTTGTTGTCTCACTGACTCTAGTTTCTACCTTAACTTTCTTAATTCATTTTTGGGCTGACAAATTCCAAGTACCTGGTGTTTGCTTTGAGCATCTAATGATGTCTCTTTGGTTACTTTGATCCAGTTTTCACACATTTCTGCATCCCTCTCGAATCTCTAGCTTGTTTTGTCCATTTTTATTGTTGACTTGGCTCATTGTATTCTTTTTGCATTCTGTGGGGGACTTGTTTCTTTAACTTGTTTTCTGGGTCTTTCTTGCTGTTTGTTTTCATAGTTTAGGTTTTGAATTTTTTTTTCTGTTTTAATGATTTTTCATTTTCCTTGAGATTTCAAATGATGGCTGTCCTACTTTTTTTTCTGTCTTCTGGAGTCAACCTTCATAAATCATATGGTCTTAGAGATACAAACTTATAATCCATTTAAACACGATTTACTTTTCTTTGTTTTGCCCCCAGGAGTATTATTTAGGCCTCCTTCCTACCTTTCTATTGTCATGTTAACTCATTTAGACACAGTACTGTACATTTTCTGATATATTCCTTATTCTGAAATCTTCTGGTTTTTCTTTGATATGTAACTTGTTTTCTTTTCTTTTCTTTTCTTTTCTTTTCTTTTCTTTTTTTTTTTTCTTTTCTTTCCTTTTAATTTTCCTTTTCCCTTTCCCTTTCCTTTTTTCCTTTTCCTTTTCCTTTTTTCCCTTTTCCTTTTCCCTTTTCCCTTTTCCCTTTTCCCTTTTCCCTTTTCCCTTTTCCCTTTTCCCTTTTCCCTTTTCCCTTTTCCCTTTTCCCTTTTCCTTTTCCCTTTTCCCTTCCCTTCCCTTCCCTTCCCTCCCTCCCTCCCTCCCTCCCTCCTTCCTTCCTTCCTTCCTTCCTTCCTTCCTTCCTTCCTTCCTTCCTTCCTTCTTTCTTCTTTTTTTTTTTTGAGGTAGGGTTTCACTCTAGCCCAGGCTGACCTGGAATTGTAGTCTCAGGGTGGCCTTGAACTCACATTGATCCTCCTACCTCTGCTTCCTGAGTGCTGGGATTAAAGGTGTGCACCACCATGCCATGCTTTGTTTTCTTTCTCACCATCAAATCTCCCATAGAGCCAGCAATGATGGCTATCTTTAGGTTAATATCACTTTTCAGTGATTTATTCCTTTGGCAACTTGGGGGTAAGAAAGAGTAGGCCTGTGGTTTATTGTCAACAGAGGATTTTACTTTTGTAGGCTTTGAAATATATATATGTATTTTTCCCAATTATTTCATCATGTCTCAGAACCAGTGATTTGAATACATACCATTTCTCATTATGGGATGAGGGCTCCAAATTATTTCCCACCCTACCCACACTGCTTCACTGTCTAGCCATATTGGTAAGTAGTCCTCTTGAAACAAAACAAAACACTGAAATATGTGTGACTTCTCTGAGGTATGAGCTCAGAAGCATTTTTATTCCCTTCCCCACCCTGTAACTCCCTTTCGTTTTACAAATAACAATTTCAATTACAAAAGTAATACAGCCTGGTTGTATAAATCTCCCAAAGAATTTTAAAATACCCACAGAAAGAAACAAAAGCCCCTTATAATCCCACCACGTGGGAATAACAACTGCTTACTTTTCTGACATATACTTTTAGTCTTCTTGTCTATTCGCCTATGTGTGTGTTCATATTATGAGGATAATATATGAGCAGTTTGGAAACCTTTTTGCTTTTTCTTAGCAATATATTGTAGCAATTTTCCCAGGTGGCTAAATATTCTTTTTATTATTAATTTTAATAACTGCATGGCACTTCCCCCCTTGTGCTTACCTGTCTTTCTTAGTTACCTGTAAAGAAATGTCGTGCATAATAACTAAACAAAAGGTCATAGTGCAGAATGTGTTAAGGCATGCACGTGAAATAAATGTAGAGTTGATTTATTATGGGAAGCTATTGGGGAAATAGTGGGTGGTCTTAGTACCCCTCCTTACATATGTATACACACATATACTTATGTAAGCACACATTACTCTTTGTGAGGGCAGTGTGTGTCAGGAGTCTTAAGTTGACTCTAAACTCCTCCCATCCCACAAGTGTGTGACGAGGTGGGGGTTACCCCTTCAGCTTCATTTTTTCTCAACTATGAAACAGGGAAGGGTAAGACCTGCCCTTGCATTATCTTTCACAGCTATATTATCCCTCATAATTTTTTTGTTGTTGTTGTTTTTCGAGGTAGGGTCTCACTCTGGCCCAGGCTGACCTGGATTTAACTATGTAGTCTCAGGGTGGCCTTGAACTCATGATGATCCTCCTACCTCTGTCTCCCGAGTGCTGGGATTAAAGGCGTGCACCACCATGCCTGGCAATGTTTTTGTAATTTTTTTATGAGAGAGAGCATTAGAGAGAGAGAGAGAGAGAAAGAAAGAGAGAGAGAGAGAGAGAGAGAATTAGCATGCCAATTAGGGCCTTCGCTACTAAATTTGAACTCCAGATGTGTGTGCCACTTGTGCGTGTGTGCAACCTTACATGCTTGCATCACCTGTTGTGTCTAGCTTACGTGGGACCTGGAGAGTCAAACATGGGTCCTTAGACTTTGTAGGCAAGCACCCTTAAGGGCTAAGACATCTCTCTAGCCCTCCTCCTAATTTTTAAATGGGCAAATGTCAGTATCATTATTTATGTGCTAAATAATCCATATACTGCAGAGGTATAATTTGGGTGGCCAAAGTCGATTTGATTCTACTAATATTTAGTAAGCACCTATTCTGTGCAGAAACCAGTGTGGGCAAATCAATAAAGGGACACCATCGTGCACTGAAAGGGCTTGTTATGAAAGTTTCATTTTTCACAAATCAATGATCTTCCGGGTGACAGTGCAGGCTTCTGCTCATCACTCTGATATGATTAATTCATTCATCATGTTAGACTGATTTAATTATTTATTATGTCGTTTTGTTTATTTAATTTGCATATCAATGGTGAGGGTGCTGCATAGCTCAGCTTTCTGCAGAATTATATTAAGAAAGGTTTCTAAGCCATTGCAGGTTCCAGTAGTCTCCCAGGGCCAAAAAAAAAAATTTTTATTTTTCCATAATTGAATACTTAGGTTCCAGGATGCAACAGCTAGTGTAATTTTTTTTTCTGACCTGATGTTCATCCAGTTTTTTCTCCATCAGTCTAGGGAGACGTGAGCTGTGAATTATGCATTCTCATCTTTCCTCTGGTCAATGTTTGCATATTTTCCTTTTCCATAGAGAGCAACACTTGTTCCCTGGAGAAACAACTAACTCAAACTCTTGGTCTGTGGCTTAAAGGAAAGGAAAGAATAACTAGCACTGTTCGCTCCTTCTTTGTCTCCTGATTCTCTGTTTTTAATTTATATCACAAAATAGCCCCCGCCCCCCCCCAGGGGCATTGCTCACTCTCAGTTTCACCACCAGAGGCAGGAGGAGAGATGCTGATAGACTTACTATCCTTCTTGACTGTCAGCCCCATAAGACTTGGACTGTAGATCTAGGATTGAGTCCTCGGTGAGACCATTATTTGCTATGATGTTGGGTAGTTATTGAACGGAACTAACAATGATGACAGGCAAAGAGCACTTCCTTTGTCCCAGGCACTTCAAGCACCTCTTTGATTATCCATTGGCAATCTACCCCAACATTTTTATTTTGGTTACTGTTGCTGCACAATGGACCACCAAGAGACTTACTGTCTCAAAACACAATGGTCAATTTTTGTTGCTCACGCATATACATTTTGTTGTTCATTCATATGCATTTGGGGCACACTCAGTAGAAGAGCTTGTCTCTGTGCCCTACAATATTTGTGGAGGCAGTTGGGTGCTGGAGAATGGCTCACTTAGTTGACTGCATCAGTTTCTCTCTCTCTCTCTCTTTCTCTGTGCCTCCTCCTGGGCTCCCTGGGCTTCTTCTGGGCTCGCAGCTGTGTTCCAAGAGTGCACAGCCCAAGGGAAACAGGAAGAAGCTGGCTTCCTGGCTTTGGACACATGGCTTCAGGCGTTACACAGAATCAACCACTCCACCTCATCCACTGCAGTCATTTTTCCATTCCTGAGACAGAACACCTCACCAAAAACAGCTTGTGGAAGAAAAGGGCTTATTTGAACCTGCAGCTTCAAGGGGAAGTTTCATTGTGGCAAGAAAAGCATGGCAAGAGCAGACAGCAGGGCATCACATTTGGTCACATCAGCTGGGAAAAAGCAGCAAGAGTGAGTGGCTAGCTACTGACCACCCAGTGGCCTGGACTAATAAACCTCCAGCTGTCCCCTTACTGTCCTACCTCCTCTAACAGGCTCCACCTCCCCCAAACTCTACAAACTTTCCCAGATTGCATCCAGCTTAGTATTCAAAACACAAGAACCTATGGGAGACATGTCATTCAAAGCACTATCACATCCATCCTGTTTGTGCAAAGGTTCGCAGTCTTAGTGGGTTTTAAGGGGAGGGAGATGCACGTGCACATACTGGTGGGGCAGTTCCAAAGCCACAGAACAGAGAGCAGTGACATGGGTGGGAGATACCATTGCTGTTCTATGGAAAAGGCAACCTGGATCAGTTCTCAGCCGGAGTTATTTCTCCTTCTTTTACAGACAAGGAAATGAAGACGTCGAAGGCTATTAAAAGTCACAAGTCACACGCTGGTGAAAGGGTTTGAGGAGAACTTACATCCTAGGAATCTAGCTCTGGGGGGCACCTTGTCTGTCACTAGCTAGCATCACAGCAAGTATTTACGGAGCTGTTACAGTATGGCGGCTACTCTTCTAAATGCTTTACACATATCCATTCACTTAGCCCATCTAACAAACATTCAAGGTACATAACATTGTTTTCCTGGCTTTCCAACTGGAAAGATTGAGGCTATCTATGGGCCTTGCTCAAGGTCACACAGGCAAGTGTCAGAGGTGATATTTGGACTCATCTTCCAGAGTCCACATAGTTCTGTAGTGAACATAAGGGTTGGTTATAATGATTACTTGGGGTTCCTCATCCTTCCTCACAGCACCCCTAGCGACACGCACACCTTTAGAGTTAATTGGGGTCATTTAGAGGGACTTGCAAGTGCACAGTGGTTCCAACTTCATAACCTATCAAGAAGGGCAAGGTTCTCCTTTTAATACCAGTCTTAATTTTTATATGTGAAGTACCTTGCTTGCTTCTCTTTCTCCTTCCTTCAGCGCTTCTTTATCCCATCTGGGATTTGAGCATTGGGGTTAACATGTGCCATTTACATCCTACCTGCTCTATTGAATTACTGCAGAAGATTAGCTAAGGAAGCTGCTCAGAGTGAGCCTCATTGTTCTTAGTGGGGCAGTTCCAAAGCCACAGAACAGAGAGCAGTGACTTGGGTGGGAGACCGCATTGAGTTACTGGAAGGATTTAAAAATTGCACATGCAGAATCTAGTGTGTACGGTGTAGTTTGGTGGGAAAGAATGTGCTTAACATGCACAGGGGCCTGGGTTTGCTTCCCAATACCACCACGACGGAGAAAAACAACAACAGAAAGTGCATGCAAGGGTCTATACATAGTGTGTTGCTCCCACAGATACTGGTTTTCTTCCTTGCTTCTGCCCCCTTTGCCTGGTAGTTCTTGAAGTGTCCTTGATGCTGGAAGTGTTCTCCCTCTTTCTCACTTTCCTTTCTCTCCCCTCCCTCCCTCTCTCCCTCTTTTTGTGAGTGGTGTGTGTACATGTGGGGACATGTCTGTGTGTGTGTGTGGGGGTGCATGTGGAGACCAGAGGACAACATTAGGTGTCTTCTTCTGTTGTTTTCCCTCCTCCTCCTCCTTATTATTATTATTATTGAGAGAGAGAGAGACAGAGAGGAAGAGGCAGAGGGAGAATGGGCTTGCCAGGGCTTCTTAACCACTGTGAATGAACTCCAGATGCATGCGCCCCCTGTGTGCATTTGCGACTTTGCACGCTTGAGTCACCTTTGCGTCTGGCTAAACTTGGGACCTGGAGATTCAAACAGGCATTCTTAGGCTTCGCAGGCAAGCACCTTAACTGCTAAGCCATCTCTCCAGCCCTCCTCCTTATTTTCTGAGACAGGGTGTCTCACAGAGGCTGTAAGTGACTGATTCAGTTAGGCACACTAGCCAGCAAGCCCCAGGAATTCTCCTATCTTTGCCTTCCCAATATTGCAGTTACAGGTGGGCACCACCATGACCCTGAGAATTACGTGCATGTCAGGGAGCCACGCTGATGTCCTTAAGCTTGGGCGGCAAGCACCTTGTCCACTGAGCTCACTCCCCATCTCTAGATGCTCTCTTTGTGTTCTCTTTCATCTGTGATAAGGTTAACTCTGTTCCTGTGCTCAACCGTGGGAAATCAAGGAAGGCTGAACTTCATTAAGGAGATGGCAGTGAGTTATATTGAAAAGTGGATGAAATGAAAGAGAAAGCAAGAGAGTCTGGCTTTGAGGCTCTGGGTTTCTACTCTGAACTGGAGTGTGGACAGATCAGAGAGTCCTTCTCCCCAGTAGGGTTCTCCCTAGACCTTGGTTCTCATGCCTAGTGTCTGGTCATGACCATTTGGCCCCAAGATAAATGTTTCAATGCTGAAAGGGACTAAATAGGATCTGAGTCATCAAGTGGGCATCCGCATTGGCTGAGCCTCTTGGTTCTACAGGTTTCTAAGACACAGAAGAGACTAGAACCTGGGTCTCCTTACTCCCCTGCTCTCATTCTCTTTCCTTTGCTATACAGCTTCCAATGCATGCCCTGACTTAGAATCCCTGGGTTGGCCTCTACTTTTAAGTATTTATTTATTAACCTGGAGTAGAGTCACCTGAGAGTCCCTCTACCTGAACTATCCAGCCAAGCTTCTTCCACTTTCCTAGTCAACAGAAGCTTTGAGATAATAAATGTTTGTTGTCTGAAGCCACAGATATTTGGACTTTTTTTTTTTTTTTGCAGCAATCACTAATACAGCAGGAAATTTTCTTTACAAGTTCTGGCCTGTAACCATGTCACTGTGTCCTTGATTTCCACTTGTCCTTTAAGAATCCACCCAAAGGGAATGTTAAGCACTCTTATTAGTTCTCATAATGAAGAACTTGCTTTAATTTTTTTTTTTTTTTACTTTTAACATTTTTTACCTTGATTGAAAATTAAATCTCTCATCTTAGGTATGTCTAGGTCAGTCTCCCCTTTTATGAACACGTTGAGGGTTTTCTCTAAACAAAGGGCTGTTGCTCTTCTGTGACAAACTCTGCTGCTCTTCTGAGTCAGCTGGCCCAGGTAAGTGGTAGGCACATTTTGTGATTAACAGCTGCTCCCCCACCACAGAACCTGAGCTCAGAGGGAAGGAAGGGCAGTGGCTTTCGCTTTGATCCAAGGTAAGAAGTAACAGACTGGCTCCTCAGACTGTGTGACACGTGCCTTAGGATGCTTCTTGAACACTTGCACATACAGTGCTCCTCACAGGAGAGAATATGCAGGTGCTCCCTCAGGTCTGGGACACAGCCACAGAAGCCTGCCTCAAGCAGGGCATTTCTTTAAAGTTTCATGCTTTCGCTTAAAAATTCATGGGAATTTTTAATTCTCATAAATATATTCATGTTTGTTTTAACATGATATTGTTAGTTGGGCTAGTCTTAGGTATATCTTTATAATGAATAAACTCTCAAATCTCAGTGATTTCTTTAATTCGGAAATGTGCATGGCTCTAGGAGTCCTTCAAGGTCTGTGGCAGCCTGCATAATCCAAATTTTGTTGATCCATATTCTAGAACATCTCTGGGCTAGATTGTTTAATTTTTGCGCTCACTTTGGGGGCAAGAAAGAAAAAAAAATTCTCAGTGGCTTAACACATACACCCAAGTGACACATGACATTTGATTCAAGTCACATTTCCGTGTGGGTTCTGTGTCTCCTGTAGTTGGGGACTCTGGTGTCCTTTTGTGACACTGACATGTGGTTTCTGGAGTCATTATGGAAGAAGGATAGCCAGAGAAAGTATGGGGCACTATGCAAGGTCATATGGGCAGGCTTGGAAGTGGTATTGCAACCACCAGCCTTCCAATGTTCAGTCCCCGTGTCATTACCAGCACATCAAAAGCCCAGGCCTGCAAGAGAGACAAGGAAGGTGCATCTTGTATGACTTGGAATAAGAAATGTGATTTGATACATAGGTAGCATCACTTCTGTCACAGATATTTAAAATTATAATACAAAACTAAAAACATTCTCTTCTACCATTCCATAACTTAATGGCTATTATTTTTTATTGCCTTGAGTCTGTAACGTAGGGGACTGTACTGGTAAGAGAGCTCGTGGTGTGTTTTGGTCTCTGTGTCCAGGCAAGTTCTCTTTGAGATGTCAAAACATCTCATGTAAATTGGCTTTTTCCACTGTAGGACAAGTGACATCAGGATAAGCACCAAGCAGAGATTTTCTGAAGACCCCCAAACAGGTGGCATTGCAATATACAAGGCTAGTGTCTGTGGGTTTTGGGGATGAGAAATTTGCCTGTTTATGTCACATTGTCTAGTTTTGTGTTTGGAGAAATGTTGACCAAAGAATGTTGCAAGTGGTAAAAGGAGAATGGGAATATCTTCCTCACCATGTGTATTTGAATTGTATTGATCGTTGCCAGATGTTCCCCAACCACTCCCATGTTAAAGTCTTGGTCCACAGTGCGGCTCTATTAGAAGGAAGTAGTGGCACCTTTAGGAGGTGGGACCTAGCAGGAGGTCTTTCATTCTTTAGTTGGGTTCTTGAAGGGGTAGGGATTGATCTCAGCCTTTTCCTACCCTGAGGAAAGCAGTTTGGCTCCCAGTAATAATGCACTGTTCCTCTACCAGAGGTCTGAAAGTACTGGGCCCATTGAACCATGGATGAGAACCTCCAAAACTATGAGCTAAAATAAATCATTTTTTTTTCATCTGTGGGTTATCTCAGATACTTGCTACAGTAACGGAAAGCCAATGGACACAATAGATAAATAAAGTGAAAGTCCCACATAACTTTGGTTCCTGTGGCAGATTGTGTGTGTGTGTGTGTGTCCACATTATAGGTCCTGTCCATGAGCTTTTCTAAAGTCGTGCTGTGACTCTACCAAGTGCTCAGTCTGTATCCCTTCTCCTTGAATCTGTGATTGCCTTGGTGAAGAGGATGACGTGGCCGTGGTACGCTGTGACTTTCATAGTGTGGTGAGAGGAAAGGCCAGGCAGTTTTTCTTGTTCTCTTTCATGAAGCGCTCATTTTGTGGCTCCGAGTCACCCTGAGTTACATGTTAAACATGTAATGTGTTTAAATGGCTATACTATGAGGAGTCCCAAGGTGGTTCACATGGAATGACCACCTGGACAGGCCAGATATGACGTCATGAGGTGGAGACGACTCACCGACCCTCAGATGTTTCAATCCCTATGTGACACCCAAACATCAGAGACCCTTTGCCTAAACTGCTCAGCTTAGCTATTCTCAAATTCCTGATCCTTAGAGACCATGAAGGACAATAAATGACTATGATTGTTTCAGAGAACTATTTTTTAAAACAATTATTTTATTATTATGAACATATCAAATATTGGTCAAATTCCCATGAGGTTATATTTTAATATCCCCCCTCTCTTACTCCTTCCAGTCAGGGCCCTAATCAGTGAGGTCGCTGTAATCATTGTGGGCTCATGAATGCACTAGTTAGTCTTACTGAGCGTGTTTGGGGGGGTCAATGTTTCTGTCTCAGATACATCTTCCCACCCTTTGGCTCTTACATTCTTTCCACTCCCTCTTCCACAATGTTCCCTGAGCCTTGGCGGTGCGTTATCAATCTGCTTTAGTGTTGGGCTCTCTCCAGCCTTTGCATTTCTGCCTTGATGAGTTGAGTCTCCTCCGTGACAGGCAACTAGTTTGGATGTGACTAATCATGAAGCCACAGGTCACTACCACATGGCTCCTGATCACACGTAACCATCCAGTCCTCCGGTTTCTTTTTTGGGTCAGTCACCTTAATACATATCATAGAAACATTACACTTTGGTGTTTTTGAGACTTACTTCTTGGACAAAAATGCTCATTCTCTTTTCCATGCCTCATCCTCTTGGCTTGCAGGAAAGAAGGGGAGATTTTAATGTATAGGCCCCATGCAATCCTTTTATCTAGATTTTAGATTCTCCCGCTCAGTATATTTCCTGACTGGGCTTTGCTGCAAAAGTTAGCTACTTCAAGGAACAACAAACTGTGATTTGGAGCTAACCTGAAAAGTCTTTTTTAATTGCTGAATTTTATTTATCTCTGCAATATGAATATTAAATATTTTAACATAATTTCAAGGGAGTTTACCTCAAGTAAATTGAAAACCAGGAATGAATAACTTGTTTCCATTCTCCCCGAACATGAGCAATCCTAAGAGGACTTGATGGGCAGAGGTTGTTTAAATCTGGTCTTACAGTCATCTTCTGGGACTTAGCACTCCTATAAGTGGAAGACAGTTAATGGTGAGGCACAATATGAACCTAAGTGAGACCTCAGAACTCGCATAAAACATCCAGGCATGGTGACATGCATTTCTAATCTAGTGCTGTGGAAATGGAGACAGATGGATACCTGAGGCTTGCTGGCCATCTGCTCTAACCTGCATGGTGAGATCCAGGCCAGTGAGAGGCCCTGTCTCAAACAAAGGTGGACTACATTTGAAGAAACACCACCTGAGGTTGTCCCCTGCCCTCCACATGCATGTGTAAAGACGCACCCACAATTGACTCAAAATACTTCATTGTGGTAAGATACATCTGACATAAGGCTTGCTATTTTAGGTAGTGCCATTTACATTATTTTCAGACCATTTTCCAGAACTTTCTCATCATTTTCAAAGAAACCGTAGCCATTAAACAATACCTGTACATCTTCCATCATCCAGCCCCCAACAACCACCATTTCATGCTCTGTGTCTATGATGTGCCTACTTCAGCTACCTTGTATAAGTGGAGTCAGGCGTATATACGGGTCTCGCACTCGCTGCGATTGGTCTGGCTTCTTTTCACCACGCAGTAGAGATGAGCAGCTATGATCCATGCCATATGTCCCGGGGACCTGAAAGTATTTGCTATTTAATCCTCTCCAGACAGCCTGTGCAGATTCCTGAATGGGATTGGAGGTGGCTGGCCTCTATGATCATGTCATTTCTTTGGGAGAGGAGCCTTAGTTCCAGCTTGGCAGGTGGGGATGGACTTTTACAGTATAAATGGAATGGAGACCTTTAGCTGCCTGGTCAAATTCTTACTGTTTTCAACCTCCTTCATTTCTGTAGTGGAAAAAAATAAAAAAAAAAAACATGCAAATCATATGGGGTCTGTAGTTAATATTTTTATCAAAATAGCTAAAAAGGGGCTGTAGAGATGGCTTAGTGATTAAGGTGCTTGCCTACAGAAGCCTAAGTACCCAGGTTCAATTCTTCAGGTCCCATGTAAGCCAGATGCACAAGGTGGCACATGCATCTGGAGTTTGTTTACAGTGGCTACAGGCCCTGCTGTGCCCATTCTCTCTCTTGCTCCCGACCCCCTTTCTGTCTCTAATAAATAAATAAAAAAAACAATAAGGATAATTTTAAAAATAGCTTAAAAAGAAGAATTGTAATTTTTACCCCAAAGAAATGAAAAAAAAATATTTGAGGTATCAGATGTGATAATTACCATGCATTGATCATTCCACAATGTAAACATATTCTGAAATATCATATTATATTTCATACAAATATACAATTATTTGTCAATTAAAATTACAAGGTCTTGGGAGCTGGAGAGATGACTTAGCAGTTAAGACACTTGGCTGCAAAGCCAAAGGACCTCAGTCTGATTCCCTAGTACCCATGTAAGCCAGATGTACAAGGGGGTGCATGCATCTGGAGTTTGTTTGCAATGGCTGGAGGCCCTGGTGTACCCATTCCCACCCCTCTGGGTGAGAACCCCTGGCTGTATGTACTGACTTGTCTCACCTCATCTGCTATCTAAGGCCTTTTCTGGGCCTGATCAAGAAACTGCCTCAGGAACTGATACCAAGCGGGGAGGGTGCTGGGGTTGCATCTGTCTGGATGCTGCACAGGGGAAACAGATTGGGAGTGAGCAGGCTGGAGGAAGAGGCCAGAGCATGGTGGTCCATTTTCATGAAATGGCCGTTGTCTGGAAATGAGCAGGTAGAGGCCATAGAATGCTGGTTGGCTTTGGAGAGAGCAGGTAGGTAAGCTTAAGTGAGGCCTTGTGGAGCTGGAAACATCTAGGACCTGTCCTTCACATCCAGCAGTACACTTAGAAGGGCGTCTGTTAGAAAAGGTCATTTTGCTGGAGCCCCCTCCCCTGCTTCCTGTGGCCTTTGGAAGGTCAAGCATATGTGCAGGGAGATGTTAATTGGTGTAGGGTCAGAACAGCACATTAATGCTAAGTACTAGTCAATATCATATTAATATACTATCTTTCTTCCTGTTGCTCAGCTCATGAAAGGAATGATTTAACCGGATGAAAGAAGTAACTGCCTGTGAACTGGGTATTACTATGTTATTACACTCGTTCCTCTCTGTTCTCACCTCTGAGGCACCTGAGGTTCACAAAGGTAAATTTAGACTCATATCCCATTTTTCTTTCCCTCATCCAATTGGTTTTATCTAGACTGGCCCACTGGGCTGTTCCTTTAAGAGGGAGACACGGACTGCTTTACGGCCTTTTGTACTAGCTGTGGCTAACACCTGGAGGTCTGCTTTTTCCCTCATGTCTTCAGAGTCCCATGGCATTTCATTCTTAACAGAGTCAACTCCAGTGGCTCTAGTTAAATTTATGATCCCCTCTCTGCTTGTTCCCAATCTGCATTACTTATTTTTTAATTTTATTTTTAGAGAGAGACAGAGAGACAGACAGAGAGAGAGGGAGAGGGAGAGAGACAGAGAATGGGTGCGCCAGCAGTCTCAGCTGCTGTGAACGAAATCCAGATGTGCGCGCCCCCTTGTGGGCAAGTGCGGCATTGCACCCTTGCGTCACTTTGCATCTGGCTAAACGTGGGACCTGGAGATTGGAACCGGGTTCTTAGGCTAAGGAGGCAGGCGCCTTAACCGCTAAGCCATCTCTCCATCCCTGCATTACTTTTTCTGTCTTTTTTTGAGGCAAGACCAACAGATTGGCCTTTTTTTTAGTGTGTGTGAGAGAGAAGAGAGAGACAGAGAAAGAGGAAGAGAATTGGCACACCAGGGCCTCCAGCCACTGCAGTAGAACTCCAGACCAGACATGTGTACCCCCTTGTGCACATGTGCAACATTGCACGCTTGCGTCACTGTGCATATGGCTTACATGAGACCTGGAGAGTCAAACATGAGTCCTTAGGCTTTGCAGGCAAGCACCTTAACTACTAAGCCATCTCTCCAGCCTTTCCTCAGTATTCATCAACTTAATATATTTTCACTTTTTATCTGATTTCCTAGTTTGGATCTATTTGCCATCATCAAAAGATAAGCTCCCTGAGGGCAAGTCTTGCTTCTGTGAAGGTCACTCTGTGTGTGCCTTCTCTGTTGTACAGCCTCACATAGATTGTACATCCATCAAATGTTGAATGAATGAGTGTCCAGGTTCAAAGACTGCTGTTCAAGGCCCTGACCCCTAATCTCATCGTTATTTCATCTTAAGATTCTCTCCATGGGACTGGGGAGATGACTGTGGCTGAGAGGTTAAAATGATTGCTGCACAAGTGTGAGGGCCTGAGTTTGGATCCCCAACAATCATTTAAAAGATCAGTGGTAGTGGCACATGTCTATAATCCCTGTGCTGAGGAGGCAGGGGCAGAGGATCCCTGGGGCTTGCTGACTGGCTGCATTGGTGAGGTCAAGGTTCAGTGAGAGACTCTGTCTTAAAGAATAAGCTTGAGAGTAATTGAAAAAGAATCCCAGTGCTGACCTCTGGCCACCATATGTGCACAAACACACTTGTACAAGCACCCCACACACATGCACCCAGACACATACAAACATGTGTATACGCATGCACTCGTACCACATACATACACATGCACAAAGCACACCTTCTTCTCTGTCTCCCAAGTAAGTGTATCCCTTTGACCTTCATGGTTTTGTGTATATGTGTGCATCTGCATGTGTGTATACACATGCACACATGGAGGTCAGAGGATAGCACTAGGTGTCCCATACCCTTGCTCATCTGCTTCTTTCCTTGAGATACAACCTCTTCACCGATTTTGGAGCTTTGGCAGCTTCACGAGCCCCAGTGATATTTTTAGTCTCTGCTTCCCACAGGGCTGGGGTTTATGGATTTGTGGGGCCATGCCAAACTGTTCATACGGGTTCTGGGAGTCAAACTCAGGCCCCCTCAGGCCCTCATGCTTGCACCCTCTTAACCATTATTTCATCTGTCCAGTCCAACCTTCATAACATTTTGTGCCTTGTCCCTCCTTCACAAATCCATTGCTGTCTTTCTGGGCTCTCCTCTGCCAACAGTGTTCCAACTCTTCCTGCCTAAGACTCCCTATGCCATTGTGGCCTCCTCTGTCACTGTTACTCACTGGCTTTGCTTGCCATAGGACAGTCTCTCATCCCTGAGGTCTTGCATCTCTTCATGCTCATGCTTGGTGTCAAGTTGAAGAACTGGTCAAGTTCAAGATCTTTCCCAAGACCAGTTCTTCTTCTAAAAATGTGAGTAATGGTACCTACCTGTGAAGTTTTCTAAGCACTGAAGATTATCATGCACATAAGAGCACATAGTAGGTGCTTGGAGAAAAAAAAAGTGCCCTGGGAATGACTTTTGAGTGTGCTTAGAGTCATGGAGGGAGTGGGGAGTTATAGTGTTAATTAAAGATATTTTATTTCAGTGTGCTGATTTTGGAATGGGAGATTGTTTTCGTTCCACATTAGAATAATGAGAAAGCTCTTATCTTTATTGGAATCCTTCTGCAGAAAGAAGAGAGCTGTATTTGTGTCAGAGATAATGTTGGCTTTTTACAAGCCTCTCTGTGTGATAGACAATAGTGGGGCCTTTTAACTGGTGTGCTTAGGACTTTTGTGTCTGTCTCTTTATGTGGTCTGTCAATTCCAGGCTTGCTTTAGCTGTGGGATGACTTTTGTGGCATTTGCCTAGTTACTTCTTTGTGAATCGTAGAGGTGTGTGAGTGTCTGTGTGTGTGTGCGCACACACACACACACGCCTGCGCATGTGACCACATATGCATCAACGTGTGTGTGTGTGTGTGCATATGCTCGTGCATACATGGACATACCTGATGAACCTAGGGAGCTGTGTGCTTATGCACGTGTGGATAAATGCATGTCAGGAAACATGTCTGGATACAGGATGGGAGAACACAACTGTCTTTATTGGCATTAATGTGATTGTATATGAGCGTATCGTGGGGAAAAAGCCACAAGAGTGGGGCAGACTTGCCTGGCCAGCTTTAGTCCTGGGGGCAGAGATGATGGTGATGGTGTCCAGGGGAAATGCCATCCGTGTTAATTGGGGCTTATAGAACAAGGCCCAGACCTTCTAAGTTAGGGTGCAAGAGCAAAGCTGGAAATGAGTCACAGACAGTGTCCTCAGGTAGGAAGTGAGAGCCACTGAGCACCAGCTCCAAAGGGGTTGGAAGCCCTGTCCTCCTCTAGTGGGCTCAGAGTATCCTCTCTCCAGGAGTGTGGCATGGGTAGCCCCAGATCCCAGGAAGAAGTAGGGGTCCAGCCAATATCTATGCTGATGTCCTGTGCACAGCATGGAGATAGATGTCCCTGTGACCGTGAACTTGGCATCCTGGGAGACTTCTGGGAGGCAGATGGCTTACTGCTGCCTGAACTTCCACTGTAGCTCTGCCCTTGGCAAGGCATTTGGTGACATTGGGTAGCTGCTCAGCCCCCTGTGGCTGATGAAGGGATTAAAAAGCAGGATGATGTAAAGAGAGTGCTCAGAAGCTTCGCTGTGTGACTGGCAGAGTGACTCAGGCAACAAGGTATCTTCCTTCATGACTTTTTAGCCCTGAGAATCAATAGGGCTCTGGGTGGGGGGGGGGGGATGACGCACATGGGAGTGGGGTTGTAAAGTACAGAGAGGCCTAATGAAATGTAAGGGGTCATGTTTTAGGGCCTTTTTTGATCTAACAGTGCACACAGAGAACAGAGGATGGCAGAGTTTGAAATAAAAGCAGAAGAGACAAAGCCTTTGGAAGGTGAGGTGATCATAGCACTGAGAGTCACCAGAGCCAGCCTCGAGTCTGGGTCACCGTATATAAAGCCCAGCTACTCTCTGACCCTGGATGGCTATGTGGTCATGAGCAAGTCATCCCACCTCTCGGGGGGTGTGGGCAGTGGTGATTAAACCTGTTTCATAAGTCCTGGGCATTACAAAGTGTAGTGGAGAGATGGCTCAGTGGTTAAAAGCACTTGCTTGCAAAATCTGACGGTCCAGGTTCAATTCCCCATTACCTATGTAAAGCCAGACACACAAAATGGCACATGTGTCCAGAATTCCTTTGCAATGACAAGAGGCCCTGGCACATCTATATTCTCTCACTTTCAAATAATAAATAAATAAATAAATAAATAAATAAATAAATAAATAAAATTTTAAAAGTACACCCAGCCTGTGGCTGACAGAGGAGATGTATCTCTGGCCATAGACTTCAACTTTGGCTTCCATATGATAAAAGCAGTGTTGCCAATCTAGACGTCTCTAGAGGGCTGTTTGAGAGAGCAAAGGAAGGATGAAGGTTTGGTTGGAAAAGCCCAGTGGGGGCAGAGGTGGCTCTGCTTTCCCCTGCGCCTCCTCCTCTACCCCTGTTCCACGTTCTGCTTTGTCTACACTGTCCACCTGCTGACACCACAGAGGCTCTTGGTCCCTGGGGCCTTTGTACTTGGCGCTTCTTGTTCCCTGAGACATTTTCAGTTCTGACTGATCAGGTCCTTCACACATTTGGACCTAGTTTAAAATCTTCTTCTATCCCTCCTCTTCCTCTTCTTCCTTCTTCTCCTCCTCCTCTTCTTCCTTATCTTCTTCTTCCTCTTCCTCCTCAAGACATTTCCTGTCCATCCTGCCCCAAGTGTGTACTTATGGTTCCTAGATCAGCCACTGTCTGCCAAACTCTGTTCGTATCTTTTTTCTAACATCATGATAGAGTAGATGGCTTACTGTCTTCTCACTGTGGTCTTCACACACCGCGCTGAGCTCCGTGGGGATGGAAGGACAGCCTTGGTCACCGCTATCCCCATCCTCTCAGCCTAGCCCTGGCTGTACAGTGACGGTAGGTGAATATGGATACCTAGGTGGCACTGGTCTAAAGTAGAAATGCCTGGTGGGGGTGGGTACCTCTGGGCCCATGTACGGAAGGAATTTCATACATCAAGGACTGAGGGACCCTTCACCAGGGGTTTCTGAGTTGAGAAAGTCGCCTCACATGTTGGTGATACTGTATACATCTTTTTAAAAAATATTTATTTATTTATTTATTAGGCTTTGCAAGCAAACACCTTAAACGCTAAGCCATCTCTCCAGCACTATGCTCTATAAATCTCGTGGGAACTCACATTTCCTTTCAGAAGAGGTTCAGGCCTTAGTGAGACACCTGCTGTTCTGTAGCTTCTTCCTGTGGGTCTCCTCGGGGCCTGGAGGCAGCTAGGAGACGTTCCTGCTGCACAGTGTGGTACGCTGTCTGATTGGCTTAGTGACTCAGTTGCTAGTGCTCAGCCTTTCTCGCTTCTCCCCCGTACCCAAATCTGTTCTAAGTAACAGGAGATGGAAGTAAATGAACACTGATTCCGGGGCCTGATGGTGTTAGATAGTTTTTGCCTTTTAACAAACTATTCCACAACTGAGTGGCTAAAAAAAAAAAAAAAAAAATACAGGCTTGTGTGGTGTCTAGTAGGGGTTGCTCTACCCAGGGCAGCGTGCAAGGTCTCCGTTTGGAGTTTTCTTATCTGAATTGCCACCTCCTGTATCTTTGGTGTTTGGCAGGCTGTCACCTGGGGGCTTTGGTTCTCTTTTGTGTGGCTTCCCAGCCTCCAGGGGGACAGCTTCGTTTCATACTTATGATGCCTTTGGCTTTCCAAGTGTGCCTCTTGCATAGTCACTGTCTTAAAAAATATTTTTATTTATTTATTTGACAGAGAGAGAGAGGGAGGGAGGGAGAGAGAACGGATGCACCAGGGACTCTAGCTGCTGCAAATGAACTCTAGACGCATGCGTTGCCTTGTATGTCTGGCTTACGTGAGTCCTGAGGAATTGAATCTGGGTTCTTTGGGTTTGC
This sequence comes from Orientallactaga sibirica, assembly GCA_036365145.1. NCBI lineage: Eukaryota > Metazoa > Chordata > Mammalia > Rodentia > Dipodidae > Orientallactaga > Orientallactaga sibirica. Next base: position 2,549,693 of record JAEOAD010000011.1, read on the forward strand.
ACGCAAAGCACCTTCAACGCTAAGCCACCTCTCCAGCCCACATAGTCACCTTTGAAAGTCTCTCCTTGTAGGATGTTTGTTGATGTCTATTGACCAATGCAATTCAGATGGACAAGCCCGCAGTCAGTGTTGGAAGGGGTGGCCTAAAGGCATGGTTACAGGAGGTAGACCTAGCAGTCAGATAATCTGTCCAAGTGAGTCCTGTGAGAAAAGAGACGAGATGTGGTCTCTTTAAGAGGGCTTGCTTCCCGGGACCATGGAAAGCAATAACCAGACCCCTGTTGCCAGGGAAACCCAAAGCCACCTGGTTTATGCCTTGAATCCTGAAACCTATGGAAGAGCACAGTGCCAACAGAACAGCCGCTCCTTAGAGACTGTGACTTCTCCCACGTATTCTGTGCCCAGACACACCCTTTTCCCCAGAAACTCACAAAAGGGACCACCTCACTCTGTCCTTCTGATTTTCTGGTCTGTGTCTCTGACTATCTCTCTTTCTCTTTAGACCGCAATATGCCACTTGGCACAGTGCTTCCAACTCTTCTAATGAAAGGTTTAACTTGCTGGGTATGGTGGCACATGCCTTTAATCTTAGCACTAGGGAGGCAGAGGTAGGAGGATCACCATGAGTTCAAGGCCATCCTGATAATACATAGTGAATTCTAGGTCAGCCTGGGCTAGAGTGAGACCCTACCTTGAAAAAAAAAAAAAAGTTTAACTCTAATTAAAAGGGCATTTCCTCTCAGCTTCTCTCTTGGGCCAGGCTGTTCTCTCTCTTGTTTCTGCTTTTTATCAGCTACATGCACGATCGAATCCATCCTATCAAAGATTCCATCTCCTTCTGAAAATGAGGGCCTTTACTGCTTCCTTTCGATGGATAGGGACCCGAGGTTCAAAGATTGAAGGAAGCGCATGTCATAGAGTAGGCCATGTCTGTGGAAAACTGCAGGAGACAAATTTTTGCAGCAAGGAAGATGTAACCCAAGACTCTTGTAATAGTTGAGAGACTAAAACCCAACAAGAAGGTGGGATTCTTAAGTTGTCTGTATTGGTTCAGAGACCTCAGCAAGGCATCAGTAAACACGCCCACATCTTCCTGACAGCAGAGTTTTTAAAGTTGGGTCAAGGTGTGTCTCATTCACACATTCTGATTCCCTTCCTTGCTCTCTCCTTCCCTCCCTCCATCCCTTCCTCCTTTCCTCCATCCCTGCCTCTCTCCCTCCTTCCCTCACTCTCCCCTCTCTTCCTCCCATTTAGCCCAGGCTATTGCCTCATCTTCCTGAGTTCTGAAATTACAGACATGTGCCATCCTTTGATACTTAACATTTCTAAGGAATCTTTCCCAGGTCCTAAAAGAAAGACATTTCTTGGGTTGTAACACTGGGGAGAAGCCAAGAGATCATCATGCATTTCAAAGGAGCAGAAAAAAAAAGTTTCATTTACATTTTCTAAAGTAAATGTTCTGAAAAAATGGGAGGACTTAGGAAGAAGTTTGTGTGAAGTTAAGGAAAGCTGAGAGGAACAGTAAGGCCCTCTTGACCAGAACTAAGATTCAAGCCCAGGACCACGGGATGGCAACACTGATGTGTGCCTGTCTCTGTGATTTCTAGTGGCCTCACACAAACAATTGCATTTTGGAGAGGTGAGTCGGTCACCATTTAGAGGCAGCTTGGATAGCTTCTGAAAAAAAAAAGTCTCTGATTTGAATAAGAGAATGTATTTAACACATCGATGGTGCCTATAAAACTGCAGATGCGGCATATAGAAAAAAAGTAGATCTTAAAATAAGCCATGGATGCTTCTAGATCTGCAGTGTCAGAGATAGAAGGGCTCAAGAGTCAGTTTATCTAATCCCCTGCATGTGCAGGTGGGAACCGAGGTCTTGTCTAAATCAGGGAACGAGACTACGGTTTCTAACTTCCTTTGCTTTCCACCCCATCCTCCATGGCTTTGCACCAGTGGTGTCTCCTGTTTGCTTTCTTTCCCCACCCTTTCTTTTCTTTTTAAAGGCTCACTGGCAGCTACTGCTCCGAGGCAGAAAATGTATTCATTTAAATGACTTCGTTTGGAAATAGAAGCTTGAATAATGATGTTGCCATTTATAATTGCTCTGATTAACCACACCACATTTTGCAGTTTAGAATAAAAAAAAGGCCTCATTTCTTTTGTGATGTGAATTTTAATTAGTTTCTCTCTGGTAGACCCCTCTAGGCAGACTTACATGCTCCCTAGCTACTGGAATATCACAAAGACCCCCTCCAGGCATACCTGTGTGCTGAGACTTGGGGCTGGACACAGGGACACTGTCCTGGGAGTTCTTGGATGATGTGGGATTTGGGGACAGATGGTGTCTGCTCGTTTAGTCACTCACCTTTGGGGTGAAATTTAATACTTCCCTGGGGAATCAATCACAACACTAGGGGCCTCATAAGGCCAGACTGGACAACCAGGATAAGGGGATTTAGGATGTTTCTAAGGGCATCTGATATGCCCTGTAGTTGTCATCCAAGATTACAGAGGGGCAAGAAAATCCATAATTTATCTGCCAGTGAAGGTGTCATCTCAGGTGGATTTTTATTTTTTTAACCTTATAGATATTTCGGTTATTGTTTGACATTGCATCCATACAAACTTAAGATTCAACACAGTGCAGTGGGAAAGACAAGAGTTTAAGAAAACATAGGTGAATATTTATTTGATCTCAGGGGAAGTAAGGGATTTCTGAATGTAAAAGCCGAGGAATAAATTACAAGATTATAGCATGATGGATTTAGGGACATAAAAGTCACAAATGTTTGTAAGTAAAAATACAATCACAGAACAGTCAAAAGGAGAGCAACTTGAAGAAGATATTTACAACATGTAAGATTCATAGCACTCAATCATTCTTAATATATAAAGAACACTAGTAAACCATAGAGAGACCAGTGTCTTGATAGAAAAGTAAGAAAGAGATATGGATTTTACAGTTCATATAAGGAAAATTGACACAGTCTATAAAAAAAATCTGAAAAACAACTCTGCTTTCCGACTTAAATGTAAATTAAAAAAGAAAAGAAGTGTCATTTTTCTCCACTTACACGAACAGCAGTTTAAACAATGATATTGTTGAGGATGAAACGATGAGATTGTGAGAAGAGTGTACGTTCCTGCAGTGTTTCTGGAGGGCAATCTCATAAAGTCATGCATTGCTTAACAACAAGTCACAGCTGAGAAATGCGTTATTAGACTGTTCTGGCAATGTGGAAACATCACACAGAGTGTGTGTGTGCATAGATGCCTGCAGGTCAGTGACTTCCACATAGCCTATCAATGCAAGCAGAAGATGCAGTAAGTATGAGTTGTGTGAGGCTGCTGTTGGGGAGACAGGCCAAAAAGTTGAAGGAGTAGACTCCAAAATGATGAGAAAATTCTAGTATATTAAATTCTATATCCCAGTAGCATAGTTGATATCATTATCAATATTACATAATATGAATAATTACCTGTGCACTTTCATGTGACTGGCAGCACAGTTTGCACCATTGTCACCACAAACAAATGAGTACTGTATTGTGTCACATTGCTATAATGGCTCCCACGTTGTTAGGTGGTAGGAATTGTTCAGTTCCATTATAATCCTATGGAACCACCATTTACTGTGCAGTCTACTGACTGAAATGTGTAATTGGGTATGGCTTTAGAAATTTATATATATATATATATATTACAGGGTCAAAAAATATATATATATATTTTGACCCTGTAATTCTTCCCCACAAATTTATTATTTGTGGGAAAGAACTAGTAAATACACTTGAAAGGTTAAAATGTAGTTATTTTTATGGCATAATTTGTTGTAGAAAAAAAACAGTAGAACAAATTAAAATATCTAGAATAGAGAATAGCCCAAGTAATTATGTGGTGGTTTGAATGTAATGCCCCCATAGACTCAATCCCTAGGTGGTGGTGCTATTTGTGAAACCTTTAAAAGATGGAGCCTTGCTAGAGGAAGTGTGTCACAGGGTATGGGCCTTTAGGTGTTACAGGGTAGCCCTGATTACTCTTTTTTTCTCCTCTTGCATCCTCTTCTTCCCTTCCCTTCCCTTCCCTTCCCTTCCCTTCCCTTCCCTTCCCTTCCCTTCCCTTCCCTTCCCTTCCCTTCCCTTCCCTTCCCTTCTTTCCTTCTTCCCTGCTGATGTGATGAAGCTGGTTTCCTACTGTGCCGTGCTTTCTTCATCATGATGGACCCTAACCTTCTGTAAGCCAAAATAAACTCTTTCCTTTCCTAAGGTGTTTCTGATCAGGTATTGGGTTCCAGCAAGAAGGAAGTAACTGATAAAAATTGTGTAGGTTTCATTTTATGGAATTATCTGCAAATGTCAAAAAAAAGTTTCAAGTAATATTGAATTCTATCTTTTAATAAAAGTCTTCCACTGTGTATAGTTTCAACATTAGCCAGGTCTGGGGGTGTAGGGTGATAATTTACCTTGCTCAGGAGACTAAAATGAACAAATCAGAAGCTCAAGCCCTGCCTGAGCGGCTGAGTAAGTTCAGGGCCAGCCTGCCTGAAAATTAAAAAAAAAAAAAATTTAAAAGTGGCTAAGGATATAGCTCAGTGACAGAGCACTTGCTTAGTGTGTGTGTGTATCATCCTAGGATCAATCCCTAGTAACACACACAAACACATGCACACGTACGCACGTGCACACGCACACACCCTTTATAACAATCTACTACTTTTTTTGGTTTAAAACATTTATAAAACATGTAAGTGAATATAGGCAAATAAAGGGAAGATTTATGTTTTGTTCCCTGAATGGTAGATTATGGACAGTTCATAATCTCTTCCTTAAAGGTCAACAGCCTTTCATATTTAATGTAATTAAATACTTTTACGTCAGAGTCCAGTAAATGACATGACAATAAAACATTGAGTGAAAACATTCAAGATAGAGCTGGAGGGAAGGCTCAGTGTGGGTACAGTGCTTGGTATGCAGATGGAAGGTCCTTGGTTTCATGCATAGAACACACATAAAGCCAGATGTGGAATGTGAGTGTCTGCCATCCCAAGATTCCTATGGTGAGATGGATATCCAAAGCAGGAGAATCTCTGGGAGCTCCTGGGCCAGCTAGCAGTCTGGCATACATAGTGGTGAACAACAGACTGACCCTGTCTCAAACAAGATGGAAGGCAAGGACTGACATGCAACATGTCCTCTGACCTCCACATGTGCATGTTGGCACACAGGAACTCACTCATACACACAAGAAAACATTCACACACACACACAGACTTAAAAAACACAGGAGAAAGAGTAAGTTTAGACTAGATATGTTCATGTTTAACTAGTCTGCATGTGCCAGTTGGTTGACCCTGTTGACATTTTTGAAGATCTGTCAATACGGGTCCTCACAAGATTGTTCTAAAGGTAAAGTCAGAACCTAAGGAAAACGTGGCACTGAACACGCTCCCAGCAATGTAAGCTAGGGGCTTCCCATTCTCTCCATTGGTCTATGTAGAATTTTGCATTTGGTCTTGGTTGGATTTTCAAGTTTCTCTTATGACTTTCCCCTTCCAGTGGAGGTTGTAACCACAGCTCTCTGATTTGTTTCCCCCAAAAGAGCGCTAAAGCAGTTGTTATATTAAACATTTTGAGTGGCCATACTTGGATTATCTAATTCATGACCTCTTCAAAGAGTTGGGGTCTAGATTACTCAGTTCTGTCACTCATTTTCTTGCGCTTTAAAAAAATTTTTTTTAATTTTTTTTTTTGGAGAGAGACACAGAGATAGAGAGAGAGAGGGAGAGGAAGACAGAGATGGGCACACCAGCAGTGTCTCAGCTGCTGAGAATGAAATCTAGATGCGTGCACCCCCTTGTGGTCAAGTGCGGCATTGCGCCCTTGCATCACTGCATCTGGCTAAACGTGGGTCCTGGAGATTGGAACCGCTGGAGATTGGAACAAGTGCTCTTAGGCTTAGGAGGCAGGCGCCTTAACCCCTAAGCCATCTCTCCAGCCCTTTTTCTTGTCACTTTGACAGAGTTTTCTAAAGTGGTAATTCCCACAGGTGGCAAAGCTGTCATGAGATAGTTACTTGTATATCATGTTCATGGACATGCAGTTTCCAAGGCTGTATCAGTTTCTATTTTTCTTTTCTTTTCTTTTCTTTTCTTTTCTTTTCTTTTCTTTTCTTTTCTTTTCTTTTCTCTTTTCTTTTCTTTTCTTTTCTTTTTAGTTTCTTTTCTTTTCTTTTCTTTCCTTTTCTTTTCTTTTCTTTTTTTTTTTTGTTTTTTAAGGCAGGGTCTTATTCTTGCCCAGGCTGACCTGAAATTAACTATGTAGTTTTAGGGTGGCCTCAAACTCACAGCGATCCTCCTACTTCTACCTCCCAAATGCTGGGATTAAAGTTGTGTGCCACTATGCCTGGCTTTTATCAGTTTTTCAGCATCTTTTCATTAAGTGTCTTTTCATTAAACAAGCCTATATTTAAAATAATGTTCTGGGGATAGGGAGATGGTTAAAGACATGTGAGCACATTCCATACAAGAGTGAAGGCCCAAGAGGGCTTGAGATGGCCTGAGTTCCATGCCCAGAGGGCCCCCCCCCAAAAAAAAAAGCTGGGCATGGCCATGCAGCCTGTAACACCAGTCCTTTGGGGGAGGGACAGAGAAAGGAAGATCTCTGGGACTTTGCTGGTTAGTGGGTCTGACTGAAAATCTATCTCTGGTCCGGCAAGAGACTTTGTCAAGGAGATAATACAGTTCCCTCTGTCCTCCACATATGTGTGCACAGGACATGTTTATCTACACACACATGCATATAACACATACATACAACACACATTACTACATGCACAAGCCAAAAAATATTCTAATGTAACATGAAAGTAGGAAGGAGGATATTGGGCATGGTGGAGGGGCAATGGGATATGGAAAAGAGGGGAAAAAAGATTAATAAAATCATTATGTTTCAAATATATTGAAGAAAGGGAGTAGAATTGCCACCAAACTTGTATGCAACACCATTTTCAAGTGACAGTTATTAAAGTTTCAGGCAACACTGTTTCAACATTTGTTGAAAATACCACAGTGAAACCTAATACTTGCTTGTGTTTAATTAAAAAATAATAGGGATCTCAGTTGAATTGGGTTGAGAGAGAGGGAACATAAGAATATAACTCAATGGGAATATGACCAATTTGCATTATGTTCATATATTAAAGTTCTCAATAAAAAATGAGAAAAAAGAAATAGAGAAAAATTGAAGAAGAAAATGTTCTGGGATAGTAAGCAGATGTATATCCTAATTTTTTTGTAAATAACTGTAGCAGGTTCACTGAGATGAACTTCCAGACCAAGCATAGTTATGGAGGAAGGGATTTATTGAAGCTTACAAATCCAGGGGAAATTCCATAATGGCAGAAGAAGCTGGCCTGCTCTTACAGAATCAGGCAAGAGAGAGAAAGCCAAAAACCCAAAGCCACACATCACAGAGCACACCTCAGGAACTCTACCTAGGCACACTTTGCATATCTTTAATTGAAATCTCAAACCCACCACCACACCTTAAGATCTGCCCAGTGACACTGCCTCCAGCCAGGTGGCTGCAGATCCAAGCTATAAACGAATAAAACACCGAATATATTGGGGACCATCTATTCAAACTACCACAGTAACTGTGTCCTTTCCAAAATTTGACGGTATTAGACAGACAGAGACTTAGTTGCTTGTGTATGCGAAACCTATACAGTTATGGCTTCTTTGGCAGCAGACCCCATGCATGTCTGTCAAGAGAATGGTGATGTGCTGGGCTCCCTTTCCCTGATACAGTCCTCTCAATCCTTGTTGCCTAGGTTTTTAAAAAAGAGACCAGTGGTTATAAAACAGAGAACTGGATTATTGGTATCTTCCACAGACCTAGATTTGTATCTAGGTTGTGATGGGGAACAGGCATATGGCCTTGACCAAGGTTTCTCACCTCTCAATATATCTGTTTTTTGATCTGTAAAATGGGTATGATCTAGTTATCCTTGTAGGATTTTGCATAGAGGAGAGAAGTGAGTTGATTTGGTAAGGCCACATGCATCATGTCTATACTTGACCATCATTTTCAGTGAAATGGACAGGTAATTTCAGGTGCTTTAGCCATATGTGTTGATTTTTTTTTTTTTTTTTGGTGGGGGATCTCTGGGAAACAGTCAGGCTGCCACATTCTTCACCCAATGCAGATATAGTGAGACCTTTTTTAGCCAGTCCTCCCTTGAAACTGAAAGGGGTATAAGGTTAATGGTGATTCTACCTTGTTTCCCCAAACATCATGCCAGGAGGGTAGTTTAAGAGATTCCTGGGCTATAGAGATGGCTTAATGGTTGAAGGTGCTCACTTGCAAAGCCTGATGATCTGGGTTCCATTTCACAGTGACCACATAAAGCCAGATTCACAAAATGACACACATGCTTCTGGAGTCTGTTTGCATTGTCTATAGAGTCCCTGGTGTGCTTATTCCCCACTCTATATTTGCAAATAAATGAATAAAAATATTTTTAAAACACGATTCTTTTATAGAAAAAAATTACAAAATAAAAGGAGCTTACAAGATTTAGACATGAAGTGTTCTAGTGAAATAAAAATTTCCTGGGAGATTTTGTTAAGTAAATATGTATCTACTTCACATAGTTTGGAAGCTATAGGAAAGTAGAAAGGTTAGAAAAACAAGGAACATAATATTTTCTGATTACCCAACAATAATGGTTAGCATTTTCATGTGCTTCTTTTTAAGGTTGTGTGTTTTAATGTAATTGAAATTATAGGATGAGGTGGCCAACTGGTTAAGGCAGTGGACTGATAATGTAATTGAAATGAAGCTGTATACAATTTTATGCATTTTTAATTAATCAGAAAATATGTACTTTTCTCATGTTATTAAAAACTCTTTGTAAAATAGTTTTGAATACATGCATGATTTTCTATTTAGTATCTATTAGATAGACAATTATTCATTTCAACTTTTTTCAAATCAATAGAAAACAATATTGCTTTTCATATCTGATATTTTTTGTCTCCTACCCTTTGTGTCAATATCAGAAAGCCCACAAATTATTTTCTTGTTCAGAATGTCTATATATGAAGCTCAAGGCTGCAAAATTATCCCTTGGTTCAATGTCTGTAATGACTCATAAGTAAATCTTTAATGCAATCTATTTATTTTTTTAATGTTATGTTGTCCATAATTTCCATTGGAAATCAAGAATGCACAGTGGCCCCAATGAGAAGTCATGCTCATAAAATAAAGTACTCAGTGCCCTCCTGACTTGGGGTGACTTCTGGAGGCAGACAGGGAATGATCTTTGGAAGTAGTGAAAAGAAGAGCTTTTGTTTTAATTTTTCTTAAGAATTGTGATCAGTGAAAAGAAATGAAGGTGTGCTACACTCTGTGGGTACTGTGATTGCAGTTGAAATTTAAACAGATTTTTCTCCTCTCTGTCTCGAGTATGAACAGAACTTGTACCAATTTTATGGGGTTGGTCACCCAGTGCTTAAGGTTGCTTTTAGCAGGAATGATCTCATTTTGGGAGCCCATGAAGAGGAAAAGGAAATGTGTTCTCAAGACTGTGAGTCAGTGCAGTGTGAAAGAAGGCATCAGAGGAGCTCTTCATGTGTCTAAAGATATAGTGTATATGTGTGTGTGTGTGTGTGTGAGAGAGAGAGAGAGAGTCAGAGACAGAGAGAATATAAGAATTGCAATGCATTTTCAGAGAGAATCAGTCTATAAGGAGAGGTGAATATGGGGCAGAATGATAGACTTGTACAAAATTCTTGCTTAACTTGCTGTGGCTGAGGAATGCTAAGACCTACTGTGGAGGTCAAAATTGTAGCGTGATATGACTTAGCTATATTGGTGTGGTAGTTTAAATGAACATGCTCCCCATAGCCTTATGTGTTTGTGATTAAACCTCATACTTGAATCCCAAGCTGGTCTGGAGCCATTGGGAGGCAGAGCTTTGCTGGAGTTGTTGTATCACTGGGGACAAGCCTTGAGGTTTATTAGTCCAGCTTTCCTGGTTAAAGCTGCTAGCTCACTCAGTTGATTTCCTTCATGCTGATGTGACAGTATGTGACACCCTGGCTGCCTGATCTACTATGCTTTCCCTGCCGTGATAAAACTTTCCCTTGGAACTGTAAGTTGAAATAAACCCTGTCCTCCCCTAAGCTGCTGCTGGTTGGGTGTTTTGTCCCAGCAATGAGGAAATGAGTGCAGCAGCTGGTGAGAAAAAAGCAAAGAAAACAAAACAACAAAAAAAAACATTAGATGTTGAGTGATGGGGAGTACTGTTGTAGGGTGGTGACCAGGGAGGCTGTGTGACTTTTTTAGATCCTATAACTGAGTTTAAAACCAGTATAGGTTTATGACAGAATTCCTTCACATGCCACCTGCTCAGCTGGGATAGTTTGATGCTGTTCTTGGGGATATAGGTGGGTGATGATGCCGTGCATCTAAACAAGCACAGATGTCATTCAAGGACATACTGAACCTCCTAGCAGACCAGTCTAGGAGTTAACCTTCCTTCTTTTACATACCCTTGACTCTCTCTCCCAAACTTCTTAGAAAGAAGTATGACCTTAGTGCTGGAGCCACCATTCCAATTAACATCTTGCTTTTGGGCCTACCAGGTGACATGACTTGTTGTCCCCACATTATACTCAGTTTTCAGAATAAACAGAGTTCTGGAAAAATTCTTCCAAACAGAATTTCTATTCATTTATACTCAGGGCAAGTGTGTGAGCACACTTTAGTTTTTACTGTTTTATGTTGTATGAGATTAAAAATGGATTTCCATCCTTCTTGGAAAGGGAAAGATATTTATCAACATTTGATTAGTTCCTCACACGTATAAGTTGCTGCTACATACCATGTGTGTATCTGACTACCCTGTGGACAGGGAAATGAGCTTGCTATGTGGAGTTTAGTGGTTAGAGAAGAGGGGGAAGCCATGCATTAGAAGTCAGATAAATGCAGAGCAGAAAACTATGGGCAGAAGGAGAGCCTGGTGAAGAGGTGGGGTGAAGACAGTGATAAAGACAGGATGACTGTCATTCTGAGGCGGTGACATTTGAGCTGACATTTGAGGCCCAAATGTCAAGAGTCAGCCTGACACATGAAGATGGGTAGAATCCAGTGGATTTTTTTTTTTATTGTTGAGCTTTTTGCTTTCTTTCTGAGACTTCCTTCTTCTTTAGTCTTTCCATATCAAGGTGGCATCACCGTTCTTCCACTTGCTGAAATCAAGCATCTAAGTGTCATCCCTGGGTCCTCATTTTCATTTTCTTCTCCTGTCTCTCCTGGCTGTACATATTCCCAGGCAGAAGGCATTCTTCATTCATCCTTGCGTATCTGCTTCCAGCTCTGGTTATTTTGCCCGCCCCCCATGGTGTGGCATAGTCTCGCAATTAATCTTCCTATCTCCACTCTCATCTCTCGTCCCCCATACCCCATAATTATTCTTCACTCAGCAGTTGAGCTTTGCTGATCAATATAGTAGCTGGCAGCCACATATGAGCAGTTAAAAGGAAATTAGAGAATGCAATTAAGCATTCAACTTTTCAGGCACACCTGCCACATTCCAAGTATTCAGTTGCCACATGGCTGGTGGCTACTCTACTTGACAATATGGTCATAGGACATGTTATCATTGTAGGGAATTCATGTGGAAACCAAGTTAGCATGATGAAATAAATATCAAGCCATGTCCCTTCTTGCTTGAGACCTCAGCACACCTCTCTATAAAATCTCAAACTCTAACTTCCAGGGTCCTATAGTCCTATATGACCTGGCCCCTTCGTACTGCTCCATATTCATGCCATATCTTAATTTTCCTTCATCATTACCTTGTAGCCATACCCCAGTTTCTGTTTTCAAAACACATACATTGTTCATGCCTTAAGGACTTTACAAGAGTTCACACCTTGTATGAATGTCCTGATCTTTGTATGGAGTACTTGTCAATGAGAGTTGCCATTTCAGTCTCAAAATCATCATCACAGCTTCCTGTATAGGTGCTTCTAAAAAGCATGAACCTTGAGCTGAGGTTATAGCTCAGTTGACAAAGCGCTTGTCATGTGCTTTGACATGTACCTTGTTAGGTTGGACAGGTCCCAAAATGGAGTCACCAAGGACAGCAGGATGGCGACATAGACATAAGAAAGTGGATTATGCACATTCCTCAAGAAACCACCCAGCCATTATCCCCTCCTTGCCCAGGTCATGGTTTCCTGCCCCTTATTTTATAAAGCACCTGGTCACTGTTCTGATGTCACATCCTGGCTATCTTAGATCTCCCCTAAAGGAACTTTTCTTGTTTAGCTCTTCCTTTCCTCACCTTCCCCCAACTGACTATAAATCCCACTATCTGGAAATTCAGGTGGGCTGGCTCCTCTCTTGTGAGCCAGTCCTGGTAGCTTATGCTTTTCCTGAATAAAAGCTTTCATCTTTGCCTCAGAGTGGTTTGCGTGGTCATGGTCACTTCAGAGCCTTACACACCTAGAATCCCAGTGCTGGGGAGGCAGAGACAGGAAGATCCCTGGGACTGACTGGTCAGTTAGTCTAACTGAATCATGAACTTCAGGATCAGAGAGTATATTACTGTTCTTGTTGCTGTGACTAAATGCTTAAAAAGAACAGCTTAAGGAGAAGGGAAAGGGTTTATCTCAACTTACAGATCCAAGGGGTCCGGTCCATCATGACAGAGAGGGCATGGCAGCAGTAGCAGGAAGCCAGCTGTTCACATGGCATCCATTCAGAAAGAGAGGGCATACAGGAAGTGGGGCTGGATTATACAATCCCAAAGTCCTCCCCCAGTGACTTGCTTCCTCTAGTAAGAGCCTACCTCCTGAATGTTCCACAACCTTCCAAAACAGCACTATGAACTAGGGTCCAAGTGTTCAAATACATGAGCTTATGGGAAACATTTTACGTACAAACCACAACAATGAGAGACCCTGCTTCAAAAAAAATAAGGGGAAGAATGACTGAGGAAGAGCACTCAACATCGGCTTTTGACCTACACACACAGATGCATGCTGGTCCTATACACACAGATGCATGTATAATTGCACATATGTGTACACCCACATGCATATGAACATACATACACACATATGCATGCACATAAAGACCCCAGCTTTAGAATGTGCTAGAGAACTGTATGTGCTCAAGTTTTATTTACTCTAAGAATGAATGGATCAGCCTAATGCGGCAAAACGGCTGCTAAGTTGCGTGGCACCTTTGCCTGAGCTAGAAAAAGGCATTTTGGTGCTGGCTGACTTGTGCCATGAACACCTGACACTTCTGAGCATGGTAGCCTTGGTGAAGTTGATCATTTAGGCAGGAGAAATAACAAGCACAAAGTTCATGAGGCAAGAATATGTTTGATGTATTTGTGGCAAAAACACAAGCAAATAAGACTGGTTTATGTTTGGAACATACTTTGTGAGGAAGAACATGGAAATAAAAAAAAAAAAAAAAGAATGGGGGCAGGGGCCAGAAAGTCCTGGAAAGAAAACTCTATTTTATTCTAAGTGCAATAGAAAGCCATGGGAGGGTTCTAAACAGAAGAAAGATATCTGATTAGTGATTTACTTATTCTTACAGTTTTCTTTCTTTGTCTTTATGCTTCAGCCTGTTTTGACATTTTTCCCCCCTTGGATAAGGATTTGGGGAGACTTTTGGTTTTGAAACTTGTTTTCCCAATGGATCAGGACTTGCTGCTATGTGAACTGAAAAAAAATTCACAAAACAAACAAATAAACAATAACAACAACAACAACAAAAACCTTTAGACAACACTCTCAGACTGAGCAGTTAGGTTCCAGGCACACTTTGACTCTTTGACATGCCTTCTGACATGCATTGTTGCTAATTTGGAAGGTTAACATCCTTGGCTTCCTCCTGAAGGTGACAGAGGTACAGACTAAAACTAATTAGCAAGACTCCAAAGTGGTGGATTGCAGCCATTTGTTAGGGCTTTGAAATGCGAATAAGAAAACAATTGCACAGCTCTTTCCTTGAAAGGGGAACACCTATGTAGCCTGGTGTTGGGTCCCACAGGTTGTTTTGGTTTGAATATGAAATATCACTTGGTCCCCAGATGGTGGCACTGTTTGGGAAGGTTGTGGAACCTTTAGGAGATGAAGACTTGCAGAAGAAAGTGGTTCACCGGAAGTGGCCTTTGGGGTTTCATAGCCCAACTTCCTGTTCACCCTCTCTAGCTAACTGTAATCAGGAATGATCACATTCCTGATTGTAGTGTAACCAGCCAGTTTCTGGCTCCTGCTTCCATTCTTTCTCTGCCATGATGGACCTATAAGCCAAAACCACCCTTGCTTAACCCCTTAAGCTGTTTCTTGTCAATCAGGATGTGAATAAAGAACTAATATACAGTGCCTTTGCTTGAGAACAGGAATGTGAACATGTAAAACTCTCTCTCTCTCTACACACACACACACACACACACACACACACACACACGAAGACACACAAGAGCATATCTTGAGTCTGTAACTTGTTTTGGTTTCAGTTCCTTCTCAAGACCAAGTGGGGGGGGGGAATGCATCCAAATTTTCCAAAATATTTATACCGTATTTCCTCAGTTCCAAGATGCTGTAAGGAAACCAGAAGCAGTGGTTAAAGTTTCTGCTTTCTGGAAATAGTCACAGCATAAACACTGTATTACAAATACGCATCCATGGAGAGAAAGGTCCCAGGTTCAGAGAAGTTAAAATATGAAGCAGAGCCTGTTTGTTTCTCTTTTTCAAGTGTCTACCTATTACCTACCTATTATCTATTGATCCATCATCTGTTTTCCTTCTGTTACCTATTAATTTTTTCTGCTCTTCTTTTATTACCTGTTGGCTGTCACCTATCATATATCCTCCATCCATCTATCATCTACCTTCCTTCTATCACCTACTGTCTCTGTCTATGTATCTATCTATGTATCTATCTATGTATCTATGTATCTATCTATGTATCTATGTATCTATCTATCTACTGTCTATCTGTCTGTTATCTGTCATCAATGTGAAAAACATAGCTCTCACCTCAAAGGGTATAAGTGATTGATCATTTATTCTGGAGCCAAATATAAGTGACCATGGCCTTGGGAACACAGGTTTAGGTAACCCCCAATTCCATGTTCCAACATGTTAACAAACTTCATGAAGGTTTTATAGTTACAAAGAAAAGAAAGTCATCAATGAAGGCACTTTTCAAATACACTGGCTGACCATCAGGTAGGTGGGTCATAGCTAAGTGAGGGAAATCTCCACCGTAGGCTTCAGATGCGGTCTGATGACATTCTTAGTCCTTGGCTTTGGTGGAAGCTGGTGGTCTGTTAGTACATTCCAAAAAGGTCATACTGGATCAACTGACAGTCATGAGGATTTTGGATAAGACACAGAGGTGGGCAAACAATGGCTATTGAAGGGTTAAAGGTAGTCCAAGGTAATTTGGCTCTAATCTTACAACATTCCTTCCCTTTGTGGCCACAGCAGTTCTGTCAGTCCATTCAGCTTTGTTGGAAATAGGTGCAGCAGATGCACTACTTTTCCAGGAGGCTTTAGCTCACACTAACCTATTATCTATCAATCATCTACTTATCTATATTTCTCAACCATCTGTGAATATGTATCTATATATATTTATTATTATTATTGATGGTTATTCTTTTTTTATTGTTTATTTTTATTTGTTTATTTGAGAGCGACAGGGAGAGAAAGAGAAAGAGAGAGAGAATGGGCCTCCAGCCACTTCAAACGAACTTCAGATGCATGTGTCACCTTGTGCGTCTGGCTTATGTGGGTCCTGGGTTATCGAGCCTCAAACCGGGGTCCTTAGGCTTCACAGGCAAGTGCTTCACCACTAAGCCATCTCTCCAGCCCCATATTGATGGTTATTCTTATCTGTGGTAGTTTGAATGTAAATATTCTAGTAACCTCAGGTTTTTTGATTAAGCTTCCTAAGCAGGTGGAGCCCTGCTGGAGAAAGTGTGCCACTGGGTGGGGGGGAAGATTTTGAGTCCTGCCCTATGGAATGTTGAGAGCTAGCTCGCACTAACTGTTCTCTTCTGTTGTGGATGTGTGATGAAGTGAGCCAGTTTCCTCTACCATGATGAAGTACCCTCTCAAAACTGTAAGCCAAAACAACCCCTTTTCTCCCCATAAGCTGCTTTTGGTACAGTGCTTTATTTCAGCAACCAGAAGGTAATTGCAGCTCTATCTTTCTGTCTGTCTGTCATCTATCTGTCCAACCATCCATCTACCAACTAGCTGTCCTGCCTATATCATTATCTGGCTATCTATGAGCTGTTATAGTTTGGATAAGCGCCCCTCAAAGGCCCATACGATAAAGGCTGGGTTTATTGGCTATGGGAGTGTGTTTGGGGTGGTGGTAGGGAGTGAGGTCTTTCAGATGTGGTATTCCAACTCAAGCCTGGATTCTGATGTTTCGTGGGTAGGTCGTTCTTGACACTGACTGATGCTGATATTAGATTGGAAATAAAGGTTTATATCCCATGCTTTGTTTTAATAAAAACATTTTAGTTATGGTCTTATAATAGTCTTGCCCCTTATCTGTCCAAGATAGAAGATCTGGACTTCCTATGCAAGAACCAGCAGGATTGAAATGCTGGACTAAGGGGATAGGTGACAACCAACTAGAAGGAGCATGTAGCAGGAACAAAACCCAGTGTGTGAACTGTATTGAACTGTCATCTGCTGCTTTGGAGATGTGTAACCTCAGGCAAGCTCCCTAACTTCTCTGACTCTGTTTACTCATCTATAACATGAGATAAACAATGTCTCAACTTCTTATCTATAGCCCTTTGGGCCAAATGTGTTTCACAACTCAGACTTACTTCAAGTAAAGCAATATACACATACTTTATATATAATCACATCCTAGCAGTGGTTAGGTGGAAATCCCAAATCAAGTATATATATATATATATATATATATATATATATATATATATATATATATATTTTTTTTTTTTTTTTTTTTTCAAAAAGCAGTAATATGCCAGGCACACACCTGCAATATCAGCTCTTGGGAGGTAGAGACAGGAAGATGGCAAATTTGAGGCCAACCTTGGTTACATGGTGAGATCTTGTCTCAAAAACTAAATGAATGGGGCCAGGCATAGTGGTGCATGTCTTTAATCCTAGCACTCAGGAGGTAGAGGTAGGAGGATCACAGTGAGTTCAAGGCCAGCCTGGGAATACATAGTGAATTCCAGGTCTACCTGGGCTAGAGTGGGACCCTACCTCAAAACAAACAAACAGACAAACAAACAAACAAACAAACAAACATAAATGAATGAATGGAAGAATGAATAAATAAATAAATATATTTCTAAAAATTTTTTATTTATTTACAAGGAGAGAGAGAGAGAGAGAGAGGGAGACGGAAAGAATGGGAGCACCAGGGTCTCTAGCTATTGCAAATGAACTCCAGACACATGAGTCACTTTGTGCATCTGGCTTTTCGAGGGCACTGGAAAATCAATCCCAAGTCTTCAGGCTTTGTAGGCAAGAGCCTTTACTGCTGAGCCATCTCATCTCTCCAGCCCAAATATATATTTTTAAAGAATGTGGATATCAAGTCTTTCTAGTAAATAAATTTTCATCAAACTCGATTGAAAGCTCTTTGATCAGGACTGTGCACTTGTGCCTGACTCCCAGGATGGCTGTACGGCTTCCCAGAGGGTCAAGGTTTATGCAGCACATTCTACAGCACACAGTGAAGTGCACGGTAAATACCACTGATGTAATTTGTAAGTAGTTTTGAATCTTCCTCACTGAGCAGAGATGAATATAGCTGTCCTAGAGCCTGGCAGCTTGGTTGGACTTCCTTGCTTGTAGCCATAGCTGCTGGATTCTGAGGTTCTGATCCAGAGCCCCAAGCACCTGGTTGCTCTCAGCCCTCCACTCCCATTGTCTGCCAGGTGCCCGTGTTTTGACTAGCGCTTGATTGTTCTGGCACAGAGAACGATATAAATCATAAGGAAGCCTTCCCATGCCACCGTAGGTAGAATCAACCTTTTTGCTGATCTTTTCTTTCTTTTTTTTTTATGGCTATAAAATAAGGGGAAATTGAAAACAATAACAACAACCACCAAAAGCACATTTTCCTTTAGGCAGGCATACGTGTGACGCTCCATTAACGATAAGTGACATCTTCTTCCATCTAGCAGGAATCAACACGACATTCGTGTTAACCAGTCATCGACGGCATCACAAGCGGATGATGACTTGTCAGTTTCCATCCGATCAGTCATTTTTGGGCAAGCAGCATGTGTCTCTGAGTTCCGCATGGACACAATCAGATGTGTACAGCATCACTTATCTCTCTACAAGTGCTTTATGGATCTTGTGCAACTCAGAACAGAGACCCAGGAGGGTCTGCAGCAGATCTAGAGTGCGGGGGATAATGATGGACACACAGGGTGTAAAATGACAAGTTGGACTGGCCTTGGGCTAGGGCCTAGCTGGACTTGCCTGTCACTCATTGCCTGAGAGACCTCAGCTAGTGTCCGCAAGCCCTCTGAACCTTGAATTCCTTCCTTGTACAGAGAGATGACAGTGACTTGATGTCATTAAGCCACCATGAAGAATAAAGGACTCGATACATATGACAGTGATTTATCAACTGGGTTTGGTACTTTCTGCATTGGCTTAACTCTCTCAAGGAATTGTCTATTTGTGACTCTGTTTAGAATCTTTGTCAGGTTATGTGTTTACCCATACACTCCTGACTCACTCAGTCCCTCCCTCCCTTGCCCCATCTATCCATCCTTCCCTCCCTCCCTCCCCATCCATCCATCCATCCATCCATCCATCCATCCATCCATCCATCCATCCATCCAGTATATCCTACATGTGCCATGTGATAGGACAGTCTCTGGAATACAAACAAAGATGGACCTTGCCATAGAGGACTTTCTAGGCTCTTGGGGAAAAGACCACAGGTAATTGTAATCAAGTGAGCAGGTGTGGTATCAGTCAGGTGTGGGGCTGCAGACAGCAATTACCCAAGAAGCTACAGCTCAGTTCAGTTTGGGGTTGCTAGTAGATTGAGAGAGAATGGCTAAAGGTGGTCCTCAGAAAAGTAAGTGCACTTGAACAGAAACTTGCAAAGGGGAAAGGTACAGCTAGCAGAAAGAGCTTCAGATATCAGCCTCACATCTTCAAGGGGTGACTAGACCAGCCATGCTGGAGCAGAGGGTTGTAGGGGCATTTGTCTTGGCAGACACAAGGTGCAAGGGTCATGTTGGGGCCAGGTATTAGGAATCTGTAGCCACAGCCCAAGTCTTCTCTATCCTGATGCCTGTGCTTGGTTTGAAAGCCCCCAATGGAAGGCTTCAGGCAGAAGTAAGCCAATCTTGGTTTGGCATTTAAAGTTGTTCCTGACCGTGGACAGAGGACAGGCATAGAGGAAGTAAGGCTGGCAGTCCATGAAAGATGTGAACGACAACCTAGGAAGAAAGCTACACGGGGAAGGGACACAAACACTGGGAATGTAGTTAGGGACCAACAAGAATGGTCATTGTACTAGGTCCCTAGGGCTGTCAGAACAAGTTACTAGAGATTTAGTGGCTTAAAACAGCAGGCATTTGTTCTTCCACAGTTCTGGAGTCCAGAATCTGAAATCATGGTGTCACCATGTCCCCAGGAGGTATTGGGGAATATTTGTTCCTTGATTCTTCCAGGCTCTAGTGGCTGTTGGCACAATTTTTGAGAACCCCGTTTTCTGGACCTTTGCCTTCACATGGCCTTTGTGTCCGTGTACCCTGTGTTCTTCTTTTGGTTATAAGGGTATGTCTCATTGTATCTAGCAGTTTCCCCCACCTGGCATGAGTCAAACCAGGATACTCTCATACTTAAGATCCTTAAATTAATTGTGTCTGTAAAAACAAATTTTCCCAATAGAGACAGATTGGCAGATGGAAGAGATTAGGAGGTAGACATGTCTCTTAGAAGTCACCATTGGATCCACCATACCTCCCAGTGGATGGGCAGTTCCTGTTCTCAGAGTGTTTATGGAGTAGAGGGAAGAGTGCATAAACGCCACTGCAGACCCGTCTAAATGCACTGCTTGCTAGAGGGTCCTATCACCTCCCCACAGGGTCTTTCCAGAGACTCTTAAGTAGATAACACCACACCAAATGCCCTCTTTTTATTTTTTTATTTTTAATTGTTGAAAGAAAGAAAGATGCAGAGAGAGAGAGAGAAAGAAAGAGGGAGGGAGAGAGAGAAAATGGGCATGCCAGGGCTTTCAGTGGCTGCCGATGAACTCTGGATCCATGTGCCACCTTGTGCATATGGCTTATGTGGGTCTTGGGGAAATGAACCTGGGTCCTTTAGCTTCACAGTCAAGTGCCTTAACTGCTAAGCCATCTCTCTAGCCCCCCAAATGCCTTCTTGAAGAAGGTATTGCAAAGAAACACCAAACAGAAGTTAAAGCAGGGAAAGCCTTTAGAAATACAGGGGAGATTCAAGTGTCTTGTCATTTGCAGAGAATCTAATTTTCTCCGACAGTTCCACAGGTACATTGAAACAGTCTTTTAATGAAAATGTATTTTCTGAAGCTTCTCCTTGGGTTTTACCGACTCTTCCCGCCCAGTGAGCACACACAATGGAATGACTACAGCCTCACGCTGTTTTTGTTTCTCCCGATGTGTGCAGTGGCTCTTAGTCATGTTGTCATAGCTCTGTGCCACCAGGAAAGAAGCACCAGGGTCATGCGGTTCAGATGCAATGAGGCTGTTGTTGACTCTTGAGTGAGGATGATGTCAAATCCACTGTCTTGTTCACTTGGCAAGTGTTTACAGAATACTTCTTCTAAGTGGGCAGTGCTTTCTGTTGCAGACATAGGGTAAAATAGACACAGCTATGCTTCTTTCCTTCCAACCTTGGTGGGAAAAAAAGGACCTGCATCCAGCCATGACTACTGTGTATGTGGCACATGGAGGGCCATTATGATATTCCAAGGGGCCAGGGGATCAGAGGATAGATAAATTTCCATTCAAGTACACATAGAAATAGCAATGTGGTGGTTTGAGTGAAACGTCCTCCATACACTCATGTACTTTATGCCTTTGCATACTTGGTCCTTAGCTGGTGGTGCTTTGGGAAAGTTATGGGACCTTTGGGAGGTGGAGTCTTGCTAGAGGAGGTGTGTCACTAGAGACTTGGGGATAGCAGAGCCCACCTCCATGCTCAGTATTCAGATTACTTTCTTGGAGCTGATGTGGAGATATGACACCCTTTGGCTATCTGCTCTTATTCTGCTTTCCCTGCCACGATGAAACAAATCCTTTTCTTCCATAAAGCTGCCTCTGCTCTGGTGTTTTGCCTCAGCAACAGGAAGGTAACTTCAATAGTATATCTAGAAGCTAAGTGGCTTCATTAGACACGAGCTATGCTTTTTAAGATAAGCTACTGTTTTCATCTGTCAAACTAGACAAAATAAAATAAAATAAAAATGGTATAATGCCAGCACTGATAAGCACAAATGAAAGTGGAAAGTCTCACAGACGTGGTGGTGGTGGGGATGGGAATTGTACAAACTTTTGGAATCCAATTTGCTGAAACATTTAAAAGGCACCCAGATACAATTTTTTTTCATTAAGATGTCACTTTCTGTGGTCTTCCCAGACTTTGCAGTCCCCTGTTATCCAACTGATCTTTCCATCATGGCATTTGACAGATGGAATTCGAATGACCTGTTCAAGGGACTGAGATCAGGGCTTCTGTCTTCTCCAATATGGAGTGCCACATGTTCTTAAATATTTTAGCCTGATAATAGTTCAAAGATGAACTGTCTCCTCAGTAATGTTTTCTGTATACAGTTTTCTTAAATGAGCTTGCATGGTTACTTTCATGAGCAAATTTAGAATTTGTCATGCCCCCTCTTTCATTGCCCCTCAAATAAATTTAAATTTTATTGTTTGCGATTTCATAAATATGTAGATGAATTTAAACACAATTACTGTTGTTACTGTATTAGATTTTCCCATCCATCATTGACATATGCTTCTATTTGTTGACATTGACATTTAAATGTTTGGCTTGGGATGGGAGATGGTTCAGTGGTTAAAGGTATTTGCTTGCAGAGCTTGCCAGACCAGGTTCAATTCCTCAGCACCCATGTTAATCCAGACATAAAGTGGCACACATATCTAGAGTTTATTTACAGTGGCAAGAGATCCTTGCATGTACACACACACACACACACACACACACAAAATTTAAAACAAAATATGTTTGGCTTTCAGGAAAGTTTGTAATAGTTTTTTTTTTTTTTTTTTTGGTTTTCCAAGGTAGTGTTTCACTTTAGCCCAGGCTGACCTGTAATTCAAGGGTGGCCTTGAACTCAAGGTGATCCTCCTACTACCTCTGCCTCTTGGGTATTGGGATTGAAGGCATGCGCCACCACACCTGGCCTTGTAATAGTTTTTACAAGTATTTTTATTATTGTTTGTTTGAGACTGGGTCTCACTGTTGCAGCTCTGGATGGCCTGGAATTCACTGTGTAGACCATGTTAACCTTAACCTTTCAGTAATCTTCCTATCTCTGCCTCCTAAATTGTGGGACTATAGGAATATGCCACCATATGCTAGATTTTCTCTTTAATGTTGGAAATGCTGGAGCCTGTTGTACCTAGAACTTCCATAAGATGGTTGAAAATGCAGACATTCTTAAAACTTTAGTTTGTATAAACCTAGAATTTCAACCGTATTTTGTTTCAGTTTGATTTATTATAATTTTTGTTTGATTGTTTTGTGGTCTTGGGATTGAACGCAGGGTCCCATACATGATAGGCAAGTACTGTACTAAAGAGATACAACCCTCATCTCTTTATTTTGAGACAAGATCTCTCAACCTTGCCCAGGCTGACTCCATACTCACAATCTTCCTACTTCATCCTCCTCAGTGTTGAGATTACAGGTTTGAGCCACCATAGCCTGTGTAGCAGTTACCCGCGCACTGGGGGGACAGAACACCAGAGCAAAAGCCACTTATGGGAAGAAAGGGGTTATTTATGCTCACAGTTTCCAGAGGAGGTTTCATCATGCCAGCGAAAGCATGGCACGAGCAGGAAGCTGCAGGGCAAGAGTAGCAAGAGTGAGCTAGCTAATGAATACCCAGTGGGCTGGACGAATAAACATCAAGGTGTCCCCTTCAGTGACACATTTCCTCCAGCAAGATTCTACCTCCCAAAGGCTCCACCAGCTGGGAACTGAGTAGGAGGCTTCATCACAAACACGTGAGGTTGTGAGGTACTTCACATTTGAACCTCTACACCTTACTTTCCTTTTGTTTTATTTATTTCATTTTTATTTTTATTCATGTATTTAAATGTGCATGTGTGTGTGTATATGCGTGTGCATTTATGCATACATGCCGGGACTCTTGCCATTGCTAATGAATATCACATGTTTGTACCACTTTTTGGTGTCTGATATCTTTGGGAAGCTAGGGAATTGAACATGGGCTGTCAGGGCCTCTGCAAACAAGCATCTTTAACCACTGGGCCATCTTTCATGCCACCCATTTTGTTTTAAAACGAAGACAACAAGAATTCAATACTTATGGTTTCCTAATTATTGTACTATGCTTTGTTATTGTCTATTATTTATGTCTACTGTATCACCGTGTGATAGAAACACTGTACAGATGTTCCTCAATTGACAGTGGTTTGACTAAAGGCTTTTTCACTTTATGATAATGTGCACATGGTATGCAATCACTAGAAACTGTACTTTCAAAAGAGTCTTGATATTTCTCTGGGCTGGCAACCTGCAACTGGTGAGACTCTTTGCAGATGGTGTACCTCAGCAATGAGCACAGGTCCCAGTTAGCCAAATGGCCCAGAAAGGGAGTAACGAATATGCTGAAGTGGTTTGTGTGGCTAAACTAGGAGGCTCAGTAGCTTAGCTATATTCAATATTTTTCTGACTGGTGTCATTGCTTTCTCATTGCTGGGACAAAACCCTGACCAAAAGTAGCTAATGGAAAGAAAGGTATTATTTCAGCTTACGGTTTTGAGATGGGGTTTCATCATGGTCGAGAAAGCAAGACAGAGCAGAGGCTGGGTGTCACCTCTTGTCACATCAGCTGGGAACTAGCAGCAACAATGCACTGGCTCTGAACACCCAGTGGGCTAGACTAAGAAACCTCAGAGCCCACCCCGTCAACAAGGCTCCACTTCCCAAAGGCACCACTAGCTTGGGACTAAGTAAGAAGCTTAATCACAAACACTTGAGGTTTGACATTGAAACCTTCACTTCATTTTAGGGCATTTTCAAATGATAATAGATTTGTCTAGAACTAACTTTGTACATCAAGAAGCCTCTGACTGATGTTATCCCATTGCACATCTTTCTGAGTTCTGCCTTCAGCAGTGCAATGCTGCTCATTTGCAATGGGTTGTAGCGGGGATGCTTAAACCACCAGTATCATCAAATGCGCTCATAAGGGCTTTTCCTCCCAAAGGACCTGTAGTTAAAGTTTTATAAGCACCCTCTGTCTATATGGAAGTGTCTGTCTATTTGGGTGTTTATGTGTAATGCATATAGGATACATATTTACTTGTGTACAGTTAGTTTCAAATCTGCAGTTTCCACATTTGTGGATTCAGCCAACAGCAGATTGAAAATATTCTAAAAACAAATGCAGCTGTACTGAACATGCACAGCCTCCCTTCCCTTATCATTCATTATTCCCTAACAATACAGTCTAACAACTATTTACATATCGTTTACATTGTACGAGGTATTATAAGTGATCTAGAGATAACAAAATATACAGAAGGATGTGTGAATTAATTAATGTCTGAATGGCCTTTATTTCTGAAGCAAAATATACTTGGTCATGTCATTTTTTTCATATGTGATAGGACTCGATTTATCAGTGAGTGTGGGTGCTTGTGTGTCATTGTGGGTGGAGGTCAGATGACAGCTTTGCCTATTTGTTGGTCCTCAGCTTTTACCACTGTTTTTACCATATAGCTGACCTATAAGCACTTGGGAAGTTCCTCATTATTTTTAAATATTTTTCTTTATTCATTTATTTTAGAGAGAGAATGGGTGTGCCAGGGCATGCAGCCATTGCAAACTAACTCCATATGCATGCATCACCTTGTGTAGCTGGCTTTTGTGGGTACTGGGGAATTGAACCTGGGTTCTTAGGCTTTGCAGGCAAGTGCCCTAACTGTTAAACCATCTCTCCTTCCCTATCAATTATTTTTTTAAATTTCAAATAGTTTCATGTAATTATTAGATAGAGAAGTGAGAGAGGGAGGGAAAGAGAGAGAGAGAGAGAGACTATGAGCATGCCAGTGCCTGATGCCATGCAAAAGAGCTATGGAAGCATGTGCCACATTGTACAACTGGATTTGTGCAAATACTAGGGAACTGAACTCAGGCCAGCAAGCTTTGCAAGCACATGTGTTTAACTGCTGAGCCACCTCCTTGGACTACCCTTCTTCTCCTAGGTGTCCTGGGATTACAGATGCTCATGCTACGTCACCTAGCTCTATCTAAATTTTGAGTATTCACATTTGTACAGTAAGTGGCTTTATCCACTGAGTAATTTCCTCAGTCACTAAAAAATCTTTTAAATATGATATTGGGCTAAGGAAATGGCTCAGTCAGTAAAGTGCTTGCCTGGCAAACACAGGACCTGAGTTTAATCCCTAATAACCATTTAAAAAGTTCTAGACATGATGGTCCATGCCTGTAATCCCAGGGTTGGGAGGTAGAGACTCAAGGAACTCTGGAGCTCATTGATCAATTACTCTAGCCTAATTGGTGAGATCCAGGCTAACGAGAGACCCTTTTTAAGAAAAAGTAAATGGCATTCTTTTAGGTTTATTTGAGAGTGAGAGAGAGAGAGTGAAAGAGAGTGAGAGGGAGAGAATTGGTGCTCCAGGGCCTCCAGCCACTGCAATCCAACTCCAGACGCATGTGCCCCCTTGTGCACATGTGCGAAATTGTGTGCTTGTATCACTGTGCATCTGGCTTATGTGGGACCTGGAGAGTCTAACATGAGTCTTTAGGCTTTGCAGGCAAGTGCCTTAACCACTAAGCCAACTCTTCAGTCCTGGATGGTATTCTTAAAGATGACACCCAAGGCTGCCCACTTGCCTCCACACACATGCATACACATGTCCATGTACCCCACCCCCATGTATACACATAAACATGAACACACATGCACACAAATCTTTATATTTATCCACAAATGATAGTGGTTTATAATTTTATACATGATAGTTTTGACAGAAGTTTTTATGAGATAAAATATTAAGTTGTATTTTTAAAATATTTGTTTGAGACAGAGGGAGAGAGAGAATGGGTGTGCTAGGGCCTCTAGCCACTGCAAACAAACTCCAGATGCATGCGCCACCTTGTGCATCTGGCTTACGTGGATACTGGGGAATTGAACCTGGGTCCTTAGGCTTTGTAGGCAAACATCTTAACTGCTAAGCCATCTCTCCAGCCCTTAAGTTGTATTTTTTGTCTCTCAATTTTTATTTAGTTGTGACTGATATTTAATCTTTGTGCTTATGCTCACATAATACAATTTATGTAGTATTTACATTTAATTTTTTTTGCGTTCTTATTTTTATTGTAGCTTGGGCTACATAGTGACATCCTATCTCAAAAATAAATTCTGCTTTCTGATTGGGTTTGAGGGAGTTCATTCATGCTTGGACTGAAAACCCAATTAGAAGCCTATGGCTGGGGAGGTCAAAGCCCTGGGGGTTGGGGGAGCTACTATTATTGTTTCACTAAATGGATATGTGATGCCCATGCAATTTCCTTGTAAGTACTTATGTTTATGTCCATATGTTATTAATGCTGCTCTCACTTTCGTTTAGAGAAGCTTCTCTTCTCAGATAGTGGTGATACTGGGGAGACTCAAAACACATCCAAGTGGTCAGGAATGACAGTTGTCTACTCGGCACTAAACGAGACACATCTATCACCTCCTCCAAGGCTTAGGGACCTTTGTGGAAGAGGTTATGGAGAAGTGTAAGAGTCAGTGGATGGGGAGGAGTGCTTTGAAATGCTGTCTTCTGGACACAAAGTCGTGGTGGTGTGCATGATTTCACAGAGGCTGTCATTACTACACAAGACTTGTGCCATATTGGGTTCATCAACATGTTATGGATGAGGGAGGGGGGACAAAAAATGACATTAAAATAGAAGAGGGACTGGTTGGAAGAAGGGGTTCAGTGGAAGGTGGAGTAGGGCAGAAGAAAGTAATGGGAGGAGATTCTGATCACAATATGTTAAGCATATGCATGCAAACTGTCAATGATAAATAAAGATAAATCTAAACACTCAGATCATACATAAAGCATTCTCATTATGGAACAATGTGTGACACAAAGCAGTTATTAAATATATGGGTTGTGGCTTTTAAAAATTTATTTTATTTTATTTTTTATTTAAATTTTCCCATTTTCATCTGCCAGGCAACAGAGAGGGGAGTTAAATTCCCACACTATCATTATTCCTTTGGGCTCAGGTTCTAACAGTTGGCTTTACATATTTTAATGCACTGTTATTTACTTCACAAAAGGTCATGATAGTTAAGATTTCTTTGTGAATTGTACCTTTTTTTCAGTAGGAAATGACTTTCTTTATTCTATTTAATGCCCTTTCTTTGAATTGACTTTGATATGGATATTGGCACACTTGTATTTCTGTCTATTGACATTTGCCATTTAAGGCTTCTCATTTTTTTTTTTTTTTCAAATGTAACCTTTTAGGGACTTAATTGCACAAGATTGAGTCTCATGGGCAACATTTGGATGTACTCAAACTTGGATTCAGTTTGTAAATTGGTGTCCTTTAATGCCCAAGTAAGTTGAAGACATTCATGAGAAGTGGCATAATTGCTGTGTTCATCTTTGTTTAGTGCTTCCTATTTTTATTTCTGCTTCTTCACCTCCCTTCTCATGCACAGGTTAGCCACTAATATCCTTGTAGTAGACAGGTTACAATGCTGATATGAACGAACAAATCAGACAGAACTTACGGGAAGAAAGGATTTAGTTCAAGCTTACAGATCCAGTGGAAGGTCCATCCACTGTAGCAAGTCCCAGACCAAACATGAACAGAAGACCACCTGAATACAAATTAAAATTAAAAAGGAGAGTCTTTATTAAGCTGACTGGCGTCTGTGCCCTCACAGCAAGGAGGAGATCATCCCTGTCCTACTTTTCCAGTGAGTTTTTTTTAAAAGATTTTATTTTATTATTATTATTTATTTATTTATTTATTTATTTATTTATTTTGGTTTTTCGAGGTTGGGTCTCACTCTAGCCCAGGCTGACCTGGAATTCACTATGTAGTCTCAGGGTGGCCTCGAACTCACAGCGATCCTCCAGAGTGCTGGGATTAAAGGCGTGCGCCACCACGCCCGGCAAGATTTTATTTTTTATTTTTATTTATTTATTATTCATTTATTTTTATTTATTTATTAATTAGAGGCAGAGAGAGGGAAAGAGAGAGAGGGAGAGTGAGAATGGGCACACCAGGGCCTCCAGCCACTGCAAACGAACTCCAGATGCATGAGCCCCCTTGTGCATCTGGCTTACGAGGGACCTGGAGAGTTGAACCGGGGTCCTTAGGCTTCACAGGCATGTGCCTTAACCACTAAGCCATCTCTCCAGCCCTCCAGTGAGTTTTTAAAGGCAAAACCCACATTCCTTTTCAATGGTCTGAAAAACCCCAGTTACCCCCTCCATACACAATTAATTGTCTTTAGCAAGAGCAAGCAAACAAGCATGATTACAAAAGCAGAATTTTTTTTTTTTTTTGGAGAGAGTCAGAGAAAGAGAGAGAGAGAGAGACGGAGAGAGAGATGGAGGGAAAGAGAGAGAGAGAGGGAGAGAGAGAATGGGTGCCCCAGTGGCCTCTCAGCTGCTGGGAATGAACTCCAGATGTGTGTGTCCCCTTGTGGGCAAGTGCAATATTGTGCCCTTGCGTCACTTTGCGTCTGGCTCAATGTGGGACCTGGAGACCGAACGTTCTTATGCTTAGCACCAGGCGCCTTAACCACTAAGCCAACTCTCCAGGCCCAAAAGCAAAATTTTTGCAGTTAGCACCAGGTACGAAGCAGATACTAAATATCAGGACATCTTGTCCTCAGGGTGAGAGCAGACACCAGATGCCTTCCTGGGACACATCCGCATTCTTGTAATGAATGCTCTGTGCTCATCTTTAATCTCTTAGGGCTCCTTGAGAATGTCAAGATGGCTGAGTGGCCTAAGATGGCTCCCCTTAAGTCTGTTCACCAGAGGTTGTTCCACAACTGGCAGAAGAAGCTGCTTACTTCCATAGATCCAAGCAGAGAGAAAAACCGCAAAAAGTAAACACCAGCGCCAGCTCACATACAAACCAGCCCCATCTCACACTGCTCCCCACACCTCTGGGCTGGAATTCAGATCTGCCCCCCCCCACCCCTCAACCTCGTGACACCTCCTCCAGCTAGCGGGCTGGAGATCCAAGTTACAATTTTAACACCTGAGTCAAACTACCACAAGCCTATTTTGGATAGCATCCAGGCTGACAATGGCTCTCAACTTTTTAAAAGGTTGCAAACCAAACCAAAGCAGTTCCCAAAGAGAACCCTATAGAGCCTGAAAGTCCAAAATATGAACCTCCTGGCCCTGAAGGGGAAAGGAAATGTAGGATTGTGAGTTTGGACTATGAGGGAGGCCAACAAAACAGAACATAAAACCAGGTTTCCTGTTCCATGTCAGGCTATTAGGTGTTCATGTTATAGCATGGTTTTTATTTTACTCTTGAATACATCTAGCTGCCTTAGGAAACATTTACATTTAAACTTTTAAAAATATTTTTTTATTTGTAAGCAGACAGAGAGAGAGAGAAAAAAAGAGAGAGAGAGAGAGAGAGAGAGAGAGAGAGAGAGAAAGAGAGAGAAATAGAAAATGAGCACTCTAGGGCCTCCAGCCACTGCAAAGAAACTCCAGATTCATGCGCCACTGTGTGTGTGGCTTTATGTGGGTACTAGAGAATCGAACTCTGGGCATTACACTTTGCATGCAAGCATTTAACTGTTTAGCCTCCTCTCCAGTCCTAAATTTAAGCTTTCAAAAACTTCTAATTATTATAAAATACCAAATATTTTATTTGTTTCTGTTTATGTGTGGTAAGGTAAGGTTACATGCTTTTATGTAATCTTTTTTTTTTTTTTTCTGAATTGAAAACTTTATTGTAGTGGGAGAGAGAACAAGGGGGAGAGAGAAACAGTTGTGAGAAGATAGGGAGCTGGAAAACGAGAGAGAGGCTGCAGGAGCATGTGCTAGGGATAGAGAGCAAGAGGATCTGAGAGACAGAGAGAGAGACAGAGAGAGAGACAGAGAGAGAGGAATAGAGAGGGAAAAGGTGAGGGAGAGAAAAGGGGGTGTGTATGTATCTGGAGCAGGAAAAACAAAGCCTAGGTAATCTTTATTTGCTATTTTTTGATGTTACAACATGGAATTTTTATCCACATCCTGCTTTAATCACTACTTTTAAAATTATATATGTAGATATCTTTAAAAAACTATAATAGCATTTATAGTCTGCTTTCAATCACACACACACACAACACACACCAGTTTGAATGAAAATTTCACATACAGCTTATTTAGCTTACCCCATCAGACTTTTGAAAATATAACTGCTCATTCTTTATGTTTCAAAAGTGATCCCATTTGGTGAAGGCAGTTCTATATATATTTTTGGGGGGGGGTATTGACAGAGCAAGGGAGGAATTGATGCTTTTGTATGTGTTTTCTGAGTCCCTTTGCATTTATAAGCATCTTTCAGGTTCTTCCAAACATGAACTAAAACTGCTTTAAGCCTTCCTAGAATGTTAATCATGAGCCCTTACAGCCTGATATTGTGGAAAAGTCTGAGGTCAGTCATTTACCCAGATAAATAGCTTCTTTTTTTCTGCTTTGAAGTTTGGAAAATAGGAAACAGATTGTTTAGGACATTCCTGATAGCTTATTTGGAAATAAAACCTCTTCATGTTATGTAATAATTCTCATTATCTATACATCTCTCTCTCTCTTTTTCTTGTCCATCTAACTTCTAATTTTCTTTTGGGTCATCTTATTATCCTGGACTTTTTCTATACACTGATGTCTATAGTAGCAGGTTTACTTGATCTGGCAGGTTCTTGTGCTTTTTATGTTTTTTTATTCATTATACATATTTATGAGATTCATAAGGACATTTTCTTTAAAGACTAGCATGACTTTGGACACATTCCCCCTCTGTCCTTTCTCTTCTCTACCCTCCCATTATTCCCGTTCCTTCCCTCAGACAGTCCTGCTTTCACTGTCGTGCCTTCTACCATACATGATTTTATGCATCTATATAAAACCCAGGGTCCATAAATGAGACAAAAAATGTGACATTTGTCTTTCTGCATCTGTTTTCCCCTGGAAATGGTCATGTCCAGTTGTATTCATTTTCCCATACATGACCTATTTTTGTTCGTCATGGCATCATAAAATTCTGTTGTGTATATTGACTACATTTTCTTTGTGCATTCTACTGTTGGTGGACATGTAGACTGCTTCCATTTCCTGGATGCTGTGAATAGCACAGCTACAAACATGTATGTGCATGACTTAAAAGTCTTGTGGATATATACCCAAGAGTGGTACTGCTAGGTTATACGGAAATGCTATTTTCAGTTCTTTTGAGGAACCTCCGTATTGATTTGCGTAGTGGCTGGACTAATAGATTCCTCTCCACAGTGTATAAGGGTTGCCTTTTCTTCACATCCTCACCAACATCTTGCAGAGGCATGAGACCCTGTCTCAAAGAAGAGAGAGCACAGAAAACTCTGCTCCCCACATATGTGTTGTGGCACCTGCACACCCATACATCCTTATGTATACATATGCAAATACATAAATAGTATAAAAAATTTTAAAACAGTTCAGATCAATTATTTTGCAGCACCAAAGGTGTTAGCAGCACCACACTCCTTGTGGAGTCTTTTGGTGAGAA
Organism: Orientallactaga sibirica; assembly: GCA_036365145.1. NCBI lineage: Eukaryota > Metazoa > Chordata > Mammalia > Rodentia > Dipodidae > Orientallactaga > Orientallactaga sibirica. The sequence continues at coordinate 2,581,779 of JAEOAD010000011.1, forward strand.
TGTTTCCTCTCCCGTTCCAGTTTCTAGGGTGATTTTCTTGCCTAAGGGTGTGCAGAGAGGTTTCTGGGCTCTGCCTGGGCCCCTAATGGTTACTTGCTTTGCGTGTGTGTTGGCTGGTGGTGGTTTCTTCCTGCTTAGACCTGTGAAAGGGTGGCCAGTCTCTTCTACAATTTGGAACTTGCCCTGGATCTGCACTTGGGGTTCATGGCTTTCCCGTCTCTGCTTCCATTGTCACAGGTCCTCCTCGGATTATCCTGTCTCCAGCTTTTATGTGTAAGGACTCCTGTGATGACATTGGCCCACCATGTATGTTAACTGCCCACCTCACGCCTACACGCCACTCTGAGAAGGCATTTGAGAGGAATTCCACTTCCTTTCTCCTGTCCCAAAGGCATGCACTGGCTCATCTATACTCATTTCTAGAAGTGTCTGTTGTGTGGATGGATGTTTTTGATCTTCTCTTCTGTTCCTCCTTCCAGTCAGATATAAGTATGACTTAATTGTTATTTTCTGTGTTCACTTACTGGATATCCAATGGTACACAACAATATATTAACCCAGCACTTCTGAGCATGGGTACTAGACTGTGGAGTTCTGCTTTGAATGTTGGATAAAATAAGAATGTATGTTCTCTGAGAATCAGCAACCCTATCATGATCTTCACCACCCCCTTTTCTTCTTCATTTCAGGGACATTTTATTTTATGTATCATCACTTTCATATTCTACAGCTCTGTACCTTACAGATTTTAAAAACAGTAAAGTTTTCTGTGTCAATTACTGATTTCCAAACACTTTTCTTTAGTTACCTATGTTTTATTTCCCTTCCTAGCTTCTAAACTCAGATCTCTTTTTATCTATTTATCCATTTAGAAAACAAAAAAATCTTTGTTCATAGAAACTAGAACACAAAGCAGATATTCTGAAATTTAATGGCATTTCATGCAATAAATCATTTTAGGCAATATATTTTCTCTGCATATTTCATTTTCTCCTTTATAATTTAAAAATATCTTCCCAGGCCCTGTATTGACTACACTTTCATATATTTTTGTGTGATTTATAAATGAGGATAGTTCTGTGTGTCCTTGTTTGTTCTTCCAGAACAGGTAAATGAATGATGTGAGGTCCATTCTGTCCTCTGCACCAGTTTGAGCCGGATTGTTTCTGACATCGGTGTCATAATGGCAACTGTGCTTATGTCTCCTGCTGCTTGTTGAGCCAAGCAGTTGCTGAAAGGGAGTGTGTGCACACATGTGTATGCACAGTATATCAGGGGCAGGTACATTCTGGTAACTGCACCTCTATGAAGACGTTCTTCTAACTTGACCAAATGGGGATACTTTTCTCATCTCTATTGCTATGGTTTTGATGTATGTCTTTGTATAATTCTTGTTGCAACTTAGTGTCCCAGAGTAAGAGGTGGAGTTTTGGGGAATTGATTAGTTCATAACACCATTTATGAGGACCTGGACCCTCGTGGCTTACTTCTTTTTTTTTTTTTATTATTATTATTATTATTATTATTATTATTATTATTATTATTAGAGAAATAC